>CM035442.1:59219753-59404753 GCA_020310875.1 Ceratopteris richardii
ACAAAGTTACATCCTCTAATGGCTCTCCATCAAATGGAGCTTAGCTTTACATTAACTTCCATGGATTTGAAATAGGCTTGCAATGTAGCATCCCAAACCTCTCAAGTAGGTCTAGAATATACTTCCTTTGTATGAGCATAATACCTTCTTCTTTGTATACAACTTCAATGCCAAGAAATACCTAAGATCTCCAAGATCAGAGATCCTAAACTCCTTTCCAAGCTTCACCTTGATCTCCTCAATGCCCTTTGTATCATTACCTGTAATGATAAGATCATCTACATACACACACATGTAGACCACAAGTTCTCCCTCTTTGTTTGATGAAGAGAGATGGATCCGCCTTGCATTGATTGTAACCACATTTGATCAAATAGTCCACCAATCTTTGGTTCCAAGCCCTTGGAGCTTGCTTTAGGCCATAAAGTGCCTTCTTCAACCTACAAACATGATGTGGAAACTCTTTATGAACAAAACCTAGTGGTTGCCTCCATGTATACCTCTTCTTCCAAGTCTCCATTGAGAAAGGCATTCTTGATATCCAATTGGAAGAGCTTCCATCCTTTGCTAGCAGCCATTGCAATGAGTGTCCTAATGGTGCTCATCTTTGCCACGGGGCTGAATGTCTCTTCAAAGTCTACTCCATAGGTTTGTGCAAACCCTTAGCCACCAATCTTGCTTTGAACCTAGAAATAGATCCATCTGAATTCCTCTTTACTTTATACACCCACTTATTACCTATTACCTTCATGTTCTCCTTCTTGGGCACTAGAGTCCATGTTTGATTTTCCTCAAGTGCGTCGATCTCTTCTTGCATTGCCTCTTTCCATTCGGTGTACCTGCTTGCATCTTCATAGCAATCGGGCTCATGATCTTCTACTACTTTGTTCATATATGCATAATGTGTTGCCATGTATGAATCATAAGTAAACCTTTGAGTTGGATACTTAACTCTAGAAGACTTCCTTTCTTCACCTTTTGGAGGAATAAACCTCCTTTGCCTTGGGAACTTGATCTCTTTCTTTGACGTGGCTTCTTTCTCCATCATGTGTCCTTCATCATCTTCAACTTCATTACCTTCTTCATCCAACTCCACCAATGTTGCTTTGCCTTTGTTGATTGATTGTGCTTCATAGCTTGATGAGGATCTCCCCCTCCATGGTGAATTCATGCTTGAACTATCTTCATTGATGGAACACCTTGGGCTGCTTAGCTCTAGGTCGATTTGTTCTTCATCATGTCCATGCTTTTCTTCTTCATAGTCCTGCATACAATCATACTTCTTATACCAAGGGAGTAGCTCATCAAATGCTACATCCCTTGATATCCTCAAGTCCTTTGTATTTGGGTTGAAGCACCTGTAACCTTTATGATCATTTGAATATCCTAGAAACACACACTTTTCTGCCTTTGGTTGTAGCTTGTGCCTCAATTCACTTGGCACATGTAACAAGTACATCCAAATATCTTCAAGTGGGAAAGATCAGGTTTCTTACCATAATAGGCTTGATATGGTGTCAAGCCATGGATCCCTGAGGTAGGAGCCCTATTCATTAGATACACGGCGGTATTTGCTGCATCACTCCAAAACATGTTAGGTACATTCATCTCATTAAGCATTGCCTCTAGCGATCTCGGCAATGTATCTATTCTTTCTCTCTGCTACTCCATTTTGTTGGGGTGTGTACCTGCATGTTACTTGCCTCTTGATGCCTTGATCCATTAAAAAATCAGAAAACTCATTTGAGAAATATTCTCCCCCTCCATCGGACCTTAGCTTCTTGATATATGTACCTGTTTCCTTCTCTACCATTGCCTTGAATGCTTTGAAACATGTAAACACATCTGATTTGTTTTTGATGAAATAAACCCAAACCATCCTTGTGCAATCATCTATAAAAGTGACAAAGTACTTGTTACCTCCAATGGATTGCTCTTTCGTTGGCCCCCACACATCTGTATGTATCAACTCCAATGGATGTTGGCTTATGTAGCCACTCTTCTTGAATGGAAGTCTCGCTTGCTTCCCTAGTTGACAAGATTCACATAAATGCTTCATACCTTGTCCTTGGAAGTTGGGAAGACCTTCAACCAGCCTCTTGAATTGCATTTCCTTCATTCTTTGTATGTTGATGTGACCTATCCTCTTGTGCCACAAGTCCAACTCCGAAATCCTCTTGTTTCCATATGTGAAGTAGACATGTTGAGTAGAATGAGAATTTACCTCCAAAGTGAAGAGTCTCCCTTGCTTCTTTCCTCTTGCTATGACCTTGTAACCTTGCTTAGGGTTCTCCACAAAGCATCCACCTTTGTTGAACCTTACTTGATAGCCTCTTTCAACCATTTGCCCAACGGACACCAAGTTCTTTGTGATGGTAGGTACATGCAAGACATCCTTGAGACATCTTCCTTCCTCCTTGTCATCCAAAGCTACATCTCCAACATGGGAGATCTCATGGGCTGTATCATCACCTGTTTCTACATGTCCTTTACCTTTGGGAACATGTAGATTAGTAAACCAAGAAGCATTGCAACTCATATGGTTGCTACATCCACTATCAATATACCAAGTGTTATCTACTTTGCTTGAATTCCCATTCATGTGCATCATCAAGAGATTGTCATTTTCTGAACTTGTAGAAGCATAATTACCTTGGCCTTTGTATGAAGAACCTTGATTATAGTTCCTTTGGTTTCCTCCTTGGTAGCAATCTCTAGCATAGTGGCCAAACTTGCCACATATGTAACATCCTTCGCCATCTTGATTCCTGTTTTGTTGATGTCGTCCTCCTCTTCCTCTTGATCTTCCTCTCCCTCTTTGTGATGAGGTGCCTTGGTCATGTCCTTGATTTCTTGAGTGGCCTTGCCTTCCTCCAAACCTTCCTTTGCCCCTTCCTTGTCCTTGTCTTCCTTTGCCCCTTTGATTACCTGCATAGAAAACTTGTGCATCTTTGCTTTTAGTTGAACTTCCACCTATGTTCATTTCTTCGGTGACCATGAGAGCAACCAATTGCTCAAAATCGAGAAGATTATCCCTTACATAAACTGAAGTGGTAAAGGGTTTCCACTTCTCATCATCTCTCAAACCATTGAGAGTATAAGCCACAAGATCGTCATCGTCTACGTGGCTTCCAATGGATCCCAATGCATCTGATAACTCCTTGACCTTAAGTATGTAGTCATTTATGCTACTCCCTGAGCTCTTCCTAAGGTTGTTGAGCTCATTCTTGAGTTGGATCTTCCTTGCTTTGGTGCTTGTTGAATAAAGCCTTTCAAGTGTCTCCCATACCTTCATGCTTGAATCCAGGTCTTGGATATGGCCGATCATGCTATTGCTAATGTGTTGGGAAAGAATAAAGATAACCCTCTTGTCTCTTTCATTCCATTCCCTAAAGGCCCTTCTCTGGTCATTGGTTGGATTCTCATCCAACCTAGGTCTTGGTTCACTTCCACTAATCAACCCCCAAAGGCCCTTGCCCATAAGATAGTTGGAGACCCTAAATCTCCATGGTTGATAGTTACCTTTGTCTAGCTTTTCAATTTGAGTGTTGAAGTCTCCCATATCTAGTCTTTGATACTTGACCTAGCCCTTGGCTAATGCTCCAATGTGTGTAAAATGAAAATGAGGCTCTGAGGTTACCTCAATCCAAAGCTTTCCTTAGATGGACACCTTGTGCTCTTGCAAATTTGAGTAGAATAGCTCCCCCTTGATGTGAGCTACCTCCAAGAAGCTTTTGTTGATGCAACTCTTCAACCACCAACTCCAAGAGGTCTTCTTGCTTGTATGTGATACCTCCAAGATGCCCAAATGCTCTGATACCACTGATGGGGGAAGTATCTCAACCCCTAAGCAACGATGAAGCGCGAATGACCTCCACAGGTATCCTTCTTTGACCTCTGCACACCAAAAATGCTCTTACTCAGAGCTTATGCAGAGAACTCCAGTGAGCTTTTGTAGACCTGTAGTAGACACCAAGGGCTTTCCAACAAAACAAATTTCACTTGAAATGGATGCTTACACAAAGAGAAACAATGTCTACAACATGAGCTAGTTGAATGCTCACAACTGCTAGTCAAGCAGAGACCTCACTTCACTCCAGCAAACTTTTCTCAGAGATTATACAGAGAATGAATCTCAAACTTATGTCAACTTTAGAGGACTCTAATAGCTACCCAATGACACCAAAAGCATAGCAAATGGATACATAGAGAAGGAGAACCAGCCCTTACAACAGAGAGCAAAATATTTCCAACAGAGCCTACACAAAGAGAGAGATATCAATCACACAACTTCACTAAAATGAATGTTGCTCCCAGCTTACTCAGATAATGCTCCAGAGAATTGATAAGCATAAAATAGACTCTTATAGCTATCCAATGAGACAAGAATTACATCAAATGGATACCATATGAGGGAGAACCAATGCTAACAACTCAGGGGTAGAGAGTTGCAACACTGCCTGCGCACACACATAGATATGCCTACTAAAAGAAAACAAACAAGCAAGCAAGGGGGTTGCTTAAGCAAGGGGCTTGCTTATCACAACTCCAGCACTTAGTGCTCACTTTACATGAGCTAAAACTCCAAGAAGATGGCCCAAAAGAAGTCGGGATACATGCTCCTTTTATAGTGAGAGGTGTGCCCCTAAAATCTAGGAACTACCTTTCCAAATCAGCCTCCTAACTTGGAGGAATTAGTTGAGATGACTTGGGGAGTGGTTGAGTGACTTTTCTTGATGGAATCTCGTGGCTTTTGGCTTCCTTTGATTGCTCCACATGTCCATAAAAGATTCCCCACGAATTTTTAGCTTGAAGCTTGACTTTTAACACATATACATATACATATACATATACATATACATATACATATACATATACATATACATATACATATACATATACATATACATATACATATACATATACATATACATATACATATACATATACATATACATATACATATACATATACATATACATATACATATACATAGACATAGACATATACATATACATATACATATACATATACATATACATGTACATATACATATACATGTACATATACATATACATATACATATACATATACATGTACATAAACATACACATATACATAAACATATACATATACATACACATATACATATACATATACATATACATATACATATACATATACATATACATATACATATACATATGCATATACATATGCATATCCATATGCATATCCATGGCACCAGACTTGCCTTCTAATGGATCCTCGTTAAAGGATTTAGATTGTACTCATTCCAATTACCAGACTTAAAAATGCCTAGTATTGTTATTTGTTGTCACTACCTCCCCGTGTTAGGATTGAGTAATTTGCATGCCTACTGCCTTCCTTGGATGTGGTAGCCATTTCTCAAGTTCCCTCTTTGGAATCGAACCCTAATATTATGTATCTTGTCACCACCATGGTAGGCTTCTATCCTACCATCAAAAGTTGATAGGGCAGAAATTGGAATGAAGCATCACTGGTTCCAAGGCAGTGTGATTCAGAAAGTTATCATGATTCATCACATTACTGGGCAAGCCTGCATCAGGATTTTATCTAATAAATGCATCCCTTCCAAAAGGTCGAGATTTTGTGCACGTATTAGCTCTAGAATTATGACGATTATCCAAGTAGCAAGGTACCATCAAAGAAACTATAAATGATTTAATGATCCATTCGCAGTTTCCCTGTACAAAAGAGTTTATTCTTACAGATGCATGGCTTAATCTTTGAGACAAGCATATGACTACTGGTAGGATCAACCAGGTAGCTATCTCCGTCACACGAGTAGCCCCATCCAGGCCACATGTTCCGATTCTAACATAGGCAAGGGAACGGTCAAGAGAGAACCTAACCAAAATGATAGCACGGATGCACCAAGATCATCCAATGCACTGTTCAAGAGTACATTAGCAAGTGTCACAATGATGTGTCAATGCACTTTTGCATCCAAATGCAAGTCTAATCGAACACGAACAAGTAGAGGGGTCATCGTATGGCGACACACACTCGTTACCATATGTGGGATCAAGGCCAAGCAAGCAAGGCCAATAATCAAGCATATGAAGGCACAAAAAGTCCCGAGCACGACTCGATGGCAACCAATGAAACTCCATCCTTCCAACCAAACGTCCTCAACACGTGGTCTGTATGAAAGCCTCTACTCTCAATGAATGATGCGCACCATGATCCATATGTCCATCCTCGATATCGATGGCCAAATGCTCCCCCTCCAAAAATGCACTCCTGTCAGCCGCACACATGACCAACAATCACACAACATTTCCTTTGTCATCCACGTTGCCTTGCATGCAAAACCTCGGATGTGGGCCAACATGAACCATGTCATTTGCCATCATGGACGACTCCAACAGCTCACACCGAGCACCACTCCATCAAGGGGAACACATTGCACCCATGGAACAAAAAAGTTCGTCGGCTCAATAGCACCCCAACTTCCATTTACACACATGGTTACGAGACCTTCCATATCCATACAAGCCACACACAATCTTATGATGAAGATAAACTCCATCGTCTTCCTTGATCACATCATGGCCCGAACAGGAGCTCACCAACATTGACGCTCCGACTAAGGACACAACACACCATCCCTCATTGCCTACCAAGCATATCGGCCAGACAAGCACGTCGAGCCGCGTAAGACTCCAAAATGGCTCAATGGCCAAGCCCCTCAATGCGAGGTAGCCTTTGCACATGCTCGAGGGGGGGATTGCTTCCCAACATCACAAGAGGGGTTCAGGGGACTAAATTACCTCACCTAACCCTTCCCTCGCCCATGCTCCATGCCACACCCAACTCAAGCAAGCACAATTAGCCTTAGAGTTGCGCACAATTTGGCAGTAGATGGCAAACCCTAGGAGCACCAAAGGAACCCGGATACAAATACAAGGGGGGGAGGGAGGGGGAAGGCGCACCATGGGAGGGGGCGGGGCAGTGGAGGGGAGGCACTCTGTGAGAAAAACCCCACTTCGTTTATGAAAAGCTCCACGTGAGCCTCCAAAAAAACCCCACATGCCCTTGGGGTTGGGAAGCTTGGGGGGGGGGGTATGGAGGGATTGAAGGGGGGGGGGGGCAGGGGGGGAAGGAGGGGGGGAGGGTGGGGGGAAGGGGGTGGAGGGGGGGTTGTGGAGGGATGGAGGGAGGGGGGAGGGGGCCAAGGGGGGTGTGGAGGGATGGACGGGGGAAGAGAGGGGGAGGGGGGTTTGGAGAGGAGGCACTCCGCAAGAAAAACCCCACTTTGTTTCCAAAAAAAAAAACCCCGTGAGCCTCCAAAAAAACACCACATGCCCTTGGGGTTGAAAGCCCAAGAGGGCGGTATGGGTATGGAGGGAGAGAGGGGGGGAGGGGAAGGCAACATGCATGCAAATTAACCAATCCTTACATGGGGAGGTAGTGACAATAAATAAAAATACTAGGCTTTTTCAAGTCTAGTAATTGGAATGAGCACAATCTAAATCCCTTAATGAGGATCCATTGGAGGACAATTCTGGTGCCAATAGCCGCGGTAATTCCAACTCCAATAGCGTATATTTAAGTTGTTGTAGTTAAAAAGCTTGTAGTTGGATCTCGGGAGGGGTCAAGCGGTCCACCTCCTTTGGTGTGCACTGGTCGGCCCACCCTTTCTGTCGAGGACATCCTCCTGGCTTTAATTGGCTAGGACATGGATTCAGCGATGTTACTTTGAAAAAGATAGAGTGCTCAAAGCAAGCCTATGCTCCAAATACATTAGCATGGAATAATGTGATAGGACTTTGGCCCTATTGTGTTGGTCTTCAGGACCAGAGTAATGATTAATAGGGATAGTTGGGGGCATTCGTATTTCATTGTCAAAGGTGAAATTCTTGGATATATGTATATGTATATGTATATGTATATGTATATGTATATGTATATGTATATGTATATGTATATGTATATGTATATGTATATGTATATGTATATGTATATGTATATGTATAAGTATATGTATAAGTATATGTATAAGTATATGTATATGTATATGTATATGTATATGTATATGTATATGTATATGCATATGTATATGCATATGTATATGTATATGTATATGTATATGTATATGTATATGTATATGTATATGTATATGTATATGTATATGTATATGTATATGTATATGTATATGTATATATGTATATGCATATGTATATGTATATGTATATGTATATGTATATGCATATGTATATGTATATGTATATGTATATGTATATGTATATGTATATGTATATGTATATGTATATGTATATGTATGTTCATATGTATATGTATGTTCATATGTATATGTATATGTATATGTATATGTATATGTATATATGTATATGTATATGTATATGCATATGTATATGTATATGTATATGTATATGTATATGTATATGTATATGTATATGTATATGTATATGTATATGTATATGTATATGTATGTTCATATGTATATGTATATGTATATGTATATGTATATGTATATGTATATGTGTATGTATATGTATATGTACATGTATATGTTGTGGGCTCCCTTTGGCCTTGCTCTAACTTTCTTGTCAAATGTTTTGTGCATCAATATCAACTTCTTCCACATTTGGTACCACTAACACCCCCTCCCTCTTGTGTATTGTTGGTGCAAGGCAATCAACAATTGAAGTTTTAATGAAGTTTTGAAGTCAAGGATTGAAGAAAAGATCAAGATATGAAGCATGAAGAAAGTACATGTTCAGAGAATGGAGATATGTATACATATGTACATTAATTTAGAGTTAGTTCATGTATACTTTTGTATGGTGATGAACTTGTACATATTATATATACAAGGAAAAGTGTCGGGGCAAATATGAGAGAGCATGTGAATAGAGAAATTAGAAGTTGTATGAGTCATTAGACACTTTCGTAGTGAGTAAGATCTCTCTCATCATTCAGATGTAAAGTTTTCTAGAAATGAAGAAAAGTTGCACCCGATATTTCTGAGAGTTCTCCTTCTAACTTGGGTGTTTTTGTGAAATGCTTTTGTACAAGTCTAAGTCTATAGTTGATTGACCTCTGTACAAATTTTCAGCTTCTAATTCTGATTAGGTTGAGAGAATTGAGTGTAGGAACATTTACATGTGTAAATGTAAAGAAGAGAAGTTGCAGGAGGCACAAAATTCGATGCTAATGTTTTGGTCCGTTCTCCTTCCACAATGTAAAGTTTTGAGCAAGCAAGCACTCTTTATTTAATTTGGAAGGTAAATACCTATGGCTAAAAGCATTTGATTAAACGGGTTATACTTTGGGAGAACCAAGCTTTAGAAGTTGCAGGTGTCAAAGTCGATTGTAAATAACTATAGTTTTAGACATAGGTGACTTGTTAAGATCATTTCTCAAGATCTATTGAGCCTTTTGGAATGATTTAACTTGGAGGAGGTGTGCAAACTATAGGGGACACCATGTGCAAAGTTTTATAAAAACCTTTACACATTTGATAAGTCAATGAGTGAGTTATGTGCAGCAGACTTTCTGTGTAGTCACCTTCTTCACAGTTTGTTCAAGATTTTGGAAATTGAGTATTGATCCTCCAAATTGGTGAAGGTTTCAAGTTATTCTTGATATTGAGGTGCTCTAACTTCAAGTATAGCTTGTTCTTTTGGAGATTAACACTCTCCATCATGTATGTCATCCCGGAGAGATGCAATGTTGTAGGGATGTATCGATATGGTTTTGTAGTAATTCCTAATTGAGGGTGTGCTCACTGACACGAAGGCCTCTTGATGGATTTGCTTCTAAGTTTCTCTATTCAATTGGAGGTGGAATATAATGTGGAGAGTACTGATAGTGTGTGGAGTATTTCATGTGTTTGCTTGTGGATAAATGGAGTAGGTGAGTCGGCATGGTGATGAAGACCTCAGAATGATAGTCCAAAAATCCCATTGTTAACATTTCCTCAAAGGTATGTTTATAGCATGCAAGGGCGTATTTGATTTGCTGATGCCAGGCATAGCAAATCTATAGGGAAGATGTAGTACTCATGTCGTAGACAAGGTCCAAATTCCCATGCACAAATCTTAGAGTTGATACATGAGGTGCCCTAGTCTTTTGAAATACCTTTAAGATTGTCTACATGAGATTGAAATTTTTAATTTGCATTTATTTAGGTATTCCATCATTCGAT
Organism: Ceratopteris richardii; assembly: GCA_020310875.1. Taxonomy (NCBI): domain Eukaryota; kingdom Viridiplantae; phylum Streptophyta; class Polypodiopsida; order Polypodiales; family Pteridaceae; genus Ceratopteris; species Ceratopteris richardii. The sequence goes on from CM035442.1 coordinate 59,229,973, forward strand.
GTAAGTGAGGGTGTGAGTGTTTGATAGTTTCTATCATATATGCAATGGTGGGGAGCCCTCATGGTGGCACTAAGTAGTGATAGTTTACCCAATCCTTGTGTTGCTCTAGCACAATGGTAAGCACCACGTTAAGAAGCTCCACCTCGTTAATGTCAATCCGCGGAAGAGATAGGAGTGATATGAAGATCGTGAACACGAGATGTAGTGAGAGTGAAGGCGAGAAGCATCAAGATGCGCACACACATACACACAAAACGAAGAGACAAGCAAGATACAATGGAAGGTAGGCAAATAGATTCTTTATAGTTTTTTGACTAGCTTTGTCTGGTTTCACATCCAGTGTCCGACATAGTTAATAAATAGGGTCTAGGTGCTATTTAAAGGTCTAAACGAGGTCTAAAAATAACCAAAATTGGTACACTTGTTCTACCTAAGCTCCTCAAGCTTGAGGACTCCTTGGCTTGCAGAAAATGGAGCTATTAATTACAATAGTGCTTGTTCTATGTTACATATGATACAAGAGTGATGAAAATCACTATTGAGGGTTTTGAAAAAGCAATATAAAACATATTTCTTTGAAAAAATAATCCGCTTGGCTCCCCACTACTTCTTCATAGTCCACCTTCACATACTTCCTTGTCGTGTGTGCCTTTGGCTACTGCCAACACCCCCCTCCCTCTCGCTTCTGTCATCCTCGACAGAACCTTGTTGCGGGGGTCTGTCGGATATAGTTTTGTAGGAGATCATGAGAGAGGGTGTGCTCTAAGATGCGAATACCTCTTGCTAAATCTACTTCAAGTTTTTCCCAATCTATGGGTTGAGTTTCATTTGGTGGTGGGAGTCTGTAGTGCATGGAGTACACGAGTTGTTCACAAGCAAATAATTGGAGTAGGTGTGTGGGCCTGCTTATGAACACCTCAAAATGGTACTCCCAAAGCCGGTAGTAAACATCTCTTCAAATGTCATTTTGTAACATGTGGGTAAATATTTGATTCAGCAGTGCCAAGCATAGCACACCCGGAGCAATGGCATCGTGCTCATATCATAAGATAAGTCCTGATTACCATGCTCGAATCCCAAGGTGTTAATGTGTGGTGCTTTGATGCGGCAAAAGATTTTAAAAATAGTCTGCATCATGTCAAATATTTTGACAGTCATATGCGCGGCAACCTCATCCATGTGGCGTAAGCGGGGGAGCCAATGGTGAATTGTTGCCATCATGTATCCGATTGTGGGTGATCCATGGGGTGGAGTGAAATAGGGATAATTAAGCGAGTCTTGGCACTGCTTATTATTCTGGACTTTGATTGCGAATGCCTTCCAGGAGCGGTGTCTTGGTATAGGTCCCCAACATGGGTTATACTTTGAATGCAGTGGTGCCTTGACCCATGTGCTCATCATTTCTGGATATTGTTGTAGTAATTCCTAGCACCAAGTTGATTGAAAGGTTTGTCCGTGCTACGCTTCCGATGGCAAGTCATCAGGCTCAAACTGAGTTGCATGTGATGGTTTCTTGCATGTCTCCTTTTCGATCGCCAATTGGTATTCTGCCATTAGCATGAAATACGGCTTATATTGAAGCTCATGACAAGATATATACCTACAAGGGGCCAAGTGGGAAAAATAAGGTGATTGTAAAATGCATTCCTCTATCATAGCCACGGTGTGTAATTGAGCCTCCACGTGCTGAGTGGGTCTGTCCAAGTTCTTCTACGGTCTTCATCCATGCGGGGGTTGGGAGTTCGAAAGTTGTTTCTTCTTTAGTTGTGACATGCCAATTGGGATGGGTTGTGGTTCGTAGGTTTCATCATACGTTTCCTCCATCGGGATAGACACAGTTTCTTCCTCAACTGGGAGTTTAGGTGGGGAATCAGGTCTGGGGGGTTCAGAGAAAGTTGTGATCTGCGCTTGAAGAGTGAGTACCTGAGCACGTAAGGCATTGAGTTCCTTTATGGTCTCTAGAGGTGTGGCCTCAAGAGCTGGTGGTCGTTGCTGCACAGGTGCACGTAACTGGAGCATTTTATGGTCATCCTTGAGCTTCTGATATGCATCATTCATATTTTCATAATCTTCTAGGAGTCTGATATGGTCTTCAAATAGTATCTTCATAGACTCTAATGGTACAACTTTAAAGCGGCTGGGACTTAGAGGTTCGTCCAGTTGATCTAAAGCGGCTTTGAGGTTTTCTCTATTTTGTTCTTGCAAGCGTTGACTCTCTTCTTTGGAGTGGGGAAATAAGGAAAGGACGGAGTGAGAAAGGGATTGGGTGGAATGGTGGGAGCTAGGGAAGGGATGATAGGTGGGAGGGTTGCGGGAAGGGTTTGTGGGGTTGAGGCAACTAGGGCTTCTGCCATAGCACCATCAAGGAACGTGGTTGTTCTAGGAGAGGTAGGGTGTATAGGAGAGACTGGAGGGGCGGGAGGTGAAATAGGAGCAGGTGGTGAGGTGGGTATTTCAACAATAGTAGTGGTATTTACAGTAGAAGGATGAGGTGGGGAGTCGTTGCTTCTTCAGGTTGGTCTTCTGGAATGAGTTGTGCTTCCCTGGCATGACTGACCTGGTTTTGATAGCAAACAGATTCTTCGTGGGTCAAACTTCGGTAGTGGTTTCCTCTGCAAATAGCGAAGTGCATCATTGGTTCTGACTGATTTGACCAGTTCTCTGAAGCCTTGAATGTAAGCTTCTTTGAATCCTCCTATGGTGAGTTCTTGTTCTAAAATTGCTTGACTTTCTTCTTTTGAGAGTTGTCTATGTGCCCAAACTTCCTGCATAGTGCGATATAGTTTCTTGATTGCCAACCTGTAGGTAGCTGCTTCAAACGTGTCGTCTTCATGCGTACTTGTGTCGCCTTGTGTCTCAGTTTGCTGTTCTTGTTTGTCATGTTGCACATCTACCTGAGAGTCGTGGCTGTCCTGACTGGCTTCATCATCTCCATCTTCATTGATGGTTTCTGTCCTCTCTTCTTTTGAGCTCGAGACGACATGCTCTTGTGGTTGATCAGGGGGTGTGGTAGGGTAACTGGGACGTTCATACTCCTATGAGAAAAATTGACCCTCTGAAAATTGGAATTCACTGGAGAAAGCATCATGCATTTCAAAATCAAAAGTGGTGTTTGTTGGTTAGGCTTCCAAGTTAGGTATAGGGAAAGTGAATGATTTCGCACCGATGGTGGTGGGAATTTTTGTTGTTGTAGTGGTGGGTTCTTGAACTGTGGTTGCTTAAGAGGTAACAGCACTGGTAGTACCTTCCTTGATAACATGTCATGATCGGCATATACGGATGGGTGGTATAAGGGTGGGTGATTCCGTTGGTGATTGTTCTAGAGACTACCGAGGTGACGTGGACTTTGGAACTTGCAAACATGGGATAGATCCACGCATTCATTTTCCTGCCCATCCCTTGCTAGCTTTCCTGGCCTTCTTTGCGGTTCCTTTGAATGCCTTCAATTCTTCACTTGTCATTGCACGTTCTATGGGAAAATCGTATGCCAAACACATATAAACAATTCGAGTGAGAGTGCAACATCCATGGATGACTTTTTTCTTTCCCATCTCTGTTGAGCTAAATACAATTGATTAATGATCTAACTTGCAAGATCTATGGTTTGGGGCCCAATACATGCTAAATATAATCCGAACCAAATATGCTTGTGAGGCATAGTGAAATGATCCTGAGCTGGGAATGCAAAATGTTGCATGCATATGCGTAATGGCTTAGAGAGTTCAGGTGTAATGGCCGAAATGTCTTCCCATTTTACAACATCACGCTTCAGCAGTTTTGGGATCAGCCTTTCCTGCTCTATCGAGGTGTGAGTCCCATGGATCTTAATTGTTGCCTGAATCAAATCTTTTGAAAGGTAGAACTTTTTGAAAGGGGGGTCATTTACCAAAGATGGAAGAATGAAAGTACCCGGCAAGTCCTTATTCTCGGAGGCTGTAAGTGTGGTCACCAAGTAGTAGCATCTATAAAAATCACGTTTGGGCAATGGATCACTGAAGTATTCTATAAAACCTACTCTAGCCCAAACATGCTTTAATTCTTCTGTGTTCTAGAGCTCTTCAAATTCTCTAGAGAAAAAATGATACTTGCCCCACTTAATATTGTCAAAAGTCAGTGTGGCATCAAAAATGAAATCTCCACCCGCCAAAGATCCTACTAAACCTTGGAACCAATGTGAATTACAGTGAACTTTTTCGGTGTATCCCCTAGGAGGATCCTCAATTGGCATTGGTCTTGGGAAGCCTTGAAACTCTGGCGGTTGTAACGTAGGATGTGGTTCAGCCAATAATTTTCCAAAATTGACCATAGGTGCATTGGTGCCAGCTGCTAAAGATCCTTCTGTCTGCATGATGAATAATGCGAATGTGGAGGAGATTTGCTACAAAAGATTAGCACACTAGTATGGAAATTAATCATGATCCCATTAAAGTAAGACCGCAATCCCTTTCCATAACCAATGTGTAACCCGTGTAGCCATGTGTTGTGAGGTGGTTTATGGAAGGATTTTTTGCAAAACTAATGCAGGTCTCTAGACACCTACATGCTTTAGATAGTGCATACATTGCTTGATGAGATGTTATTACAAGTGATGTTGGGTTAAAGTGGGTGAATTTATACAAGGTTCAGTTGTGAAAGAATTATTACAAGGGGTTGGTTATTTGGGATGGGAGTAATGCTAGACAACATGTCATGAGGAGGCTTCTGGATACATTTCGGTATCCATTTCCTAACAGTTGTTGAGTGGGTGGTATTCTGTTGCTGAGATACAAAAGATGATATTGGATATGGTAGTGTTGAGGGGTGAAGAGATTTCTGAGGGGTATATGTTACATGGCTTGAGTGTTAAGTTATAATACACTGCTTGGGTACCCACATTTGTGTGGGTGTGGGTTGATTTTTTAGGTACTTCTTGGTGATCCAAATCTCTCGAGTGTTCATACTTATAGAGGCATGTCGAGGAGATGTTGAATACTGCCTCTGCTTTTGCTAGAACTTTGTCCTATCATTGTCTGCATTGTTGAAGATTGTGGGTGCGTTCTGTCCTTTTGGCATCCATACTTGTTTCATGCTGCTTGCTATGTGATGTTGATATTGTTGCCTTCTTTGTGTCACCTGGTATGATCATCAGTTTGGGTTCCTCGTGGTTGACTTCTTCGTGGTTGTAGGTGAGAGGTCTGGTTGACACTTTGCTTTGGAAAAGAAGGGAGGTCCAACACTTGCGAAACTTCCCATTAGGAAGTGCAACATTTTGTACCATAAATCTAGGTCAGTCCGTAGTAAGTGTGGAAGCATGGGCACTGCAGGGTGTTGCGCCCATTTGTCCGCGGATGCAGTTCACCTGATCGCTGATGCAACCCACTTGACCGTTGATGGTCCCCATTTGACCCAGCTATTGGGTGGTGACCCCTTCTAGTTTGCAGGAAGACCAGCGGAAAATCTGTTGATGTTCTTCTTAATGGCATTTGTCCATTGCCAAGCCCGCGTGGGTTGGTGTAGACGTAATGTGACTTATCTGGCCAAAGATCTTCCGATCTTCCTTCGCATGTAGTTCATATGGTCTAGGGTTACATACCTCAGGCGGAGTGTTGTTATGGAAGTCAAGCGGTATCACTCGCTGCTAGTCTAAAGTTCCAATCTGCAAGGACCCTTGTCTAATATTTAGGTCCATTGAGTGATCATATAGCCAATCTTGGTCAAGGATTAGGGGTTCTATCACGTCATCATCATGGCACACTAGGAGCTTCACTATCATGGTTACTTTGTGTATGAGGATAGGGTCCACCTCACCCATGCAAGGGGTTTCCATGCCTCCTAGCCCGATGAGGTATGCCTCAATTGGCCGCATTTCTATTTTTGAGTCCTTATAGTGGGACCATCTAATCGCACTAGTCACAACACTTGAATCAATTAAAGCCTTGAGCTCATGACAAGGGTTGTCGTGGTCTAGCCTGACTGTAATGAATGGTCTCCTATCCACTATGCTAGGATGAGTGGTTGACTTTGCTTGACACATGGCCATGGGGTATCTGGGTGTTGTTTCCAGATGGTTATAATGTTCTCTCCCTAGTCCTTGTCTTCTTAGCTTCATGCACTTAATGTGTTCTATAGCTTCTGCTTGAGCTTTCGCCCGTATTCTCTATTCTTCCTCCTTATGCTTCTTTGCCAACATGAGTTGTCTAAGCATATCCTCTGTAAGAGGTTCCTGATAAAGCTTGACTCTACAGCCACTAATGTAATTAGGCATTATCTCTCCTTCCAGGGTGCTAATTCTACTGCTCCACTTGTTGAGAGTCTGTTAATGTCGCTTTTCTAATTTCCGTGCACGTTGTTTCAGCATATACACTATGACTAAATCTCCTTCTTTTAAGCCTTTATCTTTCACATGTGCCTCGAAATAAGCTTTCTGTCTTTTCTTTGTTGCATATATACATGCTGCTACTTTCAGCTTGGTTTCTCCTAATCGTTCCAAGTCCATTATCCTTGATGATAATTCATGACTAGTCCACTTATGTTCTTGCGCAACCTTGAGGGTGGGTATCAAAAAGTCCAAAGGAAGCACAACATTCTGACCAAAAACCATATGAAAGGGAGTTGTATTGAGTATGGCCTTGTAGGCCACTCGATATGCCTAAACAGCATGGTGTAACTGTTTGTCCCAATCTGAATGTTTGTTTTTCATGAGTTTCGTCAGCACATTACAAAGGATCTTGCTAGTGCTTTCAGCTTGACCATTGGCTTGAGGATGATATGGTGCGGATTTCTTGTGAATCACCATAAAATCTTGTAACAAATATTCAATGACTTGGTTTAGAAAGTGAGTTCCTTTGTCGCTCACCAACTCTATGGGCAATCCATATCTTGTAAAGACATTGTCAAATAAGAATTTTGTGGTCGTGTGTGCATCATTCTTTTTTGTGGCCTTAACCTCTACCCATTTGGTAAGATAATCTATGGCAAATATGATGTATTCATGTTGAGGGTTCTCCGGTTCAACACAACGTCGTCTAATTAACAAAATCAGATTTTTCTATTCTTTCCCATTGAGCATTGATCCTTACTTCCCCAGATGTTCCACCGGAAATGTCTCTTAAAGTCACCAAAATGTCACCGGAACATCACCGGAATGTCACCGAAATCATTTATTTTGCTAGTTTTCTGCTAATTCAAAGTTTACACAGTCCTTCATACACTTTATTCTTGCAACAGATTTACATATTTCCTTTTTGCACTCAATATATTTCAAGTCAAAGGCACCCTGACATAGTACAGTCTGAGTCACTCAAACAAACTTAACAGTAAACAGAAGACTTTCAACAGTATATCTATGCTACGCACACATTTGGTTGATTATTCATTGGTAGATGCAACACCAAAAATACAGATTGTTGTTTTGTAAAGATTAGAACTTCAGTATGAAAGTTAGATTAAGCCGCAAAGATTCTTCTTTTCAATTTGTTGTCTGTATACTGGTTATTTACTGTAGAACCTGGTCTTTTCCGGTCCTGACAAAGAACCCCTTCTTCTTGACTCTTTCTCACGGTTGACGTTCCTACACTACTTGCATCTTCGTCTCTCTTCTGATCATTGCGCCTTTACTTCTAGTGTCTTTCTTCTTTTTTTCTGCTGTTGTCGCTTCTTCTTTGACCTTTGCTTCTTCTCGTTCTGGTTATTGTGTCTTCGTTCTTCGTCTACCTTCTCCCCTCCCCTCTACAGTTGCGACCAACTCCTTTCTTGTAACTTCCTTTTGTCTTGCGACACATCCTTATAAATCTCCGCATAGTCGTCTTTTTTTTTTCTTTTTTATTCTTATTTTATTTCTTCAGATGCCCTTACCTTCAACAATTCAGCATGATTACCTTTTGCAGAGGGCTTAATGGGTCCTACAAAGTCTATACCCCACTTGGAAAATGCACGTCCTCCCATCATGGGTTTCAATGGCATTTCATCTCTGCAAGTAGGAAACTGAGTTCTCTGGCACGCATCACATCTCTTAACATAGGTGTGCATCCATGTGAAGAGTGGGCCACCATAATCTTGCAAAGAGTATGGCTTTGATTATCCTATCAGGGCCAAAATGACCTCCTACAACACCTTGGTGTGCAGTCTCTAGTACGGACAAATAATCGCTCTCATGAACACACTGTCTTAGGTATCCATCTCTTCCTCATTTGTATAGATTGTCACCAATAAGTGCGTAGTCTTGAGCTTCCTACTCTAGATTGCGTTGTTGTGCTAAGGTCATTCCTTGAGGGAATGTTTTCATCCTCAAGTATGTCACTAAAGGTTCACTCCATTCTAGTGTGAGAGACATATGATATAATGTGACATGTTCTATCGATGGTCTTTCACAACAGAAAGGACATTCTCTACACAACTTGTAGACATCTCCTTCCATGGAACACCAATATATTCCTAGTCTATGCAGAGTCTGCAATGTACAATGTTTTGAATGATGTTGCTTCAATGCACCTACATGTGCTAATTGCAACCAATTCGCGTGTTCTGATTCTTCTACACAACAAGCAAGAATCTTTTGATTGTCTTGTTTATATATACTTCCCGCTCTTATTTGATATCTTTGTGACTTGGTGATTTCTCCTTCTTTGATCCTAATCCTAGGATTCTTGGGTCCATATGTGAGAATAGGGACAATAGGCTTAGCCCATTCTGATACTATCTCCATGTTAAACAAATATGCATTGGGTAGTTCATCCGCTATTCCTTGAGGAGCTTCTCCTGTGGTTAATCTTGAGAGGTGGTCAGCTCTAAGATGGGTTTTTCCTTTCTTGACTACTACTTCAAAGTCATACTCCATGAGTAATAGAAACCATCATATCAATCATCCAGTATTACAAGGCTTATTGACTAAGTACAATAACGCTTGATGATCCATAAAGAACTTGAACTTATTTGCCAGTAAGTAATGCCTGAATTTCTTCACTACGTAGATCATTCCTAATCCTTCTCGTTTCGTAGTGGTGTAATTTCTTTCTGCTGCATTCAATTGTCTGCTTGCATAAGCTATGGGGAGATCTACATTACCTTCATTCGTAGGTTGTGCCAAAACACATCCTATGGCATAGTTAGATGCATCCACATGTACATGGAATGGCTTGCTCAAACATGGGGTCATCAATATAGGTGCTTAGCACAAGCGTCGTTTAAGTTCATTAAATGAATTTTCACATTCATCTGTCCATTCAAACTTGGACTAAAGAGATTACAGAGGTTTGGCTATGATTGCATACATGAGAATGAATCATCTGTAATAACCACAATGACCCATGAAGGCCTGCACTTCTTTTACATTGTTTGGCCTAGGTAGGTCTGCAATTACTTTCACTTTTTCTTCGTAGAGATTCCATCCTTTGACACAATGTGTCCTAGAATTTTGCCTTGTCTGACCATGAAAATGCACTTTTCTGGGTTCAGACAAATCTGATATTCTTGACATTTGTCAAACACTTGCCTTAGTTATGGGATATGAGTCTGCCTCATATTTGAATGAGTACATATATCATCAACATAAACTTCCAAATTCTTGCATAAGAACTCCTTAAAAACATGATACATAATTCATTGGAAAGTGGCGGGTGCATTTGTGAGCCCAAATGGCATCACACAAAATGCAAATATGCCTCATTCTGTGGAAAAAGCCGTCTTGTTTTGATCTTGTGGAGCAATGGCTACTTGATTATAGCCTGAGAAACCATCAAGAAAGTTATAAACTTCCTTGCCCGCAACTCTTTCCAATAAGTTTTCCGTGATAGGAAGAGGATAATTGTCTCTAATTATGGCAGCATTAACTTTCTTAAGGTTAATACACACACACAATTTTCCATTCTTCTTGGGCACAACCACAATGGGGGATACCCATTCGGTATGCTCAATTTTGTAAATGAATCCTGCTTTTATCAAATGATCTATTTCTTCTTTAATCTTAGGAGCATAGTTATCATTGTACGTATATGGTTTTTGTTTCATAGGTTTGGCATCTGGAGTCATGGGAATCTTGTGGGAGCATATATCTGGGTCTACTCCTTTCAAGTCTTTCTAACTCCAAGCAAACACATCTTTGTACTCATAAAAATAGAAATGTCGTATCCGTCCTCATCACAATGAGGGGTCCATTGTTCTTCATTCACTGCTATGTCCATCATGGCTAAGATTTCTACCCAACCGTGAGGCTCAAATTTCTCGTCCGAAAATACTATAGGTGCATAAGTTGGGTCTGGAAGGGTTCGTGGATGTTGTTATGAACCTAAGGTCATGGCTTTTAATCGTTCTTCCTCTTGTTTTGCTACCTTACATATCCATAGATGAGTGTCCTTGTGCAACCATGAGGGATCTGACTCCAATGAGTGCACCGAATTTGTTTCTTCTTGTGTCTTATGGATAGTGTTCCATTGTATTGGGGGTAAATCCTGATGGGAATAGTCTTTAAGATTGACTTTGGTCATCACTCCTAAATGTTGCAAGTACAAAGAATTAGTTCCCGAATCTTGTATGATTTGCAACTAATGCATGAATGGTTGTCTTAAGATCATTTTGTAAGCATGATTTTTCCCAAAATCACAAATGGTGAAAGTATATTTGAACTCCACACCACAAGTGGTGAGAGATATGTCTTCTAGTAAACACAATGGCTTCTCTATATGTCCATCAGCCATTTGTAGCTTCATCTTGGTGGGTCTTAATGTTGTGTTACCCCAACATTTCCATAAAGTGATGGTAGCGATGGCTACTCTGGCTCCTGAATCTAAGATGGATTTGGTGGTGTAGCCTTGGTGGGTTATTGGAAGATACGTGTTACCTTCCTCTCCTTTGAGTATCTCTGGTACCTTCTTGTGTGATCCCATCTGTGAGGGAGCAATAGAAACCTCAGGGAATTGGTTTGCTACATGCTTCCACAATTCTGGTTTAACCTTCAACAATTCCTCTTGATCACTTTCGTGTTCCTAGGAATTACTGATTCTTCATTCCTCACTATTATCATGGGTGCTCTCATGCTAATCAACTTGGCTTCCCAAGGTCCTGTGAACTGAGGTAATTCATGCAAAGAATTGGATTCGAAATCCGTGTGTTCGCTTAGCTGTTCTTCCTCTACATCATCATAAATAGAGGGGATGTCTTGGGGAAATCACCTTTGCAAATCATCTTTCTCGTGAATAGGAGGATGGGTTTCTTGCTCTTTTCTCCACTTCTCTTCTTGAATTTCTCTTGAAAACTCATGTGATACTTATATATGGAAGACAGGTTATCTTCAACTTCTATATTTGGTACTTGAGACAAGAATGGTGCATTTTTTTCGTGTATCTCAGAGTCATCCGAGTTCCTATACGGATTCTTTTTCTCATTGCTATTGACCAAGTATTCTAGCCTCTCCAGTAGTCCTTGAAAGTGTAATTCGAGTTTTGCCATGTTATTCCAATTAAGATAACGAGAGGCTTTGAACATAGTTTGTGCTAATTCTACCATCTTCATACAAAGTTTAGTTCTCTCAATTTCTAAGTCTGCTCTTGGATAGTTCTTATTCATTTTAACTATCTGGGGTCCTTCCTTTAATCTAGCTTGATATGCACGAAACATCATGTCCAACTCTTCTGGTATGGGATCCGCTAGAACTGATCCTGATCTCTGAGCTAGATTCTCTCAATTAGATTCTTGAGAAGTCAATTCTAAGATTTTGGCTCTAGATTCCTTGAGACTTCCTTCCAACTCAGTTATCTTTTTACTCCACTTTCTCTTAATCCTTTCTTTGGAATCTTTCCAAGATTTTGCCTTTTTATTACTAGACTCTCCAACTTCACTAATTCCGATTAATTTTTCAGGATTAAGTTGTTGGTTTTGTAAGAGCGCTTGGGCTCTTGTTATAGCTTTGATAGGCACATATGTAGGGTTGGATCCATCTACGTTATGTACGATACCTATCACGTTGATGGGTGTCACTTTTGAAGCATTAGCAAGGTTCGTGGGACAATCTTTTATGACATGCTCTTTACCACACACGGCACAAAAACCTTGTATGTTATGATATTGTGGCTGTCATATTATCGGAGGATGTGGACAATCCTTAATGAAATGATCTCCTTGGCACCTAAAGCATGGTCCTCTAGGGCTCTGTGGTCTTGGCTATCTTAATTGCGGCCACTGATTAGGGTTCGTATACATCACATTAGCATAGTCAGGTTCCCAATTGGGTTCCAATGGTGGACTATCATATTGATATGTTTCCACATGTTCTGGTGACTCTGTATAATATGTGGGTGGACTATCTACATGAGTAGAGTCAAAATTGTCGGAGTTAGGGTTACTTTCAGTGACCAAGGGTGAAGAAGGCACTATAGCCCTATTGAGGTTGTATTTGACTCGGATGACATTAGCTGGTGGGGGAGGCTGCTGAGCTAAAACAGGTTGTGGTCTTTGTTGAGCCTGATAAGGATAGTTCTGAGGAGGCCTATAGTAGTGAGGTTGAGCATTGTATTGACCTTGATACCCCACTGGTTGAGGGTATGCTTGCGGGTAGTTCTGTTGTACAACTTGTTTATTGTATGGGCAATCCTGAGCCGTGTGATTCGTGTATCGTCTCTCAATTATATAATATTGGCCATTAGGGTTGGCTTGCGGTTGTGTTACGTTCGGACACACATTTGCCATATGATCACCACCACAAGTGTAACAATGCTTGTTTGTTGTTAGCCTAGGCATCTGTTTACTAGAAACTCTCTTTACGTTAGGACACACATTTGCCATATGATCACCACCACACGTGTAACAATGCTTGTTTGTTGTTAACCTAGGCATCTGTTTACTAGAAACTCCTAGTTTCTTGGCCACTTTTTCTACTAGGTCTTCTATCGAGCTAGAGAGTTTTGAAGATGTTAGAGATGAACAATCTGAGTCCTTATAAACCTTTGAGAGTTCCAAATCATCTCCTAGATTGTCCTCAATGTCTATACAAATTCTTACACAGTGCTCTAGTGTTCTGGGTTCCTTCAAGTATACATAGGACCATAGTTTAGAGCTCAAGAGGCCATCTAAAAACAATGACACTTGCTTGGACTGTGAGGGTAACTCTTGCATCAGACATCTTTCAATATATTGTCTAAACCTACATCCTGCCAATCTAATTGTTTCGTGAGGGGTTTGTTTGAAGCTATGAATCAATGAAGAAGTATCATGTCTGATTCCACTTTTAGAGAATTCCGTGATGAATGACTGTAACAAGTGATGGATATCCGTAAATTGCCTTTTTCGCAATGGTTGGAACCAAGTTAAAGCCATATTCTTTAATGTTAGTCCAAAAGCATTGTATTGCATGAACATGTCTTCTACTTGCTCTGTTGTTAATACTTGCTTAAACTCCGCAACATGGTCATAGGGGTCTCCTGTCCCATCAAAGTAATTTTTCATTGACTTTACTAATTGAGTGGTTCTTAGTACCTTGGGGTGCTCACGTGGTCTGCGTAGAGGAAAATCATCTCTACCACCTCGCATTCTAGGTTCCCTCTGTCTTTCCAATCTATTGGTGTCCATGGTTGGTCTATCTCTCCCTATGGGGTGACTGAAACTTACTTCTGGCTTCTCTTTGTTCTTTTCTCTTTGAGTACCATGGGCTGAGGATGTTCCAGCACCCTTATGGCTCGTGTTTACATTAATACATGATGGAGGGAATACTAACTCGCCTCTCCATGTGTAGGTATTTCTAGCATGGTATAGTACTACAAATACTCGTTCTGAAGTATCATCCAAGTATACCACCTTTCCCGGTGTATCTGGGTCCTTGAATTTGTAAATCATGATGGAGCCTACCTCACTAGGTTGTTCCATTCTATTCCTCCAAAATGCTTCATCAGTTTCCTTGTTTAGGAACACTTCTATGCTTCTATTGTCGTGAGGGATCCATTCTTGGATTAATACTCTCGTCAATACAGATTTTCCCCTAGGTGTCCTGGGTTCTTCTCCTAGTGGTTCTTTTCCTTGGGTTCTCACGTCCATATCTAGCTTAACTACACCAAACTCATTTGTATGATTTGGTTGAGTACTTATGATGTACATTGTTCCTTCTTTGTCTATGTATGCGTCTCTCTCAAATTTCACTACTAGACATTCCAATCCCATGGGTTGGTCATGATTGTGCAATTGCACAACTGATCTTCGCAAACCATCCTCATAGATGCGAGCACCTAAGTGATTGGTTTGGACATATTCTAATTGGGCTTTGTAGGGTCCTTCGGGTCTTTCCATATATGCTATGTTTAACCCTCCTTTTGTTCTTTTCGTGCTAAAAGCCATTTCTAACTCACTGGTATTTGAGCCCAACTTGTAGGGGTAATTACTCAATTGTTGTGCCCATAAACGTGTAATAGTTCCTACACTTGATTCTGATGATCTAAGGCTTCGTCAGTCTGACTTACCTATATGCTTGCCCGATCTAAGGTTCATGAACTTACTTCCTGAATCACTCAATACATGCTCTAATCATCAATGTTTCTTTGTTCTTTATTTCTTGTTTTGCTTTGAGTTCCTTTAGATTCTTATCTTGTCTCCAGTGTATGCATCAGGAGTCGACTTTTCATTGCACTTTTGAGTTTTTGTTCCATCAGACTTAAATTCTTTCCTTTAGTTTTCCTATCACACACTTTCATCTTGGTCTTGGACTTGAAAAATTAAGTCTCTTGGACTTGATGCGTTTCTAGGGTCGTCCTAATTTAATCCACAATGATAGCCGCTTAGCCTAAGCTAATAATTGACTGAGGGGGTTGAGTATTCTTCCAACCTCGAGTCAGCTTCGTTGATAGCCCTGATGCCCAAGAAGTCGCACTTCCCAAGCCTTGCGTTCTTCACTGCCTTGCTTTGATTGCCTTGGATCACTCTTGCTAGACCTGTCAAAATTCAATGTTTAGACCACTTCTTAAATTAATGATCAAGCACTTTGATATATACACCTTTAAGGGTCCCTTCTTTTTTGGCCAAATTTTTCCAAAGCCCCCTTTCTTTTCTAATGAGCTATAACGCTCAGAAAACGGAGTTCAAATGAAAAAGATATGAACGTTTAGGCCCTCAGGGAAAAAAATTGACAAATAGTTTTTTCTTCAATTATCAACTAAGGTGTCCAATGAGCTTAATCGCCCAAAAATTTACTCAAAATTGCCCAAAAAATTAAACCCTAATTTTGGCGTTTTCGGTGGACAATCGTGATGCTCTAGGACTGTCGCGATGGCTCAGGTGGACAATTGCAATGGTCCAAGTGTGTGAGGCATTGCGATGGTCTAAAGTGAAGCATCATGATGGTCTATCTAGCAAGCAATTGTGATGGTGCGAGCCCGTCCTGATGGTCAATGGTCAATGCAAATGCAACCGTCAGGATGGCATGAGCCCGTCGCGATGGTCACAAGGTGTGATGGCTTGAGCCAATCATGATGGTCCGATTTGAAGCATCACGATGGAGTACCTAGTATCATCGTGATGGTCTACTTTTGTCACGAGGAAGGAGATAAGAAAGAGAGCTCACACACACACTCTCACTCTCAAAGAGAAGCACACACACAGATTGAGGCAAGGAAGAATGATCTTCTTCTTCTTCTTCTATTACATAAAAAGGAATGTACAAGAATGACCTAAAAACAAGAATACAACTAGTGCAATATATAAAGATCAGTACATAAGGAAAAACCTAATGTCTGCGAATGAGTGAGCTGGCAAGAAACAAATGTGCCATCACTCTCGGTAGATAAATCTAATAAAGCTCAATGAAGTGTCCCTGACATATACCGGCATGACCACTATACATGTCAGAGAAACAAAAAACTGGTACGTGTCATCCTGGATCATCACATGTTGAGCTTGATATCTCAACACTCCCCCTCAAGCTCAATGCCATATTCTGTAATCTAAGCATCTCCCGAAACTTCTTCAACTTCTCAGCTCCAAGTGCTTTGGTGAAAATATCAGCAACCTGCTCATCTGTTCTCACACAAACAAGATCAATATCACCTGCTAATACCTTCTCTCTGATGAAGTGATAATGTACCTCGATGTGCTTTGTTCTAGCATGGAAAACAGGGTTGCGTGCTAACTGTATGCTGCTAAGATTATCACAATAGATAGTGATAGGCTTTTGCACTTCCACACCTAAATCTGCAAGGAACATCTCCAACCATGATGCCTCACATGCTACCATTGCAGCACCTCTATACTCAGCCTCTGTACTCGACAAAGCAACAGTGGATTGCTTCTTACTGCTCCATGTAATAGCTGCACCTCCAAGTGAGAAAAGAAAGCCACTAGTAGATCTTCTATCTAGAGTACTACCAGCCCAATCTGCATCGGTGTATCCATGAACCTGCAAGTCTACACCAGCTTCATAAAACAATGCATAATCCAAAGTAGCACTCACATAACGTAGAGTGCACCTCAAAGCATCCAAATGTGGCTTCGTGGGAACCTGCATAAACTGACTTTCAAGTCCAACAGTATAGCTTAGATCAGGCCTTGTGACTATGAGATATATAAGACTTTCCACAATTTTCCTATACATAGTAGCATTTTCCAATGCTTCACCTGATGTAGTATCCAACTTCAAATTGTGAAGAGATGGATAGGTATGTGCTTGAAGATGAAGAGATATTGCGAAATCCTTGATCTACACCAGCCAAATGAACTCCAGGAGTATGTGGTGGGCCCTTTTAGCTTGCTAATGGATGTATTGGACACCCTATGTACCTTGGAAGATCACTCATAAAAAGACAGATAAGTTGGAGTTAGCTCAGAGGTGAAGAACTTGCTATTCTTGGTTCATACACCTGTCCAGTGTTTTGCATAATTCTTTGAGCACAGCAGCAATTAGCTTAATTCCTCTTGGGGAAGTCTAGTTAACTTAAAGAGCTAACTTTCAAGAGTAATCTCATAAAAAATAATGAACCACACACTAAGAATGATGTTTAGCAACTGATGACATCATCCCGATTTTCACGGGCTGCTACAGTTTGAAACTAGTGAGCAAAAAAATAAACATAACTCCAGATTTAAGAATCCAATGATTATGAAAATTTTTATGCTTATACTAGACAGTAATTTGAATCGAACAAGCTTTAAATCATGGAATTTGGATAAGTACACACTGAGAAACAGCTCTGACAAGATGAGTAAAAAAGTCGGGTACCTGACAAAGAAGTGAAAATGACAGATAGGGTTGACTTCAACTGAACATAACTGAAGATTGCAATACCCAAATGAAATGAAAATTGATGAGCATATAGTAGACTTATAGAGCTAACGTTACCAAGAAAATTGATGAGCATATAGTAGACTTATAGAGCTAACGTTACCAAGTTAAATCATTGAAAATAATGCACCAAGCTGAGAGAAACCATCTCTGCAATCTGACTGAGAAAACTGACAGATATGGCAGTGAGTAGTACACTTCACAAGAACATGGAAATATGAACCCAAATGATAATGAAAATGAAAGTATATTGCTTGTACAATACAATGGATGTACGGATACATATGTGTGCCTTGGAATCACACCTTGATATGGCATAAAGCTCAGCTCTTGGAGGTCTTCACATAGGTCTCTCTAACCACGACTAAAACTGCCATCTATTTATAGTTGAGTTTGGGAGCCTAACTTCCCTCAATCACTATCCAATCAATCAATGATTGATTTGATTCTCTACCTACCACAAATCACGAATTTGTGGCTCCTCTTTCCCTTTTTGATCAAGTGGACTCAACCACTTAAGATTCTTTCACTTTTACATTAAGTAAACTCTTCAAAAGTTACAAGAGGTAGTTCACAAGTGAACTTTACATAGTCTTCATTTTAAAGCTTCTTTTATGACTTTGTGGGACTCAAGCCAATACTTAGGCTTGTCATAGACTTGCTCCAACAGCTCCCCCTCAAGCCAAGAATGCTTGAGGTCTTCAATCTTCCAAGATTACCTGTAAACCAATCATAGCCTTGAATTTGCAAAGCTTTGTACCATCCAATGCTTTGGTTAGAATATCTGCACATTGTTGATGAGTGGACACATATGATATTTGAATCTCTTTGTTTAGAACCTTCTCTCGTACATAGTGATAATGAACTTCAATATGTTTAGTCCTTGTATGAAAAATAGGATTAGCAGCTAAGTGAATAGAACTCATATTGTCAAAAAAAACAGTTGGAGTTCCAAACTCCAATCCAAGATCTTTGAATAATGTCTTCATCCACATAGCTTCCTGAGTAGCTATGGCAAGACCTCTGTATTCAGCTTCAATAGAAGAGAGAGCAACTGTGGGTTGCTTCTTGGATGACCATGAAATAAGCTTTGAACCTACAAAGGTAAGATAACCTGAAGTGCTCCTTCTATCTTCCTTGGAGCCAGCCCAATCTGCATCAGAAAATAGCTTCAAACCTAAATCAGATACATAAGGATAATAAAGTCCTTCATTTATGGTTCCTTTGAGATACTTGAGAATCCATTTGGCAGCATCCATATGTGGTTTCCTTGGTGTCTACATAAATTGACTTAGCACACTCACATTGTAACATATATCTACTCTTGTCAATGTGGCATAGTTGAGACTACCCACTAGACTTTGATATGATGTGATGTCCTCTATGAGTTCACCTTCATGTGAGCTCAATTTGTGATTGACCTCCATTTTAGTACCTGCAATCTTACAATCTTGCATCTTGAATTTTGCCAACATGTCCTTAATGTACTTTCTTTGAGTGAGAAACAAACCATGATCTTTGTAGACAACTTCCAAACTTAGGAAGTAGGTAAGTGAACCCAAATCACTTATTTTGAACTCTTCTCTCATATGATCTTTGATCTTCTTCATACCATCTGCATCATTTCGTGTCAATATAATATCATCTACATATACACATAAGTAGATGACCTCAGAATTACTCTTTTTAATAAAGAGTGAAGGATCTGCCTTGCTTGGTTGAAAGCCTTTGTCCTGCAAGAATGAAACAAGCCTGAAATTCCAAGCTCTTGGAGCTTGCTTGAGACCATACAATGCTTTGTTAAGTTTACACACATAATCAGGATAAACTTGATTCTCAAAACCAGGTGGTTGTGCCATATATACCTCTTCTGTTATCCAACCATGCAAGAATGCATTCTTTACATCTAGTTGAAGTATCTTCCAATTCTTGGAAGAGGCAATACTAAGCAAAACCCTAATAGTAGGCATCTTTGCCACAAGAGAGAAGGTCTCCTCATAATCAATTCCCTGAGTTTGTGCAAAGCCTTTTGCTACAAGCCTTGCCTTATACCTGTTAATGGAACCATCAGAATTCTTCTTGAGTTTATAGACCCATCTTGAGCCTATTACCTTCATGGATGAAGTCTTGGGCACCAAATCCCAAGTGTTGTTTTCCTCAAGTGCTTCAATCTCTTCCTTCATTGCATGCTTCCATTCTGATTTTGCTTGGGCCTCTTCAAAGGATGATGGCTCCTCTTGGTTTATGTCCTGTGCTATGTAGATAGAATGTTTAGTTACTAATGAGGTGTCAAACCCATACCTTTCTGGTTTTTTCTTTTCCCTCATAGATCTTCTTAGGCCATGATGTGATGATTGTGCCTGATGTCCAAGTTCTTGCAATTTTGCTTTACCTTTAGACTTCCATGCTTTGATCTTTCCCATCTGAGATTCTTCATCATCCTCTGAGGTGTCTTGTTCTTCAGTCTTTGGTTGTTCTCTACCAAGCTTTGGAAAATCTTCTTCAAGATCATATGGTAAATTGACCTTCCTGCATGAATCTTCATACCATGAATTGTTTTCATCAAAAACTACATCTCTGCTTACCAAGAATCCTTTGTTGGTAGGGTTGTATAACCTGTAGCCCTTTTGATTGTTGTCATATCCAATAAATACACACCTTTTTGCCTTTGGATCCATCTTGCCTCTAACCTGTGAAGGAACATGAGCAAAAGCAATACATCCAAAAATTTTACAATGATCTAAGCTTGGTCTTCTTCCATTCCAAGCCTCATATGGAGTCATCCCATCAAGGGATTTTGAAGGCAACCTGTTAATCAAGTAAGTGGCTGTAGATACAGCCTCAGCCCATAAGTAATTAGGTAAATGCTTTTCATTTAACATAGACCTTGCAGCTTGAACAATTGTCCTATTCCTCCTTTCTGCCACTCCATTTTGCTCAGGAGTGTACCTTGTAGTTACCTCTCTTTTGATTCCTCTTTCTTGAAGAAAAGAATCAAACTCATGGGAGAAGCTTGCTGGATTTGTGGTAAGACAAATCACTTAGCTAATGATTGTTGGCATAATACTCAAAGTAATGGTGGATATAATCAGAACTTTAATTCAAGAGGAAGAGGTGGTAGAAATCAAAGAGGTAACTTCAGAGGAAGAGGTAGTAGGGGTTACTTTGGAAGAAATGCAGGTAGAGGATTCCAAAGTCAACAATACAACAATACCTACTACAATTATGCTTCAGATCAGAAGGAGGATTCAACATTGATAATGAATGCAACCTGTGAAAGGCAAAGTGAAGACCAAAGAGTCTTCTACATTGACTCAGGGTGTAGCAATCACCTAAGTGGTAACATAGCATTGATGACTGATTTGGAGAATAAGGTATCTAATCATGTTGTTCAAATAGGTGACAATACAAAGCACAATGTGAAGTCAATTGGATCAGTGAAGGCCAAGGATGGAAGTACTCTCTTGAGTAAGGTCTTGTATGTTCCTACAATTCCTAAGAATCTGATAAGTGTAGGACAGATTGTTGAAAAAGGTTATGAAGTTAGATTCACTAATGAAGGAGTGTTTGTGGAAGACCCTAGCAATGGCTATAAACAAATTGTTTCAGGGAAGAAAGAAGGAAGATTGTTCACATTGAAGATTCAAGGCAATGTTGGTCATGCCTTGTTCACTTATGGAGGACATAAGATCTCTGAGTTAGATCTTTGGCACAAGAGGCTTGGACACTTCAATGAAAGAGCTATCAAAGATATGATTAACAATGGTTCAGTGCTTGGATTGCCTAATGTTGTAGGTCAACATATGACATACAGATGTGAGGCATGTCAATTAGGTAAGGCTCATAAGCAATCTTACTCCAAGCATGGTTTTATGTATTCAGAGAAGCTTCAGTTGGTACACACAGATGTGTGGGGACCATCAAAGGATTTCAGTATCAATGGTTCAAGGTACTATGTGATTTATGTTGATGATGCTACCAGATGGATCACTATCTATGTGATCAAAGATAAGTCAGAGGTATTCAATACATTCAAACATTATCATGTGTATGCAGAAAGAATTACATGCCATAAATTGAAGAGACTAAGGTCAGATGGAGGGGGAGAGTATTTCTCTAATGAGTTCAGTGATTACTTGTGGAATGCAGGTATAAAAAGGGAAATTGCTTGCAGGTACTCTCCTCAACAAAATGGTGTAGCAGAGAGAAGGAATAGAACTCTTGTTGAGTTTGCAAGGTCAATGATGAAGGAGAAAATTTGCCCAAATTATTTGTGGGCTGAGGCTGTAAATACAGCTACTTATTTGGTCAATAGGCTACCATGTAAAGCTTTGCAGGGTATGACACCATATGAGGCATGGTGGGGTAAGAGACCTACCTTGGATCATTGCAAAGTATTTGGATGTTTGGCATATGCATATGTGCCATCACAATTAAGGCACAAATTGGAACCTAAAGCTGAAAAATAGGTATTTATTGGTTATGATGATAAGCAGATGGGATATAGGTTGTGGAGTCCATCCACAAAACAATTTCTTGTATCAAAAGATGTTACATTTGATGAGCAAGGTACTTGGTATGCAGGTACAATCAATATTAATTCAGGTGATGAAGAAGTTGTGAGTCAAAAGAAAGGTAAATAAAAAATTCAGATATTTGATGAAGAGGAGAATAATGAAGTGCAGGTTGAAGTTGAAGAAATGCCAAGATTTGATCCTGAGTGTGAAGAACCAGAAACCTCAAGGAGTGGAGAACTCAGAAGGTCATCAAGACACAAGTGGCAACCTACAAGTATAGTTATGACACTTCTTTTTTGGCTACCAAGGATTATGCTTACATGGTAAGGCAGATGAAGACCCTTCCACATATGAAGAGGCAAAAGGTAAGGAAAATTGGGAGAAAGCTATGCAGGAAGAATATGATGCATTAATGGAGAATCAGACATGGGATTTGGTTTCTAAACCAAATAATCAGAAGATCATTGGATGCAAATGGGTCTACAAGACAAAGAGATTTGCAGATGGAAGTGTTTCTAGGTATAAAGGTAGACTTGTTGTGAAAGGGTTTGCTCAAACATATGGTATTGATTATGATGAACCTATAGTCCTAGGGCAAAGATGACAACCATCAGGACACTCATAGCCATTGCTGCATGTAAAGGTTGGAAATTATGTCAATTAGATGTGAAGAATGCTTTTTTAAATGGTTACATTTCAGATGATGTTTTCATGGAGCAACCTCAAGGATTCAGAGATGGAAGCTATCCAGATCATGTATGTAAGCTCAAAAGAGCTTTGTATGGTTTGAAGCAGGCCCAAAGGGCATGGAATTATAGACTTGTGAAGTTCTTGAAAGAACTTGGATTTCAAGTATCTAAAGCAGATAGTAGCTTGCTTGTTAAAGCAAGTGATGATGGATTCATTTACATG
Organism: Ceratopteris richardii; assembly: GCA_020310875.1. Lineage (NCBI taxonomy): Eukaryota > Viridiplantae > Streptophyta > Polypodiopsida > Polypodiales > Pteridaceae > Ceratopteris > Ceratopteris richardii. The sequence continues at coordinate 59,252,629 of CM035442.1, forward strand.
TGCATATATGTTGATGATATAATTCTTACAAGTACAGATGAGAAAGGCATTCAAAGCCTAAAGAAGCAAATGGAGAAAAAGTTCAAAATCAGTGACTTGGGAGACTTGTCATATTTCTTGGGCATGGTGATTTCATACACTCAACATGGAGTGTATGTGACTCAAGAAAGGTATTTGAGAAACTTGTTAATCAAGTTTAAAATGAATGATTGCAGGGTAGCACCTACTCCAATGGAGGTGAATCACAAATTGAGCAGATACGATGGAGAAGAATTCAAGGATATGAAGCTATATCAGAGTTTGGTTGGTAGTCTTATCTATGCTACATTAATTAGGCCTGACTTATCATATGCAGTTGGAGTTTTGTCTCAATTCATGCATTGTCCTAGGAAAGAACATTGGATTGCAGGTCAAAGAGTGTTGAGGTACATTAAGGGTACACTCAAAGAGGGTTTGTATTATGGTTTTACATTAGATACAATCATCAAAATATATAGTGATGCAGATTGGGTAGGTAATCCTGATGATAGAAGATCAACATATGGATACTTGTGTTATGTGGGAGATAAGTTAATTTCTTGGTGTTCAAAGAAGCAACATACAGTTGCTTTGTCATCTACAGAGGCTGAGTATAAAGGTATGGTTGAAGATGCAAAGGAAGTGATATGGCTTAAGAATCTCATGAAGAGTTTTGACACCATACAGAGTACACCTATCATTTATGGAGATAACATGAGTTCATTGTATTTAGCTGCCAATCCTGTGTTTCATGCAAGGACTAAACACATTGAGATTCAGTATCACTTTCTGAGAGAGAAGGTGATGGATAAAGAGATTGAAGTCATACATACTTCAACAAAAGATCAGATAGCTGATATGCTTACCAAAAGCTTGGATGGACCAAAGCTACAGAGATTCAAAGACATGGCAAGCATAAAGAAGATAGAGAAAACCTGAATTGATGTTTGAGGGGGAGCTATTGGTGCAGGACCATCAACAATTGATGTTTTGATGAAGAGTTGAAGTCAAGGTTTGAAGAAAAGATTCAAGTTGTGAAGCATGAAAGAAGAATACATTCAGAAGAGGAAGATGTGTACACATATGTACAGATAGTTCACTTATATCTTTAAGAAGTCATAAGGTTGTAAATTTTTTGTATATATATACTATGAAAATGTCGGGGCAAGTATGAGAGAGCATGAGAATAGAGTAATCAGAAGTTGTATGTGTCATTAGACATCTTAGAAGTGAGTTAAGACTCTCTCATCACTGAGTTGTAATTTTTCTCAGAATTGAAGAAAATGTTGTGCCCGATATTTCTGAGTTTTCTCCTTCTGTGTTAGATCTTTTGTGAAATGCTTTTGTACAACTCCAAGTCTATAGGTGATCAACCTCTGTACAAATTTTTAGCTTCCAATTGTGAAGTTACAGGAGGCACAAAATTCAATACGAATGTTTTGATCAATTCTCCTTCTACAGTGTAAAGTTTTGATCAAGTAAGCACTTAATCTTTAAGTTGGAAGGTAAGCTACTTGTGGCTAAAAGCATTTGTAGAAACGGGTTCTAGATTGAGAGAACCAAAGTTTTAAAGTCATAGGTGTCTAAATCTACTTCTCAGAAGAACAGTTTTAGACATAGGTGAGTTGTTGAGATCATTTCTCAAGATCTACTGAATCTTTTGGAGTGATTCAACTTGGAGAAGGTGTGAAATCTATAGGTGACACTTCATACAAAGTTTTATAAAAAACTTTACATATTTGATAAGGTAGTGAGTGAATTATGTGCAGCAGACTTTCTGTGTAATCTCCTTCTTCACAGTTTGTTCAGAAAACTTGACAATTGAGTATTGATCTTCTAAAATTGGTGAAGATCTGAGTTATTCTTGTTATAGAGGTGTTCTAAATACAAGAGTAACTTGTTCTTTTGGAGATTAACACTCTCTATCACTTATTGGGACAAAATTGGTTGGTATAGGTGAATTGTGTGCATGACTGGTGCACACGCTTTATTACAATTGGACCAAAGTTTGATCATATGCAAATTTAGGTGTCTTCAAATTCAACTAGCAAGAAGGTAATGATAGTCGATGAAATGGAGAGAAAAGAAAAAGAGAAAGTAAATCAAGAAAATGTGCAAGTAAGGTTCACCTTGAATACTGAGTCTGTTGGAACTGAAGGACTCACAAGGCAAGGAAGCTTACGAAGGGAGTCAGAGAGAAGAGAAAGTACAAGCAACAGAGCAGTCAACGACGATCTGGCAAGTAGGCCAATATTTTTTTCAGGACAATAACGCATATAAAAGAGGTGGACACACAAGGAGAAGGAGCAAGTAGGGAGCTCCAGGAAATGTATGTCAAAATGTTAATAGAAACCCCTACAAAAATAGTGATTTTCATCACTAAAAACCATTGTAAATACCATTTCATATTTTTGTAGCTCCATTTTGTGCAAGCCAAGGAGTCCTTGAGCTTGAGGAGCTTTAGAAGTACCTACCTGTCAGTTTTCACATTTTTTAGACTTTGTTTGAACCTCCAAATAGGGTAGAGAACCTAATTTTTAACTACGCCGGACACTAGGTCTGGACACGACCAAAACCTAGTCAAAAACTATAAATAGAGCTAGAGAGCTCATTTTTGAGGCTAACTTGTAATTGATTTGAACTTGTAAGAGCTTTTTGAAAGTAATCTAAGAAATCCATTGCTTCTCACTCTTTGTCTTACCGTGTGTGCGCGTGTGTGTGTATGTGTGTGCATGATTAGTGTGCTTCTCACTCACGCACTTGTGCCTTCACTTGCTCGAGGTCTTCATACCATCCTCACGTCTTCCCGGATTGACATTAAAGAAGGTGCTACTCATCACTGAGCTACACCAAATTTTGGCGCCGTTGCCGAGGAACGAGCTTTGAGGACGAGCGTGTGATGGTAAGACGTAGATTTGAGACGTTGGCGTTGTAGGTAATTTCTTCATACTCTTCTTATTTTTCTTTTTCTTACCTCATCATCATCATCACCATCTCCCACCTCCATCTCCATCATCGCGAAAATTTTCAGTTTTTGATTATATCACCTTCTCCACCTCATTTCCCTCACTCCACTTGTGAGAGAGAGCGAGAGAGCGACTTGTGTGCTGTGCTTTTGCATGTTTTTTGAGCTTTCTTGCAGGTACTTGCTGCATCATCATCTCTAGCATTCCGTGCAGGTATGAAACATAACGGAACTATCTCTGTGTCGCCGAAGTCTGTCGATCGCGATCGACAGAAAAAACACCCATTTGGTAAAACAAAGTGCACCACCATAATCTACATGATGAGCACATGCTAAATCACTAAAAACAATTAAAAAATTCCGAGTTCCTTTGTCAATCGCGATTGATACAGTTGATCGCGACTGACAGCCACGATCGACAACATCTGTCAATCACGACCGACAGATCCTGTCAATCGCAACCGACAGACCCTGTCAATCGTGATCGACTGACCTATCGATCGTGACCGACAGACCCCCACGACCGACTGACTGCCACGTAGGACCCAGTCAGTCGTGATTGACACTGTCGATCATGATCGACTGAATTTCAACGATTGATTGACTTTTTCGCGTAGCCACGTGTCCATCGCGACGGACACAGCCCCGATCGTCTGAATTCACGACGAAAAACCCGGAAAACGTGTCAATCGCAATTGACACCATCGATCGCGATTGACAGGACCCACGATTGACTCTGTCGATCGCGATTGACACTGTCGATCACGATTGACGTGTCGATCGCGACCGACAGGCCCCGACGGACACTTCTGTCAATAACGATTGACAGACCTGTCGATCGCGATTGACATGATTTTCGGCCAAAAAATTTAGGGTTTTTTCCCAAGATTTGGGGATAGTTTTGGGCATAATTGGTCTAGCAATAGGTGATTTGTGAGGTCCATACAAGTGTGTCTTGAGAAAAATCATGTGCATCAACCACCATACCTAGAGGGATCAAAATCAAGGGACATCTAGAATTGTTTGCAATAGAGTCAGGGAACATAATTGATAGCTAAATTACATGCATGAACGTGATCTGTCTGTCAATTGAATTTAAGTCTTGAGCTAATTTTGGGACTTTCATAGGTCCACTGCGAGCAATTGAGAGCATCATAATGCAAGGGATCAAGAAGAAAGGTTGGAATATTCTCAACTCCCTCTGTCAATTCCTAGCTTAGGTTAAGAATGACTAGTGATAGGAGTAGGCCAGGGCGGCGATAGGCATTTATCAAGTTGAAGACTACCTAAACACTCAAGTTCAAGCTAACAACATAATCTTTGTACGGTCGAGAACTTTAAAGGAAAGGAACTTAAAGTGGAACGATCAACTTCAAGTGCGGAAATACACTCAAGTATACCTGATGACGTGATATCGGACAAGACCATAAACACGGTAATCAACTAAAAAAGAATCAAGTAACTGATACAAAAGAACTCAGCAACGAGGTTGTACTTGGGCAAAAATTGGGCTATTTAAATAGGCATATGAACCTTAGATCGGGACGACATCTAGTAAGAGAAAGACAGAGTCTTAGGTCTTCAGAGGCTAGCGTTAATCATACTGCTAGGTCTTGGGCCCAACAGTTGAGCCACCACTCGCATTACCCTAGCTCTGAGACAAGTGAATCAGAGATGTCTCAAGGCATGGACAGACCTACAGGAAGTTCAGGTGTGCCATATCTGTATAGGGTGGAAGGCCCCTACAAGACGCAGTTGGAATACATTAGGCCCAACCGATTAGGTGCTAGCATCTATGAGGACGGCTTAGGAAGATCTGTGGTCCAGATTAAAAACCCGGACCAGTCCATTGGACTAGAACGCCCAGCTGTCAAGTTTGAAAATGGAGCATACCTGGACAAAGAAGGAACCATATACGTAGTCACCAGTCACCCTGATAGGACAGATGAATTCGGAAATGTGATCCCAGAAACGGACATAGGTGACCTAGAGCAAGGAAACATGGGTATGGAACCTAGAACCCCTCGAGGCAAATCAGCTCTCACTAGGATTATCACGCCAGAGTGGCTTCCCCAGGATAATAAGAGCATACATCTGCTCTTAAACCAAGAGACCGATGAGGCTTTTTGGAGGTATAAATCTGATAGGCCAAGTGATGTAGGGTCAATCATGATCTATGAGTTCAAAGATCCTGATAGCCCAGGCAGAGTAACCTACTTAGATCACACTTCAAAGAGGATCTTTGTGGTTACAGAACATGATAGGCATGCTTATACTTGGAAGGGTGAATTCGTTTTCCCCCAACCAAGATCGAACGTGTCCTATGGTCAGCCTAGAGCTGGAACATCCCAAGCTCAAGGAACTCAAAGAGACAGAAGTAGAGATAGGCCAGAAGTAAGCTTTGCCAACCAAGGGGGCAGAGAAAGAACGAGAACGGAAACAAATAGAGTGGAACCTGAGGTACTTAGAGCTCCAAGGAATCAAAGAAATACGGATGAGTTCCCTCTACCAAGACCTAGAGAGCACGCAAGGACTTTGAGACCGACTCAGTTAGTGAAGTCCATGAAGAACTACTTTGATGGCACCGGAGACCCCTACGATCACCTAGCCAAGTTTAGGCAAGTCTTGAGAGCTGAACAAGTGGAGGATCTATTCACGCAATACAATGCCTTTGGTCTAACCCTTAGGAACACCGCCCTGACATGGTTTCAGCCACTAAACGAAAGGCAGTTCAGGAGCATAGACCAACTTCTAGAGGCATTCATTATCCAATTCTCTAAAAGTGGCATAAGACATAACACTTCCTCGCTGATTCACAGCTTCAAGCAAACCCCTCAAGAAACCGTGAGACTTGCTGGAAGAAGATTTAGGTAGTCCCTAGAGAGATGCCCTGTCCCTGAGTTGCCCACACCAGCTAAGCAAGTGGCTTTATTCTTGGATGGATTGCTAAGTACCAAATTGAGATCATATGTGTACTTGAAGGACCCTAGGACCATAGAAGAGTGTGTACGCATGTGCATTGACATCGAGGATAACCTAGGGGAAGAACTAGAGCTTTCCAAAATCTACAAAGACTCAGATAGTGCCTCTAGCCTCTCTTCCTCGCAATCCACATCAATTGAGGAACTTGCAGAGAAAGTAGCTCAGAAATTAGGTGTCTCGAGCAAACAGATCCCAAGATTTGCCCCAGTGGAAAGATGCTATACTTGTGGAGGTGACCATATGGCAAATGTATGTCCCATTATGGCTCAACCCCAAGTAAATCCTAGTAGCCAGTACTGCACCATAGAGTGAAGATACACAAATCACTCAACACAAGATTGCCCATACAATAAGCAAGCGGTTAGGCAAACCTACCCTCAGCCATACCCAATACAGGAAGATTAGTAAGATGGTTTCTCTTGCTAGTGGAATATGATTTCGAGGTTGTGGTAAGGAAAGGGAAGACTCATTTGAGAGCAGACCATCTCTCTAGGCTCACATCTGGAGAAGCCCCACAAGGAGGGTCAGATGACCTTCCTGATGCTTACTTGTTTAATTTGGAAGTAGTGCCACAATGGGCTAAGCCATTAGTGCCAGTATTGACATACGGGCCTAACGACCCAGTAATAAACACACAGGATAGAGAGGTAGTAAAAGCCCAAAAGTATCACATCATGGTAGGTAGTATGTACAAGCACACAGATCAAGGGATCTTGGATTGTTGTGTGGAAGAGGATGAGTACGCTAAATGGTTGCAATTAGCACATGTAGGTGCATTAGAGCAACACTACTCAAAGCAACGAACCCTACAGACACTAAGGAGACTCGGAGTGCATTGGCCGACGATGGAAGCTGATGTCCAAAAGTTGTGCAATGAATGCCCAATCTGTTGCACTAAACCACCTGTGGAACATGCCACTCTTTATCAAGTGTCCATAGTGCCAGATTGGAGTGAACCACTAGTATCCTTCCTGAGGACGAAAACATTCCCTCAAGACATGACCCTGACTAGACAAAGAAGTCTAGAACAAGAGGCCCTAGATTACTCACTCATTGGTGATAATTTATACAAGCGTGGTAAAGATGGTTACCTGAGACTATGTGTCCATGAGAGTGAATATCTAAAGATCTTGGAAACTGCTCACCAAGGTGTAGCAGGAGGACACTTTGGACCAGATCGGGTGATCAAGGCAATACTATTTGCGGGCTTTTGGTGGCCGACCCTTCACATGGATGCACATACCTATGTGAAGAGGTGTGATGTCTGTCAGCGAACTCAGTATCCTATACGCAAAGATGAGATGCCACTGAAACCCATGATGGGTGGACATGCATTCTCTAAGTGGGGAATAGACTTTGTAGGTCCTATTAATCCCCCAGCCAAGGGTTCACATGCTAAATACATCATTGTTGCGACAGACTATCTAACAAAGTGGGTAGAGGTAAAAGCTACGACAAAGAATGATGCTCAGACGACTGCTAAGTTCCTATTTGAGAATGTGTTCACAAGATACGGGCTACCTATAGAGCTAGTAAGTGATAGAGGGAACCACTTCTTGAATGAGGTTATTGAAAATCTGCTCCAAGAATTCTTGGTAGTTCATAAGAAGTCTGCCCCCTACCACCCACAAGCTAATGGGCAAGCCGAAAGCACAAACAAGATTCTGTGCAATGTGTTAACCAAATTAGTGAATAATAAACGCTCTGATTGGGACAAACAGCTACACCATGCTGTTTGGGCATACCGAGTCGCCTACAAAACGGTACTCCAAGCCACCCCCTTTCAGATGGTATTTGGCCAAAATGCAGTGCTACCGTTGGACTTCTTAATACCTACATTGAAAGTAGCACAAGAGCATGAATGGACGGGTCATGAACTCTCCTCAAGACTTTTTGACCTTCAACGATTAGGAGAAACAAGACTGAGGGCGGCTGCAGGGATATATGCAGCTAAGAAACCACAGAAGGCCTACTTTGATGCCCACGTTAAGGATAAAGGTTTGAAGGCAGGTGACCTAGTACTAGTATACACGTTGAAACAACATGCGAGGAAACTAGAGAAGAGAGGCTACGGACCCATGAACATTAATAGAATCTCAACAAGTGGAGCAGTGCGACTAGCCACATTAGAAGGCAATGTTCTCCCGAGCTACATAAGCGGATGCAGAATCAAGTTATATCAGGAACCTCTCACAGAGGAAATGCTAAGTCGACTCAATACTGCTAAGAAACGCAAAGAAGAAGAAAAGCGAATTCGAGAAGAAGCTCAAGCAGAAGCTTTAGAGCACATACGGAGAATGAAATTAAGAAGACAAGGCAGAGAGCAACCTAGGCCAGATGCATATGCAGATCAAGGATATCATGTGGCTATGTGTGAAGTCTCAGATGTCAGCTCTCATAGGATAATTGATTGACATCCTTTTATAACCTTAGAGATAGGACAAGGAAAGGGTGCAAGGACTGTAAGAGCCTTGATTGACTCAGGTGCAGCCATTAGTGCTGTTAAATTTTCGTACTGTCAAAAGTTGAAATTAACCATCAATCCTATAGAAGCATATCTCATAGGATTGGGAGGTGTGGAAACCCCTTGCATGGGCGAGGTGGAACTTCCCCTCTGTATTCAAGATGAAGCAATGACAGTTAAAGTACTAGTCTGTCAAGATGAGGACCTCACTAGTACTAGTGTGTCAAGATGAGCCTCTTGTCTTGGGTCAGGACTAGATCTATGATCATGCATTCAACCTAAACCTAAGAAGTGGACTTCTTCAGGTATGGTGTTGAAGCTCAAAGTCAAGGACAAAGCATGGAAGCACATCAAAAGGTGGACACACAAGGAAAGGGAGCAAGTAGGGAGCTCCAAGAAGTGTATGTCAAATTTTCAGAAGAATTCCCTACAAAAATAGTGATTTTCATCACTAAAAACCATTGTAAATACCATTATCTATTTTTAGTAACTCCATTTTGTTCAAGCCGAGGAGTCCTCGAGCTTGAGGAGTATTAGAAGTACCATCGTACCAATTTTCATAATTTTTAGACTTCGTTTGAGCCCTCAAATAAGCCCTGGAACCTAATTTTTAACTAGGCCGGACACTAGGTCTGGACAGGGCCAAAACTAGTCAAAAAAACTATAAAAAGAGCTAGAGAGCTCATTTTTGTGGTTGGCTTGTGAGAGAATAGAACTTTTGTAAGAGAACTCTTTTGCAATCTAAGCTTTCCATTGTTCCTCTCTTTGATCTTACTTTGTGCGCGTGTGTGTGTATGTGTGTGCATGTTTGTGTGCTTTCACTCACGCACTTGTGCCTTCACTTGCTCGTGGTCTTCATACCGGTCCTCACGTCTCCGCGGATTGACAAGTAAAGGAGGTGGTGCTTACGCTTGAGCTACACCAAATTTTGGCGCCGTTGCCGGGGAGAGAGCTTCGAGGACGAGCGTTGTGATGGTAAGATCGTAGATTTGCGACGTTGGAAGGTAAAAAAACTGTCATTTCAGTTCATTTTCTGTTTTTTTCCTCTTCATCTTCATCATCATCAGCATCTCCACCTTCTTCCATCTTCTTCTTCATAGAAATTTCTTGTTTTTTAGTGCATTTTCACCATTTTCATACCATTTTTCATGCATTATTGTGTGGGAAGGAGTTGGAGGGGCAAGGGAGAGCAAGCACTGTGTTTTTTTTCATGATTTTCTGCTCATACGGAGCTCGCCATAGCCGGCGCTCAGAAATTTGAATTTCCCGCCAAAAAACGCGATTTTGTGATGAAAAACGCGATTTTGTGATGAAAATCGCGATTCTGTGAAAATTCAAAATTTTTTGAAAAATCACGATTTTCTGTTTTCCCGCTTAAAAGTTGGCTGAAAAAATCACGATTCTGTGATTGTGCTCAAAATCGTGATTCTCACAAATCACGATTTTCAGTCAAAAAACACGATTTTGAGAAAACACGATTCCCTACTCAAAATCGCGATTCTCAAAAAATCACGATTTTCAGTAAAAAACACGATTGTGTGAAAAAAGGCGATTCTGTGTAATCACGATTTTTTGCTCAAAATCGCGATTTTCTAAAAACACGATTTTGTGCTCAACATCGCGATTTTCATGCCAAAAACACAATTCTGAGAAAATACGATTTTCAGCGGGCTCAAAATCGCGATTCTCACAAATCACGATTTTCAGCAAAAAAACACGATTTTGTGAATCACGATTCTCTGAGTCAAAATCGCGATTTTCAAAAACACGATTTTGTGCTCAACATCACGATTTTCAGAAACACGATTTTGTGCTCAACATCGCGATTTTCAGAAACACGATTTTGTGCTCAACATCACGATTTTCAGAAACACGATTTTGTGCTCAACATCGCGATTTTCAGAAACACGATTTTGTGCTCCACATCGCGATTTTCAGAAACACGATTTTGTGCTCAACATCGCGATTTTCAGAAACACAATTTTGTGCTCAACATCGCGATTTTCATGCCAAAAACACGATTCTGAGAAAACACGATTTTGTGAAAAAACACGATTTTGTGAATCACGATTCTCTGAGTCAAAATCGCGATTTTCAAAAAACACGATTTTGTGCTCAACATAGCGATTTTCAGAAACACGATTTTGTGCTCAACATCGCGATTTTCAGAAACATGATTTTGTGCTCAACATCGCGATTTTCAGAAACACGATTTTGTGCTCAACATCACGATTTTCAGAAACACAATTTTGTGCTCAACATCGCGATTTTCAGAAACACGATTTTGTGCTCAACATCGCGATTTTCAGAAACACGATTTTGTGCTCAATATCGCGATTTTCTGAGTTCACAAAATCGCGATTCTCTGAAAGTTCACAAAATCGCGTTTTTCTCCAAAGGTCCTGTTTGCCTGTTTTGACCCCCAGGAGCCTGAATTGGCATAACTTTTTCATCCAAAGTCCATTTTTTGAGCTCTATAGCTCGTTTGAAAGCTCGTTTCAAATCCTACACGACCTCAACTGTTTTTTTTCAAGAATAACGCGTTGATTTTGAGATAGGATAATTTGAAGTTGACCCTCAAGTGGGACTAGGGAACCAGCGGGACTCCAAAGAATTTTGAACCATACCAAGGGGAAAATTTGGACTCTTGACTAAAGCTTATGAACCTGAGATCTGGTAGACACTTAGGCAAGGATAAACAAAGCATTAGATCTTCTGAGGCTAGTGTCAACCATACATCCAAGTCTTGGGCACAACAACTAAGTGGTCATCTTTTACTAAGTTCAGACACAAGTGATTCAGAAATGTCTTTTAGCATGGGAAAACCTGCAGGTGGCTCAGGGACTTCCCATCTACAAACACCAGAAGGTCCCTATAAGACACAGTTGGAATATATTCGGACCAACCAATTAGGTGCTCGCATCTATGAGGATGGTCTGAGGCGATCAGTGGTCCAACTCAAAAATCCAGATCAATCCTTTGGACTTGAACACCCGGTGGTCAAGTTCAAAGAGGATTCATACATTGATAAGAAAGGAACCATGTATGTGGTCACCAACCTACCAGATAGGACGGATGAGTTTGGAAATGTCATTCCTGAGAATGAAATGGGAGACCTAGAACAAGGAAATGTAGGACAAGGACCCCAGACTCCTAGAGGTAAGTCAGTTTTGACCCGAGTGATCACTCCGGACTGGATCCCTCAAGACAACAAAAGCATAGAACTATTTTTGAATAGAGAAACAGAGGAAGCCTTTTGGAGGTTCAAGCCAGATCAACCTAGCCAATTGGGCATAGTTATCATCTATGAATTCAAAGATCTTGAGATACCAGGCAAAGTTGTCTACCTGGATAACACATCAGAGAAAATTTTCTTGGTAACAGAACATGATAGACATGCATATACTTGGAAGAATGAATTGATTTTCCCCCCACCAAGATCCAATGTTTCCCATGGCCTCCAAGGAGTAGGATCATCCCACGCTCATGAAGCCCAGAGAGAAAGAACTAGAGAGAGACCTGAGGTAAGTTTTGCACACACCGTGGGCAGGAATAGATCAGGATTTGAAAATGAAAGACCTGAAAGAGAGAGACATCAAGCACATAGGCAAAAAAGAGATGAACATGATTTTCCATTGCCTAGACCCCGAGAGCACCCAAGAACCCTTAGACCCACTCAAGTGATCAAGGCAATGAAGAATTATTTTGACGGGTCAGGAGATCCTTATGATCATGTGGCCGAGTTCAAACAAGTGTTAAGAGCTGAACAGGTTGAGGATTTGTTCACCCAGTACGAGGCATTCGGCTTGACTCTTAAGGGCACTGCCTTAGCTTGGTTTCAACCACTGAGTAGTCGCAATTATCGCGACATAGATCAACTGCTAGACGAATTCATTGTAGAATTTTCCAAGAGTGGTATCAGGCATAACACATCGTCCCTGATCCACAGTTTCAAGCAGACACCCCAAGAAACAGTGCGACTAGCAGGTAGAAGGTTCAGACAGTACCTAGAAAGATGCCCTACTCCAGAGTTACCCACACCAGCCAAACAAGTGGCTTTGTTCTTAGATGGCTTACTGAGCACAAAGTTAAGATCATATGTGTACTTGAAAGAACCTAGATCCATAGAAGAGTGTGTGCGGACGTGCATAGACATAGAAGATAACTTGGGTGAGGAGTTAGGATTGTCCAAACTCTATAAGGATTCTGATAGTTCTACTAGTCATACTTCAAAAATTTCCACGGAAATAGATGAGATAGCTGAGCAAGTTGCCAAGAAGCTGGGAGTCCAAAATAAACAAACACAGAGAGTCACTTCAGTGAATCGATGTTATACTTGCGGAGGTGACCACATGGCTAATGTATGCCCAATGCAAAACCAAAACATTAGAGAAAGGAATGCTCCATATTGCACTATTGAGAGAAAATATACGAACCACACGACTCAAGATTGTCCCTACAATAGGCAGGCTGTTAGACAGAATTATCAACAACCTTACCAACCAGGTAGGTACCAAAACCAATACCAACAGCCATATTATAGACCACAACAGCAATATCAGGCACCATATAGGCCACAACCTGTCTTGGGAAACCAACCACCAACTCCTGCCAACGTGATTCCAGTCAAGTATGTTGTGGGAGAGGAAAATCCAAATAGAGCATTGGTGCCCCTAACCCCATGGATACCAGATAATGATTCTCATGCTCATAGTTCAGACTACTCCCATGAAGGTAGTCCACATGCGTATTACACAGAGTCACCTGAACATAGTGAGATTTACTCGTATCAATATGAGGCACCACCTATGGAGCAAAATTGGGAGCCAGAATACTCCAATGTCATGTACACAAATCCTAACCCTAGGCCCCAGTTGAGACAAATGAGACCACATGCCCCTAGAGGATCTTGTTTCAGATGTCATGGTGACCATTTCATTCGTGACTGTCCCCACCCACCATCTCCGAGTCAAGGACAGGCTATCACAATACAGGCTTTTTGTCCTGATTGTGGCAAAGACCATCTCCCCAGAGATTGTCCAAGAAACCCCTCCAGTGCACCCAAGATTACACCCATTAATGTGGTAGGCTTAGTGGCAGATTCAAGTTCAAGTAGTAGCAATGTGGCTCCTATACAAGCTGTCACTAGAGCACAAGCCTTACAACAGGATAAACCAACAGAACAATCAGAGTCGAGTGAATCAGGAGAGCCTAGTAAGAGGAAAACAAGAACATGGAAGGATACCAGAGAGAAGGCCAATCGCAAGTGGAATAAAAAGTTATCGGAACTAGAAGAAAGCTTAAAAGAAGCGAAAACAAAAATAGAAGACATTGCATCTCAAAGCCCCTCGCATGCCGAAACTCCATCCACTCCACCTCATCCCACCCCACCACCCATTGTAAATAGACCGCAACCAGGGTCTGTTCTTGCAGATCCAACCCCAGAAGGCTTGGACATGATGTTCAAGGCCTACCAGGCTCGACTTCAAGAAGGGCCTACAGCGGCAAACCTAGACAAGAGTTACCCTAGAGCAGATTTAGAGATTGAACGGATGAAAATGTGCATGAAAATGGTAGAACAAGCTCAAGCCATACTTGAGACTAGTCAAAAGTTCAATCAGACAAACTCTATCAAATCAGATTTGCATTTCCAGGGCTTACTAGAAAGATTAGAGCAATTGGTAAACAAACCACAAGTTTCTTTACCTCCACAGGCTCAACCAGTTATTGAAAGAGGAAGCTCACCACCAATGGGAGCTTATGTTCCTAATTCCACAGATGTTGGAATACCTCCTTCAATTCAACAGTACTCTCAAGAGTTCTTGCGGGAAATACAAGAAGAGAAATGGGCCAAGGAGAAGGGTAATTCCCCTCCTATTCCTGAGATTGATGATCTTCATGATCAATTTCCCCAAGACATTCCATCTATTTATGGAGATGAAGCAGAACAACAAGAAGACGAAAGGTTAGATTTTGAATCTAATACCTTAGAAGAACTGCCTCAATTTCCAGGCCCATGGGAATCTGAATCTCTCCAGATTAGAGCGCCCACAATACTAGTAAGAAATGAAGACTCAGTGGTTCCAAGGAACACGGATGTCGTGAAGAACACTAAGGTTCAGTGTCATCTCACTGTAGAAGAGCTGCTCAAAGCAAAACCTGAGCTTTGGAATCATGTGAAGGATCAGGTTCCAGAACTTGATTCCAACATGCCAAAAGCAGGCTCCAAGCAAAGGGTACCAGAGATACCTCTAGACAAAATAGGGGACATGTGTGAGGGTGAAGAAGGTAATACTTATCTTCCAATCACCTACCAAGGTTACACAACCAAAGCAATCATAGATTCAGGTGCTGGTGTTGCCATTGCGACCACCTCCTTGTGGAAGCAATGGGGCAAGCCCACATTAAGACCAACTAGAATGAAGCTTCAAATGGCTGATGGTCATTTTGAAAGACCTCTAGGATTGCTAGAAGGGATCACTCTAACCACTTGTGGTGTAGAGTTTGAGCACACATTTTCTATATGTGACTTTGAGAAAAATAATGTCTATGAGATGATCCTAGGAAGACCCTTCTTACGACAATTGCAAATAGTACAGGATTGGGGAACTAACTCCTTGTACTTACAGCACTTAGGGGTCACCACCAAGGTCAATTTGAAGGATTACACCTTCAGAGATGTACCACCCCTACAGTGGAATTCTATCCACAAAGTGAAAGAAGATTCCATCTCTGTGCATTCTGAAAGTTCACCTGATCCATCATGGCTGCATGAAGATACTCATTTGTGGATGTGCAAGGTCGCAAAGGAAGAGGAAAAACGTTTAAAGGCAAGAGAAGAAGGAACTTTGCTAGGAGAGAGACCAGTTAGAGACCCAGCCTACACACCGATGATCTTTCCAGATGAGGAGTTTGAGCCTCATGGCTGGCCAGAAATCTTAGCCACCTGGACATTGCTGTCAATGAGGAACAGTGGACACCTCATTGTGATGAGGAGGGTTATGATATCTCAGTTTTCATGTGTCAACCCTTGCTAGAAGAATGTGACCCTAGTGATGTCATAGAAGAAGAAGAGAATGACGATGATCTGGAGTCTATTGTGATGGATAGTTGCTTTAACTCAGAGCAGCACTATCTAGAAGATATAGGAGTGTTCACCCAGAAAGAAGAAGAACCTCTCACAAGTATTAAAACAATAAACTCAAAGGATGGAAGTGAGAGTAGTCCAAAGAAAAAGAAAAGAAAAGCAGTGAAACAAGAAGAGGAGGAATCATTGTTTGAAGTACCAGAAAACTTCAAGAAATATGAAGTTGACGACCGCAAAATTTTGGTACGAATGCCTAAGAGAGAGGCCATCATAGGAGAATCATATGATAATAAAGAAAAGACCAAGAAGATTGTAGTGACCATTGAAGAGAACGAAGAGAGATGCACATATATAGGAGATGACCTCAGTGCAAGGGAAGAAATGGAGCTCATAGCTCTATTAAGGGAATATAGGGATGTGTTTGCATGGCACTATAGAGACTTGAAAGGGGTAGATCCAAGAATTTGCTCTCATACTATCCCCATGACTGCTGATGCTAAGCCCACCAAACAGAAGCCCTACACATATAATGATACCTATGCAGCCAAAATAAAAGAAGAAATTGATAGGTTGATTGAAGCTAGATTCATGTATGAGATTGAGCATACCGAATGGGTGTCCCCCATTGTTGTGGTACCCAAGAAGAACGGGAAGTTGCGAGTGTGTATTAACCTTAAAAAAGTTAATGCCACTACGATTAGAGATAGTTATCCACTTCCAATCACAGAACACCTATTGGAGCGTGTTGCAGGCAAGGAAGTTTATAGCTTCCTTGATGGGTTTTCAGGTTACAATCAAGTAGCCATTGCCCCAGAAGATCAACACAAAACAGCTTTTGCTACAGAGTGGGGAATCTTTGCATTTCGTGTGATGCCATTTGGGCTCACCAATGCATCTGCAACATTCCAAAGGCTCATGTGTCATGTCTTCAAAGAGTTCTTGCGAAAAAGCTTAGAAGTGTATGTGGATGATTTATGTGCTCATTCCCAAGAAAGAAGGTTTCACATCCCTGAGCTCAGACAAATCTTCAACAAGTGTAGAGAATATCGAGTGTGTCTGAACCCAGAAAAGTGTGTGTTCATGGTGCGTCAAGGTAAAATCTTAGGTCATATTGTTTCTAAGAATGGAATCTCAACAGATGAAGATAAGGTACGAGCCATAGCAGAGCTACCAAGGCCAAGGAATATTAAAGAGGTACAAGCCTTTATGGGCCATTGTGGATACTAGCGTAGGTTTATCCACATGTACGCGATCATAGCTAGACCCCTTTATGCCTTGTTGTCTAATTTTGAGTGGAACGACGAATGCGAGAATTCTTTCAACGAACTGAAGAAACGTTTGTGCACGGCACCAATACTCACCACTCCTGATTGGAATAAACCATTCCATGTCCATGTGGATGCATCCAATCATGCCATAGGTGTGTGCTAGCACAACCCACAAGTGAAGGAAACTTAGATTTGCCCATAGCATATGCTAGTAGACAGCTCACTGCAGCTGAACGGAACTATACCACAACTGAGCGAGAGGGCTTAGGCATGGTATATGCTGTGAAGAAGTTTAGACACTATTTATTGGCCAACAAGTTCAAGTTTTTCACTGATCATCAACCTTTGTTATATTTGGTCAATAAACCTTGCAATACTGGATGCTTAGTAAGATGGTTCCTCTCACTAATGGAATATGACTTTGAAGTTGTTGTCAGGAAAGGGAGAACCCACCTTCGGGCAGATCACCTTTCTCGCATCACTTCAGGAGAGTCACCGCAAGGAGTGTCTGACGAATTACCCGATGCTGAACTGTTCAATTTAGAAGTTGTTCCTAAATGGGCAAATAAGTTGGTACCAGTCCTAACCTTTGGCCCTGCAAATAAGAATGTGAAAACATCACAAGAAGAAATTGTAAAATCACAAAAATATCACATATTAGCAGGAAGCATGTACAAACAAGATACTGAGGGTGTATTAGCTTGTTGTGTGGAGGATGATGAACATAGTAGTTGGTTGCAACAAGCCCATGAAGGAATGCTAGGAAATCACTATTCTAAACAACGAACATTGCAGAATCTAAAGCGTTTAGGAGTGTATTGGCCTAGCATGGACAAAGAAATACATGAGTGGATTAAGAATTGTCCAAGGTGCAGAGAGAGACCCCCAGTGGAGCATGCGACCCTTTATCAAGTGTCATTAATTCCAGATTGGAGTGCTCCATTGGTAGAGTTTATGAGATCGGGAAGATTACCCAAAGAGGCTAGTCTAGCAAGAAGAAGAAGCATGGAGCAAGAGGCTCAAGGCTATGCCCTAGTAGGAGACAACCTATACCGAAGAGGCAAAGATGGTTACTTAAGAGTGTGCGTTCACGAATCAGATTATTTGAAAGTCTTAGAAACTGCACACAGCGGTGTTGCAAGTGGACATTTTGGTCCTGACCGAGTGATCAAGACCATTCTATTCTCAGGACTTTGGTGGCCCACTCTTCATATGGATGCACATACCTATGTGAAGAAATGTGACACATGCCAACGTGCACAATATCCAGTTAGAAAAGACGAGATGCCCTTGAGGCCAATGATGGGAGGACGTGCATTTTCAAAGTGGGGCATAGACTTCATAGGTCCTATTAACCCCCCAACTAGAAACTCCCATGCAGAGTACATCATTGTAGCCACAGATTACCTTACAAAGTGGGTAGAAGTCAAAGCCACAACAAAGAATGATGCTCAGACTACGGCTAAGTTCTTATTCGAGAATGTGTTCACGAGATATGGACTACCAATAGAGTTGGTGAGCGATAGAGGCACACACTTCTTGAATGAAGTCATTGAAAATCTTCTCCAAGAATTCTTGGTGATACATAAGAAATCTGCCCCCTATCACCCACAAGCCAACGGACAAGCCGAGAGTACCAATAAGATCCTCTGTAACGTATTGACAAAATTGGTAAATAATAAACGCTCTGATTGGGACAAACAACTTCATCATGCTGTTTGGGCTTATCGAGTTGCCTACAAAACGGTACTCAACGCCACCCCATTTCAGATGGTCTTCGGATAGAACGCTGTGCTACCATTAGATTTCTTAATCCCTGCCTTAAAAGTAGCACAAGAGTATGAGTGGAATGGGCATGAATTGTCCTCTAGGATCTTTGATCTCGAACGCTTGGGTGAGACGAGGCTACGAGCGGCAGCAGGCATCTACGCTGCAAAGAAGAGGCAAAAGGCATACTTTGATGCACACATCAACGATAAGGGATTGAAAGAGGGAGATCTAGTGTTGGTATACACACTAAAACAACATGCCCGTAAGTTGGAAAAAAGAGGATACGGACCCATGATCATTAATAGAATTTCCACTAGTGGTGCAGTTCAGTTGGCCACGCTAGAAGGAGATATCTTGCCAAACTATATTAGTGGCTGTAGAGTCAAGCTATATCAAGAACCTCTTACTGAGGATATGCTAATGAGACTCAACACTGCTAAGAAGCGAAAAGATGAAGAGTTAAGAGTGAGAGAAGAAGCACAGGTAGAGGCCAGAGAGCGTATTAGGCGAAATAAGTTAAGGCGATTAGGCCTAGAAGTCAACTCAAAAGCCCCAAAATATCACATGGATATGTGTCAAAAGTCAGGCATAGCGACTTCTCAGGTCATTGACCGAAGACCCTTTGTGACCATAGAGATAGGACAAGGGAAGGGTGCAAGGACGGTGAAAGCATTGATTGACTCAGGTGCAGCAAGTAGTGCAGTTAGACTTTCCTACTGCCAAGACCTGCAGTTGAGCATCAATCCCATAGAAGCTTATCTCATAGGATTGGGGGGTGTGGAAACCCCTTGTTTGGGCGAGGTGGAACTTCCCATCTACCTTCAAGATGTTCCAATGAAAGTCAAAGTGTTAGTGTGTCAAGATGAGAACCTTACAGAACCACTTGTCTTAGGACAAGATTGGATTTATGACAATGCAGTCAACTTGAACCTAAGAAGTCAACTTCTTCAAGTTTGGGTCCAGGGACAATGCTTTACATTAGAACTAGAGAATGGCATGCTCACAAATCCAGATGTCACATCTTGTAGTTCTCCTAGGACTAATCTTAGCAAAAGAGATGTTGTATGTGTCAAAAGCTCTATGATGCAGAAGGAGTCAATCGTGAAAGACCAGGTTCGAAGGCGGGTGGCTCTTTCTTCTTCTCCAAAGAATCAAGTAGCCATAGTAGTGAGTCCACCACACAAGCAAACACAACCGTTCACGACAACTGCTACATCAAATAGAAAGACACCATTCGATAAAAAAACAGTTCCGAGCATGAAGCAGATATGGGTACTCAAAGGAGAGCAACCACCAGCCTTGCCCCCACAAATCCCATCCATGCACACCAACCAGGCCAGAAGACGAAGGAAGCAGCTCGGACAAGCTCAATCACAAGGTATCCAACAAGTTTGGGTGCCTAAGAAGTTAGCTGCAGCTCAACAAGGGCAATTACAGATGTGGGTACCTAAGAAGCTCCTACATCCACAACAACCTTTGTTCTCCCACATGCAAAAGGTTTCAACAAAGAAGCCAAAAAGAGAAAAGGGTAAGAACCACGTACAGAGACCAAAGGAAGATCAAATCAGCTCTTCAACATTAGTAGGAAGACATGCAAAAAGGATATGGGTTTGGAAGCCAAAAGTGCAAGTAGCCTCCACCGAACCAAAGCGTCAACCACACTGGATACCACAGTTCAGAAAGCATCCAAAGAGAAAGACGCCTGAAGTGACCTCTACAGTGCCAAATGATGTTCTAAAATGGACCCCAATAAGGAGGATTACATCAGTTCGAGACTCAATGGATACCTCCACCAAGGTCGGCATCAACCTCCACAAATAACATCGAAAGCCTCGAACGAGCAACAACCATGTGCTCCTTGCACAACCCTGTCTTTTGCACCATTCAGGTCATGCATTTCCAAAGTATGCATTAATATAGGGCCACATTACACGGCCGTGCATAGACACACTTGAGAATCCCACGCACAAGCGCACAGTGACATATGTCAAATATTTCTATTGATACTAACTTTTGTGTTCTTGTTTTGTGATATCCTTTTCCTAAAAAAAAAAAAAAAAAAAAAAAAAGAAAGGGGAGAAAGAAAAGCGGGAGAGAGCTTGTTCCCAGGTTTGTCTTATGAAACATGAATGAGTCATGCTTAGTTGAAGGTGGAACTGTTGATTACTAGGCATTTATCAATTTGGATTGAAGTGTGTCTCGGCCAGCAGTGAGATTATTGCTGCCTTATCTGGTAGATGACAAGCATTTGGCATGAACATGGCATCTACAACTATGATTTTCTCTTACCATGGTAGGAATGAAGAGCTTGAAGGTCCACAACTTGAGTGATGCTTAACTACTTCATGTACCAGAGCATCCAAGGAGATATCTGCAAAGGGTAGTTCTAGAGGAGAAGACTCCTGCATATGGTGAGCTAAAGAGAATATGTGAAACTCAGCTTGGTGTAGTTACCCGATGTTGCTTGCCAAGGAATATAAAGCAATTCAATTCTCAGTATTTCCTGAACCAGTATGGAACAGTAACACTGGTGAATGGTCTATGTAAATCAGCATGGTAATCTCTTAGAAACCGGCACGTGTCCAATATTCCTCTGAGTGTCAATATAGGGAAGTGAACGTGCATAAGCCCAAGCTGAGAAATGCACATTGTTTGTGACAAATGTTGCTTTGAAAAGAGGAGAGGAGATCCACCACTCAAAAGATCTCATCAGTGGACAATCAACATGGACATTCATCAACAATGTTCCATCCCAAAGGCCGAGTGTACAACACGAAGAGACAAACATCCATCAACCTTCTCCATGGTAAGTATCTTTACTCTGGAAACACCATAACCATGATAGTTTAGGAAACATCTTCGTCAGCATACCCTTGAGCACCTAGCTCAAGACCCGAAATTTTTGCACCATGCTTCTTCCAATGCATTTTCAGAGTAAGCATGCGTAGGGCTACATTACAAGGCCGTGCACAAGGCACATACTTTTTTCAACCCAGGCACAAACACACTTACCCATCATTCATTATGGGTTAGGAGTAGTTGGCATGACTGCTATCAACATCATCTTTGGAAGATCTAGCGGACGTTATGGGAACAACATCCATATCTCGGAAGCAAATTGAAGCCAGTAGTTGCTCCAAATCACTCTTGACAACCTCTTTTGAGCAACTTGCAGTTTTGAAAGCTCACAACGACACATTCTTGCTGGAACCCAAGGAACCAGCTCATACAACGGATGGACACCACCTCTCAAAGCACTACATGGAACAGCCCCTCCAACAAGGGTCTGTCAGGGACGACAGACTCGAGAGGGGGGGGAGTGTTGAAGCTCAAAGTCAAGGACAAAGCATGGAAGCACATCAAAAGGTGGACACACAAGGAAAGGGAGCAAGTAGGGAGCTCCAAGAAGTGTATGTCAAATTTTCAGAAGAATTCCCTACAAAATAGTGATTTTCATCACTAAAAACCATTGTAAATACCATTATCTATTTTTAGTAACTCCATTTTGTTCAAGCCGAGGAGTCCTCGAGCTTGAGGAGTATTAGAAGTACCATCGTACCAATTTTCATAATTTTTAGACTTCGTTTGAGCCCTCAAATAAGCCTTGGAACCTAATTTTTAACTAGGCCGGACACTAGGTCTGGACAGGGCCAAAACTAGTCAAAAAAACTATAAAAAGAGCTAGAGAGCTCATTTTTGTGATTGGCTTGTGAGAGAATAGAACTTTTGTAAGAGAACTCTTTTGCAATCTAAGCTTTCCATTGTTCCTCTCTTTGATCTTACTTTGTGCGCGTGTGTGTGTATGTGTGTGCATGTTTGTGTGCTTTCACTCACGCACTTGTGCCTTCACTTGCTCGTGGTCTTCATACCGGTCCTCACGTCTCCGCGGATTGACAAGTAAAGGAGGTGGTGCTTACGCTTGAGCTACATATGGGTAAATCATAGTCGAATTACAGTTGAATTGGTAAATGAGGCACTCAAGGAACTAAGTAAGGCACGAACTCTTGTTCCTTCCAGGGGCGCACATGAAGTTGACAAAGCTATTCTTGTCCAAAATTGTATGATGCAGAACGAGGATTGTCTCAACAACGGAGTCAAGGATAAGAGGGCACTCCCTTCTTTCCCAAAGACCAGAGGGATGCAGCAACCAAAGGCAGATCAAATACAGAAGGAGTAGAGTACTACCTACACTAGAGGCCAAAAACATGTGCGAAGCAGAATGTCTCAGCCGTCGAAACGAGTGTGGGTGCGGAAAGGCAAACACTCTGTTGCGACCATGCCAACCCCACGGCCGAAACCTCTTATTAGTAATCAGCAACACGATACTAATAAGAATTCTTTCATAAATTCTTCTACGAAAGTAAAGTCTATTTGGGTACCCAAGAAGTCGATGAAGGCCAGCCCACAATCACAACAAATCTGGGTGCCTAAGGCTTGCTTGCGGGCTCAAATAGCTACACCGAGGCCACACCCGATACAACATGTTTCACTCACTCGAACATCCGATGCCCATTCTTACACATCACACACAAACACATATTCTTCCATGAGCACAAGTAGAATCACTCGTAAATGGGCCCTGAAGAAGCCTCATTTCCAAGCCGATACTCCTAACAAACTCTCCAGAGTCTCCACAAAGTCAAGATCCAAACCCATCCATTGCATTTGGCAACCTAAAACTTGTAATAAACCCCCGGACCCAAGTTGTAAATCCATGCCCACCTACTAACTACGTCACTCTCACACTACATCATTCCACCTAGCTCCTAGGTCTACCCAGTTCCTAACTACACACACAAGCACCGAGCACTTAATAACCTCCTAATCTCTCCCGAACCTCATGTTAATGTTGTAATGAGGACAAAAACGGTTCTATCTTGTCCTTTACAATGTTAACACATGTTTCTATATTCTCACAGAATCAGGAGACAAGATACGGCAGGAACTAGCTCCCAGGCAGGCACCAGCCCCCAAGTCGTGGACATTGAAAGTCTTCCCGTTGAGGAGGAATTGAAGGAACGCCCAGTGGCATTGAGGGCATTACATGCCATACCGGTTCAGAATCCTCCACAGGGGCACACAATGCCGGTCAGCAAAAACTCACATTGGTTCAATGATGTGGTAGGACCCCTGGGTGAAGGCACTTACATGTGGGAGGCCGAGATAGAATTCAATGGGCGCTGGGGCAGATATCACTTTTTCACCAGGTAATTTGAGAAACTGCAGAATAATGAAGGACTGAAACCTATATGGAAGAAGAAGAAGGCGGGACTCTACGATTACTTTAAATTCCAATTGCCAAAGCCCGATTTTCTAAGGTGCTCTTATTTGATTAGCACCCTCACTCTGAGCAAAGACAAAAAGGGATACAGCTCCTTTGTCCTCCCATCTCTCACAAGGGGCAATGAAGTGAAGCGTTTCAGGTTGACTATCAATTTGGTAAGGGAAGCTCTAGACATGAAAGGTATGCACATTCCTACGGAGAAAGAGACTATGGTCCCCGACAATATGAAGAACAGGAATCTGACAAAACTAAAGGACATGGTGGCAATGACACCTACGATTGCCATTCATTTGCGAATGGTCATGCAGCATTTTGCATTTCCCGCTCAGGAGAGGTTTACAATGCCACCCAAAAAGATATGGTTTAGTCTATACTTGGCTGACGCCTTCGATTTGACAATCAATATGCCCCACTGGATTATCGACCAAATCCACTTGGCTCATCAAAGGTGGTATAAAAAACAAAAGTCTGTACCGTATGGATGATGTGCTCTCACCCGGATTGTGTATAGATGTTTGGCTTATGATGTGCTAGTTCAGAGGGCATTAATTTGGACCAAGGTACAGGAATTCCAACGTAGACTATCAACCGCAGGGCCACCCTCCAAGAAAATGAGAGGCGCTGTTCAGATGCCCTGTGCACAAGCCCGCGGTGCGACGCTGACACCTGAGACAACTCCACGACTTCCTAGGCGGGTACAACCCTTCACTATCAGATTACCAAGACACAGCACTGATGGAACAAATCTGGTGTTCCCACCTGTACCAACCGACCTAGAGTTTCCTTACGGATTCACATTAGAAGACCTAACTGATGAGGAGGTTGTCAGAATAATCGAAGCTGTTAACGCTGAAGTCGAGGCAGAGCAAGCTAGTGGACAACAAACTGCTACAGACCAACCCCATCCCAAACAACCAGATGTCGTCAATGTGGAGGGTGAAGAAGAAGAAGAAAAAGAGGAGGAACATGGTGGACAATCCGAGAAAGAAGAGCAGGAATATGATCAGGAAGCTCTGCAAGTACTTGAGGGTGCCCCGGCTTATACAAAGGAATTGAAAAAGCTCTATGATACCATCAACAGGGTTCAAGAGCAACATAGACTATCCCTCGCAGCAGGAAAAGCTCTCATGAACCAAATCCTTGAGGAGGAAGGAGTAGACGAGCAATACCGCGCCACACTTGATATGATATCTGATGCTTTAGGAGTACCTGAGATGGTGCATACCGCCCTTGCACAAGCACAAAGAACGGAGCGAAGATACGGCAGACGTCCCCCTCGATCAGGAAAACAGATGAATGTATTAGTATCAGAACCACAAGGCACATCCACAACCACGGGCACAGCACACACCGTTCATGATACTGAGGAAACCCATACATCAAGTGCACCTCCGTCACCCCCTTTGCCACCCCTGCCTCCCACTCCACCACATTCGCCTCCCACTACCAGTGTAACCACTACTGTAACCGCCTCCGAGTCCACTACCCATACCAAAGCACAGACCATCAGTCAACCAACACAACCCACACACCCTATCTCCACCTCTCTTGTCTATACGGCCACTGATACAGTAATTCTAACCGCAGCCATGGAAATCCCCGTTCCCCCGATCACGCTTCTTGGCAATTCGTATTCACAATTGCACACACCACTGTACACTTTCACCACTATCACCGCACCCACAATTCCAATATTCACAATCACTCCCACTACTGCATCCACTGTTGATTTTATGGACATATCACCCACCTCCGCACCTCTCCCTCCCCCCATACACTCACCATCTCCCATTCCCCCACCTCCCACTTCACCATTTTCCAGCACCGCATCCACACTCCCATTCCCCTTCCCCTTCCCCTTCCCTTCTGCATTCAACACCCTTCCCGCACCCACCCCTATTAACAATGTATTTAATAATATGTATCAGTGTATGTCGCAACTACAACAACACTACCAGCATCTGGATAACCAACATACGAGACTCTTCCAAAGCCATGAAGAACTTCAAGAACGATTCATTGATCTCGAAAGGGAAAAGCGGCTACTACAACAACAGTATGCCACTTTACAGGAACAACATGAACAGCTAGTAGCCAATCCACCCCAGTCAGATGCAGAAGAAAGGCAACATATGGATGATTTGCTACACTCCCAGATAACGGAGAATCTCAAGCTTAGACGCAACGTGGCCCTCCTACGAAAACACATGTCCACAGCACTTGAAGAGAATAAACGACTGTAGAAACAGAATGAAGAAAACTTGGAAGCAGCAATGGAGGGTTCCCCGCAGGAAATCGACCCAGAGAAATTTAAGGCCATTCCCTCAGAGAATATGCAAATTGTGTTAGAAACCCATGCCGACCTCCTGGAGGCCCATGCAGCATTAGAACAAGAAAGAGATGACCTACTTAAGCAACTAGCAACTCAGCAGGAGTCACCAAGCAAAGTCACTGCCGCAGACGACACATCGGAAGAAGTCACAAAACTCAGAGCAAAACTCAAAGAATTACGCAATAAAGTCATGCAATACGAGCGTCAACCCTCTCCCCTTGTAGAGCCCGAGCCTGAGGACTTAGTGCCAATTGAAATCGAGGAAACCTTCGAAGATCCATACGTTCCCATGCCTGCACCAGGGGGCAAGCAAACAGAAGAGGGCATGGACACCATCGAGATAGAGGCTCCTGAATGGATGCAGAGGTTAGAGAAAGTGGCCACAACCCATGATGATAGAGTGGCAGTTCAGATAGCATCAATGTCACGTTTGGAAGAGGTAGTTATAAAATCGGAGTACTTTCGAAACCTCTCCCATCATAGGTGGATCGGCACATCCGACGATTTGTATGTTCCTTTCTGTGTCTTAATGGCGGACTACAATGCCAAAATCAAGCACCACACCTCAAAAGAACTGACCTCGGCTACACAGTTTGCATCGGACGACATCCCAGCAAGTGCCAAGCAGGGCAATATACATCAACCGACGTGGAGGATTCGTCTACTGGAAACCTACCCAGAGATGGTAAGAACATGGAATAACATGCCTTTGTACATCAAATACAACCCATGCTACTGCCCTGTATTTCGAAGAAGGTCGTGGTCGGAATACACAAAAACTGTGCTGATAACCAAAGGATGCGAGAAATGGCTCAATTATGTCTACTTAGCACCACCTAAAGGCCCACCTACCATAGGATATATGATTTCAACGATTCGGCACTGGGGGGTCCGGTTTAAAAATGTACCAGATGTCATGGCCCAAATGTGCCTTAAAATTTTTGAACTCATGTTGGTCACCTTCAGGACTTTCAAGAATGTCAAGGAACCTCATCTGTCAGCTCTTGGATTTAATGAAGGTAATCAGGACCTTGTCTATGACATGAGCGCAACACCATCTATTTATGTTGTATATGCATGGCACGCGCGTATCAAGTATCTACCAGCCTGCTTCAAATAGACGTTTGAAGAAATGTTTGTCATGGGATTCTGGGAATATCATTCAGAGATATTCATTCCCAGACCATCACATTTATTGCAGTTGTTTGCAGTGGAACAAGCTCTCCATTCAGAAAAATTACGTATACCACATCTAGAAGTTCCCGGGCCGGTAGATTGGGATGCTCTACTCACGGACTTGGCCAAAGGGTTGCGGATTGCAGAACATCACTTAGCACAAGACGTTGTTGAGTACTACATCCAACGACCCACCCAACAAGGGTCTGTCAAGGACGACAGACGCGAGAGAGGGGGGGCGTGTTGGAACTGAAGGACTCACAAGGCAAGGAAGCTTACGAAGGGAGTCAGAGAGAAGAGAAAGTATAAGCAGACAGAGCAGTCAACGACGATCTGGCAAGTAGGCCAATATTTTTTTCAGGACACTAACGCATATAAAAGAGGTGGACACACAAGGAGAAGGAGCAAGTAGGGAGCTCCAGGAAATGTATGTCAAAACGTTAATAGAAACCCCTACAAAAATAGTGATTTTCATCACTAAAAACCATTGTAAATACCATTTCATATTTTTGTAGCTCCATTTTGTGCAAGCCAAGGATTCCTTGAGCTTGAGGAGCTTTAGAAGTACCTACTTGTCAGTTTTCACATTTTTTAGACTTCATTTGAACCTCCAAATAGAGTAGAGAACCTAATTTTTAACTAGGCCGGACACTAGGTCTGGACACGGCCAAAACCTAGTCAAAAACTATAAATAGAGCTAGAGAGCTCATTTTTGAGGCTAACTTGTAATTGATTTGAACTTGTAAGAGCTTTTTGAAAGTAATCTAAGAACTCCATTGCTTCTCACTCTTTGTCTTATCGTGTGTGCGCGTGTGTGTGTGTATGTGTGTGCATGATTAGTGTGCTTCTCACTCACGCACTTGTGCCTTCACTTGCTCGAGGTCTTCATACCATCCTCACGTCTTCCCGGATTGACATTAAAGAAGGTGCTACTCATCACTGAGCTACAGAGTCCTACAAGGATTTGCTCCAAGATGGATTCAACTTGCAGTTATCCAAACCCCAAAACATGAAAGTGGGAGAATATGCAAATCCATTAGCTTACAAAGATGAATCAAACCAAGAGCTGCTTGGATGGTTGGCAGGTACAAGTCAGTTTGAGTGTTATACGATGCATATCAACTCAAAGAAGCGCAAGACCAACAATCACCTAGAGGTAGGAATCCTAGAAGATGAATCGAACTCTGAACTCGCAACTGTAGTGGAAGTAAAACACTTGAGGAAAATAATAATGTGCATGGCTAGTTGGGTTGTAAGAAACTTATTAAATTTGGCTCTTCCTATGTTATTGACAGGTTGTTCCAAAGGTGGGTAATGGGGTACATGCTTCTTGGAAATTCTTCACTTATGACTTGTTTCATTTTGTGGTGATCAGGCATTTTTAGGACATGAATGAGGTTGCGCTTTAGAAGGCCTCATTTTTTCTCATATATACATGGCAGGGAGTTATCGGATGTAGATGCACCAGTAGACCACATGTTTTGTTGTTTCTCTTTCGTTCATATTTTTTGGATTAACCTTTTTTGATGAGTCTGCAGATGGGAAGGATGTGACAATAGGGAAGGACTCCAACAAGGTATCCAAGGTATGGAAATGACTTTTGTTGAATAATAATATGAATGTTGGTGGACTACAGGTTTGTAGGATGGTCTTTGAGGGTTGGCCTATGATCGCATTAAGGATATCCTTTTTGAGTCATTATTTTGGGGTATTGGCATTGATGATTTGGATTTAGGGGAGCATGTGGATTATATGAATTTTGTTTGAGCTTTGTTCCAAGAGAGAATGATTTGAGGAAGGAGTTGGGTTGAACAAGTATGAGCAAGTTGGGAGCATCTAAGCCATGGTGCAATGGATGTGAGTATGTGTGTGCATGGATACAAGTGATGGTGTGGATGGTAAGATGAGTTGAATGTTGGAAAGGAATTTTCATGCATGAGAATTATGTATGAGTAAAGATCTTGAAATATGGTTGTGTGTGATTTGTCATTATGCATGGTTTGGATGATTAGATTAGGGTACTTTGTATGAGACAATTGTTTGAATAAGTGGTAGGTAGAGCAAGTTCTAGGATTTGCTCATCGAGGAAAACCTAGTAAGAAAGAAGGGGGCAGTATTCTAACTATAATTATTGTTGACTTTTTGCACTAATATGTCTTCATTGTGTAGAATAGGTGGTTGATTGTAGGTATTTTGAAGGGGAAAAATGGATGTTGGTGATGATAAGCTCCGATCAAATGATCTTAAAATCTTGTTGCAGTATGCAGGATGTGTTTGAGTGTCCTATGGGTTGGGAAGGCTTCGTGGATGGCTCTCAGCTTCCTTATGTTCTCTGTTCCTATCATGCAGGATTGGTGCAGAGGGCAAGCTAGAAGCTTGCATGTTGAAAGTTCCAAACAGGGATGTGGAGAAAAGCTTTCACTTGAAAAAGGCCATTATGCTTTTGACATTGGAGGATATTTTATGATCAAGGGTTTTGAGAAGGTGTTGATAACACAAGAGGAGAAGTCCAAAAGGCTTGCTTGCACATCTTTACATAATGGTAAAGGTTTTCATGCAAGATATCCCTTGGAAAATAAG
Organism: Ceratopteris richardii; assembly: GCA_020310875.1. Taxonomy (NCBI): domain Eukaryota; kingdom Viridiplantae; phylum Streptophyta; class Polypodiopsida; order Polypodiales; family Pteridaceae; genus Ceratopteris; species Ceratopteris richardii. The sequence goes on from CM035442.1 coordinate 59,282,555, forward strand.
GGAATGACATCACGGATTTCAACCATGATAGTGAGCTTTGAAGTTGAGATAAATGTAGTGGTTTTGCTTCATGCATTGGGTATAACATTAGATAGGGAATTTATTGAAATTATTGGTCTGGATGTTGAAGATACCAAGATGTTCGATTTGATTAGGCCTTCTTTAAAATCTACTGAAGTAGAAATGTTGGGCTATCTATGGGTTTTGGGGAATCAACATCAAGAAGGTGTACAAGGGGTGGGCGGTGTTTTGCCTCCCCTATCACTTGGTGGCAAGGATTATGGAATCAGTAAAGGTCATTTAGAACAGCCCGTGTGGATGTGGGGGACCTCATCTCTATTAACTACAACTGTAATCAGAGGGCTCTGGGGTTTTTTTTGGGCATCATCGATTCTTTTCTCTTATCACAGAGGTAGAAGGGGGGTGTATAGAGGTGTCTAATTGCAAAGGCGTGAAGCCGATTCTCCCATGATAATGGGAGGGAGTTTTGTTCATCAAAGAAGGGAAGAATTCTAAGTCTTTTGGGGAGCTCTTCTGGCTATGGAGGGTCGGGGAGGAGACCTTCCCCCAACAGTGTCAAGGAGCATTTATCATCAATGGCCATGATCGATATTAACCTCGATCTGTAGTGTGAAATGTACAAAAAGGCTGGAGCTTCAATTGGAGGCGCTTGGTGTGGTTGGGAGAAGGGTACAGATGCATGAGGGAGGGGGCTATTAGAACTCAAGGACAAGCACAAGCATGGAAGCGCATCAAAAAAGTGTACACACAAGAAGAGGGAGCATATAGGGAGCTCCTAGAAGCACATGTCAAATTTTCAAAATAACTCCCTATAAAAACATTGATTTTCAACACTAGAAATCATTATAAATACCATTTCACATTTTTATAACTCCATTTTGTTCAAGCTAAGGAGTCCTCAAGCTTGAGGAGTAGAAGTATCATCCTACCAACTTTCATAATTTTTAGAGTCAGTTTGAGCCCCAAAATAAGCCCTGGAACCTAATTTTTAACTAGGCTGGACACTAGGTCTAGAGAAGGCCAAAACTACTCAAAAAACTATTAAAAGAGCTAGAGGGCTCATTTTTTAGGTTGGCTTGTTAGAGATTTCAGCTTTGTAAGAGAGCTCTTTTGTAATCGAAAACCTTCCATTGTTCCACTCTTTGCTCTTACTTTGTGTGCATGTGTGTGTATGTGTGTGCATGCTTGTGTGCTTTCACTCACACACTTGTGCCTTCACTTGCCCACAATCTTCATATTAGTGCTCACATCTCTTCAGATTGACATTTATGAGGTGAATCTCCTCATGTTGGTACTTACCATTGTGCTAAAATGACACCAAATTTGGCGCCATTCCCGAGGAGAGAGCTTGGAGGACAAGTGTGTGATGGTAAGACATAGAGTAGCGAGATTGGAAGGTAAAAAAATAGTCATTTTTACTTCAATTTCTGAGTTTTTCTTCAGCTTCATCATCATCATCACCACCCTCTCCTCCCATCTTCACCTTCTCATATTTTTTTGCTTTTTGACTGTACATTCCCTATTTTTTCCTCTTCTTTTTCACTCTTGGCTATGCAAGGAGTTCAGAGAGAGTTTAGAGCTAAACTATGGAGGAAATACTAAGTTTCACACTCTCAAGAAACCAAAATTTTAGTGAGAGTATTGCAGCCTAAAACGACTTGTGTCTAGTATCGCGAGTGGAGTATTGCAGGATTGGAGGGAGATCTTGCATCTAGAGGCACATAGGAGTGACCAGGAGGACACAAGGTACAGATATTTACAAAAATTTTTGAATTTGGACTTCAAAATCTCCAAGTATCATATCCGGTTGAGTTCAAGTATCGTGATACCAAAACTCCCCTATATCACGGTACTTGTCGATCATCTAGAAGGTATCATATCACATAGAACTTGGTATCGTATCATGCTTTAGATCTTGTGGTATCGTATCATCTTGATAGCAGTATCGTATCACAAGACAGGTCGGTATCGTATCGTGAACCGACAAAGGTATCCTGTCCTAATCCACAAGTAGTATCATATTGTGAGAACAATTGGTATCGTATCATGTTGTCTATCTAGATGTATCGTATCGCAAGGCAAAGTAGTATCGTATCATGTCATAGGCTATGTGGTATCATGTATCATCTATTTCAATGGTATCGTATTATGACCCTCTGAGTATCGTACTGTGTAGATCAGTATCGTATCATTGGGTGTCAGGTATCGCCCTTGGTGGTATCTTGTAACACCTGAGGTGGTATCTTGTATAACATGAGGTGGTATCGTTCAAGGACAAGTATCGTATCGTGGGAAGTTGGTATCGTGTAGCATCTAGGGTGAGGTATCATGTAACATTTGCTCCCAAGTATCACTTGTACCTCTTAAGCATCATGTATCATCTGTCCTAAGGTACTCCCAAAGAGATCTTGTTTCCCTGTTTTAACCCCCAGAACCCTGAACTAGCATAACATTCTCATACGAAATCCATTTGTTGTGGTTTTGGGTTTGTTGGAAAGCTTCTTTTAAGTACTACAAAAACATTGATTGGCTATGATAAAACAAATATCTGAAGTTATAGATATAGTATTTTGAAGTTGACTCTCAAGTGGGACTAGGAAACCAAGGGGACTCCAAAGGATTTTGAGCAATACAAAGTGGAAATTTTGGACTTGAAGATAAAGCTTATGAACCTGAGAACAGGTAGACTCCTAGGCAAGGATAGACAAAGCATTAGATCATCTGATGCTAGTGTCAACATATAGCTAGGTGTCACTCTAGCACAATGGTGAGTACCAACGTGAGGAGATACACCTCCTAAATGTCAATCCGTGGAGACGTGAAGACCGGTATGAAGACCGCGAGCAAGTGATGGCACAAGTGTGTGAGTGAAAGCACACAAGCATGCACACACATACACAAACACGCGCACAAGGTAAGAGCAAAGAGTGGAACAATGGAAAGCTTTGATTACCAAAGAGCTCTCTTACAAAACTGAAATCTACAACAAGCCCCCCCCAAAAATGAGCTCTCCAGCCCTTTTTATAGTTTTTGAGTGGTTTTGGCCCTATCCAGACCTAGTGTCCGGTCTAGTTAAAAATTATGTTCTAGGGCTTATTTGGGGGCTCAAACGGAATCTAAAAATTATGAAAATTGGTAGTATGATACATCTAATACTCCTCAAGCTCAAGGACTCCTTGGCTTGAACAAAATGGAGCTGTAAAAATAGAAAATGGTATTTACAATGATATTTAGTGATAAAAATCACTATTTTTATAGGGATTTCTTCTGAAAATTTGACATGTGAATCTTGGAGCTCCCTACTTGCTTAAACTTATGCGACAAAAAACATTTCTCTGTAATGCAAACATTTTTTACGGCTCCCTACGTCTCTTTCACACATGCAGGCACATATAGAATAAATGCTTGTATTTCTTGATTACTCATTACATGTGTTACCAGTTACATATGCACCGTATTTCGTTTTTGATGACTGTAAGATCATGGAGTTTCTCGTGACATGTATACAGTAGAAATTTATTTCATTAATGAAGCACAACGTTCCTTTTTTAACATATTTGCTATTTTCGCATTTACTAGTTTGTGATCCGTAAGTTTTAGCGCAGACACTCAGATCTTTTTGTAGATTCTCTTGAACCCACTAAACCCAATCATATTTACATTAAAGAAAAACATGAGGAACTTGTTTTCTTATGCACATTTTCTTTCTAGTGTTCCATTCATAGTAAACAACTGCGAATTTACTTGGAGCAATGCCTGTAGTGCAGTAAACAGAAAATATTTATTGTACCTCTACAACCGTAACAAAAAAGGACATAAAGAGATGGAATACGTTGTTTTTTTTTTTTTAACAATGTTTTTTATACTTTTTCAACACAAGGACAAGAAACCTTTTCTGCTTAGAGAAATCCGTAGACTCAGACTCTGAATTGAAGCGCAAAATCAAAACTATGGTTTTTGTTATAAGGTTTGACACGACCATATGACATGCTTGATTCATGGATTGAATATCTGCTAAGCTTTTCCCTCAGTTTCTGAAATTGCTCATGTAATCTCCGTGTCGCTACCTAATGAAAATCCCTGGTCATGATGTCCTTTTACAACCGTTATAAAGACAAAATAACCTTCAATTTGTCAGTACTCAAAAGACTCTATTCATCTGAATCAATCGAGATCTTGTTGGTTCCATACAGATACTCCTTATAAATCCTAAGCAATACTTGAAAGACTTCCACCCTTCACATTAAAATGAGTCAACACTGAGGATAAGAAACGTTTTTTGCTTACTAAGATCGACGTTTCAAAATCAGTAGTCTACTTAATTTCATACAGCAGAGGATAAAAACATTGAAATTAAAATCAAGTGACTTTTAACAGCAATATCAAACTGATGCATTGTACCTCATTTCATCGCTACTACTTGTAAGAATTCTCTTAAAAAATAACTTTTGATTATTCTCACATTATCTTGCTTGCAATTGTTTCAGGTTTGCACATATTAACTTGCGAGTTCATACATTTAAACTTGGAGGAGTACTGCCACAAACTTAGGAACAGCCTAGAGTCCATTTTTCTGTACCTTTATATCAACAACACATCTTCACGAGAACTCTAGAATGAAATCATGTCCTTGCATTTGAATGCTCATAAGCGACCATACATTTTTATCGAAATGAGATTTTTTATCTATCTTCATGATCGAGTGTTTAAGAAATCATCATAGAAAAAAATTGGAGCTTACATGCTAAACACTTCAGCGTAGGGACATATAGCAACAAATCCTTTTAAGCACCCTCCATTGATCGAAGGTCATCACTCATTTCCTTTATGTGTTGACGTGCAGCAGCCACAAATTGTTGCTCTACCATGTCTTTCTTCCACTTATGCCAGCAACTCTTTTTCTCTTCCTTATTGATGAAGCAAAGCGCGCATTTGTTCTGCTATTTCTTCTCCCTTCACTTAGCAATTCTGTCAGTCGATCCTTTTCACTTCCTCCCTCCTACAATAGCCGACTCTATTTTCAACTCGTTTCCATGGCAGCCGTCAGCACCCATCATGTTTTTCTCTCTCCCTGGTCTTCGAACTGTGTGCACAGAAAGAAAAAAAAACAAGGTTTTATCTATCTCTCTCTACCCTCCACGAGCGTGCTCCTCGTAGATGATCTGCCTTCTCTTCTCTGAATGTACTATCCTCTAAAGCTCAACGCTTCAGTGCCACCTTTTTCTCCATTCGGGCGCAGAGTGACTCCTCTCCCTCTCTCCCAGTCGACAGCGATCTCCTCCTCAAAACTCCCTCCTCTCTGGCTCAGTCGACAGAAGACTCCCCTTTTACTGCTGCGCACCTGCACACCCCAACCACCACCCCTTCCTTCATCTCCTCTCCCCCTTTTTCTGGTGAAGAAGAATGGAGAGAGAGCCTTATCCAGAACGTCCCATCCAAAATTGTGCCGCCCAGCACCACATCCTAGGTGGTGGTCCCCTAGTCCATCCATCCCCACAATTAGTTGATTAGATTCATTTTCCCTCCTCAAACCTGAAGTGTTGTTTTTTGTATCGGTGAGGTTTTTATCTTTCCTTGATGCCAAACATGAATAGTGATGAAGCATACTCAGGTAGTTAGTCCTTGATGGACGCTTTGACGTCTACACATACATTTGCATTCGGATTCAATCCCCCCTTGTCACGACCATAAGATGCCAAGATTCTAGCTCCTCAGCCCTTCACACGTGCATTCCCCATCACCTTCTTAGCTCCTTCTTTAGTTTTGCCACCAACTCAATGTGTTTGACCTTTGTCAGCTGGTTGAAGCACTTCCACAGGTCCCCATTGAAGCCCGTTGTCCTATCAACAAACTTAGGGCTCCATGGAAACCCAATATTATTCTGCTCCTTTTTGTCCAAGCTGCCATTCAGAATGCTATGTAAATATCTTTCTTCATGTACCAAGAGAATTTCTTTTACATTGGAAAGCGGTGACCACTTGGTAAAGGTACAACATTATTGGCAGCATAGAAAGCAACGAGACTATGCCCTCTTCCAATAGATGTGACACATCATGGCACAACAAGCTTTGAGACACCTCTACATTTGATTGGGTTTTCTCACTACCAACCATCAATTCTCCTTGCAAAACACCTACATTCAAATGAAAAATCTCCAAAATAGAACATGTTAGTGCATAATCTTTAACAATTTTCCAGCTAATATACTCCCCTCTTCTTATTTGCGAAGTCGTCCTCGACAAGCCATTCTTGCTGCAATAAAATCCAAACAACCATGAACATGTCAATTTACAATTGGTTCGCATACCTTTTCATCGAGCCATCATTCCAAGTGGACCTGCACTCATTGAAGCTATTAGTGCTAAAAAAATCACTCATGAATACATACAAATCAGTCACTTCCAAAATGATCCCAGAGCATGCACATATATGCAATTCCCTTTCAACCATGCATCAATTTGCTCATGCATTCCATTATGAAATTAGTCTCAACCAAAATATCACATTCATACCTTTTTATGTTTTACACATGCAACTATCATTACGAACAAACAGAAACGGAAATACCGAAATAAGCAACAATAACTGAAATGAATTCAACAGGAGATGCAACATACCCAAAATGCATACTCCTTTTATTGACCTACTATTCGCTATGTACACATATTCCATGACCAAACACTCTTGAAGAATCCCCATCGTCGTCCTACAAAAGCCATCGAGACTCGAGTACAAGTTAAGACCTACATAAAAACCTGAGAGTGCCCCACACACTGGAAAACCCTCGGATAAAGCACACAAGTTATAAAGCAAGACTGTTGCATTACCTCGCTAAAGCCTCATCCATAAGTACATATAGAGTCTCCGTGCCTTCAAGAATGTTGATTCAAAGTGAGTTGATCTGTCACAAGCCATCACATACCAATCACACAAGCAAATAACGTTCCCTTCCAGGCGATCATCGCCCTCTCCTCTCTCTCTCCCCCTCAGGAGTGGGGAATAATTTCATACGTAAATTTTATTTATAATCACACGTTGGCCTGCATTGACATTGGATGCGATTCGTGGACCTGACCACCCGATCAGGTTGATTCCACCCATCTACCAATGCAATGCAGCGCACAACACACAAACACACATTGATAACACATAACATATATCAGCTAGCCCATAACGAAGCTGGATACGGCTCGTGGTCATGACTACCCAGCCACGATGGCTCCACCTACCTACCAACCCGTTATGGCGCGTAGCTAAGACATAAACATATACATCCCAAGCCTATGGCGAAACTAGCTACGGCTCGTGGTCCTAACCACCCGGCTAGGATAAATCCACCCACCTACTAGCCCACCATAGCGCATGGGTACGATCACAGCAACACAAATTTTTTCTTTTCTTTTTTTTTCTTTTTTTTTCATAGTTAATTAATTTACCCAAGTCCTGAGAATTAGGGAGAGGAAGAAAGGGATTTTCCCCACTTTTCCCACACATGCATGCAACCATATACACTCTAGCCTTTGACAGATCAACCACCTCTTCACTCCATTCTCTCAATTACCGACACTACATATGTATTCATCGATTTGACTTTTCACTAGGTAACTACAACCAGCTATGCCTTAGTCCCTCCTGTACCTATCCTTAGACGATCTAGAATGTGGGTCTCCGGGATGTCTCATGTAGCCTCACATCGTACTCGCATCCCAACGACTTCCCTAGGGCGAGTCAGGCTCAACTTCAGGAGCTCCGTCATCACTTCCTATCGTCAACACATCTGCCCAAGCCCAAGTGATATCGTTTTCTTCATTAGGCATTTCCCTCGAAGGGTCGAAATAGTAATATCGATCCCCCACCCATCCTACATGTCGGATCAGGTATTCCTCAAAACACTCAATATCAAACATAACATCCAAACCCTGGTTTATAAAGCATACCAGCCAGTGCGCTTCCTCCACATCATATTCCGTCTCAAAGTCGTCAACATCTATGTCCATGCGGGTGAATGTTTGGTCCGAGAAATATATCCTTAGCTCGTACAAATAGAGTTGAGTTATTTGATCTGCCATTTTGTTACTTAGCTCCTAACAGTCTCTGCGCAACACAAGAAAATAATTAGAAGTCCAAAATTCTTGAGCTAGCAAGGAAGAATATTTATGACACACAAATCATAGCTTACATATGTGCATATATATATATAACTATACATCTATGTACAAGGAATCTACTACGTCCCTCTGCTTGGATCTCGTCTGGCTTCTCCCGTCCTAATTGAAATATGGTTTAACTCGAAGCGCGTTAACCTTCACGGGAGCACATTCTTCTCCTAAATCTTGAATTTGCATGGAACCATTGGAGTTGAGTTCCACCACCTTAAACGGTCCTGCCCATCTTGTTTGTAACTTCCCCAGGAATTTATAATATTTACTATCATAGACCAGCACCAAATCTCCTTCTTGAATCACATAGGTCTTGAGATTCTTGTCGTGCCTCTCCTTACGTCTTTTCTGAATAGCTTCCAGACTTTGCTGTGCAATGAGTCTCTTTTCTTCTAGCTTGACCAGTTGTATGTACCTCTCCTTCAATGACTCTTCCTCTCCCATCCTGGCCTCAATGGCCACTCTTAATGTCGGAACTTCTTTTTCGATGGGAAAGATGGCTTCCTCGCCATATACTAGGGAGAACTGGGTGCTCTTAGTCGTCACTCGGTAGGATGTTCGATATGCCCACAAGGCTTCCAAAAGTCTCTCATCCCAGTCTCGCCTATGCATGGCTACTGTCTTTGTCAGAATCTGTTCAAGAACCTTGTTGGTGACCTCCACTTGTCCATTCGCCCTCGAGTAATATGGAGTGCTTTTCCTATGTTTGATTTTATATAATTCCATTAATTCTTCGATCAATTCGTTGACAAAATGTGTTCCTCTATCACTCACTATCTCCAACGGGCATCCGAATCGGGTGATAATTTTTTCATACAAAAATTTAGCTACATCGACAGCTTGGTCAGTCTTCAGAGCTTTAGCCTCTACCCACTTGGTAACATAGTCAATGCAGACCAAAATATACCTATTAGACCAACGTCTTGAGGGAGGATCAATAGGCCCCACAAAATCAATTCCCCATTTCTCAAACGGCTTAAGAGCCAGCACCGGCGTAAGAGGAGAAGCATGTGCTAATGTTGGTTTGCCCATTCTTTGGCATTTGTTGCATTTCTTACAGTATGTGTGAGAGTCTTTAAACAACATTGGCCACCAATACCCAGCCAATAAGATCTTTCTTGCCGTCAATTCACCAGCAAAATCCCAACCGCAGGGTTCATCATGCAATGCCCTCAAAACTAGGGTTGCTTCTTCTTCCTCGAGACATCTCCGATAAATGCTTTCATGTACAAAATATCGATAGAGCTGCCCACCAATGATGCTATGGTGTTTTGCCAGTGCTAATAGTTTTTGCTTCTCTCTCTTGCTTGCTCCTGGCGGATATTTAGTGGTGCACAAGAAGTTCACCAAGTCGGCATACCAAGGTACTTTAGCATCAACCTGGAATAGATGCCCATCAGGAGCATCATCGGGCACACCAGAGATTGGCTCCTCATTAATAATTCGAGATAAATGGTCGGCCAATATGTGTGCTTTGCCTGGTTTGGTTACCACTGTGAACTGAAATTCTTGGAGGAGTAGCATCCACCTCATCAATCGCCCTGATAGCTCGGGTTTATTAATGATATACTTAAGGGCTTCATGATCCACATAAAACGTGAAATGTTTTCCCATCAAGTAATGCCGATACTTGTTTACCGCAAAGATCATCGAGAGGCATTCCTTCTCTGTAGTCGTGTAGTTCCTCTCAGTGTTATTCAAATTGCGACTTGCGTAATAAATAGGGTGGTCCAACTTCTTTTCATCGGCTTGGCATAGCACTGCTCCAACCGCAGTATGAGAAGCATCTGTGTGCACATGAAATTCTTTCGTCCAATCAGGTGCTACTAAAATTAGCGCATTTATCAATTTATTTTTGATCAATTCGAATGCAACTTGATACTCTCCAGTCCATTGGTATTGTTGGTCTTTCCTCAAAAGATTTGTCAGTGGTGCTGCTATTGATGCAAAATTTAATATAAATTGTCGATAATAATTAGCATGCCCCAAGAATCCTCTGAGTTGCCGCAAGTTTTGCGGAGGTGGAAGTTGTCCAATTTTTTCCACTTTATCCTCGTAAACCGCAATCCCTTTTTCGGAAATAACATGTCCCAAAAGCAATCCTCTTCGTACTCCAAATGTACACTTTTCAGGATTTAATGTGATGCCTTTTTCGATGCTTCTTCTTAAAATAGCTTCGATCCTCTCCATCATGTTTTCATCATTGCCCCTGATTGCAAAATCATCGAGGAATATCTCCATCCAATCCTGCAAATAGTCTTGATATGCAGCTATCATTGCTCTCTGGAATGTGGCCAGTGCATTGCATAATCCAAATGGCATCACACGATATGCATACGTACCCCATTCTGTGGTGAAAGTAGTTTTTGATTGATCCTCTTCATGGATTTGGATCTGGTTGTACCCACTGAAACCATCCAAAAATGAGTACAATTTATGGCCAGCCACTCTGTCCAAGATTTGATCAGTAAATGGCAAAGGGAAGTGATCCTTCTTTGTGCGCTCGTTCAACTTTCAATAATCTATGCAAATACGGATTTTCTTATTTTTCTTCGGAACCACTACAATTGGTGATACCCACTCGCTGGATGCGATGGGATATATAAATCCTGCCTCCAATAACTTAGTCAATTCTAGCTTGATCAATTCCGAATAGACTGGATTTGTCCGCCTAAGTCGTTGACATATTGGTCGGGTGCCTTCTTCCAAATCTATATAATGTTGGCAGATTCGGGGATCAATTCCTCTCAGATCACTGTACGACCATGCAAAGGCCTTGCTGAAATTTTTGAGTGCCAATTTAATGCAATCTCGTACTCCATCCGGTAGCTCTGACCCCACACTCAAGAACTTTTCTGGAAAAACTTCCCATTTTTACACCTGAGCTTCTCGCGAATATTCCTTATTCCTTGATGACACTGTGATTGGAACGTGCTCTCCAATCACGCGTGCATGGTTGGCCAGTAAATCATTGTTTTGTTCTGTTTTGATTGGACCCAATTTCTTGAGTTCAACTTTTGCAATGGCTTCCCGCACTTTAGTTTTACTTTCCGCTTCTCTGTTTTAGTGTCGACTTCTCCTTAGAAGCTCTTCTTCTAGCATTCTAACCCTTTCTCTCAACTGTTGCACTTCCATTGCCGGAGCTAACTCCAGTTTCAACTCTTCTTTTGAAGTTCCCTTCTCCAGGGATTGAGTAGCTTTATTTTCCTTTGTGTCTATACTCAACATGTAGCACTCAAATTCACTTGTATGTGTCAACCATCCCAGCAACTCCTGGTCTAAGTCATCCTTGTAGCATAGTGGATCTTTGTACTCGCCCACTTTCGCATGTTGGAGGTTGGCCAATTGCAGATTAAATCCATCCTGTGAAAGGTCCTTAGAAGTCTCCGTGCGCAGGGCAAATCTTACGCGCGCCATTTCTTGTCTAACCTTTTCCTTTGCTTTTTGCTCCCTTTCCTCAGCTGTTGTCGATTTCTTGCCGGTCAAGTTTGGAGACACTTGAAGTTGTATTCGATCAGCCTTCGGTCCAATTGTGATAAATCCTGTGCGCCAATCGTGCACACATTCGGCTTGCACCAGCCATGGCCGTCCAAGTAAGATTGAGAAGGTAGCCTCTGAGGTCCTTGGTCTTACTATCAGATAATCAACTTTAAACTCTAGAACGCCCACAACTGTGCTTACATTCTTCAAAAGACCCGTAGGCTTCACTTGTGTTTGATCTGCCATTCTCAAGGACATCAGCGTTTCTTCCATGTGGTTGAGGCCCAAAGCTTTCATCATGAACTCAGTCATAAGGTTGACTGCGGCTCCACTATCTAACTGAGCACCAGGGACTGCATATCCTTTAATCTCTACTGTCACAGTTGGAGCATTCGAATCAATTTGCGTCGTAATACTTTGAATGATCCCTTGGACGTCTTTATCTTGTCTCTTTTTATCTCGAGATTTCCTCGGCTTCTTAATATATTCGTTGTAGAATTGTTTCCTATATGCAGGTGAACATTTCAGCAATGTGCCAATGTCTAGCGTGACTTCCGTGTCCGCGAGCAACTTTACAATATCCACCCAAACTTTGTCTTTCCTTCCTACATTTTGGAGCCCTTAATCTTTCGGGGAATGGTGCTATGCCGGGCACAAACTCCTTGGTCACTGGTGGAAGAATCTCTATCTCTTCTCCATCCTCAAACTCTTGCTGCTCAGCAAATCCTCCAACTTGGTTTTCTACCTCTTCGTGTTCGGGTATCTTCTCTTGGCTTGCTTCTTCGCTTTCGCCTTCTCGATGTTTCTTTGAATACTCTTGAGTTCTTGTGACTACTGCCACAGTTGGCTCTTTATGTGGTTTCTTGGCCTGGTAAGCATCTACAAAGTGCATTGACGAGCTAGAGCCTTCTTGAGGGTTCGGTGTCTTGAACACTACTCCGATCGTAGGAACGTGCTCTTGAGCTCTCGATGTGGAATGCATCTGAGTATCAACATAATTCGAGGACCCTACTGGTCCTTTTTCCTTGCCGGCGGCAGCTCTTCGTTTTGGACAATCTTCATCAAAGTGGCCCTCTCCACTACAGTACCTACATAGTGGGGTATAATCAATTGGTTTCTTTTCGTTTTGACATCTAGATTGAGTATGGCCAAAGCCATGGCATCTCCAGCACTGGATTGGACCATATCTTCTTTGATCACGTGCGGCTCCTCTTGGATAGTCTCCTCCTTGACCTTGAGCACCATATCCATAAGTGGGCCTGTTTTCCCAACGGGATGTAGGTGGGACACTTTGAGCGGGCAATCCCGTGTAAGGTCTTTCTCTTGTATCTCCCGATTTCATGGTCCTCTCTTCATAGGCTCTCTTGTTATAACATCGGTCCTCTGTGTGATTTGTTCTTCCACAAAAAGTGCAACGCATTCTAGGTGGTGATCTATCTGTGAATACTCTCGAGACTGTAGGGCATTCTGAAGCCAAGTGGTCGTAACCATGGCACTTTCCACACCATGTATTCGATCTAAACACTTGATTCCGGTTTGTAGTTACCTCGGGTTTTACTGTGTATGTTTCTTGGGTCATCGTGGCAGCTTTTATAGCTTGTGTGACCAACTCCAATATTCGTTCTTCAGTTAGCGCAGGCTTTACCTCGCCTGGCGTGCTAGTGGCAGCTACAAAAGCTGGAGTCGTTAATGCGGGACTTCCTTGGCCAGGATCTTTCATCGGTATGTTTCCTAGGCCTCCCATTGGCTCGTATAAGAGCTCCATCTTCCTCTATTAACATAATTGTACTTCCTCCCAAAGCCTTGCTTGTTCCTTAGCATCCATTAAAGTTGTCGGTCTTGTCAGGCTGATATGCTGCTGTGCCGTAGGGTCTCTCAATCCCGAAATGAATCTTCTTTTCAATGTCTCATCATTCAGGGCATTCACGCCCATCTTTCTTACCAACGTTTCCATTCTCTGAATGTAGTTATCAATGCTCTCATTGACTCCCTGTCGCAAGTAATCCATCTGTTGGGCCAATCTATCTTGGAAGCCTTGTCATCGAAACTTTGCCAAGAAGGCTTCCTTGAGCATCTGATAAGTTCCACGCTCTTGTGGTGTCAAATTCCCATACCAATTGGCTGCCTCATCACGAAGAATAGCCGGAAAAATCCTCAACCTTTGACCCTGGTCAACTACCTTATTGGCCTCACAAGTAACCTCAAACAGTTGGATAAAACTATGAGGATCCTCGTCCCAAGCACCTGAGAACTTGGTGAAGTCCCCCAAGTGAACCGAAATCCGCTGAGCCATTTCGAACAGAGGTGTGATGTCAATATCACTTCGATCCCAAAAATTTAGCACACGCGGCCTCAGGATCCCTCCTTCAAACTTTCGCACTTGATTCGCGACTCTCCTACGGGAGTACACGTTTTTGGCAGATTTCTTCGAGCTAGTTGACGTTGACTCACCTTGCAATTCCCACCTCTTCCTTTCTCTTTCAAGGGCTCTTCTCTGAGCGCGTTCCTCTTTTTGCGTTTGTGTTGCTCCTGAGGATGAGCTCCCCTTGCTCATGTACTAGATCTGGGGTCCGCAAGCTCGGCCAACATGTGGCGCTAGGCGAACCTATGGCACTCTCTTATAGAGACGTGCCAAGCTTTTCCCGACAAACGCACCAAAATGTTTCCTCTCCTAGTCCAAGGGAAAGTGCACACACACAATGGTATTTGGCTAAACTTTCTGATGCTAGGTTAGTTTTGATCGCCCTAAATCCACAATTACACTTTGATGTACCGCGGGAAAATATGGGCAAATACCTACACTAAGGGGCCTTCTACTCTAGTGGTTACCTTTTAGCAAACTCTCTTCTCTCACTCTCACACATACCTATGCTTCCACACACTCTCATGCACTCTTACTTCCCCTTTCCCTCTGTTCCTTTCCGTTCTCCTCTTACACACATGCACACACCAACACTTATACACCCTCTCACACAATGTGGTTGGGTTCAAGCGCACTTAGGGGTGCACACAGGGTGCCAAGAAAAGAGAGAGAGGGAAGGCTTAACACTATTCTTCATATTTAATAAAGAACTCGTAAATTGATCCAAGTACTTAAGGTTCACAAGCTTTGATATGGATTTCCAACTAGGCTAAGAATGTTGACTTCATGTTTGAGGCTTCGTTTATTTGGAGAAGCGAAAACCTATTTCCAAACACTTCCATTCTAACAAGCATAGAATTTATGAAGTTTATTTTAATGTTTGTGAGGATACCTCATGAAGTTTCAAAAGGAATCTTTGCCTTATCGTAGAGGTAACAAGAAAAAAACACAGGTTACTTTAAACTTACGCAACAGAAAACATTTCTCTGTAATGCAAACATTATTTACGGCTCCCTACGTCTCTTTCACACATGCAGGCACATATAGAATAAATGCTTGTATTTCTTGATTACTCATTACATGTGTTACCAGTTACATATGCAACGTATTTCGTTTTTGATGACTGTAAGATCATGGAGTTTCTCGTGACATGTATACAGTAGAAATTTATTTCATTAATGAAGCACAACGTTCCTTTTTTAACATATTTGCTATTTTCGCATTTACTAGTTTGTGATACGTAAGTTTTAGCGCAGACACTCAGATCTTTTTGTAGATTCTCTTGAACCCACTAAACCCAATCATATTTACATTAAAGAAAAACATGAGGAACTTGTTTTCTCATGCACATTTTCTTTCTAGTGTTCCATTCATAGTAAACAACTGCGAATTTACTTGGAGCAATGCCTGTAGTGCAGTAAACAGAAAATATTTATTGTACCTCTACAACCATAACAAAAAAGGACATAAAGAGATGGAATACGTTGTTTTTTTTTTTTAACAACATTTCTTATACTTTTTCAACACAAGGACAAGAAACCTTTTCTGCTTAGAGAAATCCGTAGACTCAGACTCTGAATTGAAGCGCAAAATCAAAACTATGGTTTTTGTTATAAGGTTTGACACGACCATATGACATGCTTGATTCATGGATTGAATATCTGCTAAGCTTTTCCCTCAGTTTCTGAAATTGCTCATGTAATCTCCGTGTCGGTACCTAATGAAAATCCCTGGTCATGATGTCCTTTTACAACCGTTATAAAGACGAAATAACCTTCAATTTGTCAGTACTCAAAAGACTCTATTCATCTGAATCAATCGAGATCTTGTTGGTTCCATACAGATACTCCTTATAAATCCTAAGCAATACTTGAAAGACTTCCACCCTTCACATTAAAATGAGTCAACACTGAGGATAAGAAACGTTTTTTGCTTACTAAGATCGACGTTTCAAAATCAGTAGTCTACTTAATTTCATACAGCACAGGATAAAAACATTGAAATTAAAATCAAGTGACTTTTAACAGCAATATCAAATTGATGCATTGTAACTCAGTTCATCGCTGCTACTTGTAAGCATTCTCTTAAAAAATAACTTTTGATTATTCTCACATTATCTTGCTTGCAATTGTTTCAGGTTTGCGCATATTAACTTGCGAGTTCATACATTTAAACTTGGAGGAGTACTGCCACAAACTTAGGAACAGCCTAGAGTCCATTTTTCTGTACCTTTATATCAACAACACATCTTCACGAGAACTCTAGAATGAAATCATGTCCTTGCATTTGAATGCTCATAAGCGACCATACATTTTTATCGAAACGAGAGTTTTTATCTATCTTCATGATCGGGTGTTTAAGAAATCATCATAGAAAAAAATTGGAGCTTACCTGCTAAACACTTCAGTGTAGGGACATATAGGAACAAATCCTTTTAAGCACCCTCCATTGATCGAAGGTCATCACTCATTTCCTTTATGTGTTGACGTGCAGCAGCCACAAATTGTTGCTCTACCATGTCTTTCTTCCACTTATGCCAGCAACTCTTTTTCTCTTCCTTATTGATGAAGCAAAGCGCCCATTTGTTCTCCTATTTCTTCTCCCTTCACTTAGCAATTCTGTCAGTCGATCCTTTTCACTTCCTCCCTCCTACAATAGCCGACTCTATTTTCAACTCGTTTCCATGGCAGCCGTCAGCACCCATCATGTTTTTCTCTCTCCCTGGTCTTCGAACCGTGTGCACAGAAAGAAAAGAAAACAAGGTTTTATCTATCTCTCTCTACCCTCCACGAGCGTGCTCCTCGTAGATGATCTGCCTTCTCTTCTCTGAATGTACTATCCTCTAAAGCTCAGCGCTTCAGTGCCACCTTTTTCTCCATTCGGGCGCAGAGTGACTCCTCTCCCTCTCTCCCAGTCGATAGCGATCTCCTCCTCAAAACTCCCTCCTCTCTGGCTCAGCCGACGAAGACTCCCCTTTTACTGTTGCACACCTGCACACCCCAACCACCACCCCTTCCGTCATCTCCTCTCCCCCTTTTTCTGGCGAAGAAGAATGGAGAGAGAGCCTTATCCAGAACGTCCCATCCAAAATTGTGCCGCCCAGCACCACATCCTAGGTGGTGGTCCCCTAGTCCATCCATCCCCACAATTAGTTGATTAGATTCATTTTCCCTACTCAAACCTGAAGTGCTGTTTTTTGTATCGGTGAGGTTTTTATCTTTCCTTGATGCCATGGTACATGAATAGTGATGAAGCATACTGAGGTAGTTAGTCCTTGATGGACGCTTTGACGTCTGCACATACATTTGCATTCGGATTCAATCCCCCCTTGTCACGACCATAAGATGCCAAGATTCTAGCTCCTCAGCCCTTCACACGTGCATTCCCCATCACCTTCTTAGCTCCTTCTTTAGTTTTGCCACCGACTCAATGTGTTTGACCTTTGTCAGCTGGTTGAAGCACTTCCACAGGTCCCCATTGAAGCCCGTTGTCCTATCAACAAACTCAGGGCTCCATGGAAACCCAATATTATTCTGCTCCTTTTTGTCGAAGCTGCCATTCAGAATGCTATGTAAATATCTTTCTTCATGTACCAAGAGAATTTCTTTTCCATTGGAAAGCGGTGACCACTTGGTAAAGGTACAACATTATTGGCAGCATAGAAAGCAACGAGACTATGCCCTCTTCCAATAGATGTGACACATCATGGCACAACAAGCTTTGAGACACCTCTACATTTGATTGGGTTTTCTCACTACCAACCATCAATTCTCCTTGCAAAACACCTACATTCAAATGAAAAATCTCCGAAATAGAACATGTTAGTGCATAATCTTTAACAATTTTCCAGCTAACACTCCAATAAATGATCAATGATTGGAAGCGGATAACTATCTCTTACTGTGGAAGCATTAACTTTTTTAAGGTTAATACATACACGCAACTTTCCATTCTTCTTGGGTACCACTACAATGGGGGACACCCATTTTGTATGTTCAATCTCATAGATAAATCGAGCTTCAATCAATCTATCAATTTTTTCTTTTATTTTGGCTGCATAAGTGTCATTACATGTGTAGGGCTTTTGTTTGGTGGGCTTGGCATCAGCGGTCATGGGGATTGTATGAGAGAAAATTTTTGGATCTACTTCCTTAAAGTCTCTATAGTGCCATGCAAACGCGTCCCTATATTCCCTTAACAAAGCTACCAACTCTGCTTCCTCTTCTTTACTTAGGTCATCTCCTATATATGTACATCTCTCTTCGTTTTCTTCAATGGTGACTACGACTTTTTTGGTCTTTTCTTTGTTATCATACGCTTCTCCTGTGGTGGCCTCTCTCTTAGGCATTCGTACCAAAATTTTTCGGTTCTCAACTTCGTATTTCTTGAAATTCTCTGGTACTTCGAACAATGATTCCTTCTCTTCTTGTTTCACTCCTTGTCTTTTCTTTTTCTTTTGACCTCCTTCACTTCCATCCTTTGAATTGACAATTTTAATGCTTGTGAGAGGTTCTTTTTCCTTTTGGGTAAATACTCCTATGTCTTCTAGATAGTGCTCCTCTGAAATAAAGCAACTATCCATCACAATGGACTCTAGATCGTCATCGTTCTCTTCTTTTTCTATGAAGTCACTAGGGTCACATTCTTCTAGCAAGGGCTGACACATGAACACTGAGATATCATAACCCACCTCATCACAATGAGGTGTCCATTGTTCTTCATTCACTGCAATGTCCATGGTAGCTAAGATTTCTGCCCAACCATGTGGCTCAAATTCCTCATCTGGAATGATCATCGGTCTATAGGTTGGGTCTCTAATTGGTCTATCTCCTTGAGAAGTTCCTTTTTCTCTCGCTTTTAGGTGTTTCTCCTCTTCCTTTGTGTTGACAATAAAGGTCACACACAAGCATGGAAGTGCATCAATGAAGAGGACACACAAGAAGAAGGAGCATGTAGGGAGCTCCAAGAAGCACATGTCAAATTTTCAAAAGAAATCCCTATAAAATAGTGATTTTTATCACTAAAAACCATTGTAAATACCATTTTCCATTTTTGTAACTCCATTTTGTTCAAGCCAAGGTATCCTTGAGCTTGAGGAGTATTAGAAGTATCATCCTACCAATTTTCATAATTTTTAGATTCCGTTTGAGTCCCCAAATAAGCCTTGGAACCTAATTTTTAACTAGGCCGGACACTAGGTCTGGACAGGGCCAAAACCACTCAAAAAACTATAAAAAGGGTTGGAAAGCTCATTTGAGGGGTTAGCTTGTTGTAGATTTCAGCTTTGTAAGAGAGTTCTTTTGTAATTCAAGTCCTTCCATTGTTCCACTCTTTGCTCTTACCTTGTGCGCGTGTGTGTATATGTGTGTGCATGATTGTATGCTTTCACTCATGCACTTGTGCACTTCACTTGCTCTTGGTCTCCATACCGGTCCTCACATCTCCGCGGATTGACATTTATGAGGTGAAGCTCCTCACATTGGTACTTTCCATTGTGCTAGAGTGACACCAAATTTGGCGCCCTTGCCGGGGAGAGAGCTTGAAGGACGAGTGTGTGACGTAGAGTAGCGACATTGGAAGGTAAAAAAATCACCATTTTCGGTTCAGTTTCTAAGTTTTTCTTCTTCTTCATCTTCATCATCATTACCATCTTCTCCCATCTTCATCTTCTCTGATTTTTTCTCATTTTCGAGTATACATTCACCTCGTTTTTCACTTGCGACTGTGAGGAACAAGCGCAGAGGGTGTTCACAGCTGAAGCGTTGAAGAAATCGCCTTGAAATTCACCCCAAAATGTGAAAAATCTGAGCGGTTGTATCGCGGAGTGACAAGGACTGCGTTTGGTATCGCGTGGGCGGTATCACCAATTTGGAAATAGATTTTGCATCTACAGGCACACAGGACTGATAAGGAGAACCTAAGGTACACACATTTGCAAAAAAAATTGAATTTGGGCTTAAAAATCTCCAAGTATCGTGTCCAATTGAGTTTTGGTATTGCGATACTAGAATTCCTGAGTATCGTGATACTTGTCGAGATATCGTATCGTGCATGCCCACTTGAGGTATCGCGATACCATTCTAGTATCGTATCATCAAGTGCTGGTATCGCGATCGCGGTCGCCCCGATGGTATCGTATCGTCTTGGTCTTGGTATCATATCGTTGACTCAGTATCGTATCCTGCCCAATCTAGTATCGTATCGTGCAAAAAAGTGGTATCGTATCGTCCATAGAACCAGTATCATATCGTGAGAGTTCCAGTATCGTATCGTGTAAATTTTTGGTATCGTATCGTGCACCTTGTGGTATCGTATCGTGCACCTTGTGGTATCGTATCGTGAAACACAAGTAGTATCGTATCGCGATTGGAGTGGTATCGTATCGTCTATAGACTGGTATCGTATCGTCCCTTACCTTGGTATCGTATCGTGTAGTGGTCAGGTATCGTATCGCGTGATATCTTCAAACATATCCACTAACCTGCAAGGAATACCTATCTACCTCGACGGTCTATACAGGTCAGTAGCAAGAATGAGAAACACTACTGAATTAGAAATAGTTCCAAGACCAGCTGTCAAGTACAAAGACGGAGTCTACATGGACAAGATGGGCCAGATCTATGTAGTAATTGAAAACCCTGATCAAATTAATGAAAGAGGAGAGTTAGCTCGAGATCATGCAACTACCTCACAAAACCCATTCGAGACCAAGCAAAGAACAGAAACTGTGATGTTAGGACAAATGAGCCAAGGTAGTATACCCAATAGACCAGAGGTGCAATTCACCATGCCACGAATTAACTCCAACAACCAAATTAGCCAATGAATGGGAAATATGAATAGACCTACCTTTACGATAGAACCACACCAAGGTGTTCCCATCATCATTGAATCCCCAGAGCCAGGCAGAAGATTGAGACCCATCCAATTGGCCAAATGTATGTGAAATCGTTACGATGGCATAAGAGAGCCGTATGACCACATTGCAGAATTCAAGCAAGTATTGCGAGCGGAGCAAGTGGATGACTTTTTCATGCAATATGAATCCTTTGGGCTAACCCTCACGGGAATAGCCTTAGCTTGGTTTCAATCCTTGGATCCAAATTCCTTTGGAAATATCGAACAATTCTTCCAAGAATTTGTCTCGGAATTCACTAACGGAGGGATCAAGCACAATTCCTCATCCTTACTACATAGTTTCAAACAAGCTCCTAATGAGACAGTAAAAAATGCAGCACGAAGATTCAATCAGTATGTGGACCGATGCCCTGTGACAGAGAGACCTTCTCAACAGAAAATGATATCCTTATTTTTGGAAGGTCTAATGAATGGAACATTGAGAATCTTAGTGTACATAAAACGATTGCAAACTCTGAGTGAGTGTCTTCAAGAGTGCATAGATTTGGAGGACAACTTAGCGGAGGATCTCAAGATCACACAAGATCCTACCAAATCAGAGGATACAAAGAGCAATGAGACTTCTAGTTCGAGTTATGTGGACAAAGTGGCAGAGTTAGTGGCCAAGAAATTGGGGGTACAAGGACCAAGGAACTACCAGGACTCCTCCTTGAGAGTGCCAATGTTAGGAAGTTGCACATGTTGCGGTGGAGATCATCCATCTCATGCCTGCACCAGAGAAGGATTAGGGTTATTACGACCTTACCCTTACAATAGACATCCAACTTAGGAGCCTAACATGTACTCTTACAGTGAACAAAAGTACATCACCCACGACACCGAAAACTATCCAATGAATAGACAACCATGACCATTTGTAACACCCCAATGCAATAAGTTTTTACATTCTCTCTCTAGAAAGTTGTCGCATGAAATTTGTATGTTAATTTCGAGCATGAAGATGAAGGAATCTGAAAAAGTGTTGTATGAGAGAAAGGTAGAGTATTCTTAGTAGAAAAACTTTACCTGATTGAATTTTTTGTAGTTCCTATGTTTTATGTCTCATTTGGTTCCATGAAGATAGGTTAATGAAGAGATTTTTCATGTTTTTTCATCTCTCTCTAGAATTTTCGATTTTGCAGGGCCCAAAAGTGATATCTGGAAGCAGATTTGGACCTGAGGCGTCTCTAACATTATTGTACAAATTTAAGAACTGAATATTTTTGTCTCTCACAAGCTCAAGCTGATTCCTCACTGTTTTTGAGTTACAGGGTTTTGAAAAGTGCCGTTTTCCAATACTTAAAAAAAAAAAAAAGAGAAGCCTTCATTCATTCATCTTATTCATGTTCGCGGATTTAGAAAACGCACATGGGTATATGGGTTATTTTTGGGTGATTGATGTGTGTGAGTGTGTTGCAGGGATTACCTCTATTTTTGCAGGTACGATTCTTGATGGTGGACATGAAAAGTAGATGCATGGGTGGTCTGGAAGTCTTGCATGAGACATGCGAAAAGACGCTATCTTGGAGCATGCAGATTCTAAAAGTGCGGGTCTAGGAAGGCGTGATTGGTCGTGCGCTGGCGAAAGGCGGAGATCCCAAAAAGACGAAGACTGAGAGATAGAAAAGGATGATGGTCGTACAGTCATTACGATCGTTTTTCGGCTTCTAGAATTGCGATTGAGATTGAGATTGAGATTGAGATTGTGATTGTGATTGAGATTGGGATCGAGATTGTTATTGTGATTGAGATTGGGATTGAGATCAGCTCGGGGGTGGTCGGGTGGATGAGGCTTCACATTGAAGCAATCTGATAGATTTTGTAACGCAGATCAGAACTACTTGTAAATCTGCACAAATAATAAAATTCTCTCTCTTTTTGTTCTGCGTATACTCTGTTTTCCTTCTTTATATCTTGTGGTGTCGAAACCCATTATTCTGTGTGAGATTGTGACTCAAGTTTAGAAGACTTGTTACAAGTTCCTAGGTATAACCCATGTCCACGAGGGTATATCCAATGGGGACCACGAGGAGTAGCTAGACCGAATGAACATAGAGGATATAGCCAACCTCAACCTATATCAGGACAACAACCACCCCACCCACCAACTCCGACACAAGGGCAGAACATCACAATACAAGTTGTTTGTCTTGAGTGTGGCAAAGAAAAACTCCTAAAAGATTTTCCCGGACATCCCTCTAGTGTACCAAAGGTTACACCAGTTAATGTGGTAGGCCTAGTAGGGGATTCAAGTTCCAGTAGCGATAATGTGGCTCCTATACATGCAATTACTAGGGCACAAGCATTACAAAAAGCTAAACTAGTTGAACAATTAGAGCCAAGTGAGTCAAGAGAGCCTAGAAAGAGAAAAATAAGAACATGGAAGGATACTAGAGAGAAGTCCAATCGTAAGTGGACCAAAAAGTTATCTGAACTAGAAGAAAGCCTAAAAGATGCAAAAACAAGAATAGAAGATATTGCCTCTCAAATCCCCTCACATGTCAAAACTCCATCCACACCACCTCATCCTCACCCACCAACCACTGTAAATAGACCACAATCAGGGTCTGTTCTTGCAGATCCAACCCCAGAAGGCTTGGACATGATGTTCAAGGCCTACCAGGCTCGACTTCAAGAAGGACCAACACCTGTGAACCTAGACAAGAGCTACCCTAGAGCAGATTTAGAGATTGAACGGACAAAAATGTGCATAAAAATGGTGGAACTAGCTCAAGCTATGTTCGAGGCCAATCAATCATTCAATCAGACGAATGCTCTTACACCAGGTTTGCATTTCTAGGGCTTACTAGATAGATTAGAGCAGTTGGTAAATAAACCATAAGTTTCTTTACCTCCACAGGCTCAACCAACTGTTGAAAGAGAACGCTCATCACCAAAGAAAGTCTATGTTCCTGGCTCCATAGATGATGGAGAACCTCTTTGAATTCAACAGCACACTCAAAAGTTCTTGCGGGAAATACAAGAGGAGAAATGGGCCAAGGAGAAGGATGTTTCCCCTCCTATTCTTGAAATTGATGACCGTCACGATCAATTCCCACAAGACATTCCATCTACTTATGGAGACCATGTAGAGCAACGAGGAGAAGAAAGGTCAGAATTTGAATCCAACTCTTTATAAGAGTTGCCACAATTTACGGGCCCATGGGAATCTAAATCTCTTCATATCAGAGCTCCCACAATATTGGTAAGAAATGAAGACTCTGTGGTTCCAAGAAACACTGACATCATGAAGAACACTAAGGTTCAGTGTCATCTCACTGTAGAGGAGCTGCTCAAAGCAAAACTGGAGCTATGGAATCATGTGAAGGATCAGGTTCCAGAACTTGATTCCAATATGCCAAAAGCAGACTCAAAGCAAAAAGTTCCAGAGATACCTCTAGACAAAATAGGGGACATGAGCGAAGGTGAGGAAGGTAATACTTATCTTCCGATCACCTACCAAGGTTACACAACCAAAGCGATCATAGATTCTGGTGCTGGTGTTGTTATTGCGACCACTTCCCTATGGAAGCAATGGGGTAAACCCGCATTAAGGCCAACTAGAATGAAGCTTCAGATGGCTGATGGCCATGCGGGAAATACAAGAGGAGAAATGGGCCAATGAGAAGGATGTTTCCCCTCCTATTCTTGAAATTGATGACCATCACGATCAATTCCCACAAGACATTCCATCTATTTATGGAGACCATGTAGAGCAACGAGGAGAAGAAAGGTTAGAATTTGAATCCAATTCTTTATAAGAGTTCCCACAGTTCACGGGCCCATGGGAATCTGAATCTCTTCATATCAGAGCTCCCACAATATTGGTAAGAAATGAAGACTCAGTGGTTCCAAGAAACACTGATGTCGTGAAGAACACTAAGGTTCGGTGTCATCTCACTGTAGAGGAGCTGCTCAAAGCAAAACCGGAGCTATGGAATCATGTGAAGGATCAGGTTTCGGAACTTGATTCCAATATGCCAAAAGCAGACTCTAAGCAAAAAGTTCCAGAGATACCGCTAGGCAAAATAGGGGACATGAGCGAAGGTGAGGAAGGTAATACTTATCTTCCGATCACCTACCAAGGTTACACAACCCAAGCGATCATAGATTCTGGTGCTGGTGTTGCTATTGTGACCACTTCCCTGTGGAAGCAATGGGGTAAACCCGCATTAAGGCCAACTAGAATGAAGCTTCAGATGGCTGACGGCCATATGGAAAGACCTCTAGGATTGCTAGAGGGGATAACTCTAACCACGTGTGGTGTATAGTTTGAGCACACCTTTGCTATATGTGACTTTGGTAAAACTACTACCTATGAAATGATCCTAGGAAGGCCTTTCCTACGAAAACTACAAGTTGTATAGGATTAGGGAACCAACTCCTTATACTTGCAATGCTTAGGGGTCACAACCAAGGTCAATTTGAAGGATTACACCTTCAAAGATGTACCACCCCTACAGTGGAATTCTATCCACAAGGAGCAAGAAGATTCGATCTCTGTGCATTCTAAAAGTTCATCTGAGACATCTTGGATGCATGAAGATACTCATTTGTGGATGTGCAAGGTCGCAAAGTGTCACTCTAGCACAATGGCAAGTACCAACGTGAGGAGCTTCACCTCATAAATGTCAATCCGCGAAGATGTGAGGACCGATATGGAGACCAAGAGCAAGTGAAGTGCACAAGTGCATGAGTGAAAGCATACAATCATGCACACACATACACAGACACGCGCACAAGGTAAGAGCAAAGAGTGGAACAATGGAAGGACTTGAATTACAAAAGAACTCTCTTACAAAGCTGAAATCTAAAACAAGCTAACCCCTCAAATGAGCTTTCCAGCCCTTCTTATAGTTTTTTGAGTGGTTTTGGCCCTGTCCAGACCTAGTGTCCGGCCTAGTTAAAAATTAGGTTCCAAGGCTTATTTGGGGACTCAAACGGAATCTAAAAATTATGAAAATTGGTAGGATGATACTTCTAATACTCCTCAAGCTCAAGGACTCCTTGGCTTGAACAAAATGGAGTTACAAAAATGAAAAATGGTATTTACAATGGTTTTTAGTGATAAAAATCACTATTTTTTTAGGGATTTCTTCTAAAAATTTGACATGTGCTTCTTGGAGCTCCCTACATGCTCCTTCTTCTTGTGTGTCCTCTTCATTGATGCGCTTCCATGCTTGTGTGTGACCTTGATTGTCAACACTCCCCCCCCTCTAGAGTCTGTCGTCCAACGAACCCAAGATCACTCTGAATGGATTTCGTATGAGAAAGTTATGCCAGTTCAAGGTTCTGGGGTTAAAACAGGGAAATAGGATCTCTCTGGGAGTACCTCAAGACAGGCGATACGATACCAGTTTTTCACAACACGATACCACTATGGATGATACCACATCAGGCGATAGGATACCACTCGCTAGGTGATACCACCAAGACCACGATACGATACCAAAACAATCGACGATACGATACTTGGTCTACTGACGATACGATACCAGAAATCACACGATATGATACCTCTGCACTCGACACTATGATCCCAAGTTAGTGGACGATACGATACCAGATTGCTCACGATACGATACCAAGGCGACAGGCAATACGATACCGAAAATTTACACGATACGATACCAATGTTTAGGACGATACGATACCACTTCACCTCGCAATACAATACCAGAATTTTGCATGATACGATACTAGAGATCTCCGGCGATACGATACCAAGATAGGAGGCAATACGATACTGAGTTGGCGATACGATACTGAGTTGGCGATACGATACTGGTTCTATGGACGATATGATACCAAAGGGTCAGACGATACGATACCACTTTTTTGCACGATACGATACTAAATTGGGCATGATACGATACCGAGTCGGTGATACGATACCAAACTAGCACGCGATACAATACCGCACGGTCAACGATACGATACCAACACCGAGATGATACAATACCATGTGGACCGCGATACAATACCACTAGGGCGATTGCGATCGCGATACCAGCACTTGACGATATGATACCAGAATGGTATCACGATATCTCAAGTGGGCATGCACGATACGATACCTCGACAAGTATCACGATACTCGAGAATTCTGGTATCGCGATACCAAAACTCAACCGGACACGATACTTGGAGATTTTTAAGCCCAAATTCAAAAATTTTTGCAAATATTTGTACCTTGGGTTCTCCTTATCACTCCTATGAGCTTGTATCTGCAATGTCACCCTCCAAACTCACGATACCAGCGCCGCGATACCAAACACAAGTCTTGTCACTCCGCGATACTGCCACTCAGATTTTTGATGTTTTAAATGGATTTCAAGGCGATTTCTTCAACGCTTCAGCTCTGAACACCCTTTGCACTTGTTCCTTATAGTCACAAGTGAAAAACGAGGTGAATGTACATGCAAAAATGAGAAAAACTCAGAGAAGATGAAGATGGGAGAAGATGGAGATGATGATGAAGATGAGGAAGAAGAAAAACTCAGAAATTAAACTGAAAATGGTGATTTTTTTACCTTCCAACATCGCTACTCTACGTCTTACCGTCACACGCTCCTCCTCCAAGCTCTCTCCCCGGCAATGACACCAAATTTGGTGTCACTTTAGCACAATGGTGAGTACCAACGTGAGGAGCTTCACCTCATAAATGTCAATCTGCAGAGACATGAGGACTGGTATGAAGACCAAGAGCAAGTGAAGTGCACAAGTGCATGAGTGAAAGCACACAAGCATGCACACACACACACACGCACAAGGTAAGAGCAAAGAGTGGAACAATGGAAGGACTTCGATTACAAAAGAACTCTCTTACAAAGCTGAAATCTACAACAAGCTACCCCCAAAATGAGCTCTCCAGCCCTTTTTATAGTTTTTTGAGTGGTTTTGGCCCTGTCTAGACCTAGTGCCCAGCCTAGTTAAAAAATAGGTTCCAAGGTTTATTTGGGGACTCAAACGAAATCTAAAAATTATGAAAATTGGTAGGATGATACTTCTAATACTCCTCAAGCTCGAGGACTCCTCGGCTTGAACAAAATGGAGTTGTAAAAATGGAAAATGGTATTTACAATGGTTTTTAGTGACAAAAGTCACTATATTTATAGGGATTTCTTCAGAAAATTTGACATGTGCTTCTTGGAGCTCCCTACATGCTCCTTCTTCTTGTGTGTCCACTTTATTGATGCGCTTCCATGCTTGTGTGTGACCTTGACTATCAACAGTACCCCAGAGTGGATTCCCTAGGACAATAGAAACATAGAACTATATATGAACAAAGAAATAGAGGAAGCCTTTTGGAGATTCAAGCCAGATCAACCTAGCCCAATAGCCACCATCTATGAGTTCAATGACCTTGAAACCAGGCAAAGTTTTCTATCTAGATCACATATCGAAAAAAATGTTCTTGGTATCAGAGCATGATAGGCATGCATACGCTTGGTGCAGATGTGCATTGACATAGAAGACAACTTGGATGAGGAGTTAGAATTGAAACTCTACAAGGATTCTAATAGTTCTACTAGTCATACTTCCAGAACCTTCATTCAGATAGATGAGATAGCTGAGCAAGTTGCCAAGAAGCTAGGAGTTCAAAAAAAACAAACACCAAGGGTCAACTCACTGAAGCGATGTTACAACTATGGAGGAGACCACATGGCTAATTTTTGCCCGATGATGGATCAACCCCAAGGAAACCCTAATGCTCCATATTACATTATTGAGAGAATATACACAAACCACACAGCTCAAGATTATCCATACAATAGGCCGGCTGTCAGAAAAAATTATCAACAACCTTACTAGCAGGATAGGTGTCAAAATCAATACCAACAGCCACATCATAGGCCACAACAATATCAATCCCAATACCAACAACAATATCAGGCACCATATAGGCCATAACTAGTCCTAAGAAACCAACCACCTACTCCTACCAATATGATTCCAGTTAAGTATGCAGGGGCAGAAGAGAACCTTAATAGAGCATTGGTGCCAATGACCCCTTTCATCTCAGAAAATGATCCTCATACTCATAGTTCTGACTACTCCCATGAGGAAAGTCCAAGAGCTTACTATGCAAAGTCACCCCAGCATAGTAAGACTTCTCTGTATCAATATGATGCACCACCTATGGAACAAAATTGGGAGTCAGAATACTCCAATGTCATGTACATGAGTCCTAACCCTAGGCCCCAATTGAGACAAGTAAGACCACAAGCCCCTAGAGGACCATGTTTTAGATGTCAGGGTGACCATTTCATTCGTAAATGTCCCCATCCATTGGCTATGGAACCAGGACAGAACATCACAATCCAAGGACTCCTTTCCTGAGTGCAGCAAAGAACATCTCCCCAGAGATTGTCCCAGGAACCCCTCTATTTCACTCAAGGTTACACCCATTAATGTGGTAGGCTTAGTGGTGGATTCAAGTTTGAGCACTGCTAATGTGGCTTCGATACAGGCAATTACTAGGGCACAAGTAGTACAACAGACTAAACCAACTGAACAATCAGAGCCAAGTGAAGCATGAGAGCCTAGTAAGAGAAAAACAAGAACATGGAAGGATACCAGAGAGAAGGCCAATCATAAGTGGAACAAAAAGCTATCTGAACTACAAGAAATCTTGAAAGACACAAAAATAAAAATAGAAGACATTGCATCTCAAAACCCCTTGCATGCCAAAACTCCATCCGCACAACCTCATCCCACCCCACCCGGCAGACATTTTAACTAAACCACAAACAAGGTCTGTTCTTGCAAATCCCATCCGAGAAGACTTGGACATGATGTTCAAGGCCTACCAGGCTTGACTTCAAGAAGGGCCAACAGCTGCAAACCTAGAGAAGAGCTACCCTGGAGCATATTTAGAGATTGGGCAGACAAAAATGTGCATAAAAATGATAGACTCAGGCTATGTTTGAGGCCAATCAATTGTTCAATCAGACAAATTCTATCAAACTAGGTTTGCATTTCCAAGGCTTAATAGAGAGATTAGAGCAATTCATAAACAAGCTACAGGTTTCTTTACCTCCATAGGCTCAACCTGATGTTGAAAGAGGAAGTTCACCACCAATGAAAGCTTATGTTCCTGATTATGTGGATGAGGGAGCGGGAGCACTCCTTTCAATTCAAGAGTACTCTCAAGAGTTCTTGCGCAAAATACAAGAAGAGAAATGGGCCGAGGAGAAGGGTAATCCCCCTCTTATTCTTGAAATTGATGATCTTCATGACCAATTTCCCCAAGACATTCCATCTATTTATGCAAATCAAGCAGAGCAATAAGAATATGAAAGATTAGATTTTGAATCTAATTCTTTGCAAGAGTTGCCACAATTCACAGGCCCATGGGAATCTAAATCTCTTCATATCAGAGCTCCCACAATCTTGGTAAGAAATGAAGACTCATTGTTTCCAAGGAACACTGAAGTTATGAAGAACACTAAGGTTCACTATCATCTCACCTTAGAAGAGCTACTCAAAGTAAAACCTGAGCTATGGAATCATGTGGCAAATCAAGTTCCAGAACTTGGTTCCAATGTGTCAAAAGTAGGCTCTAAATAGAAAGTACCAGAGATACCTCTAGGAAAAATAGGAGACATGAACAAAGGCGAAGAAGGTAACACTTATCTTCCAATCACTTACCACGGTTACACAACCAAAGCTATCTTAGATTCAGGTGCTAGTGTTGCGATTGCGAACACCTCCTTGTGGAAGCAATGGGGCAAACCTGCATTAAGACCAACTAGAATGAAGCGTCAAATGGCTGATGACCATGTTGAAAGACCTCTAGGATTTCTAGAAGGGATTACTCTAACTACTTGTGGTGTAGAGTTTGAACACACCTTTGTTATATGTGACTTTGGCAAAAATAATGTCTATGAGATGATCCTAGGAAGACGCTTCCTACGGCAATTGCAAATAGTACAAGATTGGGGAACCAACTCCTTGTACATGCAACACTTAGGGGTCACAACACAGGTCAATCAAAAAGATTATACATGTAGAGATGTGTACCACCCCTACAGTGGAATCCTATCCACAAAGTAGTGGGCACCAAAAGATTCAATCCTGTGCATTCTGAAAGTTCACTTGATCCATTCTCAATGCATGAAGATACTCACTTGTGGATGTGCAATGTCGCAGAGGGAGAGGAAAGATGCCTAAAAGTCAGAGAAGAAGGAATATCTCAAGGAGATAGACCAGTTAGAGACCTAGCCTACACACCGATGATCTTTCCAGATGATGAATTCAAGCCTCATGGTTGGGCAAAAACCTTAGCCACCATGGACATTACTATCAATGAAGAACAATAGACACCTCATTGTGATGAGGAGGGCTATGATATCTCTGTGTTCATTTGTGAGCCTTTGTTAGAAGAATGTGACCCTAGTTTTTTCATAGAAGAAGAACAGGATGACCATGATCTAGAGTCCATTGTGATGGATAGTTGCTTTAACTCAAAGAAGCACTATCTAGAAGATGTAGGGGTATTTACTCAAAAAGAGGAAGAACCTCTTACCAGTATTAAAACTGTAAATTCAAAAGATGGAAGTGAAGGTAGTCAAAAGAAAAAGAAAAGAAAAACAATCAAACAAGAAGAGGAGGAATCATTGTTCGAAGTACCAGAGAATTTCAAGAAATATGAAGTTGAAGACCGAAAAATTTTGGTACGAATCCATAAGAGAGAGGCCGTCACAAGAGAAGCATATGATAATAAAGAAAAGACCAAAAAAATTGTAGTAACCATTGAAGAGAATGAAGAGTAATGTACGTACATAGGAGACGACCTAAGTGCAGAAGAAGAAGTAGAGCTTGTCGCCTTATTAAGGGAATATAGGGACATGTTTGCATGGACCTATAGAGACTTGAAGGGGCTTGATCCACAAGTATGTTCTCATAAGATCCCCATCATAGCCGATGTCAAGCCCACCAAGTGGAATCCCTACACATATCATGACACTTATGCTACAAAAATAAAAGAAGAAATTGACACGTTGATTGAAGTTGGATTTATCTATGAGATTGAGCATACTAAATGGGTGTCCCCCATTGTAGTGGTGCCCAAGAAGAATGGGAACTTGCGAGTGTGTATCAACCTTAAAAAACTTAATGTCACTACGATCAGAGATAGATATCCCCTTCCAATCACTAAACATTTATTGGAATGTGTTGCAGGCAAGGAAGTTTATGGCTTCCTTGATGGATTTTCAGGTTACAACCAAGTAGCCATTTCCCCTAAAGATCAACACAAAACGACCTTTGCCACAGAATGGGGAATCTTTGCAGTTTGTGTGATGCCGTTTGCGCTTACCAATGCAACTGCAACATTCCAAAGGCTCATGTGTCATGTCTTCAAAGAGTTCTTACGAAAGATTTTAGAAGTATATGTGGATGATTTATGTGCTCATTCCCAAGTAAGAAGCCGCCACATCCCTAAGCTCAGACAGATCTTCAACAAGTGCAAAGAATATCGAGTTTGTCTAAACCTAGAAAAGTGTGTGTTCATGATGCACCAAGGTAAAATCTTAGGTCATATTGTATCTAAGAATGGAATATCAATAGATGAGGACAAAGTACGTGATATAGAAGAGTTTCCAAGGCCAAGGAACTTTAAGGAGGTACAAGCCTTTATGGGCCATTGTGGATATTACAGCAGGTTTATTCACATACATGCAATCATAGTCAAACCTCTTTATGCCTTGTTGACAAATTTTGAGTGCAATGACAAATGTGAAAATTCCTTCAATGAGCTAAAGAGATGTTTGTCCATAGCACCAATACTCACCACTCCTGATTGGAATAAACCTTTTCATGTCCATTTAAATGCATCCAATCATGCAATAGGATGTGTTCTAGCACAACCTATAGGTGAAGGAAATCTAGATTTGCCTATAGCATATGCTAGCAGACAACTGAACGCAGCTGAATGAAACTATACAACAACAGAAAGAGAAGGCTTAGGCATGGTTTATGTCGTGAAGAAGTTTAGATACTATCTACTGGCCAACAAGTTCAAGTTTTTCACTGATCGTCAAGATTTATTATATTTGGTCAATAAACCTTGCAATACAAGCGCTTAATAAGATGGTTCCTCTTACTAATGGAATATGACTTTGAAGTGACTGTTAAGAAAGCTAGGACCCACCTCAAGGCAGATCATCTTTCTCGCATCACTTCAGGAGAGTCCCTGCAAGGTGTGTCTAATGAACTACCTGATGCTTATTTCTTCAATTTAGAAGTTGTTCCTAAATGGGCAAATACATTGGTATCTATCCTAACCTTTGGACCCGCAAATAAGAATGTGCAAATGAACAAATATGAAATTATAAAATCACAAAAATACCAAATATTGGTAGGAAGCAGGTACAAACAAGATATAGAGGGTGTATTAGCTTGTTGTGTTGAGGACAATGAATATAGTAGTTGGTTGCAACAATCCCATGAAGGATTGCTAGGAAATCACTATTTTAAACAACAAACATCGCAAAATCTAAAACGTTTAGGAGAATATTGGCCAAGCATGGACAGAGAGATACATGAGTGGATTAAGAATTGTCCAATGTGTCACGCGAGACCCCCAATGGAGTATGCTACTGTTGGCATCATATGGGAAGACGCCAAGTACGAGCATGTATGCAGATCTAGCACTGAGGCAACCCATCAATTTTTTCCAATCCTTAAACATTTTAAAAGTGATTCTCATCACAAACAACCATTGTAAATACCATTTCCCTTTTTTGTAGCTCCATTTTGTACAAGCCGAGGAGTCCTCGAGCTTGAGGAGCCTTAGAAGTAGTTGCGTACCAATTTTCATATTTTTTAGATCTCGTTTGAACCCTGAAATAAGCCCTGGAACCTAATTTTTAACTAGGTCGGACACTAGGTCTGGACAGGGCCAAAGCTAGTCAAAAACTATAACTAGAGCTAGAGAGCTCATTTTTGGAGAGCTTCTTGTAGTTTTGAGCTTATATGAGAACTTGGTTGTAATAGAAGTGATTTCATTGTCTTACTCTCTTTGTTCTTGCCGTGTGTGCGCGTGTGTGTGTATGTGTGTGCATGTTAGTGTGCTTCTCACTCACACATTTGTGCCATCACTTGCTCGAGGTCTTCATACCATCCTCATGTCTTCCTGGATTGACATTAAAGGAGGTGCTACTCATCACTGAGCTACACCAAATTTTGGCGTCGTTGCCGGGGATTCGAGCTTTGAGGACGAACGTGTGACGGTAAGACGTAGAGAGGACGCGTTGGAATGGTAAGTAGTAGGTAAATTTCTGATTTTTCTCCATCTCCATCTCCATCTTCATCTCCATCCTCATCTCCTTCTCCACCTTATATTCCCACTTCCAAATCATTTCCCTCATTTGCTTTGTGCGAGTTTGAGAGAGAGCGAGTGTGTGTTCTTGTTTGTGTGTGTTTTTGCATGTTTCTTGCAGGTTTCAGCTTCATCATCATCTCCAGCAAGCTCAGCAGGTACGGATTCTGTCTGCGCAAACTCCGAGGCATCGAGCTCGAGCTATCATGACACACCGAAAAGTTGCCCCAATCACGATTCTGAGTGCACCACGACACTGCGCAACCCTAGAGCTCCTAGGATCACTAGACAGAACAAAAAAATTCACCATATCCTGACCTATCGCGACACCTCGAGGTATCGCGACACCTCGAGGTATCGCGACACTCCCAGGTATCACGACACCTCGACCTATCGCGACACTCCCAGGTATCGCGACACCTCGACCTATCGCGACACTCCCAGGTATCGCGACAGTCCCAAGTATCGCGACACCTCGACCTATCGCGACACCTCGACCTATCGCGACACTCCCAGGTATCGCGACACCTCGACCTATCGCGACACTCCCAAGTATCGTGACACTCCCAAGTATCGCGACACCTCGACCTATCGCGACACTCCCAGGTATCGCAACACCTCGACCTATCGCGACACTCCCACGTATCGCGACACCTCGACCTATCGCGACACTCCCAGGTATCGCGACACTCCCAAGTATCGCGACACCTCGACCTATCGCGACACCTCGACCCGACCTATCGTGATACATAGGCTTAACGCATAAAATTTTAGAGTGAATTAATTGAGTGAATTGAGGTATATTTGGGCTTAATTTTGGACACATTGGGATAACATTAGAGCCTTAGGAGTGGGCAAAAGACCTAGAAACCAGGGAGGAATTTCCTGAACCCTGAGAGCCTGTTTTGACCCCTAAGTGCCTGAATGGTCATAGCTTCACCATACGAACTCCGATTGATGAGATTTTGGTCTCGTTGGAAAGCTTGTTGAGAATCCTACGTGGACCTCGACTGGTTTTTGTAAGAATCATACGTGGAGTTTTAGAACATGTATTTTTAAGTTGGCCATTCGGTAGAATTAGGTGGTCATAAGATTTTGGGGGTACAGTGAGTTACTCCAAGGGGGGCCTGTAATTGCTGATGTGTGTCAGTCAATCCATTGTGGTAAAGGAGCTATATTAACTTAAGAACTTTTGCAGGAACATTGTGTGCAAGCAAGGCATTCCAAGGCAAGCTAGCAAGGGTGTGTACCAAGCTTGGGAGAAGGCTTCCTGGGCTTGTGCAGCAGTCTGAGCAGAGGTTGGAAGTTCTCTCAACCCTCCTTTGTCAATTCCTAGCCTAGGCTAAGTACGACTTAGGTGTGGTAATTAATTAGGGCAACATCAGGCACAAATTAAGTCCAAGAGAACTAATCAACCAAGTGCAAGCATTAAGTAGGTCTTAAGTGCGAAAACCCTAAGGGACAAAAGTAAACTTGAATCGATCACTTATCAAGTGCAAAATTCACTTAAGTATTCCTGACGACGTGATATAAGACAAGATCATAAACATAATAATCAACTAAAAAGAACAAAGTGATTGGTGTCAATTAACCTGCAACGAGAGCGTACTTGGGACCAAGGGGGTAGAGAAATCAGGCATATGAACCTTAGGTCAGGCAGACACTTAGGCCGAGATAGACAAAGCCTCAGATCTTCTAAAGCTAGTGTCAATCACACTGCTAGGTCTTGGGCCCAGCAGTTGAGTGATTACCCATACACTCCCCGGTCAGAAACAAGTGATTCTAAAATGTCCTATAACATGGAGAGACCAGTAGGTAGTTCAGGGGTGGCGTACCTAGAAAAGCCAAAAGGACCTTACAAGACTCAATTGGAATACATCAGGACTAATCATCTAGGTGCTCGCATCTACGAAGACGGCCTGAGAAGATCTGTGGTCCAGATTAAGAACCCCGATCAACCCCATGGACTAGAACACCCGGTAGTCAAGTTTGAGAATGGAGCATACCTAGATAAAGAGGGGACTATATATGTAGTCACCACTCTTCCTGATAGAACAGATGAGTTTGGAAATGTGATTACGGAGACCGACATGGGTGATATAGAGCAAGGGAATTTAGAGAGAGAGCCAAGAACTCCCCGTGGTAAATCCGTCTTGACCAGAATCATGACTCCATAGTGGATTCCACAGGATAATAAAAGCATAGATTTGCTTTTAAACCAAGAAACTGATGAGGCTTTTTGGAGGTATAAACCTGCCCAGCCTCACGAAATAAGTGCTCTCACAATCTATGAGTTTAAAGACCCTGATAGCCCAGGCAAAGTAACCTACCTAGACAATACATCAGAGAGGATCTTCGTGGTCACCGAGCATGGCAGACATGCCTACACATGGAAGGGTGAATTTGTTTTCCCCAATCACGGTCCAATATGTCCTACAGTCACCAAGGAGCTGGCACCTCCCAGGCTCATGGAGCTCAAGGAGATAGAAGTAGAGATAGACCTGAAGTAAGCTTTGCCAACCCCCAGGGAAGAGAAAGAAGGAGAACAGGGATGGATAGAGAAGAAACCGAGAGATTTAGAGACCCAAGGAACCAAAGAAATGCTGATGATTTTCCTTTGCCAAGGCCGAGAGAACACACTAGGACCCTGAGGTCAACTCAACTGGTGAAGTCCATGAAGAATTACTTCGATGGCACTAGAGACCCTTATGACCATGTGGCAGAATTTAGGCAAGTCTTGAAAGCTGAAAAGGTAGAGGACCTATTCACACAATATAATGCTTTTGGTCTAACCCTTAGGAACACTACCCTTACGTGGTTTCAACCACTGAACGAGAGGCATTTCAGAAACATAGACCAGCTCCTAGAGGCATTTATCATTGAGTTTTCTAAGAGTGGCATAAGGCACAACACTTCCTCACTAATTCATAGCTTCAAGCAAACACCTCAAGAGACGATCAGACTAGCAGGAAGACGATTTAGGCGATACCTAGAGAGGTGCCCGATGCCTGAGTTACCCACACCAGCCAAGCAAGTGGCTTTGTTCTTAGATGGCTTGTTGAGCACCAAGCTTAGGTCATATGTGTATTTGAAGGACCCCAGAACTATAGAAGAATGCGTGCGCATGTGCATAGACATTGAGGATAATCTAGGCGAGGAGTTAGAGCTATCAAAAATCTATAAGGATTCAGATAGCTCTAGTAGTCTCACATCTGGTCAGTCCACATCCATTGAGGAACTTGCAGAGAAGGTAGCTCAAAAACTAGGTGTCTCTAGCAAACAAATTCCAATATTTGCCCCAGTTAAGCGGGGCTACACTTGTGGAGGTGACCATATGGCAAATGTATGTCCCATTATGGCCCAACCCCATGTGAATCCTAGTAGCCAGTACTGCACCATAGAGCAAAGGTACACCAACCACACTGCACAGGACTGCCCATATAACAAACAAACTGTTAGGCAAAATTACCCTCAGCCATATCCACAACAAGGTAGATACCAGAATCAGTACCCACCACAACAATACAACAGACCATAGCAACCTTATCAGCCACCTTATCAAGGGTAGTCGATACCTCAACCAGTCCTAGTGCAACAACCCCCTGCTCCAACCAATGTGATCCTAGTGAAGTATGCATCTGCTGAAGAAAATCCAAACAGAGCCATAGTTCCAATCACCCCATTGCTATCAGACAGTGATCCAAGTGACCATAGTTTTGACTCCACACATATTGATAGCCCACAGGCTTACTACATGCAATCACCCGAGCATAACGAGTCATACTATTATGAGAACCCAAGTGAAAATAGTGGGGAGTCTGAGTATGCTAATGTCATGTACACAAACCCCAACTCTAGACCTCAACCTAGGCAGGTACGACCCCCATTTCCTAGAGGACCATGCTTCAGATGTCGGGGAGATCACCTTATACGTGATTGTCCACTGCCTGCCCCTACACAACCCCAACTAGTGACAATTCAGGGTTTCTGTCAAGATTGCGAAAAAGAGCATCTCCTACAAGATTGCCCAAAGAACCCTAATAACATGCCTAAAATCACTCCTATCAACGTCATTGGGTTAGTGGTAGACTCTATGGGAAGTATAACTTCCACAGCCCCAGTGCATGTGGTCACTAGAGCCCAAGCCTTGCAGCAAACTCAAGGAGTAGGGCAGGAAAAGAGTTCTGAGGTTAGTGAGACAGAGAGTATAACCAAGAAAAGGACAAGAGCATGGAGAGATAGTCGGGAGAGAATGAAAAGACAATGGTCACAGAAAATGAGCGAACTTGAAGAAAGCTTGAGAGAAACCAAAGCAAAGATAAGTGAACTCGCATCTCAAAACCACTCTCACACCACCCCTCCACCACCTTTCCCTTTACCCGCCAATCCATCTTCTTCCATTCCCCAACCTTTCAATACACCACCTTTAACCCACCCACCACCCAGAGTAGGATTAGTCCTAGCCGATCCCACTCCTGAAGATCTAGACATGATGCTTAAAGCATATTAGGCCAGAATCCAAGAAGGGCCCAATGTAACAGATCATGAGAAATGTTACCCTAGAGCCGATCTAGAGATAGAGTGAACAAAGCTTTGTGCTAAAATGGTCGAATTGGCGCAACCCATGTTTGAAGCTAGTCGCTTGTTCAATGGCTCTAACCCCATCAGAACACCATTGCACTTTTATGGTCTATTGGATAGATTGGAGAGGTTACTTGCAAAGTTTGGAAAAGGAACCACCTCCCAGGCTAAGGAGAGGGCAAGTGATAGAATAAGCATTCCTCCCCATGGAGCTTATGTGCCTAACTCCACGGAACCAGACACCTCTTCTTCTATGAATAGGTATTCACCAGAGTTCCTGAGAGAGATTCAAGAAGAGAAGTGGGCAAAGGAGAGTGAAGTCCCTCCTCCCATTGAACTTGTGGATGACGCACATGATCAGTTCCCACAGGACATCCCTTCCATTTATGAAGAACAGGAAAGTGCCCACTCTCATGAGAGGATAGACTTTGAGTCTAATTCCTTGCAAGAGTTACCACATTTCACAGGCCCATGGGAAACCAAGTCTACTTGCCTGAGAGCACCCACAGTCATGATAAGAAACGAAGATTCAATCATACCTAGGAATACAGAGGTAGTAAAGAACACTAAAGTGCAGTGCAATCTCACTTTAGAAGAGCTACTCAAAGTTAAGCCAGAAGTGTGGAAACACGTAGCCAAACAAGTGCCAGACATAGCGAAATCGCGTTCCCAGGTAGGATCTCATAGAACAGTGCCTGAAATACCATTGGATAAGATAGGAGACATGAGTGAAGGAGAAGAAGGAAATACCTATCTCCCAGTTACCCATCAGGGATACACAACCAAGGCAATTTTGGACTCAGGTGCAGGAGTTGCAATTGCTACAACTTCCCTATGGAAGCGTTGGGGCAAGCCAGCACTCCGACCGACGAGAATGAAATTGCAGATGGCCAATGGCCATATTGAGAGGCCCTTGGGATTGCTAGAAGGCATAACTCTCACTACATGTTGTGTTGAGTTCGAACATACTTTTGCTATATGCGACTTTAGCAGAAACAAAGCCTACGAGATGATTTTGGGAAGGCCATTTATGCGGCAATTGCAAGTAGTACAGGACTGGGGAACCAATTCCTTATACTTGCAACACTTAGGTGTTACAACCAAAGTCAATCTCAAGGATTACTCTCATAGAGACGTACCGCCCATTCAATGGAATCCCATCCATAGAGCCAAGGATGACACGGAGTTAGTGCATTCCATAGGATCAGGATCCTCATGGATGCATGAAGACACCCACTTATGGATGTGCAAAGTGGCAGTAGAAGAAGAGAAAAGAGAAAAAGCCAGAGAGGTAGGTGCAAAAGAGACACAGAGATCGATTCAAGACCCAGCCTATGCACCTGTAGTATTTCTCGATGAAGAGTTTGAACCTCACGGCTGGGCAGAAATTTTAGCAACAATGGATGTAGCCATCAATGAAGAGCAGTGGACACCCCACTGTGATGAGGATGGCTATGACATTTTAGTCTTCTCAATAGAGCCAATCATGGGAGATGCAGTTTTAGAAGAATGTGAACCTAGCCCTGATACATTTGAGGATGCAAGTGACTCCGACTTAGAGTCAATCATTATGGACCCACCTTTTGCATCAGATGAAGAATACTTCTATGAAGTTGAAGCTTACCCCCAGAGACACGGAGAAATCACGAATGAGGTGAGGTTAGCCACACAAGTAGCCACTAAGAGTGGAAGAAAGAAAAGAAAGAAGAAGGAAGTCACTCCGGAGGCAGAAGAATCCTTGTTTGAGGTCCCTGAAAACTTTAAAAAATATGAGATAGACGATAGGAGACTCATGATAAGAATGCCTAAATGTGAGGCACAAGCAGGAGAGGCCTATGATAGCAAGGAAACTACCAAGAAAATAGTTGTCGCCATAGAAGAGGGAGAAGAAAGATGCACCTACATAGGGCATGACCTGACGGAAGAAGAAGAGCAAGAGTTGGTAGCTTTGCTAAGAGAGTACAGAGATGTATTCGCTTGGAGCTACAAGGACCTGAAAGGTGTCAACCCAGACATATGCTCACACACAATTCCCATGACCTCAGATGCCAGACCATCTAAGCAGAAGCCCTATACATACAATGATAACTACGCTGCTAAGATCAAGGAGGAGATAGATAGATTGGTAGAAGCTGGGTTTATCTATGAGATTGAGCACACTGAATGGGTATCCCCCATTGTGGTTGTGCCCAAGAAGAATGGAAAATTGTGTGTGTGTATTAACCTTAAAAAAGTTAATGCCGTCACGATTAGAGACAGTTATCCGCTTCCTATTACTGAGCATCTATTAGAAAGGGTAGCAGGCAAGGAAGTGTAAAGCTTCCTGGATGGATTCTCTGGCTACAATCAGGTAGCCATTGCACGAGAAGATCAGCATAAGACGGCTTTTGCCACAGAGTGGGGTATATTTGCCTTTCGGGTAATGCCATTCGGGCTTACCAATGCACCTGCTACCTTTCAAAGATTAATGT
The DNA here is from genome assembly GCA_020310875.1 of Ceratopteris richardii. Lineage (NCBI taxonomy): Eukaryota > Viridiplantae > Streptophyta > Polypodiopsida > Polypodiales > Pteridaceae > Ceratopteris > Ceratopteris richardii. The sequence goes on from CM035442.1 coordinate 59,323,853, forward strand.
GTCACGTGTTTAAAGAGTTCTTGAGGAAGAATTTGGAAGTCTATGTTGATGATCTTTGCGCTCATTCCAACATTAGACAGACCCATATACCTGAACTCAGACAAATCTTTGATAAATGCAGAGAATATCAAGTCTGCCTGAACCCAGAAAAGTGTGTTTTCATGGTCAGGCAAGGCAAAATTCTAGGACACAGTGTCTAAGAACGGCATATCCACTGACGAAGAGAAAGTGAGAGCCATCGCAAAACTACCTAGGCCAAAGAACGTCAAGGAAGTACAGGCTTTCATGGGGCATTGTGGTTACTACCGCCGGTTCATTCACATGTATGCTGTCATTGCAAAGCCCATGTACGGACTTCTGACTAACTTTGAGTGGATTGATGAATGTGAGAATTCCTTCAATGAGCTTAAATGAAGATTATGTTCAGCACCAATCTTGACCACACCAGATTGGAACAAGCCATACCATGTTCATGTGGATGCCTCCAACTATGCTATTGGATGTGTACTTGCACAACCTACGGGTGAAGGTAATATGGATCTTCCTATTGCCTATGCCAGTAGACAGTTGAATGCTGCTGAACGGAACTATACAGCCACCGAACGAGAAGGATTAGGCATGGTGTACGCGGTTAAAAAGTTTAGACACTATTTGCTTGCAAATAAGTTCAAATTTTTTACTGATCACCAAGCTCTACTGTACCTGGTAAACAAGCCATGTAATACAGGCAGATTAGTAAGATGATTTCTCTTATTAATGGAATATGACTTTGAGGTAGTAGTGAGGAAAGGAAGGACTCATTTGAGAGCAGACCATCTCTCTAGGCTCACATCTGGAGAGGCCCCACAAGGAGTGTTAGATGACTTACCTGATGCTTACTTGTTTAAATTGGAAGTTGTACCTCAGTGGGCTAAGCCATTAGTGCCATTATTGACATATGGGCCTAACCACCCAATAATAAACACACAAGATAGGGAGATAGTAAAAGCCCAGAAGTTTCATATCATGGTAGGAAGTGTGTAAAAACATACAGATCACGGGGTATTAGCCTCTTGTGTGGAAGAGGACGAGTATGCGAAGTGGTTGCAATTAGCACATGTAGGTGCATTAGAGCAACACTACTCAAAACAACGAACCCTACAAACATTGAGGAGACTTGGAGTACACTGGCCAACTATGGAAGCAGATGTTCATAGGATGTGCAAGGAATGCCCAATTTGCCACACTAAGCCACCAGTGGAACATGCCACCCTTTATTGCGTGTCTCTAGTGCCAGATTGGAGCGAGCCATTAGTGGCCTTTCTGAGGACGAAAACATTCCCTCAAGAAATGACTCTGGTTAGACAAAGGAGCTTAGAACAAGAGGCGCTAGACTATGCTCTCATTGGAGATAATCTATACAGACGAGGAAAAGATGGGTATCTTAGATTGTGTGTCCACGAGAGCGAATATCTGAAGATATTAGAGACTGCTCACCAAGGTGTAGCAGGAGGACACTTTGGTCCAGATCGGGTGTTCAAAGCAATTTTGTTTGCAGGTCTTTGGTGGCCAATTCTTCACATGGACGCACATACCTATGTGAAGAGGTGTGAGGTTTGTCAACGAACTCAGTATCCCATACGCAAGGATGAGATGCCATTGAAACCTATGATGGGTGGACGTGCATTCTCTAAGTGGGGAATAGACTTTGTTGGTCCTATTAATCCCCCAGCTAAGGGTTCACATGCTGAGTACATCATTGTGGGCACAGACTATCTGACCAAGTGGGTAGAAGTGAAAGCCACTACGAAGAATGATGCTCAAACAACAGCAAAGTTCTTATTTGAAAATGTGTTCACTAGATACGGATTGCCAATAGAATTAGTAAGTGATAGAGACACACACTTCTTGAATGAAGTCATAGAAAACCTTCTCCAAGAATTCTTGGTGATACATAAGAAGTCTGCTCCTATCATCCACAAGCTAATGGTCAGGCTGAGAGCACAAATAAGATCTTATGCAATGTGCTGACTAAATTGGTGAATAACAAATGCTCTGATTGGGACAAACAGCTACACCACGTTGTTTGGGCATACCGAGTTGCCTATAAAACGGTACTCCAAGCCACACCCTTTCAGATGGTGTTTGGTCAGAACGCGGTGCTACCATTGGATTTTTTGATACCTACATTGAAAGTAGCACAAGAGCATGATTGGATCGGCCATGAACTCTCCTCTAGAATCTTTGATCTCAAACGTTTAGGTGAGACACGATTGAGAGCTGCAGCAAGGATCTATGCAGCCAAGAAGAGGCAAAAGGCATATTTTGATACACACGTGAAAAATAAAGGCTTGAAAGGAGGAGATCTAGTCCTAGTCTACACATTGAAGCAACACGCACGGAAACTAGAGAAAAGAGGCTATGGACCAATGATTATCAATAGGATATCCACAAGTGGAGCAGTACAACTAGCCACTCTAGAAGGTGACGTACTACCAAATTACATAAGTGGATGCAGAGTCAAGTTATATCAAGAACCCTTAACTGAAGAAATGCTCAATTGGCTCAATACTACAAAGAAACGTAAGGAAGAGGAAAAAACAATTCAAGAAGAAGCACAGGCAGAAGCTTTAGAACGCATCCGACGAATGAAACTGAGAAGACAAGGTAGAGATCAAGCCATGACTGACAATCATGGAGCTCTAGGTTATCACATAGCCATGTGTGAGGCTTCAGGTGAACAGTCCCATAAGATAGTTGATCGACGACCTTTTGTGACCCTAGAAGTAGGGCAAGGAGAGCTCCACAGGCTCAACTCAATGTTCAAAGAGGAAGTTCACCACCAATGAAATCTTATGTTCCTGATTCTGTGGATGAGGGAGCACCTCTTTCAATTCAAGTGTACTCTCAAGAGTTCTTGGGGGAAATACAATAAGAGAAATGGGCCAAGGAGAAGGGTAATCCCCCTCATATTCCTGAAATTGATGATCTTCATGACCAATTTCCCCAAGACATTCCATCTATTTATGCAGATCAAGTAGAGCAACAAGAAGATGAAAGAGTAGATTTTGAATATAATTCTTTGCAACAGTTTCCACAATTCACAGGCCCATGGGAATCTGAATCTTTTCATATTAGAGCTCCCACAATCTTAGTAAGAAATGAAGACTCATTGTTTCCAAGGAACACTGAAGTTGTGAAGAACACTAAGGTTCAGTGTCATCTTACCTTAGAAGAGCTACTCAAAGTAAAACCTGAGCTATGGAATCATGTGGCAAATCAAGTTCCAGAACTTAGTTCCAATGTGTCAAAAGTAGGCTCTAAGTAGAAAGTACCAGAGATACCTCTAGACAAAATAGGAGACATGAGTGAAGGTGAAGAAGGTAACACTTATCTTCCAATCACTTACCAAAGCTACACAACCAAAGCTATCTTATATTGAGGTGTTGGTGTTGCGATTGCAACCACCTCTATGTGGAAGCAATGGGGCAAACCTGCATTAAGACCAACTAGAATGAAGCTTCAAATGGCTGATGGCCATGTTGAAAGACCTCTAGGATTGCAAGAAGGGATTACTCTAACCACTTGTGGTGTAGAGTTTGAACAAACCTTTGCTATATGTGACTTTGGAAAAAATAATGTCTATGAGATGATCCTAGGAAGATGATTCCTATGACAACTACAAACAGTACAAGATTGGGGAGCCAAATCCTTGTACTTGCAACACTTAGGGATCACAAAAAATGTCAATCTAAAAGATTATGGATGTAGAGATGTACCACCCCTATAGTGGAATCTTATCCACAAGGCACCAGAAGATTCAATCTTTGTGCATTCTGAAAGTTCACCTAATCCATCCTCGATGCATGAAGATACTCACTTGTGGATGTGCAAGGTCATAGAGGAAGAGGAAAGATGCCTAAAAGTAATAGAAGAAGTAACTTCTCAAGGAGATAGACGAGTTAGAGACTCAGCCTACATACCGATGATCTTTCCAAATGAAGAATTTGAGCCTCATGGTTAGGAAGAAATCTTAGCCTCCATGGACATTGTTGTCAATGAAGAACAGTGGACACCTCATTGTGATGAAGAGGGCTATGATATCTCTGTATTCATGTGTGAGCCTTTGTTAGAAGAATGTGACCCTAGTGTTGTCATAGAAGAAGAACAGGACGACGATGATCTAGAGTCCATTGTGATGGATAGTTGCTTTAACTCAGAGAAGCACTATCTAGAAGATGTAGGAGTATTTACTCAAAAAGAGGAAGAACCTCTTACAAGTATTAAAACTGTAAATTCAAAAGATGGAAGTGTATGTAGTCAAAAGAAAAAGAAAAGAAAAGTAGTGAAACAAGAAGAGGAGGAATCATTGTTTGAAGTACCAAAAAATCTCAAGAAATATGAAGTTGAAGACCGAAAAATTTTGGTACGAATGCCTAAGACATAGGCCATCACAGGAGCAGCATATGATAATAAAGAAAAGACCAAAAAAATTGTAGTAACCATTGAAGAGAACGAAGAGCGATGTAAGTACATAGGAGACGACCTAAGTGAAGAAGAAGAAGTAGAGCTTGTAGCTTTATTAAGGGAATATAGGGATGTGTTTGCATGGAACTATAGAGACTTGAAGGGGGTTGATCCACAAGTATGCTCTCATAGAATCCCCATGATAGGTGATGCCAAGCCCATCAAGCAGAAGCCCTACACATATAATGAAACTTATGCTCCAAAAATAAAAGAAGGAATTGATAGGTTGATTGAAGCTGGATTTATCTATGAGATTGAGCATATTGAATGGGTGTCCCCCATTATAGTAGTGCCCAAGAAGAATGGGAAGTTGCATGTGTGTATCAACCTTAAAAAAGTTAATGCCGCTACGATCAGATATAACTATCCCCTTCCAATCACTGAACATTTATTGGAGTGTGTTGCAAGCAAGGAAGTTTATAGCTTCCTTGATGTATTTTTAGGTTACAACCAAGTAGCCATTGCCTCAGAAGATCAACACAAAATGACCTTTGCCACCTAGTGGGGAATCTTTGCATTTTGTGTGATGTCGTTTGGGCTCATCAATGCACCTGCAACATTCCAAAGGCTCATGTGTCATGTCTTCAAACAGTTCTTGCGAAAGAGTTTAGAAGTATATGTGGATGATTTATGTGCGCATTCCCAAGTAAGAAGCCAGCACATCCCTCAGCTCAGACAGATCTTCAACAAGTGCAGAGAATATCGAGTTTATTTGAACCTAGAAAAGTGTGTGTTCATGGTGCACCAAGGTAAAATATTAGGTCATATTGTATCTAAGAATGGAATATCAATAGATTAGGACAAAGTATGCACCATAGCAGAGTTGCCAAGGCCAAGGAACGTTAAGGAGGTACAAGCCTTTATGGGCCATTGTGGACATGTTTTATTCACATGTATGCAATCATAGTCAAACCTTTTTATGCCTTGTTGAAAAATTTTGAGTGGAATGACAAATGTGAAAATTCCTTCAATGAGTTGAAGAGATGTTTGTCCATAGCACCAATACTCACCACTCCTGATTGGAATAAACCTTTCCATGTCCATGTAGATGCATCCAATCATGTAATAGGATGTGTGCTATCACAACCTACAGGTGAAGGAAATCTAGATTTGTCTATAGAATATGCTAGTAGATAGCTAAATGTAGCTGAATGAAACTATACAACAACCAAAAGAGAAGGCTTAACCATGGTTTATGACATGAAGAAGTTTAGACACTATCTATTGGCCAACAAGTTCAAGTTTTTCATTGATCATCAAGCTTTATTATATTTGGTCAATAGACCTTGCAATACAGGGCGCTTAATGAGATGGTTCCTCTTACTAATGGAATATGACTTTGAAGTGGTTGTTAGGAAAGGTAGGACCCACCTCAGGGTGGATCATCTTTCTCGCATCACTTCAGGAGAGTCCCCGCAAGGTGTGCCTGATGAACTACCTGATGCTTATTTGTTCAATTTAGAAGTTGTTCCTAAATGGGAAAATAAGTTGGTACCTATCCTAAACTTCGGACCCGCAAATAAGAATGTGAAAATGAACAAAGATAAAATTATAATATCACAAAAAGACCAAATATTGCCAGGAAGTATGTACAAACAAGATATAGAGGGTGTACTAGCTTGTTGTGTCAAGGATGATGAACATAGTAGTTGGTTGCAACAAGCCCATCAAGGATTGCTAGGAAATCACTATTCTAGACAACAAACATCGCAAAATCTAAAACATTTAGGAGTGTATTGGCTTAGCATGGACACAGAGATACATGAGTGGATTAAGAATTGTCCAATGTGTCAGGCAAGACCCCAAATGGAGTATGCTACCCTTTATCATGTGTCGTTAATTCCATATTGGAGTGATCCATTGGTAGAATATGTAAGATCTGGAACACTACCCAGTAAGGCTGGTTTAGCAAGAAAAAAAACCATGGAGAAAGAGGCTCAAGACTATGCCTTAGTAGGAGACAACCTATACTGAAGAGGGAAAGATGGATACTTGAGACTGTGTGTTCACTAATTATACTATTTGAAAGTCTTAGAAACTGCACATAATGGGGTTGTAGGTGGACACTTTGGGCTTGACAAAGTAATGAAGACCATTCTATTATTAGGACTTTGGTGGCCCACTCTTCATATGGATGCACATACCTAGGTGAAGAAATGTGACACATGCCAAAGTGCACAGTATCCGATCAGAAAGGATGAGATGCCTTTAAGACCAATGATGGGAGGATGTGCCTTCTTGAAGTGGGGTATAGACTTTGTAGGTCCTATTAACCCCCCAGCTAGAAACTCCCATGCAGAGTACATTATTGTAGCCACCAATTACCTTACAAAGTGGGTAGAAGTAAAAGCCACGACAAAGAATGATGCTCAAACAATGGCTAAGTTCTTATTCGTGAATGTGTTCACCACATACAAGTTACCAATAGAGTTAGTCAGTGATAGAGGTACGCACTTCTTGAATGAAGTCATTGAAAATCTCCTTCAAGGATTCATGGTGATACATAAGAAGTCTGCCCCTGATCATCCACAAGCTAACAGACAAGCGGAGAGGACAAATAAGATCCTATGTACTGTATTGGAAAAACTGGTAAATAATAAACTCCCTCATTGGGACAAACAACTTCATCATGTTGTTTGGGCTTACCGAGTTTCCTACAAAATGGTACTCAATGCCACCACATTTCAGATGGTCTTCGAATAGAATGTTGTGCTACCACTAGACTTCCTAATCCCAACATTAAAATTAGCACAAGAGCATGAGTGGAATGGATGTGAGTTGTCCTCTAGGATCTTTGATCTAGAACGCTTAGGTGAAACAAGGCTACAAGCGGCAACAGGCATCTATGTTGCAAAGAAAAGACAAAAGGCAAGCTTTGACACACACATCAAGGATAAAGGATTGAAAGAAGGATATCTAGTGCTCGTTTATACACTCAAGCAGCATGCATGTAAACTAAAAAAAAGAGGATATAGACCCATGATCATTAATAGAATTTCAACTAGCGGTGCGATTCAATTGGCCACCCTTGAAGGTGACATTTTTCCCAACTATATAAGTGGATGTCGAGTCAAGATATATCAAGAACATCTTACAGAGGATATGCTAACGAGACTCAACACTGCTAAGAAGCGTTAAGAAGAAGAGTTGAGGGTTAGAGAAGAAGCATTGGTAGAGGCATGAGAGCGCATTAGGCAAAATAAGTTAAGGCGACTAGGCCTAGATGTCAATCATGACCCCTCAAGATATCACATGGCCATGTGTCAAACATCAGGTGCGATTGCTTCTCAAATAATTGATCCACATTCCTTTTTGACTATAGAGGTAGGACGAGGACAGAATGTAAGGATTGTGAGAGTGTTGATTGATTAGGTGCAGCGACTAGTGCAGTTAGATCCTCATACTACAAAGATCTACAATTGAACATCAACTCCATAGAAGCATATCTCATAGGATTGGGAGGTGTGGGAACCCCTTGTTTGGGAGAGGTGGAACTTCCCATCTACCTTCGAGATGTCCCAATGAGAATAAAAATGCTAGTGTGTGGAGATGAGGACCTTATAGAACCACATGTCTTGAATCAAGACTGAATCTATGATCATTCAGTCAACTTAAACCTAAGAATTCAACTTCTTCAAGTTTTGGTACATGAACAATGCATTACATTGCAAAATTTCATGCTCGCAAATCCAGCTGTCACACATTCTCTCAGTTCTTCTAAGCCTAATCTTAGAGAAGAAGATTTTGTATGTGTCAAAAGCTTTATGATCCAGAAGGACTCAAATCAAAGAAGAATAGTCTCAAAGGCGAGTGGGTCTTTCCTCTTTTTCAAAGAATAATGCAATCACAACAATTCAACCATAGAGGCAAGTGAAACAACACAAGACAACCACTATATCAAATAGACAAAAAAACTTCAAGACAAAAGAAGTTTCGGGCATGAAGCAGATCTCGGTACGAAAAGGAGAGCAACCACCAACTTTGCCCCAACAATTTCCATCTGGGCAAGCCAACCATGACAAAAGAAGAACCAAGCAACTAAGATAAGCTCAACCACAAAGTATCTGACAAATGTGGGTGCCTAAGAAATTAGCTATAGCTCAACAAGGACAATTACACATGTGGGTACCCAAGAACCTCTTACATACACAACAACCTATGCTTTCCCCCATGAGAAAAGCCTCAACTAAGATGCCAAGGAGAAGCAAGGGTCAGAACCAAGCACAGAGACCAAAAGAAGATCAAATCACCTCTTCGACAATAGTAGGAAGACATGCAAAAAGGGTATGGGTTTGGAAGACAAAAGTACTAGTATCCCCAATAGAACCAAAGAGTCAACCATGATGGATAAAAAATTTAAGCAACCAACCAAAGATGAAAAAGTAAAAAATGACTCGTACACAACCAAACACTATTTTAAAATGGATCTCTATAAGGAGGAATGATCAGTTGTCATTTTGAAATCCAATGGATACCTCCAACAAAAGCTGCATCAACATCTGCAAGCACATTGAAAGCCTCAACATGCAACAACCATGTGCCATTGGCATAACCTTGTCTTTTGCATCATTTAGGACATGCATTTCCAAAGTATGCACTAATATAGGGCCACATTACACGGCCATGCATAGACACAATTGAGAATCCCGAGCACATGCAACACATTTGACATATGTAAAATATTTTATTGATACTAATCTCTGTCTTCTTGTTTGTGAAATTTTTCCAAAAAAAAAAAGAAGAAGAGAAGAAGAAGAATACATCCATCAAAAAGAAAGACAAACTAATGTTCAATCACTATGATGGGAGTACAACATGCAGAGATGAATATTGACTGACCTCTCATGGTAAGCATCCCCTCCTTTGGCAACACTATAACAATGATAGATTAGGAAACCTCTTTGTCAGCATACTCTTGAGCACTTAGCTCAAGACCCAATTTTTGCACCATCCTTCTTACCATGCATTATTAAAGTAAGCATGCATAGGGCCACATTACAAGGCCATGCACAAGGCACATCTTTTCTTCAACCCATGCACTAACACAATTACCCATCATTCATTATGCGTTCGACTACTTAGCATGATAATATGAAAGCCATGTTTGAAAGATCCAGAGGACATAAAGGTTACATCATCAACACCTATGAAGGAATTTGTAGTCGAAAGTTGCTATGAACCAACATGGACAACCTCTTTTGATTATATAAAAATTTTTAGAAGCTTACAGATACACCATCAAGGTGGACTCCAGGGACGAAGTACATCCAAAGGGACCGAAATTTGAAAAAGCAAGCAGTGACAAATGAAGGATAGAACAATCACCTTGCTACATGTGGAAGATAGAACGTTGTTGCTGATACATGATGGACACTACCTCTCAAGGTACTACATGGAACAACCAGTCCAACAAGGGTCTGTTAGGGATGATAGTTCCGAGAGGGGGAGGAGTGTTGGAACTCAAGGACAAGCACAAGCATGGAAGCACATCAAAGAAGTGTACACACAAGAAGAAGGAGCATATAGGGAGCTCCAAGAAGCACACATCAAATTTTCAGAAGAACTCCCTATAAAAATAGTGATTTTCATCACTAAAAACCATTATAAATACCATTTCACATTTTCATAACTCCATTTTGTTCAAGTTGAGGAGTCCTTGAGCTTGCACAGTATTAGAAGTATCATCCTACCAACTTTCAAAATTTTTAGAGTTTGTTTGAGCCCCCAAATAAGCCTCAGAACCTTATTTTTAACTACGTCAGACACTAGGTCTGGACATGGCCAAAAGTACGCAAAAAACTATAAAAAGAGCTAGAGAGCTCATTTTTGAGGGTGGCTTGTTAGATATTTCAGCTTTCTAAGAGAGCTCTTTTGTAATCGAAGATCTTCCATTGTTCCACTCTTTGCTCTTCCTTTGTGTGCACATGTGTGTATGTGTGTGCATGCTTGTGTGCTTTCACTCACACACTTGTGCCTTCACTTGCTTGCGGTCTTCATACTAGTCCTCACATCTCCACAGTTTGAAATTTATGAGGTGAATCTCCTCACGTTGGTACATACCATTGTGCTAGAGTGACAGGGGCAAAACCAGAGGCAAAGACAAGCACCAATTTGAGGAGGGTTTCCTTGGCAATGCGGAAGGGCTAAGGCTGTTGTTAGCTCAAGACTCTGTAGTATATGGCATCTTCCCATCGAGCATGGACCTGGAGTATTTTTTATGACTCTTTGTTGCTCTAGCACAATGGTGAGAACCACGTTAAGAAGCTCCACCTCCGTGATATGAAGATCGTGAATGTGAGATGAAGTGAGAGTGAAGGTGAGAAGCATAGAAATGCACACACACATACACACACACTACGAAGAGACAAGCAAGACACAATGGAAGGTGAGAAATCAACTCTATTACTCAAGAACACTATTACAAGCTCAAAAAGAACTCTAAACTCCAACAAGCTAACACTAACCCCCCCAAAAATGAGCTCTCTAGCTCTTTTTATAGTTTCTAGACTAGTTTTGACCGGTTTCACATCTAGTGACCGGCCTAGTTAAAAATTAGGTCCTAGATGCTATTTGGAAGGGTAAACGATGTCTAAAAATAACGAAAATTGATACGCTTGTTCTACCTAAGCTCCTCAAGCTCGAGGACTCCTCGGCTTGCATAAAATGGAGCTCTGGGATTACAAAATGGGGTTTTCTATGTTACATATGTTACAATAGTGATAAAAATCAATGTTGGAGGTTTTTGAAAAGTATTTTTAGAACATGATTCTTTGAAAAAAGATTTGACTGGCTCCCTGCTCCGTTGTTACATGCTTCCGCGTCGTCTGTGCCTCTGGCTGCTTCCAACACCCCCCTCCCTCTCGCTTCTGTCGTCCCTGACAGAACCTTGTTGTGAGGTCTGCCGGATATAGTTCTGTAGGAGGTCTTGAGCGAGGGTGTGCTCGGAGATACGAATGCCTCGGGCCAGATCTGCCTCGAGTTTCTCCCAGTCGATCGGTTGCGGTTCTTCCGATGGCGGGAGCTGATAGTCTGTGGAATAGACCATTCGTTCACAGGCAAATAATTGTAATAAATGTGTAGGCCTGCTGATGAATACCTCTAAATGGTATTCCCAGAAGCCGGTTGTGAACATCTCTTCGAACGTCTGCTTGTAGCACGCCGGTAGGTACTTTATTCTACAGTGCCAGGCATAACACACCCGTAGCGATGGCGTTGTACTCATATCATATACCAAGTCAAAATTGCAATGCTCAAAGCCCGGGGTGTTGACATGGGGTGCCTTGACGCGTCGGAAGACTTTAAAAATCATTTGCATCATGTCAAAGATTTTGACAGTCATATGCGCCGCTATATCATCCATATGCTTTAATCTAGGGAGCCAGTGGCGAATTGTAGCCATCATGTAGCCAACAGTTGGTAACTCAATGGGTGGCTTAAAGTAGGGGTAATTCAACCAGTCTTGGCACTGCTTATTGTTTTGTACCTTAATAGAAAAGGCAGTCCAGGAGCGGCGTCGTGGTACTGGTCCCCAACACGGGTTATACTTCAAATGCAAAGGTGCCTTTACCCATGTACTCATCATCTCTGGATACTGCTGTAGTAAATCTTTTCGCCACTCTGGTTGATAGATTCTTCCTTGCTGTGCATCTAGTGGTAGATCATCCGCCTTGAATTGAGTTGCATGCGATGGTTTCTTACCTGTCTCTTTCTCAATGGCTAACTGGTATTCGGCCATTAACATGAAATACGGTTTATACTGTAGCTCATGCCCAGATATGTATCGTCGCGGGGCCAAATGAGCAAAGAATGGAGATTGTAAAATTCGTTCTTCTATCATCGCCATGGCATGTAATTGTGCCTCTACTCTAGCTGAGTGTGTTGTTCCAAGTTCCTCAATAGTCTTCATCCACGCAGGGGTCGGAAGTTCGTACGTCATCTGACCTTCGGCCGTGACGCGTCCGCCTGGGATTGGTTGTGGCTCGTACGCTTCTTCAAATGTTTCCTCCACCGGGATGGTGACCGTTTCTTCCTCAGCTGGAAGCTCAGGTGGGGAATTTGGCCTTGGTGGCGCTTCATATACTGCAATCCTTGATTCAAGGGTCGATACCTGGGCCCGTAATGAGTTGAGTTCCTCTAGGAGGTCAAGAGAGGGGTCCACAGGTGCTGGTATGTCTTGGTGTGCCGGTTCTCATAACTGGAGTAATTTATGATCTTCTTTGAGTTTCTGTAACTCCTCGTTCATGCGGTCGTATTCATCTAGTAATCTTACATGATCGTCTAGCAGCATCCTCATTGAGTCTGAAGGAATGGCTTTGAACCTGCTAGGACTGAGTGGTTGGTCTGGGTGGTCGAGCGCTACTTCTAAGTTTTCTCGGTTCTGATCCTGTAAGCGCTGGTTTTCTTCCTTGGCGGCTGCTAGGTGTCTTCGTAGTAAGCCCATGTTTCGTGTTAGCGTTGCATTGCGGACTGTCTGGGCTCTTAATAAATTATCCAGGTCAGCAGTTGCTTCCTTGGTCTTTTCTTCGCTTTCTAGTTCCAATTTGTGATAACCCTCGCGTAATTCCTGGTATCGGGTGTTCAGAGAGGCATTCTCAATAGACAATAAATTCAGCTGCGACTGTAAGTCATTGGTGGTCCTCTGCAGCTGCTGGTAATTATCGCCAAGAGATGTGAACTCATCTCTGACTTGCGTCATACACATGAACATCTGTCGGAATGCATTATCTACAGTGGGTGATAGTATTAATGGGGTGCTAAATGAAGATGCAGTGGGTGTAGATGCAACGGGAATGGGGAATGGGGGTGGGAAGGTGGATGATGTAGTGATTGTTGAAAATTGTGATGTGCCTAAAAATGTTTGTGCCGTGAGTGAAGTGAGTGATGGTGCAGTGGGTGGTGAGATGTCCATGTCAGTGGACGTGTCTAGTGCGGTGACCGTGAATATGGGTGTGATCGTGGGTACTCATGCTGGTGTAAATACGGGATTTACAAAGGTTGAGGGGTAATTTACAGGGGGGCTGGCTGGAGCAGCTTGGTAGAAAGGGGAAAGAGGGGTTACAGTGGGTCGGGGAGGTGAGACGGGGGAGAAGGTTAATGGCGGTGGGAATGGGAAAAGGGGTCGTGGAGTTGTGGGGAAAGATGGAAGAGATTGATGAAGGAATGGGTTGGATAGAAAGGTGGGTGTGGGAGGGGGTAGACTAGGGCTAATGGGTGCGGGAATTGTGGGGTTAGTGGTCGTAGAGACAATTTCTGCAACACCACCGGCGAATGAAGATGTTGGTCTGGGGGAAGGAGGGTGAAGAGGGGAGGCTAGAGGGACGGGCGGTGAGAGAGGAGCGGTTGGGGTGGTCGGTACTTCAGTGACTACTGAGGTTTGTACAGCTGTAGCGCGGGGTGGGGAATCTACAAAGATGGTTTCTACAACCAACGAACTTTCGGGGACGAGGCGTGCCTCCCTGGCTTGTTCTGAAGACTGTGCTCCTGTTGGTACACAAATGTATTCGCCGGGCTTTGAAAGTAGTCGTACTCTGCGGGGGTCAAACTGTGGTAGTGGCTTTCGTTGCAAGTACCTGAGCGCTTCGTTGGATCCTATTGATTTGACTAACTCGCGGAATCCTTTGATGTATGCGTCTTCGAATCCGCCTGTGACAAGTTCTTGTTCTATTATTGTTTGAATCTCTTCCTCTGTCAGCTTTTTGCGTGCCCAAACTTTTTCCATAGTTCTATACAGCTTCTTGATAGCCAGTGTGTAAGCGGCTGCTTCGTAAGTTTCATCTTCATGGGTACTTGTATCACCATGTGTGTTTGTTTGTTGGCCTTGGCCATCTGTCTGTTCATGCTCTTGGGATCCCTGTGTTCCTTGGCTAGCTTCGTCGTCTCCTTCGTCGTCATCGGTTGCTGTTCTTTCGTCATCAGAGCTGGACACGATCTATCCTTGTGGCTGATCCCTGGGTGTGGTAGGGTAGCTAGGCCTTTCAAATTCTTGAGAAAACAATTGTCCTGAAAACTGGAACTCATTAGAGAATGCATCGAGCATCTCAAAATCAAAAGTTTGGTCCAGTGGCTCTGCTTGTCCTGGTTCTAAATGCGGTATTGGAAAAGAGAAAGCTTCCGCACCAATAGTGGTGGGAAGTTCAGCTGTTGTGGTGATAGGTTCTGTGGTTGTGGCTGCTTGGGGTGCAACATTACTGGTGGTGCCCTCCGGCGTAACTGGTCTTGATAACCGTATACGAATTGGTGGTACTGTGGGAGTGGCTGCTGTTGGTGACTACTCTGGAGATGGTTGTGGCGAGGGTGATTCTGGAACTTGTAGGCACGGGATAGTACCTCTCATCCACTTTCCGGCTCTGCCTTTGCTAGACTTTCTAGCCTTCCTAGTGGTGCCTTTGAATGCTTTCAGTTCCTCACTGGTCATGGCACGCTCAATTGGTAAGTCATACGCCAAGCACATATATATGATCCTGGTGAGGGCGCAGCATCCATTGATTACCTTCTTTCGCTCCCACCTATGTTGTGCCAAATAGAGCTGATCAATTATCCAGCTGGCTAGATCAATCGTTTGCGGTCCAGTACATGCTAAGTATAAACCAAACCAGATTCTCTTGTGGGGCATGGTAAAACGATCCTGAGCTGGGAAAGCAAAGTGCTGCATGCATATCCGTAATGGCTTAGAGAGCTCAGGTGTTATAGCATAAATATCCTCCCACTTAGTTACGTCACCATGTTTCATCTGCTCTGGGACTAGCCGTTCTCGCTCCGTCGGAGTGTGCGTTCCATGTATTTTCAGAGCTGCGCGAATTAAATCTTTAGACAAATAAAACCTTCTGAATGGAGGATCATTTACCAAGGATGGTAACATGAATGTGCCAGGTAGATCCTTGTTTTCTGAAGCTTTAAGGTGGTTACCAAGTAAAAACATCTGTAAAAATCAGGTTTAGGCAGAGGGTCGCTAAAATACTCTGTAAATCCCTCTCGTGCCCAAACGTGCGTTAGATCTTGTGTATTCTGTAGTCCTTCAAATTCTCTTGACAAGAACTGGTACTTGGTCCATGTGCGAAGATCAAATGCCAAATTGGCCTCAAATATGAAATCAGCGTCTGCTAATGGTCCTGCTAGGCCTTGAAACCAATGAGAATTACGATGAATCCTCTCGGTATATCCTCTAGGAGGATCATCAATTGGCATGGGTCCTAGAAAACCTTGAAACTCTGGTGGTTGCATCGTCGGATAAGATTCCGCTAGTAATTCTCCAATAGTGGCCATCGATGCACTGGGGCCAGCTTCTGATGGTCCTGCTTCGGTTTGCATGATGACTGATGAGCTAATGGAAAAGATCTGCTACAAAAGATTAACACATTAGTATGGAAATTAATTATGATCCCATTAAGGTGAGACCGCAATCCCTTTCCATAACCGATGTGTAACCCGTGTAGCCAAGTGTCGTGAAGTGATTGATGCAATGATCTTTTTGCAGAGCTAATGCAGGTCTCTAGACACCTACATGGTTCAAATTATGCCTGCAATTCTTGATGAGCTTTTATTATGCATGATGTGGGGTTTGGGTGTATGAATTTATACAAGGTTTGGTTGAGGGTGAATTATTACAAGGGTGGAGTTTAAACGGGGTGGGAGAATTGTTAGATAATGGGGTACAAGAAGTCGTTTGGATACGTTTCGGTATCCATTTCCTAAGAGTCTTGGAGTGTGTGGTATGTTTCTGCTGAGGGACAAAAAGTGGTATCGGGTTTGATGGTTTTGAAGGATGAAAAGATTTCGGAGGGGTATATATTACATGGCTAGAGGGTTGGGCTATAATACATTGTTTGGGTACCCAAATCTGCATGGGTGTGGGTCGATTGGTAAGATACTTCTTGGCGATCCAAATCTGTCGAGTATTTGTGCTTGTAGAAGAAGATCGAGGGGACTTTGGATGCTGACTCTGCTTCTGTTGAAACTTTGTCCTGCTCTCGTCTGTAGTGTTGCCAATAGCCTGTGGTTGCTGTCCTTTTGGCACCCATATTTGTTTCGTGCCACTTGTTTTGTGATGTTGATACTGCTGCTTTCTTTGCCTTGTCTGGTGATGTCGTCGGTCTGGGTTCCTCTGTTGTGGTTGACTCTTTCGAGGTTGGGTTTGAGAGGTCCAATGGACTCTCTGCTTTGGAAAAGAAGGGAGATCCAACACTTGCGTGACCTGCCCATTAGGAAGTGATTCGTTATTTATCTTTAATCTAGGCCAGTCCGTAGCAAGTTTGGAAGGATGAGCACCGCAGGGTGTTGTGCTCATTTGGCCACTGATGCAACCCACCTGACCGCTGATTGTGTTCATCTGCCCTAGCGGTTGGGTAGCTGCCCCTTCTAGTTTGCAGGAAGCCCCAGGGAAGATCTCCTGTCGTCCTTCTGATTGACAATTGTCCCTAGCCAAGCCCGAGTGGGTTGGTGTAGACGTAACGTGACTGGTCTGACCCAAGATCTTCCGGTCTTCCGTCGCATGCGTTTCATAGGGTCTAGGGTTACAAACCTCAATCGGAATGCAATTAGGGAAGTCAAGCGGTATCACTCGCTTCTGCTCTGAGGTTCCAATTTGTAAGGAGCCTTGTCTAAGATTTAGGTCTACTGAGTGATCGTATAGCCAATCTTGGCCAAGGATTAGGGGTTCTATCAGGTCGTCATCATGGCACACTAGAAGCTTCGCTGTCATGGTCACATCCTTAATGAGGATAGGAAGGTCCACCTCACCCATGCAAGGGGTTTCCATGCCTCCTAGGCCTATGAGGTATGCCTCAATTGGCCGCATTTCTATTCCTGAATCCTTATAGTGGGACCATCTAATAGCACTAGTCGCAGCACCTGAGTCAATTAAAGCCCTGAGCTCTTGGCAAGGGTTGTCGTGCTCTAGCCTGACTGTAATGAATGGTCTCCTGTCCACTATACTAGGATGAGTGGTTGATTTTACTTGACACATGGCCATGGGATATCTGGGTGTAGTTTCCAGATGGTTATAATGTTCTCTCCCTAGTCCTTGTCTTCTTAACTTCATGCGTTTAATGCGTTCTATTGCTTCTGCCTGAGCTTCTGCTCGTATTCTATTTTCTTCCTCCTTACGCTTCTTTGCCAACGTGAGTCGTCTAAGCATATCCTCAGTAAGAGGTTCCTGATATAGCTTGACTCTACAGCCACTAATATAATTAGGCATTACGTCCCCTTCTAAGGTGGCTAACTGTATTGCTCCACTTGTTGAGAGTCTGTTAATGATCATAGGTCCATAACCTCGCTTTTCTAACTTACGTGCGTGTTGCTTTAGCGTATATACTAGAACTAAATCTCCTTCTTTTAGGCCTTTATCTTTCACATGTGCATCAAAATACGCTTTCTGTCGCTTCTTCGCTGCATATATTCCTACTGCTGCCTTTAGCCTGGTTTCTCCTAATCGTTCCAAGTCCATTATTCTCGCTGATAATTCATGGCCGGTCCACTGATGTTCTTGTGCAACCTTAAGGGTCGGTATCAAGAAGTCCAAAGGAACACAGCATTCTGACCAAAAACCATCTGAAAGGGAGTTGCATTGAGTACGGTCTTGTAGGCCACTCGATATGCCCAAACAGCGTGGTGTAACTGTTTGTCCCAATCTGAACGTTTGTTGTTCACGAGTTTCGTCAGTACGTTACAAAGGATCTTATTAGTGCTTTCAGCCTGACCATTGGCCTGAGGATGATATGGTGCGGATTTCTTGTGAATCACCATAAAATCCTGTAACAAATATTCAATGACTTGGTTTAGAAAGTGAGTGCCTCGATCGCTCACTAACTCTATAGGCAATCCATATCTTGTAAAGACATTTTCAAATAAGAATTTTGCAGTTGTGTGTGCATCATTCTTTTTCGTGGCTTTTGCCTCTACCCATTTCGTAAGATAATCTGTGGCAACAATAATGTATTCAGCATGTGTACCTTTTGCAGGGGGGTTAATGGGTCCTACAAAGTCTATACCCCACTTAGAAAATGCACGTCCGCCCATCATGGGTTTCAATGGCATTTCGTCTCTGCGAGTAGGAAATTGAGTTCTTTGGCACACATCACATCTCTTGACATAGGTATGAGCATCCATGTGAAGAGTGGGCCACCATAATCCTGCAAAGAGGATGGCTTTGATTATCCTATCGGGTCCAAAATGACCTCTTGCAACACCTTGGTGTGCAGTCTCTAGTATGCTCAGATAATCGCTCTCATGAATACATTGTCTTAGATATCCATCTCGTCCCCTTTTGTATAGGTTATCGCCAATAAGTGAATAATCTTGAGCTTCCTGCTCTAGACTGCGTTGCCGTGCTAAGGTCATTCCTTGAGGGAATGTCTTCGTCCTCAAGTATGTCACTAATTGTTCACTCCAGTCTGGTGTGAGAGACACGTGATATAGTGTAGCATGCTCTACTGGCGGTCTTTCACAACAAACATTGCATTCCTTACACAACCTGTAGACATCTGCTTCCATCGTAGGCCAATATACTCCTAATCTATGCAGAGTCTGTAATGTTCGATGTTTTGAATGATGTTGCTTTAATGCACCTATGTGTGCTAATTGCAACCAATTCGCATGTTCTGATTCATCTACACAACAAGCAAGAATCTTTTGGTTATCCTGTTTATATATGCTTCCTACCATTATTTGGTATCTCTGAGTCTTGGTAATCTCTCCCTCTTTGATCTTTATCCTAGGATTCTTGGGTCCATATGTGAGAATAGGGACGATAGGCTTAGCCCATTCTGGTGCTATCTCAAGATTAAACAAGTATGCATCTGGTAGATCATCCGCTACTCCTTGAGGAGCTTCTCCTGAGGTTAATCTTGAACGGTGGTCAGCTCTAAGATGTGTCTTTCCTTTCCTGACTACTACTTCAAAATCGTACTCCATGAGTAATAGAAACCAACGTATCAATCGTCCTGTGTTACATGGTTTGTTGACTAAGTACAATAGGGCTTGATGATCTGTAAAGAACTTGAATTTGTTGGCCAACAAGTAGTGCCTAAACTTTTTTTACTGCGTAGATCATCCCTAATCCTTCTCGTTCCGTCGTGGTGTAATTTCTTTCTGCTGCGTTCAATTGTCTGCTCGCGTAAGCTATGGGGAGATCTATGTTACCTTCATTCGTGGGTTGTGCTAACACACATCCTATGGCGTAATTGGATGCATCCACATGTACATGGAATGGCTTACTCCAATCTGGTGTAGTCAATATAGGTGCTGAGCACAAGCGTCGTTTGAGTTCATTGAATGAATTTTCACATTCATCTGTCCATTCAAAATTGGTTAAAAGAGAGTACAAAGGCTTGGCTATGATTGCATACATGTGTATGAATCTCCTATAATATCCGCAATGGCCCATAAATGCTTGTACCTCTTTCACATTAGTTGGTCTAGGTAGTTCTGCAATTACCTTCACCTTTTCTTCATCCGTAGAGATTCCATTTTTTGACACGATGTGTCCTAGAATTTTGCCTTGTCTGACCATGAAAACGCATTTTTCTGGGTTCAAACAAACCTGATATTCTCGACATTTGTCAAATATTTGCCTTAACTCTGGGAGATGTGTTTGTCTTACATTTGAATGAGCACATAAGTCATCGACATATACTTCCAAACTCTTGCGTAGGAATTCCTTAAAAACATGACACATGAGTCGCTGGAAAGTGGCGGGTGCATTTGTTAAGCCAAATGGCATCACACGAAATGCAAATATGCCCCATTCAGTGGCAAATGCCGTCTTGTGTTGGTCCTCTGGAGCAATGGCTACTTGGTTATAGCCTGAGAATCCATCAAGAAAGCTGTAAACTTCCTTGCCCGCAACTCTTTCCAATAGATGTTCTGTGATAGGAAGAGGATAACTGTCTCTAATCGTGGCGGCATTAACTTTTTTAAGGTTAATACACACACACAATTTTCCATTCTTCTTGGGCACAACCACAATGGGGGATACCCATTCGGTATGCTCAATTTCGTAAATGAATCCTGCTTCTATCAAGCGATCTATCTCCTCTTTAATCTTCGCAGCGTAGTTATCATTGTACGTGTACGGTTTCTGTTTTGTCGGTTTTGCATCTGGAGTCATAGGGATTCTATGAGAACATATATCTGGATCTACTCCTTTCAAATCTTTGTAACTCCAAGCGAACACATCTCTATATTCGCGCAATAGGGCAACTAGCTCTTCTTCTTCTTCAGTTGTCAAATCATGCCCTATGTATGTACATTTTTCTTCTTTTCCTTCGATAGCAACTATTATTTTCTTGGTTTTCTCTCGGTTATCATATACTTGTCCGTCATTCGCTTTTCTATTAGGCATTCGTACCATGATTCTTCTATCTTCGATTTCATATTTCTTGAAGTTCTCGGGTACTTCAAATAAAGATTCTTCTTTTTCTGACATGGTTTCTTTCTTCTTTCTTTTCTTGCCTTCACTCTTGTTATTCACTTGAGTGGCTAACCTCACCTCATTCGTAATTTCCTCGTGTCTCTGAGTGTGAGTCTCTACCTCGAAAAAATATTCTTCCTCTGATGCAAAGGGTGGGTCCATGATAATTGATTCTAAATCAAAATCGCTTGCATCCTCAACTGCATCAGTGTTAGGTTCACACTCTTCTAAAATTGCATCGCACATGATTGGCTCTATCGTGAAAACTGATATGTCATAGCCGTCCTCGTCACAGTGGGGTGTCCATTGTTCTTCATTGATGGCTACATCCATGGTTGCTAGGATTTCTGCCCAACCATGGGGTTCAAACTCTTCGTCTGGGAATACTACAGGCGCATAGGCTGGATCTTGAAGGGTTCGTGGATGTTGTTCTGCACCTAAGGTCCTGGCTTCTAACCTTTCTTCCTCTTGTTTGGCTACTTTACACATCCATAAGTGAGTATCCTCATGCAACCAAGAAGGATCTGATTCTAATGAGTGCACGGATTCTGCTTCTACTGGTGTCTTATGGATGGTATTCCATTGTATTGGGGGTACGTCTCTATGTGAATAGTCTTTAAGATTGACTTTGATAGTCACTCCTAAATGTTGCAAGTACAAAGAATTGGTTCCCCAATCTTGTACAATTTGCAACTGATGCATGAATGGTCGTCCCAATATCATCTCATAAGCATGGTTTTTTGCAAAATCACAAATGGCAAAGGTATGCTCAAATTCTACACCACAAGTGGTGAGAGATATGCCTTCTAGTAAGCCTAATGGTTTTTCTATGTGTCCATCAGCCATTTGTAGCTTCATCCTGGTGGGTCTCAATGCTGGCTTACCCCAACGTTTCCATAGAGCGGTGGTAGCGATGGCTACTCCGGCTCCTGAATCTAAGATGGCTTTCGTGGTGTAGCCCTGATGGGTTATCGGAAGATAAGTGTTACCTTCCTCTCCTTCGCTTACATCTCCGATCTTTTCTACGCGTACCTCTGGTACCTTCTTTTGTGATCCTATTTGTGAGGGAGTAGTAGCAAGCTCAGGGAATTGATTTGCTACATGCTTCCACAATTCTGGTTTTACCTTCAATAACTTCTCCAGAGTAAGGTTACATTGTACTTTGGTATTCTTGATCACTTCCGTGTTTCTAGGGATTACTGATTCTTCATTCCTCACTATTATCGTGGGTGCTCTCATACTAATAGACTTTGCTTCCCAAGGTCCTGTGAACTGAGGTAATTCTTGTAAAGAATTAGATTCAAATCTTGTGTGTTCACTCAGTTGTTCTTCCTCTACATCATCGTATATAGAGGGAATGTCTTGGGGAAATTGCTCCCGCAAGTCGTCTATTTCTTGAATAGGAGGATGGGTTCCTTGTTCCTTTCTCCATTTCTCTTCTTGGATTTCTCTCAAAAATTCATGTGAGTACCTATGTATGGAAGACAAATTGTCTTGACTTTCTGAGTTGGGTACTTGAGACAGGGATGGTGCATTCCTTTCCTGTGTCTCTGGGACAATAGGGTTCCTATGCTGATCCTTTTTCTCTTCGCTTTCAATCAAGTATTCTAGCCTCTCCATTAGTCCTTGAAAGTGTAATTCCGGTTTTGCCATGTTATTCCAATTAAGATATCTAGAGGCTTCGAACAAAGCTTGTGCTAGTTCTACCATTTTCATGCAAAGTTTAGTTCTCTCAATTTCTAGATCAGCTCGAGGGTAGTTTTTGCTCATTTCAGCTACTTGAGGTCCCTCTTTTAATCTAGCCTGATATGCACGAAACATCATGTCTAGATTTTCTGGTATGGGTTCCGCTAAAACTGATCCTGATTTTTGAGCTGGATTCTCTTGATTCAATTCCTGTGAACTCAATTCTTGGATTTTGGCTCTAGATTCCTTCAAACTTCCTTCCAACTCACTTATCTTTTTACTCCATTTTCTCTTTATCCTTTCTCTAGAATCTTTCCAAGATTTCGTCTTTTTACTACTAGATTTTGCAACTTCACTACTTCCGGCTATTTTCTCCTGATTAAGCTGTTCGTTCTGTAAGAGCGCCTGGGCTCTTGTGATAGCTTGGATAGGCACGTATGTAGGGTTGGATCCATCTGCGTAATTTACAATACCTATCACATTGATCGGTGTCACATTCGTAGCATTAACAGGGTTCTTAGGACAATCTTTGATTATGTGCTCTTTGCCACAATCAGCACAAAAGCCTTGTATGTTATAGTACTGTGATTGTCCTGCTATCGGGGGATGTGGACAATCCTTTATGAAATGATCTCCTTGGCACCTAAAGCATGGTCCTCTAGGGCCTTGTGGTCTCTGTTGTCTTAATTGGGGCCGTGGATTTGGGTTTGTGTACATCACATTAGCATAGTCTGGCTCCCAACTAGGTTCCACTGGTGGACTATCGTAATGATATGTCTCCACGTGTTCTGGTGACTCTGTGTAATATGCGGGTGGACTATCTACATGAGTGGAGTCAAAACTGTTTGAGTTCGGGTCATTCTCTGTGATCAAAGGTGAAGAAGGCACTAAGGCCCTACTTAGGCTCTCTTCTGCAGCAGCATATTTGACTGAGATGACATTCGCTGGTGGGGGTGGCTGCTGAGCTAAGACAGGTTGAGGTCTCTGTTGAGCCTGGTATGGGTAGTTCTGAGGAGGCCTATAGTAATAAGGCTGAGCATTGTATTGGCCTTGATACCTACCTGGCTGTGTGTATGCTTGCGGGTAGTTCTGTCTCACGGTTTGTTTGTTGTATGGGCAGTCCTGAGCCGTATGATTCGTGTATCTTCTTTCAATTGTACAGTATTGGCCACTAGGGTTGGCTTGTGGTTGTGGTGCATTGGGACACACATTTGCCATATGGTCACCACCACAGGTGTAACAGCGCTTGTTCATTAGCACCCTAGGTTTACTAGAAACTCCTAGTTTCTGAGCCACTTTTTCTGCTAGGTCTTCTATTGAGCTAGACAATTTTGTGGATGCTAGAGATGAACAGTCTGAGTCCTTATAGACCTTTGAGAGTTCCAACTCGTCTCCTAAGTTGTCCTCAATGTCTATACAAATTCTTACACATTGCTCTAGCGTTCTGGGTTCTTTTAGGTACACATAGGAGCGTAGTTTAGAGCTCAACAAGCCATCTAGAAACAATGACACTTGCTTGGCCTGTGAGGGTAGCTCTTGCATTGGACATCGTTCAACATATTGTCTAAACCTACGTCCTGCCAGTCTAACTGTTTCCTGAGGGGTCTGTTTGAAGCTATGAATCAACGAAGACGCGTCATGTCTAATCCCACTTTTAGAGAATTCGGTGATGAATGACTCTAAAAAGTGATGGATGTCTCTAAATTGCCTTTGTTGCAGAGGTTGGAACCAAGTTAAAGCGGTATTCTTTAACGTTAGCCCAAATGCGTTGTATTGCGTGAACATGTCTTCGACTTGTTCTGCTCTTAGTACTTGCTTGAATTCTGCGACATGGTCATAGGGATCTACTGTCCCATCAAAGTAATTTTTCATGGATTTCACTAATTGAGTGGGTCTCAGTATTCTTGCGTGTTCACGTGGTCTAGGTAGAGGAAAATCCTCTGTACCACCTGGTATTCCATGATCTCTTTGTCTATCCGCTCTATTAGTGTTCGTGGTTGTTCTATCTCTCCCTATGGGATGAGTGAAGCTTACTTCGGGTCTTTCTTTATTTCCCTCTCTTTGATTTCCATGGGCTGAGGATGTTCCTGCCCCTTGTTGACTTGTATTCATGTTCGTTCTAGATGCAGGGAATACCAATTCACCTCTCCATGTGTATGTGTTTTTAGCGTGGTCAGGCACCACAAAGACTCTTTCTGAAGTCTCATCCAGGTATACAACCTTTCCAGGTGTATCCGGGTCCTTGAACTCGTATATAGTGATGATACCTACCTCACTAAGTATGTATGTCTTGTATCTCCAAAAGGCTTCATCAGTTTCTTTATTTACAAACAACTCTATGCTTCTGTTGTCCTGAGGGATCCAATCCGGGATTAGTACTCGTGTCAGTACAGATTTCCCTCTAGGTGTTCTAGGCTCTTCTAATGGTTCTTTTCCTTGAGATTTTGTTTCCGTCTCTGGCTGAATCACGCCAAACTCGTTGGTATTGTTTGGCTGCGTACTTAAGATGTACATTGTTCCTTCTTTGTTTATGTACGCGTCTCTCTCAAATTTCACCACTGGACGTTCCAATCCAATGGGTTGATCGGGGTTGTGCATTTGCACCACTTGCCTTCGCAAACCATCCTCATAGATGCGAGCACCTAATCGGTTGGTTCGGAGAAACTCTAGTTGAGTCCTATAGGGTCCTTCTGGTTTTTCTAAATAGGCTACATTCGACCCTCCTTCTGGTTTTTCTGTGCTAAATGCCATTTCTGATTCGCTAGTATCTGAGCTCTCGTAGGGATAACTAGTGTTCAATTGTTGAGCCCACGATCGTGCAGTAGTTCTTACACTTGCCTCTGATGATCTAAGGCTTCGCCGGTCTGACTTACCTATATGTTTGCCCGATCTAAGGTTCATTAATTTTCTTCCTTGCACACTCAGTACACGCTCAGATCGTCAATGATTCTTTGTTATTGCTTTCTTGATTCTTTTTAGATTTCTTTAGATTCTTGTCTTAATGTATGCGTCAGGAATTCGACTTTCCGTGGTACTTTGAGTTCTCGTTCCGTCAGACTTATGTTCTTTCCTTTAGGTTTTCATGTCACACACCTTTACTTTAGTCTTGAACTTGATAAATTTAACTCTCTTGAACTTGAGGCGTTCCTATCGTCTTAAATCCACAATGCTAACGTTTATCCTAAGCTAAGAATTGACTGAGGGGGTTGAGTAATCTTCCAACCTCGAGTCAGCTTCTGGTTGCTCTGATGCCCAAGAAGCCGCGCTTCCCAAGCTTTATGCCCTTCACTGCCTTGCCTTGGTTGCCCTTGATTGCCCTTGCTAGACCTGGAAAAATCCAATATTAGACCACTTCACAGTTGGATGATCAAGCACTTGAGTATATACACCTTTTAAGTCCCTTCCCTTTTGCCCAAATTTTCAATGCTTGCCCCCTGGCTTTCTAGTCCCAAACTAGGTCAACCACAAAATAGCTTGTCTAAAAATAGACGTATCCTTTAAGAAAAAAATAGTTGAGGTCACGTAGTACTCGTAGAGAGCTTTCTAATGAGCTATTAAGCTCAAAAAACGGACTTCGGATGAAAAAGTTATGACCGTTCAGGCCCTGGGGGGTAAAAACTGACAAACAGGTTTTTCTCCAAATATGAGCTAAGGGGTCTCCTATGAGTCTAATCACCCAAAAATTTCCCAAAAATAGCCCCAAAATTGGCCAAAAAATGAAACCCTAAAATTTGCGATGGGGGTGCACAATCGCGATGGTGGGAGACAATCGCGATGGTCTGGGGCTGTCGCGATGGCGTGAAATTGCACCGTCGCGATGGCATGAAATTGGACAATCGCGATGGCGTGAAATTGCACCGTCGCGATGGTCTGAAGTGCACCGTCGCGATGGTGTGAAAGTGCACAATCGCGATGGTCTGAAAGTGCACAATCGTGATGGCGTCAGTCAACGGTCAACATGGACAATCGCGATGGTCCAAAGTGAACCGTCGCGATGGTTACAGATGCGATGGCTTGAGCCAATCGCGATGGTCTGGGCGCGATGGCGTGAGCCAATCGCGATGGTCTGAATTTTTGAAGTGTCGCGATGGTGTGAGGGTGTCGTCGCGATGGTCCAAAAAATGAACCGTCGCGATGGTCTAGATTGCCACGTGGCACCGTCCGCGCGATGGCGTGAGCCAATCGCGATGGCGTGACACAATTGCGATGGTCAGAGACCGTCGCGATGGCGTGAGCCAATCGCGATGGTGTGACACAATCGCGATGGTCAGAGACCGTCGCAATGGTCCACCAAAATGCAAATTTTGTGAATGCAGCTATGGATTCCTGTAGGTGCAGGTGTGCTCTTCACGCTGGTGTGGTCGCCTTCTCCAAATTCCGAACTTTGCAGACCATCGCGATGGTCTGACACAGACGGAAATTTCTGACAGAAACTGAATTTTTTACCTTTTTGCAGCCTTCCTGATGCACTGGAGCTCTGTACCTGCAAGAAAACTCAAGAAAACAAAAGTACACACAAGCACAAAAGCTCTCTCTCACTCTCTTGCATGCACAAATGAGGGGAAATGAGGAGAATGGGTGGATATGGTGAATTTTCTGATTTTTTTGGAAATGAAGATGATGATGCGGTGATGAAGATGGAGTGTGGGGGAGGTGAAAAACACTAAAAACTAAGTAAAAACAGCAACAAAAACTGAAATTTTTACCTTCCAACGCCACTTCTTGCTATACTCTTACCATCACACATTCGTCCTAGACTCGATCCCCGGCAACGGCGCCAAATTTGGTGTTGCTCTAGCACAATGGTGAGAACCACGTTAAGAAGCTCCACCTCCTTAATGTCAATCCGCGGAAAAGATAGGAGTGATATGAAGATCGTGAATGTGAGATGAAGTGAGAGTGAAGGTGAGAAGCATAGAAATGCACACACACATACACACACACTACGAAGAGACAAGCAAGACACAATGGAAGGTGAGAAATCAACTCTATTACTCAAGAACACTATTACAAGCTCAAAAAGAACTCTAAACTCCAACAAGCTAACACTAACCCCCCCAAAAATGAGCTCTCTAGCTCTTTTTATAGTTTCTAGACTAGTTTTGACCGGTTTCACATCTAGTGACCGGCCTAGTTAAAAATTAGGTCCTAGATGCTATTTGGAAGGGTAAACGATGTCTAAAAATAACGAAAATTGATATGCTTGTTCTACCTAAGCTCCTCAAGCTCGAGGACTCCTCGGCTTGCACAAAATGGAGCTCTGGGATTACAAAATGGGGTTTTCTATGTTACATATGTTACAATAGTGATAAAAATCACTGTTGGAGGTTTTTGAAAAGTATTTTTAGAACATGATTCTTTGAAAAAAGATTTGACTGGCTCCCTGCTCCGTTGTTACATGCTTCCGTGTCGTCTGTGCCTCTGGCTGCTTCCAACACTCTTGAAGTTCATCTTAAGGCCATCGCAAGGGGTGGTGAGACTCACAACTAAAGCTCCAACACGCCAAGCTAGGATAAACAGAGGGTATGATGATTCAATGGGGAACTCATCAAAGGATCTATTAAAGGTTGGAAGTGCAATTAAGATAAGATAGAGGATGGTTAGCCAACTGTCATGCTGAGTAGAGATTAGCACTTGAATTCATCATTGCTACGCACACCCGTAGAGGGGGGAGAGCTCAAGAAATAGAAGCAAGACAACCATCTGGAAGGGAAACAAAGAGGTACTATCTATGCAGAAGAAGTTATGCCATGCACAACTCATCTCACATTTGGATGTGTAAGGTCACTTAGCAATTAGTTCATGCTTATACTTTCCTCTATTAAAGCTTCATCATATAAGAGTATTGGGCTTCATCATTTTGCTCATGGGAATTCGCAGAGTCATAGGAATGTGTTCATGATCTCGCTGTGCATAACCCTTCACCTCAGCTATGTATTACAATCATTGAAATGAATGTTGCATCTCTCTATGAATACACACATACAACTAGATTGGTACATGTATGTGAATATCTATTGATCATGAAAAGGGTCGAGAGCATGCACACAACCATGAGCCCCAATGAGTAGATATATGTCCTACGTGGGATGCAGCATTATGGAGAATAGTTGTCATGCCCTTGTATGTATATTGTCATTCACTTGAATTCCATCCTACAATTGCATATTGAGAAGCTTTTGTAAAGTGGGGACCCCGTTGAAGCATACATATGAGTTGCTCTTTTTAGAGACCACCCAACGAATGGGGCCCATAATGTTTATAGTCATGGGCACAACCTCTACAAATACTTGCACCATTAGCTTATGTTAATGCTTCCATCCCCCAAGAGTCAAACCAACTCTCTCACGAGGATTAGAAGTGCAACAATTCGAGATAGATAAAGGGGAAGTTTTGTGCAAGGACTTTTGCGTCCGTTCCTAATTCGCACCAAGAAATCAAAGGAAAATAGTACATCATTGAGGAATAGATCTTAGGAAGAACATGTCTTCGTTAGGATCAGTAGAATTGCGAAATGATTTTCCACAAATTCTGAGGGGAGTGGCATGGTAAGGTTGAAATTGGATTTTTGTTGTCAAAGTTTTGCTTTGGAATTAACTACCTAGGAGGGACCTCGGCTACCTTTGGATGGGGCAGTTTGAAAAATACAAAAATGTTGGGAGTGCCAAGAGCTAGCGAATTTATTACATAAAGAACTAGAGGGAGTGTGAGACAGAATGCGAGTGTGAATGTGTGTTTGAGTTATACATGTGTGAGAATGTGGGTGAGTTTATGTCTATAAGGAAGAAGGAAAGTGGGAGAAAAGAGAGAAAGAGTAAAAGAGAGTTAGGGCATGAGAGAGAAGAAAAGTAAGTGTCTATGTGTATGTGCGTGTGTGTGTGTGGGAGTGGGTGTGGGAGTGAGAGTAAGAGAGGGAAAGAGAGAGCAAGAGTGAAAGAGAGTATCTGAGGGTGTCAGAAAAGGAGAGTGAGTGAGTGGAAGAGTGGGCAAAAGGAAGTGTGAAAGAGTTAGAGAGGAATAGAGGAAGAGTGTAAGATAGAGATAAAGAAAGAGGAAGAGAGTGGGAAAAGGAGAAGGAGAGTGAGGGTGTAGGTGTAAGAGAGTATGTGTGTGCGTGTTCGAGAGGGAAAGAGAGGAAAAGAGAAAAAGGGAAAGTGAGGGCATGTGTGTATGTGAGCATAAGTGTATGCGAGTGAGTGAGTGAGTGTGATTGAGTAAGAGAAAGAAGGAGAACAAGGGAGTGTGAAAGAGCATGTGTATGAGTGAAAGAAAGTAAGTGAAAGATGAATTGAGAAAGAGGGAGCAAAGGAAAGAAAGGGAAGGAGAACAAGAGGAAAAGAAGGTGAGTAGGGAGGGAGGGAGAGAGAGAGAGAGAGAGAGACAAAGAGAGAGATTACGAGGATAATTGTAAGGTTGAAACTTTGCTAGCACATGTATCCGGGCTTCCACTTCACTTCCCACCACGAAATTATGCATTCGAGTACTAATTGGTGATGTAGAGCAAGGCAAGTGGACCGATTTTGAGTAATTTGGGCAAAGCATAAGCGTATATAGGCATCTTTTCCTTGGGCTAAGGACATCTACATTTTGGCGATCCTACTGGGGATCGAAAAGTGAGTGTAATTGTGTGCAATTAATGGCTTTGAGGTGAAACAAATTTGATGAGATATAGAAAACTGAGCAAATTTAGTTGCATGTGGGCATTGTTCTCTGGGGCATAGGACATTAAACACAGACCCTTTTTGTGGAGGGAAATCAGTGTAATATTATACCATGTGAGCTGATAATTCATGTTCCTCAAGCCTCAGTCCTTTGGCTACATCCATGGTAAATGAATCCCTCTCAACAAGGCCTGGGCCATTTGGATGGTACACTCTTAACTATTCAACATGGATGGCTTGTTCTAGAGTGAATAGGTGTAGAAGATGAGTAGGCATGGGTATAGATATCTACAAATGATATTCCCAAAAGCTGGTTGAGAACATTTATTTGAGCATCTTTTTGTAACAAGTCGGTAAATATTTAATGTGAATATGCCATGCATATATGGTCGCAGAGGGTGTGGTGCTCATACCATAGACCAAATCAAAGTTTTCTTCAGTGCAACATGGTGCTGAGATGTATGGAGATTTTACTTTCCTGAACATCTTGAAGACCATCATCATCAGCTAGAATATCTTCATACACATCTTTATTGATACATCAAGCATATTCTTTAAGTGAGGATTCCAATGTTGGAATGTGGACATCATGTAGGAGGTCCTCTGAGTGGGGCAAAGTTGGGTTGAAATATCATACCTCATTGTGATCATTGAGGGATGTCCCCGATTAGAATTGCATGGCAAAGGTGGGAATCTTCCCTGTGACACACTTTATCTCTTGATCAGGCATTAGTGAGATAGGTTTAGAAGATACTCAAAATGAAGCACCATTTCTTCAAGGTTTTCCATTGACTGAATCTGTATGTCACACGATTGTTAGGTGTGTCCGATTTCTTCTAGCTGTTTGAGCCATTGTGGCCTAGATGGCTCATATGTTTCTTGAACTTCCTCAATGATGAGTTCTCTTGGCACTTGTTACGGTTCGTATGTGTGTTTGTAAGTTTCTTCGATTGGTATCTCTATGATCTCCTCAGGGTTAGGTATTGTCGACGGTGAAGGTGGCCTCTCGTATTGAAGTAATTTTGCTTTTAACTCTTTTATTTCATTCTAAAATGCTATGGTATCTAGGGATTCTTTACTAATAGGGATTTCCTCTAGGACAAGGGTGCTTGTGGTGGGTTGTTTGCGGCATAGTTGATTGAGTTATTCAGTTAACTGATTGTAGGAGTTTAAAATGTTGGCATGTTTTTCTAGTATCGTGCAGATATTCTTAAAGGGGATCACTTGGAATCAAGATGGACTAAATTGAGTGCTAGAGGTATTCTCAATTTTTTCTTCTAAGCTATCTTGATTCTACTATTGTAGGCATTTTTTCTTTTCTAGGACAGTTGCCATGTATCATCATAAGAGAGCCATGATACGTTGAAGTTTGATGTTGCACTCCATTTTTGTGTGTAAATGGGTTTCAGGTTCTTTTATAGCTCCTTGATCGACATTCTTGAGATTGGATTCAAGCTCCAAACGGGACTATTGTACAGATTTTGTAATGCCCTATTGTTTTCTTCTAATCTAATCACTCTTTCTTGTAATTGGATGAATTCAAAGATGATCGATGCATTGTGCTCTTCAAGGTGTTGACATTCCTATCTTAATTGACTAGCACATTGATTCATGGTATTAAATGTAGTATCTACCTTCATGGATGCTATATTTACAGGTGGGAAATGCATGGGGAGGGGGAATGGGGATGGGAATTATGGATGTTGTGCACAGGGGTGTATTAGGTGCAGGTCATGTTGGTGGAGGGGGAATGGGAAGGTGGAATTGTGGAGGGACGGGAGGTTTTGTGGGTGGTGAGATGTCCATAGGATTGGACGTGGATGTGCTTGAAGTTTCTACCGTGAATATGAGGATGATAGGTGTAGTGCTCTTGGTATCAATGAAAAGTGAAGATTTTATAAATTGAAGACCTTGAGAATGGCCAAGCTTTCAAGAAGTAGATTGAGTGCGTGGTCAAAACATCACATGGAGGAAGGATGTCGAAGGTGATGATGTGGTCAACGATGGTTGAGGTTGAATAGGTCATTGGGGAAAAAAATGGTGCGGGTGGATTGCAATGTAGGATAGCTTAACATGGTAGAAGTGGGGATTGGGTGAACTACTTCAAGATGATGGAGTGGGTAACCTAAAGGGGGTTGAGCTATGGAAGAAGATATATTATACAATGCACTAGTGAGCGATGAGAAGAGCAAGGAATGGGATATTGGGCTCGAAAGCTAAAGGCAAGTTGGGTTGTGGATAATGCGGCGATTGTTACATATCTTCGGTGCAAGGTGGTGAATGGGGCAGGGTATGAAAAAGTGGTTCCTAAGGTTGGGTGACTACTTTGGCCAAGGTTGTCGGCTGAGTTCCTTGGGATCTAGTCAAGGATACAGGGGAAATAGGTGATACTAGGAAGGTTTGTACAAAAGTCTTAGTAGTGAGATCAGTGGTGGGTGTTTGTTGGAAGCAGTCAGAGGCACAGACGACGTGGAAGCATGTAAAGACGGAGCAGGGAGCCAGTCGGATCATTTTTTCAAACAACTATGTTTTTATTATTACCTCTTCAAACATCCAATAGTGATTTTCATCACTCTTGTAACATATGTGTTAGTATATGATCAATGTCTACCCCTCATGATTGTATGCACATTTTGTAAGGCCCCCTTTATGAGGAGAAGCCAAGCATGCATTACCCAATTGATGGGAATCCCAACTTGAATGTTGGATGAAGGTCATATTGGACCATGTAAGATATTATAAGGAAAGGGAGTTATCAAGGTCCCCAATTGTGGGGTCCGAGGCAGCGGTGAGCAGCCCCGGCTGGGGGGTCCAAGGGGGCCAGCGGGCCCCCTGGCTGGGGGGTCCCAGGGGGCCAGCGGGCCCCCTGGTGGGGGTCCGGGGGCAGCGCCCCCGGCGCGACGGTAAAGGGAATATTCCATGGAATATTCCCTGTCGGAGTCAGAAATCATTTATATTTGTTAGGTCGGTTCAACCAGTCTAAGCCGTGTATGGCAATTACGCGGGCGGTGGCCGCCCACGCTCTACCGCCCATGTATAGCCGTCCATGGCAGGCCACCCATGATCCTATATATACATGACTTCTGCACTACCTAAGACATTGAGTTGAGCCAGCATACCTCTACCTTGTATCTCCCTATCTAGAGTTGTCTAGATCACCATTTAAGCTCTACCTTGAGAGCGCACGGGTGGACAACGCCATCATCTTTGTACTTGCTGCTAGTAGAAAATTGTTGAGATTCTCCTATATCTGTTATCTTCTCTGTTATTGCTCCTGTGTTATATTGCGTAACTATTGTCTTACATGGTATCAGAGCTGTAAGGTTCGAATAGCTTGAGAAGTATCATTATTTTAGCCTACTAGCATACTAGAATATCATTAGATTATTCGAGTGATTACATGATGGCTTCATCATCGAACAGTAGTCTTGGTGCTTCAGCTAATGTTAATGCTGCACCTATTCGAATTCGTCCACCTGCATTCACTGAAGGGAAGCTGGATGGAACCAACTATACACTCTGGAAGTTCAAAATTTCTGCAATTTTGGACTCCTATGAATTACTTGACACTGTCATGGGACCGATGGGATTGGATCCAGAGCCTATACCAGTTGAAGATCCAGCAAATTCAAGATTGATGATTCAGCCAGATCCAGATCTTCTACGAGCTTGGAAGAGGCGGAATGCTGATGCATTATGTGCGATTGTCACTAGTGTAAGTGATTCTGTGCTTACTTTAGTTCAACATACTACTAAAGCACATGAGGCTTGGGGCATATTGGCTCGACAATATGAGACCAAGAACCACACTAGGATACAGAATTTAGAAAATCAGTTGGCAAATGAAAAACATTCTGATTCTGAAAAGGCTGAAGATTTTATCAAACGGATAAAGCATCTTCAAGATCAATTGGCTGCAGTTGGTGTTGTTATAACACCAGAAGAGCTGGCTCGAAGATCTGTACGTGTTCTTCCAGCAAAGTATGATGGATTAGTAACAGCCCTTAACACTCAGGTAAGGCCAACTCCTCTTACATTTGAAGAGTTTTGTGCCATGCTTTTAGAAGAAGAGATGCGGCTGAAGAATCGGCAAAGTACAACTGATGCTGCATTCTCAGCAAATGCAAAAGGTAAAGGCTCTTCAGAGGGATCAAAGAAGAAGCCAAAGAAGAAAAAGTTCACAGGAAGTTGCTTCTATTGTGAAAAGAAAGGCCATGCCATCAAGGATTGCAGAAAGAAGCAAGCTGATGAACGGAATGGGACTGTAAAATCATCATGGAAGAACAAAGAGTCTGCAAACAACACAGAGCTGGAACTTTGGGTAGCTATTGAAGAGGTATGTTCATCTGCTCAAGCTCGTGTTGATGAGCCATGGATTTTAGATAGTGGAGCTTCTCGCCATATGACTAGTAAAAAGGATTGGTATAGTTCCCTAGTGCCTCTGCGGGAATCCATCAATGTAGTGGTGGGAAATGACTCCAAGTGTCCAGCTGAAGGAACTGGAACCATCTCTTTTATCACTTCTCCAGGTGTTGAGAAAAAGTTATCCGATGTTCTCTATGTACCTACACTCAAAAGAAATTTGTTGTCAGTTTCTGCAATAACAGATCGTGGACTCGAAGTTCACTTCAATAAGAGTGGTGCGGAAATCATGGATTCATCAGGTAATGTTGTAGGTAAAGGCATACGACGGGATAACTTGTATGAGTTAAGTGCTTTAACTGCTACAGAAGATAAAGATGTAAGCAGGTTATGGCACCGACGATTTGGGCATCTCGGATTTGCAGTTTTGAAGGAGATGCAACGAACAGGGATGGTTGCTCATATGCCTGCATTTTCAGAGTTGCAGGAACCTTGTGAAGCTTGTATGATGGGCAAGCAACAACGAAAGGCATTTCCAAGAGAGACCAGCAATCGATCTCAAGCTCCTCTAGAGTTGGTACATGCTGATCTCTGCGGTAAAATGTCTACACCTGCTTTAGGAGGATCTTTCTACTTCTTGCTGTTAGTCGACGATTATAGTAGAAAGATGTGGGTTTATTTCATTCGAGAGAAGGCTGATGCTTTTGAAAAATTTAAAATGTGGCATAAGTATGTAGAAAATGAATCAGGAAGGAAATTGAAGAAATTTAGAACAGATAGAGGAGGTGAATTCTTGTCAACAGAATTCAACAATTACTGTAAGGAGCATGGTGTGAAAAGGCAACTTACCACAGCTCATACACCCCAACAAAATGGCGTTGTTGAGCGCAGGAACAGGACAGTAGTTGAAATGGCTCGTTGTATGTTGAAGGCTCAAGACATGCCTGATTCATTCTGGGCAGAAGCAGTCAATACAGCAGTCTACATCCTCAATCGAAGCTACAAAAAAGCACTGAAGGGGATGACTCCTCAAGAAGCATATTCTGGTAAAAAGCCTTCAGTTTTGCATTTCAGAATTTTTGGTT
This sequence comes from Ceratopteris richardii, assembly GCA_020310875.1. Classification (NCBI taxonomy): domain Eukaryota; kingdom Viridiplantae; phylum Streptophyta; class Polypodiopsida; order Polypodiales; family Pteridaceae; genus Ceratopteris; species Ceratopteris richardii. Next base: position 59,359,558 of record CM035442.1, read on the forward strand.
GTTTCTGTTATGCACATATTCCTGATTCAACAATATCAAAGTTGGATTCAAAAAGCAAAAAGTGTGTCTTCCTAGGATATAGTGAAGAGTCTAAAGCATACAGGTTATGGGATCTTGAGGCAAGGAAGATTTTTGTCAGCCGAGATGTGGTGTTTGATGAACGACCACACTTAGTAGAAGATAAAGGTAAATCTACTATCTCATCAAGCGGAGAAATATCTCACCTTGTGCCTATCAAAAGACAGGTTAAAGTTGAGGAGGAGGAAACATCTGATGGAGAAATTTCCTCAATAAAAAGCCAACCAGTTGTAGCTGCACAGCGTAAGCCACTACCGAAGTGGGCACAACAGCTCTTTGATGATCTTAATCCACATGTAGATGTACCAGAATCATCATCGGATGGATTACGAAGATCAAAGAGAATAGAGGAGCAAAGAAGAGCCTCAGAACACATTGTTAACATGGCTCTAATGGCAGATATCATGGGTTCGATAAAGGAACCTACCACCATTGAAGAAGCCATTGATGATCTAGATTGGAGAGCGGCAATGCAGTCTGAGTATGATAGTATACTCAAAAATGATACATGGGATCTAGTCGACTTGCCGCCAAAGAAGAAGGTAATAGGTACTAAATGGATTTGGAAAGCTAAGTATAAAGCTGATGGAACATTAGAAAAGTATAAGGCACGATTAGTTGCACAGGGTTTTTCACAGATTGAAGGATTTGATGTTCAAGAAACTTTTGCACCAACAGCACGCATGACAACTATTCGGACGGTACTTGCAGTAGCTGCACAAAAGTCTTGGCCTATTTTCCAGATGGATGTCAAATCTGCATTTTTGAATGGTCACCTCAAGGAGGAGGTATATGTATCTCAACCACCAGGTTTTGAGGTGCCCAATTCAGAAAATAAAGTTTGCAGGTTGAAGAAAGCTTTGTATGGACTTAAGCAAGCTCCACGGGCTTGGTACCAACGAATAGATCATTTTTTCAAAAATATGGGTTTTGAAAGAAGTACTTCTGATGCTAACTTGTATGTAACGAAAAGGGATAGCAAGCTAGTTGTTGTCATTGTATATGTAGATGATTTGATCATTACAGGAGATCATCAGGAACTCATCAATCAAACTCGGATCAGCTTGGGAACTGAGTTTGAAATGACAGACTTAGGTCTACTCCATTTTTGTCTGGGAATTGAAGTATGGCAAAGGAAGGATGGCATTTTCATCTCACAACAAAAATATTCCAAAGAAATTCTCAAGGCATTTGGAATGATGGACTGCAAACCAACTAGCACACCTATGGAGGTAAATCATAAGCTATCTATGGATGATAACATGCCTGATGTAGATGCTAAGAAGTATAGGAAGCTCGTTGGAAGTCTTATTTTTCTGTGCAACACTAGACCAGACATTTGCTATGCTGTTGGAGTGTTAAGCAGGTTTTCCAACAAACCTAAGGAGAGTCACTGGAATGCTGGAATGCGAATTCTAAGGTACATTGCAGGAACCTTGGATTTTGGTATTTTGTATACCACAGGTGATACACTCCAAGGATATTGTGATTCAGATTGGGCTGGAGATTGTGATTCTAGAAAATCAGTTTTCTGGATATTGTTTCTCACTTGGTTCAGGAATATTTTCTTGGGTAAGTAGGAAGCAACCAACTCTCGCACTCTCCTCCACTGAAGCAGAGTACAAAGCAGCTTGTTTTGCTTCTTGTGAGGCAGTCTGGTTAAGGAGAATTCTTGCAGATCTTGGCTTTCCATCAAATATGCCAACTGTACTCAAGTGTGATAATCAAAGTTGTATGGCTATTGCAAAGAACCCAGTATTTCATGCTCGCACCAAGCACATAGAAGTACAGTACCATTACATTCGTGAGCTAATTGAAGATGAAATTGTGGAGCTAGAATATTGCCCAACAGAGGCAAATTGTGCTGACATATTCACTAAAGCACTTGGAAGAGAGCAGCTCAACAAGCATCTTCAACAGATGGGCATAGGACCGAGACCTACTTGATTTATCATCGGTAAACATTGAGGGGGGGTGTTAGTATATGATCAATGTCTACCCCTCATGATTGTATGCACATTTTGTAAGGCCCCCTTTATGAGGAGAAGCCAAGCATGCATTACCCAATTGATGGGAATCCCAACTTGAATGTTGGATGAAGGTCATATTGGACCATGTAAGATATTATAAGGAAAGGGAGTTATCAAGGTCCCCAATTGTGGGGTCCGAGGCAGCGGTGAGCAGCCCCGGCTGGGGGGTCCAAGGGGGCCAGCGGGCCCCCTGGCTGGGGGGTCCCAGGGGGCCAGCGGGCCCCCTGGTGGGGGTCCGGGGGCAGCGCCCCCGGCGCGACGGTAAAGGGAATATTCCATGGAATATTCCCTGTCGGAGTCAGAAATCATTTATATTTGTTAGGTCGGTTCAACCAGTCTAAGCCGTGTATGGCAATTACGCGGGCGGTGGCCGCCCACGCTCTACCGCCCATGTATAGCCGTCCATGGCAGGCCACCCATGATCCTATATATACATGACTTCTGCACTACCTAAGACATTGAGTTGAGCCAGCATACCTCTACCTTGTATCTCCCTATCTAGAGTTGTCTAGATCACCATTTAAGCTCTACCTTGAGAGCGCACGGGTGGACAACGCCATCATCTTTGTACTTGCTGCTAGTAGAAAATTGTTGAGATTCTCCTATATCTGTTATCTTCTCTGTTATTGCTCCTGTGTTATATTGCGTAACTATTGTCTTACATGGTATCAGAGCTGTAAGGTTCGAATAGCTTGAGAAGTATCATTATTTTAGCCTACTAGCATACTAGAATATCATTAGATTATTCGAGTGATTACATGATGGCTTCATCATCGAACAGTAGTCTTGGTGCTTCAGCTAATGTTAATGCTGCACCTATTCGAATTCGTCCACCTGCATTCACTGAAGGGAAGCTGGATGGAACCAACTATACACTCTGGAAGTTCAAAATTTCTGCAATTTTGGACTCCTATGAATTACTTGACACTGTCATGGAACCGATGGGATTGGATCCAGAGCCTATACCAGTTGAAGATCCAGCAAATTCAAGATTGATGATTCAGCCAGATCCAGATCTTCTACGAGCTTGGAAGAGGCGGAATGCTGATGCATTATGTGCGATTGTCACTAGTGTAAGTGATTCTGTGCTTACTTTAGTTCAACATACTACTAAAGCACATGAGGCTTGGGGCATATTGGCTCGACAATATGAGACCAAGAACCACACTAGGATACAGAATTTAGAAAATCAGTTGGCAAATGAAAAACATTCTGATTCTGAAAAGGCTGAAGATTTTATCAAACGGATAAAGCATCTTCAAGATCAATTGGCTGCAGTTGGTGTTGTTATAACACCAGAAGAGCTGGCTCGAAGATCTGTACGTGTTCTTCCAGCAAAGTATGATGGATTAGTAACAGCCCTTAACACTCAGGTAAGGCCAACTCCTCTTACATTTAAAGAGTTTTGTGCCATGCTTTTAGAAGAAGAGATGCGGCTGAAGAATCGGCAAAGTACAACTGATGCTGCATTCTCAGCAAATGCAAAAGGTAAAGGCTCTTCAGAGGGATCAAAGAAGAAGCCAAAGAAGAAAAAGTTCACAGGAAGTTGCTTCTATTGTGAAAAGAAAGGCCATGCCATCAAGGATTGCAGAAAGAAGCAAGCTGATGAACGGAATGGGACTGTAAAATCATCATGGAAGAACAAAGAGTCTGCAAACAACACAGAGCTGGAACTTTGGGTAGCTATTGAAGAGGTATGTTCATCTGCTCAAGCTCGTGTTGATGAGCCATGGATTTTAGATAGTGGAGCTTCTCGCCATATGACTAGTAAAAAGGATTGGTATAGTTCCCTAGTGCCTCTGCGGGAATCCATCAATGTAGTGGTGGGAAATGACTCCAAGTGTCCAGCTGAAGGAACTGGAACCATCTCTTTTATCACTTCTCCAGGTGTTGAGAAAAAGTTATCCGATGTTCTCTATGTACCTACACTCAAAAGAAATTTGTTGTCAGTTTCTGCAATAACAGATCGTGGACTCGAAGTTCACTTCAATAAGAGTGGTGCGGAAATCATGGATTCATCAGGTAATGTTGTAGGTAAAGGCATACGACGGGATAACTTGTATGAGTTAAGTGCTTTAACTGCTACAGAAGATAAAGATGTAAGCAGGTTATGGCACCGACGATTTGGGCATCTCGGATTTGCAGTTTTGAAGGAGATGCAACGAACAGGGATGGTTGCTCATATGCCTGCATTTTCAGAGTTGCAGGAACCTTGTGAAGCTTGTATGATGGGCAAGCAACAACGAAAGGCATTTCCAAGAGAGACCAGCAATCGATCTCAAGCTCCTCTAGAGTTGGTACATGCTGATCTCTACGGTAAAATGTCTACACCTGCTTTAGGAGGATCTTTCTACTTCTTGCTGTTAGTCGACGATTATAGTAGAAAGATGTGGGTTTATTTCATTCGAGAGAAGGCTGATGCTTTTGAAAAATTTAAAATGTGGCATAAGTATGTAGAAAATGAATCAGGAAGGAAATTGAAGAAATTTAGAACAGATAGAGGAGGTGAATTCTTGTCAACAGAATTCAACAATTACTGTAAGGAGCATGGTGTGAAAAGGCAACTTACCACAGCTCATACACCCCAACAAAATGGCGTTGTTGAGCGCAGGAACAGGACAGTAGTTGAAATGGCTCGTTGTATGTTGAAGGCTCAAGACATGCCTGATTCATTCTGGGCAGAAGCAGTCAATACAGCAGTCTACATCCTCAATCGAAGCTACAAAAAAGCACTGAAGGGGATGACTCCTCAAGAAGCATATTCTGGTAAAAAGCCTTCAGTTTTGCATTTCAGAATTTTTGGTTGTTTCTGTTATGCACATATTCCTGATTCAACAAGATCAAAGTTGGATTCAAAAAGCAAAAAGTGTGTCTTCCTAGGATATAGTGAAGAGTCTAAAGCATACAGGTTATGGGATCTTGAGGCAAGGAAGATTTTTGTCAGCCGAGATGTGGTGTTTGATGAACGACCACACTTAGTAGAAGATAAAGGTAAATCTACTATCTCATCAAGCGGAGAAATATCTCACCTTGTGCCTATCAAAAGACAGGTTAAAGTTGAGGAGGAGGAAACATCTGATGGAGAAATTTCCTCAATAAAAAGCCAACCAGTTGTAGCTGCACAGCGTAAGCCACTACCGAAGTGGGCACAACAGCTCTTTGATGATCTTAATCCACATGTAGATGTACCAGAATCATCATCGGATGGATTACGAAGATCAAAGAGAATAGAGGAGCAAAGAAGAGCCTCAGAACACATTGTTAACATGGCTCTAATGGCAGATATCATGGGTTCGATAAAGGAACCTACCACCATTGAAGAAGCCATTGATGATCCAGATTGGAGAGCGGCAATGCAGTCTGAGTATGATAGTATACTCAAAAATGATACATGGGATCTAGTCGACTTGCCGCCAAAGAAGAAGGTAATAGGTACTAAATGGATTTGGAAAGCTAAGTATAAAGCTGATGGAACATTAGAAAAGTATAAGGCACGATTAGTTGCACAGGGTTTTTCACAGATTGAAGGATTTGATGTTCAAGAAACTTTTGCACCAACAGCACGCATGACAACTATTCGGACGGTACTTGCAGTAGCTACACAAAAGTCTTGGCCTATTTTCCAGATGGATGTCAAATCTGCATTTTTGAATGGTCACCTCAAGGAGGAGGTATATGTATCTCAACCACCAGGTTTTGAGGTGCCCAATTCAGAAAATAAAGTTTGCAGGTTGAAGAAAGCTTTGTATGGACTTAAGCAAGCTCCACGGGCTTGGTACCAACGAATAGATCATTTTTTCAAAAATATGGGTTTTGAAAGAAGTACTTCTGATGCTAACTTGTATGTAACGAAAAGGGATAGCAAGCTAGTTGTTGTCATTGTATATGTAGATGATTTGATCATTACAGGAGATCATCAGGAACTCATCAATCAAACTCGGATCAGCTTGGGAACTGAGTTTGAAATGACAGACTTAGGTCTACTCCATTTTTGTCTGGGAATTGAAGTATGGCAAAGGAAGGATGGCATTTTCATCTCACAACAAAAATATTCCAAAGAAATTCTCAAGGCATTTGGAATGATGGACTGCAAACCAACTAGCACACCTATGGAGGTAAATCATAAGCTATCTATGGATGATAACATGCCTGATGTAGATGCTAAGAAGTATAGGAAGCTCGTTGGAAGTCTTATTTTTCTGTGCAACACTAGACCAGACATTTGCTATGCTGTTGGAGTGTTAAGCAGGTTTTCCAACAAACCTAAGGAGAGTCACTGGAATGCTGGAATGCGAATTCTAAGGTACATTGCAGGAACCTTGGATTTTGGTATTTTGTATACCACAGGTGATACACTCCAAGGATATTGTGATTCAGATTGGGCTGGAGATTGTGATTCTAGAAAATCAGTTTTCTGGATATTGTTTCTCACTTGGTTCAGGAATATTTTCTTGGGTAAGTAGGAAGCAACCAACTCTCGCACTCTCCTCCACTGAAGCAGAGTACAAAGCAGCTTGTTTTGCTTCTTGTGAGGCAGTCTGGTTAAGGAGAATTCTTGCAGATCTTGGCTTTCCATCAAATATGCCAACTGTACTCAAGTGTGATAATCAAAGTTGTATGGCTATTGCAAAGAACCCAGTATTTCATGCTCGCACCAAGCACATAGAAGTACAGTACCATTACATTCGTGAGCTAATTGAAGATGAAATTGTGGAGCTAGAATATTGCCCAACAGAGGCAAATTGTGCTGACATATTCACTAAAGCACTTGGAAGAGAGCAGCTCAACAAGCATCTTCAACAGATGGGCATAGGACCGAGACCTACTTGATTTATCATCGGTAAACATTGAGGGGGGGTGTTAGTATATGGTCAATGTCTACCCCTCATGATTGTATGCACATTTTGTAAGGCCCCCTTTATGAGGAGAAGCCAAGCATGCATTACCCAATTGATGGGAATCCCAACTTGAATGTTGGATGAAGGTCATATTGGACCATGTAAGATATTATAAGGAAAGGGAGTTATCAAGGTCCCCAATTGTGGGGTCCGAGGCAGTGGTGAGCAGCCCCGGCTGGGGGGTCCAAAGGGGCCAGCGGGCCCCCTAGCTGGGGGGTCCCAGGGGGCCAGCGGGCCCCCTGGTGGGGGTCCGGGGGCAGCGCCCCCGGCGCGACGGTAAACGGAATATTCCATGGAATATTCCCTGTCGGAGTCAGAAATCATTTATATTTGTTAGGTCGGTTCAACCAGTCTAAGCCGTGTATGGCAATTACGCGGGCGGTGGCCGCCCACGCTCTACCGCCCATGTATAGCCGTCCATGGCAGGCCACCCATGATCCTATATATACATGACTTCTGCACTACCTAAGACATTGAGTTGAGCCAGCATACCTCTACCTTGTATCTCCCTATCTAGAGTTGTCTAGATCACCATTTAAGCTCTACCTTGAGAGCGCACGGGTGGACAACGCCATCATCTTTGTACTTGCTGCTAGTAGAAAATTGTTGAGATTCTCCTATATCTGTTATCTTCTCTGTTATTGCTCCTGTGTTATATTGCGTAACTATTGTCTTACATGGTATCAGAGCTGTAAGGTTCGAATAGCTTGAGAAGTATCATTATTTTAGCCTACTAGCATACTAGAATATCATTAGATTATTCGAGTGATTACATGATGGCTTCATCATCGAACAGTAGTCTTGGTGCTTCAGCTAATGTTAATGCTGCACCTATTCGAATTCGTCCACCTGCATTCACTGAAGGGAAGCTGGATGGAACCAACTATACACTCTGGAAGTTCAAAATTTCTGCAATTTTGGACTCCTATGAATTACTTGACACTGTCATGGGACCGATGGGATTGGATCCAGAGCCTATACCAGTTGAAGATCCAGCAAATTCAAGATTGATGATTCAGCCAGATCCAGATCTTCTACGAGCTTGGAAGAGGCGGAATGCTGATGCATTATGTGCGATTGTCACTAGTGTAAGTGATTCTGTGCTTACTTTAGTTCAACATACTACTAAAGCACATGAGGCTTGGGGCATATTGGCTCGACAATATGAGACCAAGAACCACACTAGGATACAGAATTTAGAAAATCAGTTGGCAAATGAAAAACATTCTGATTCTGAAAAGGCTGAAGATTTTATCAAACGGATAAAGCATCTTCAAGATCAATTGGCTGCAGTTGGTGTTGTTATAACACCAGAAGAGCTGGCTCGAAGATCTGTACGTGTTCTTCCAGCAAAGTATGATGGATTAGTAACAGCCCTTAACACTCAGGTAAGGCCAACTCCTCTTACATTTGAAGAGTTTTGTGCCATGCTTTTAGAAGAAGAGATGCGGCTGAAGAATCGGCAAAGTACAACTGATGCTGCATTCTCAGCAAATGCAAAAGGTAAAGGCTCTTCAGAGGGATCAAAGAAGAAGCCAAAGAAGAAAAAGTTCACAGGAAGTTGCTTCTATTGTGAAAAGAAAGGCCATGCCATCAAGGATTGCAGAAAGAAGCAAGCTGATGAACGGAATGGGACTGTAAAATCATCATGGAAGAACAAAGAGTCTGCAAACAACACAGAGCTGGAACTTTGGGTAGCTATTGAAGAGGTATGTTCATCTGCTCAAGCTCGTGTTGATGAGCCATGGATTTTAGATAGTGGAGCTTCTCGCCATATGACTAGTAAAAAGGATTGGTATAGTTCCCTAGTGCCTCTGCGGGAATCCATCAATGTAGTGGTGGGAAATGACTCCAAGTGTCCAGCTGAAGGAACTGGAACCATCTCTTTTATCACTTCTCCAGGTGTTGAGAAAAAGTTATCCGATGTTCTCTATGTACCTACACTCAAAAGAAATTTGTTGTCAGTTTCTGCAATAACAGATCGTGGACTCGAAGTTCACTTCAATAAGAGTGGTGCGGAAATCATGGATTCATCAGGTAATGTTGTAGGTAAAGGCATACGACGGGATAACTTGTATGAGTTAAGTGCTTTAACTGCTACAGAAGATAAAGATGTAAGCAGGTTATGGCACCGACGATTTGGGCATCTCGGATTTGCAGTTTTGAAGGAGATGCAACGAACAGGGATGGTTGCTCATATGCCTGCATTTTCAGAGTTGCAGGAACCTTGTGAAGCTTGTATGATGGGCAAGCAACAACGAAAGGCATTTCCAAGAGAGACCAGCAATCGATCTCAAGCTCCTCTAGAGTTGGTACATGCTGATCTCTGCGGTAAAATGTCTACACCTGCTTTAGGAGGATCTTTCTACTTCTTGCTGTTAGTCGACGATTATAGTAGAAAGATGTGGGTTTATTTCATTCGAGAGAAGGCTGATGCTTTTGAAAAATTTAAAATGTGGCATAAGTATGTAGAAAATGAATCAGGAAGGAAATTGAAGAAATTTAGAACAGATAGAGGAGGTGAATTCTTGTCAACAGAATTCAACAATTACTGTAAGGAGCATGGTGTGAAAAGGCAACTTACCACAGCTCATACACCCCAACAAAATGGCGTTGTTGAGCGCAGGAACAGGACAGTAGTTGAAATGGCTCGTTGTATGTTGAAGGCTCAAGACATGCCTGATTCATTCTGGGCAGAAGCAGTCAATACAGCAGTCTACATCCTCAATCGAAGCTACAAAAAAGCACTGAAGGGGATGACTCCTCAAGAAGCATATTCTGGTAAAAAGCCTTCAGTTTTGCATTTCAGAATTTTTGGTTGTTTCTGTTATGCACATATTCCTGATTCAACAATATCAAAGTTGGATTCAAAAAGCAAAAAGTGTGTCTTCCTAGGATATAGTGAAGAGTCTAAAGCATACAGGTTATGGGATCTTGAGGCAAGGAAGATTTTTGTCAGCCGAGATGTGGTGTTTGATGAACGACCACACTTAGTAGAAGATAAAGGTAAATCTACTATCTCATCAAGCGGAGAAATATCTCACCTTGTGCCTATCAAAAGACAGGTTAAAGTTGAGGAGGAGGAAACATCTGATGGAGAAATTTCCTCAATAAAAAGCCAACCAGTTGTAGCTGCACAGCGTAAGCCACTACCGAAGTGGGCACAACAGCTCTTTGATGATCTTAATCCACATGTAGATGTACCAGAATCATCATCGGATGGATTACGAAGATCAAAGAGAATAGAGGAGCAAAGAAGAGCCTCAGAACACATTGTTAACATGGCTCTAATGGCAGATATCATGGGTTCGATAAAGGAACCTACCACCATTGAAGAAGCCATTGATGATCTAGATTGGAGAGCGGCAATGCAGTCTGAGTATGATAGTATACTCAAAAATGATACATGGGATCTAGTCGACTTGCCGCCAAAGAAGAAGGTAATAGGTACTAAATGGATTTGGAAAGCTAAGTATAAAGCTGATGGAACATTAGAAAAGTATAAGGCACGATTAGTTGCACAGGGTTTTTCACAGATTGAAGGATTTGATGTTCAAGAAACTTTTGCACCAACAGCACGCATGACAACTATTCGGACGGTACTTGCAGTAGCTGCACAAAAGTCTTGGCCTATTTTCCAGATGGATGTCAAATCTGCATTTTTGAATGGTCACCTCAAGGAGGAGGTATATGTATCTCAACCACCAGGTTTTGAGGTGCCCAATTCAGAAAATAAAGTTTGCAGGTTGAAGAAAGCTTTGTATGGACTTAAGCAAGCTCCACGGGCTTGGTACCAACGAATAGATCATTTTTTCAAAAATATGGGTTTTGAAAGAAGTACTTCTGATGCTAACTTGTATGTAACGAAAAGGGATAGCAAGCTAGTTGTTGTCATTGTATATGTAGATGATTTGATCATTACAGGAGATCATCAGGAACTCATCAATCAAACTCGGATCAGCTTGGGAACTGAGTTTGAAATGACAGACTTAGGTCTACTCCATTTTTGTCTGGGAATTGAAGTATGGCAAAGGAAGGATGGCATTTTCATCTCACAACAAAAATATTCCAAAGAAATTCTCAAGGCATTTGGAATGATGGACTGCAAACCAACTAGCACACCTATGGAGGTAAATCATAAGCTATCTATGGATGATAACATGCCTGATGTAGATGCTAAGAAGTATAGGAAGCTCGTTGGAAGTCTTATTTTTCTGTGCAACACTAGACCAGACATTTGCTATGCTGTTGGAGTGTTAAGCAGGTTTTCCAACAAACCTAAGGAGAGTCACTGGAATGCTGGAATGCGAATTCTAAGGTACATTGCAGGAACCTTGGATTTTGGTATTTTGTATACCACAGGTGATACACTCCAAGGATATTGTGATTCAGATTGGGCTGGAGATTGTGATTCTAGAAAATCAGTTTTCTGGATATTGTTTCTCACTTGGTTCAGGAATATTTTCTTGGGTAAGTAGGAAGCAACCAACTCTCGCACTCTCCTCCACTGAAGCAGAGTACAAAGCAGCTTGTTTTGCTTCTTGTGAGGCAGTCTGGTTAAGGAGAATTCTTGCAGATCTTGGCTTTCCATCAAATATGCCAACTGTACTCAAGTGTGATAATCAAAGTTGTATGGCTATTGCAAAGAACCCAGTATTTCATGCTCGCACCAAGCACATAGAAGTACAGTACCATTACATTCGTGAGCTAATTGAAGATGAAATTGTGGAGCTAGAATATTGCCCAACAGAGGCAAATTGTGCTGACATATTCACTAAAGCACTTGGAAGAGAGCAGCTCAACAAGCATCTTCAACAGATGGGCATAGGACCGAGACCTACTTGATTTATCATCGGTAAACATTGAGGGGGGGTGTTAGTATATGATCAATGTCTACCCCTCATGATTGTATGCACATTTTGTAAGGCCCCCTTTATGAGGAGAAGCCAAGCATGCATTACCCAATTGATGGGAATCCCAACTTGAATGTTGGATGAAGGTCATATTGGACCATGTAAGATATTATAAGGAAAGGGAGTTATCAAGGTCCCCAATTGTGGGGTCCGAGGCAGCGGTGAGCAGCCCTGGCTGGGGGGTCCAAGGGGGCCAGCGGGCCCCCTGGCTGGGGGGTCCCAGGGGGCCAACGGGCCCCCTGGTGGGGGTCCGGGGGCAGCGCCCCCGGCGCGACGGTAAAGGGAATATTCCATGGAATATTCCCTGTCGGAGTCAGAAATCATTTATATTTGTTAGGTCGGTTCAACCAGTCTAAGCCGTGTATGGCAATTACGCGGGCGGTGGCCGCCCACGCTCTACCGCCCATGTATAGCCGTCCATGGCAGGCCACCCATGATCCTATATATACATGACTTCTGCACTACCTAAGACATTGAGTTGAGCCAGCATACCTCTACCTTGTATCTCCCTATCTAGAGTTGTCTAGATCACCATTTAAGCTCTACCTTGAGAGCGCACGGGTGGACAACGCCATCATCTTTGTACTTGCTGCTAGTAGAAAATTGTTGAGATTCTCCTATATCTGTTATCTTCTCTGTTATTGCTCCTGTGTTATATTGCGTAACTATTGTCTTACATGGTATCAGAGCTGTAAGGTTCGAATAGCTTGAGAAGTATCATTATTTTAGCCTACTAGCATACTAGAATATCATTAGATTATTCGAGTGATTACATGATGGCTTCATCATCGAACAGTAGTCTTGGTGCTTCAGCTAATGTTAATGCTGCACCTATTCGAATTCGTCCACCTGCATTCACTGAAGGGAAGCTGGATGGAACCAACTATACACTCTGGAAGTTCAAAATTTCTGCAATTTTGGACTCCTATGAATTACTTGACACTGTCATGGGACCGATGGGATTGGATCCAGAGCCTATACCAGTTGAAGATCCAGCAAATTCAAGATTGATGATTCAGCCAGATCCAGATCTTCTACGAGCTTGGAAGAGGCGGAATGCTGATGCATTATGTGCGATTGTCACTAGTGTAAGTGATTCTGTGCTTACTTTAGTTCAACATACTACTAAAGCACATGAGGCTTGGGGCATATTGGCTCGACAATATGAGACCAAGAACCACACTAGGATACAGAATTTAGAAAATCAGTTGGCAAATGAAAAACATTCTGATTCTGAAAAGGCTGAAGATTTTATCAAACGGATAAAGCATCTTCAAGATCAATTGGCTGCAGTTGGTGTTGTTATAACACCAGAAGAGCTGGCTCGAAGATCTGTACGTGTTCTTCCAGCAAAGTATGATGGATTAGTAACAGCCCTTAACACTCAGGTAAGGCCAACTCCTCTTACATTTGAAGAGTTTTGTGCCATGCTTTTAGAAGAAGAGATGCGGCTGAAGAATCGGCAAAGTACAACTGATGCTGCATTCTCAGCAAATGCAAAAGGTAAAGGCTCTTCAGAGGGATCAAAGAAGAAGCCAAAGAAGAAAAAGTTCACAGGAAGTTGCTTCTATTGTGAAAAGAAAGGCCATGCCATCAAGGATTGCAGAAAGAAGCAAGCTGATGAACGGAATGGGACTGTAAAATCATCATGGAAGAACAAAGAGTCTGCAAACAACACAGAGCTGGAACTTTGGGTAGCTATTGAAGAGGTATGTTCATCTGCTCAAGCTCGTGTTGATGAGCCATGGATTTTAGATAGTGGAGCTTCTCGCCATATGACTAGTAAAAAGGATTGGTATAGTTCCCTAGTGCCTCTGCGGGAATCCATCAATGTAGTGGTGGGAAATGACTCCAAGTGTCCAGCTGAAGGAACTGGAACCATCTCTTTTATCACTTCTCCAGGTGTTGAGAAAAAGTTATCCGATGTTCTCTATGTACCTACACTCAAAAGAAATTTGTTGTCAGTTTCTGCAATAACAGATCGTGGACTCGAAGTTCACTTCAATAAGAGTGGTGCGGAAATCATGGATTCATCAGGTAATGTTGTAGGTAAAGGCATACGACGGGATAACTTGTATGAGTTAAGTGCTTTAACTGCTACAGAAGATAAAGATGTAAGCAGGTTATGGCACCGACGATTTGGGCATCTCGGATTTGCAGTTTTGAAGGAGATGCAACGAACAGGGATGGTTGCTCATATGCCTGCATTTTCAGAGTTGCAGGAACCTTGTGAAGCTTGTATGATGGGCAAGCAACAACGAAAGGCATTTCCAAGAGAGACCAGCAATCGATCTCAAGCTCCTCTAGAGTTGGTACATGCTGATCTCTGCGGTAAAATGTCTACACCTGCTTTAGGAGGATCTTTCTACTTCTTGCTGTTAGTCGACGATTATAGTAGAAAGATGTGGGTTTATTTCATTCGAGAGAAGGTTGATGCTTTTGAAAAATTTAAAATGTGGCATAAGTATGTAGAAAATGAATCAGGAAGGAAATTGAAGAAATTTAGAACAGATAGAGGAGGTGAATTCTTGTCAACAGAATTCAACAATTACTGTAAGGAGCATGGTGTGAAAAGGCAACTTACCACAGCTCATACACCCCAACAAAATGGCGTTGTTGAGCGCAGGAACAGGACAGTAGTTGAAATGGCTCGTTGTATGTTGAAGGCTCAAGACATGCCTGATTCATTCTGGGCAGAAGCAGTCAATACAGCAGTCTACATCCTCAATCGAAGCTACAAAAAAGCACTGAAGGGGATGACTCCTCAAGAAGCATATTCTGGTAAAAAGCCTTCAGTTTTGCATTTCAGAATTTTTGGTTGTTTCTGTTATGCACATATTCCTGATTCAACAAGATCAAAGTTGGATTCAAAAAGCAAAAAGTGTGTCTTCCTAGGATATAGTGAAGAGTCTAAAGCATACAGGTTATGGGATCTTGAGGCAAGGAAGATTTTTGTCAGCCGAGATGTGGTGTTTGATGAACGACCACACTTAGTAGAAGATAAAGGTAAATCTACTATCTCATCAAGCGGAGAAATATCTCACCTTGTGCCTATCAAAAGACAGGTTAAAGTTGAGGAGGAGGAAACATCTGATGGAGAAATTTCCTCAATAAAAAGCCAACCAGTTGTAGCTGCACAGCGTAAGCCACTACCGAAGTGGGCACAACAGCTCTTTGATGATCTTAATCCACATGTAGATGTACCAGAATCATCATCGGATGGATTACGAAGATCAAAGAGAATAGAGGAGCAAAGAAGAGCCTCAGAACACATTGTTAACATGGCTCTAATGGCAGATATCATGGGTTCGATAAAGGAACCTACCACCATTGAAGAAGCCATTGATGATCCAGATTGGAGAGCGGCAATGCAGTCTGAGTATGATAGTATACTCAAAAATGATACATGGGATCTAGTCGACTTGCCGCCAAAGAAGAAGGTAATAGGTACTAAATGGATTTGGAAAGCTAAGTATAAAGCTGATGGAACATTAGAAAAGTATAAGGCACGATTAGTTGCACAGGGTTTTTCACAGATTGAAGGATTTGATGTTCAAGAAACTTTTGCACCAACCGCACGCATGACAACTATTCGGACGGTACTTGCAGTAGCTGCACAAAAGTCTTGGCCTATTTTCCAGATGGATGTCAAATCTGCATTTTTGAATGGTCACCTCAAGGAGGAGGTATATGTATCTCAACCACCAGGTTTTGAGGTGCCCAATTCAGAAAATAAAGTTTGCAGGTTGAAGAAAGCTTTGTATGGACTTAAGCAAGCTCCACGGGCTTGGTACCAACGAATAGATCATTTTTTCAAAAATATGGGTTTTGAAAGAAGTACTTCTGATGCTAACTTGTATGTAACGAAAAGGGATAGCAAGCTAGTTGTTGTCATTGTATATGTAGATGATTTGATCATTACAGGAGATCATCAGGAACTCATCAATCAAACTCGGATCAGCTTGGGAACTGAGTTTGAAATGACAGACTTAGGTCTACTCCATTTTTGTCTGGGAATTGAAGTATGGCAAAGGAAGGATGGCATTTTCATCTCACAACAAAAATATTCCAAAGAAATTCTCAAGGCATTTGGAATGATGGACTGCAAACCAACTAGCACACCTATGGAGGTAAATCATAAGCTATCTATGGATGATAACATGCCTGATGTAGATGCTAAGAAGTATAGGAAGCTCGTTGGAAGTCTTATTTTTCTGTGCAACACTAGACCAGACATTTGCTATGCTGTTGGAGTGTTAAGCAGGTTTTCCAACAAACCTAAGGAGAGTCACTGGAATGCTGGAATGCGAATTCTAAGGTACATTGCAGGAACCTTGGATTTTGGTATTTTGTATACCACAGGTGATACACTCCAAGGATATTGTGATTCAGATTGGGCTGGAGATTGTGATTCTAGAAAATCAGTTTCTGGATATTGTTTCTCACTTGGTTCAGGAATATTTTCTTGGGTAAGTAGGAAGCAACCAACTCTCGCACTCTCCTCCACTGAAGCAGAGTACAAAGCAGCTTGTTTTGCTTCTTGTGAGGCAGTCTGGTTAAGGAGAATTCTTGCAGATCTTGGCTTTCCATCAAATATGCCAACTGTACTCAAGTGTGATAATCAAAGTTGTATGGCTATTGCAAAGAACCCAGTATTTCATGCTCGCACCAAGCACATAGAAGTACAGTACCATTACATTCGTGAGCTAATTGAAGATGAAATTGTGGAGCTAGAATATTGCCCAACAGAGGCAAATTGTGCTGACATATTCACTAAAGCACTTGGAAGAGAGCAGCTCAACAAGCATCTTCAACAGATGGGCATAGGACCGAGACCTACTTGATTTATCATCGGTAAACATTGAGGGGGGGTGTTAGTATATGATCAATGTCTACCCCTCATGATTGTATGCACATTTTGTAAGGCCCCCTTTATGAGGAGAAGCCAAGCATGCATTACCCAATTGATGGGAATCCCAACTTGAATGTTGGATGAAGGTCATATTGGACCATGTAAGATATTATAAGGAAAGGGAGTTATCAAGGTCCCCAATTGTGGGGTCCGAGGCAGCGGTGAGCAGCCCCGGCTGGGGGGTCCAAGGGGGCCAGCGGGCCCCCTGGCTGGGGGGTCCCAGGGGGCCAGCGGGCCCCCTGGTGGGGGTCCGGGGGCAGTGCCCCCGGCGCGACGGTAAAGGGAATATTCCATGGAATATTCCCTGTCGGAGTCAGAAATCATTTATATTTGTTAGGTCGGTTCAACCAGTCTAAGCCGTGTATGGCAATTACGCGGGCGGTGGCCGCCCACGCTCTACCGCCCATGTATAGCCGTCCATGGCAGGCCACCCATGATCCTATATATACATGACTTCTGCACTACCTAAGACATTGAGTTGAGCCAGCATACCTCTACCTTGTATCTCCCTATCTAGAGTTGTCTAGATCACCATTTAAGCTCTACCTTGAGAGCGCACGGGTGGACAACGCCATCATCTTTGTACTTGCTGCTAGTAGAAAATTGTTGAGATTCTCCTATATCTGTTATCTTCTCTGTTATTGCTCCTGTGTTATATTGCGTAACTATTGTCTTACAATATGTAATATAGACAAAATCCCATTTTCTAATTCATAGCCCCATTTTGTGCAAGCCGAGGAGTCCTCGAGCTTGAGGAGCTTAGGTAGAATGCGCGTACCAATTTTCGTTATTTTTAGACATCGTTTACCCTTCCAAATAGCCTCTAGGACCTATTTTTTAACTATGCCGGTCACTAGATGTGAAACCGGTCAAAACTAGTCTAGAAACTATAAAAAGAGCTAGAGAGCTCATTTTTGAGGTTAGCTTGTTTGAGTAGAGAAGAGCTTAGAGCTATTTTGAACTTGTAAGAGTGTTCTTGAGTAATAGAGCTAATTTCCCACCTTCCATTGTATCTTGCTTGTCTCTTCATTGTGTGTGTGTATGTGTGTGTGCATCTTTGTGCTTCTCACCTTCACTCTCACTTCATCTCACATTCACGATCTTCATATCACTCCTATCTCTTCCGCGGATTGACATTAAGGAGGTGAAGCTTCTTAACGTGGTTCTCACCATTGTGCTAGAGCAACACCAAATTTGGCGCCATTGCCGGGGATCGAGTCTAGGACGAATGTGTGATGGTAAGAGTATAGCAAGAAGTGGCGTTGGAAGGTAAAAATTTCAGTTTTTGTTGTTGTTTTTACTTAGTTTTTAGTGTTTTTCACCTCCCCCACACTCCATCTTCATCATCACATCATCATCTTCATCTCCAAAAAAATCAGAAAATTCACCATATCCACCCATTCACCTCATTTCCCCTCATTTGTGCATGCGAGAGAGCGAGAGAGAACTTTTGTGCTTGTGTGTGCTTGTGTTTTCTTGAGTTTTCTTGCAGGTACAGAGCTCCAGTGCATCAGGAAAGCTTGGAAAAGGTAAAATTTTACTCTCTGTCAAAGATCTGCCGAGTGTGGCGGACCATCGCGATGGTCTGCAACCTTCGGAATTCTTGGTAGGCGACCACACCACGAGGTAGGTGACCCTTGCGCATCTACGAATCCACAGGCGCATCTCAAAAATTCATAGTTTGGTGGACCATCGCGATTGGCTCGGACCATCGCGATTGTGTCGCACCATCGCGATAGGCTCACGCCATCGCGACAGCTCGGCTGGACCATCGCGACGGTTCACTTGAGCCATCGCGACGGTCCACTTGCACCATCGTGATTGTTCAGCTGACCTCGGACCATCGCGATTGGCCCATGCCATCGCCACGACGGTGCCACGTGTCAAGATAGACCATCGCGACGGTTCATTTTTCGGACCATCGCGACAGCCCAAAATCGGACCATCGCGATTGGCTCACGCCATCGCACTTGTGACCATCGCGACGGTTCACTTCGGACCATCGCGATTGTCCACCTTTGACCGTTGACCCGCGCCATCGCGATTGTCCGCCTGATCGGGCCATCGCGACGGTTCGACCTCATGCCATCGTGACGGTTCGACCTCACGCCATCGCGATCGTTCACTTCGGGCCATCGCGACGGTTCACCTTTTCGCACCATCGCGATTGTCCAAATTCCACGCCATCGCGACGGTTCGCTTGGACCATCGCGACGGTCCCAGACCATCGCAATTGTGCACCCCCATCGCAAATTTAGGGTTCCATTTTTTGACCAATTTTGGGGGTATTTTTGAGAAATTTTTGGACCATTAGACTCATAGGAGACCCCTTAGCTCATATTTGAAGGAAAACCTGATTGTCAGTTTTTACCCCCCAGGGCCTGAACGCTCATAACTTTTTCATCCGAAGTCCGTTTTTTGAGCTTATTAGCTCGTTAGAAAGCTCTTGACGAGTACTACGTGACCTAAACTGTTTTTTTCTTAAAGGATACACCTATTTTTAGATAAGCTATTTTGAGGTTGACCTAGTTTGGGACTAGAAAGCCAGGGGGCAAACATTGAAAAATTGGGCAAAAGGGAAGGGACTTAAAAGGTGTATATACTCAAGTGCTTGATCATCCAACTGTGAACTGGTCTAATATTGAATTTTTCCAGGTCTAGCAAGGGCAATCAAAGGCAACCAAGGCAAGGCATTGAAGGGCATAAAGCTTGGGAAGCGCGGCTTCTTGGGCATCAGAGCAACCAGAAAAGCTGACTCGAGGTTGGAAGATTACTCAACCCCCTCAGTCAATTCTTAGCTCAGGCTAAACGGTAGTGTTGTGGATTAACGACGATAGGAATGCCTCAAGTTCAAGATATTTAATTCTTTCAAGTCTAAGACTACAAGTAAGGGTGTGTGACGCGAAAACCTAAAGGAAAGAACCTAAGTCTGACGGAACGAGAACTCAAAATTATAACGGAAAGTCGAATTCCTGACGCATACATTAAGAAAAGAATCCAAAGAAATTTAAAAAGAATCAAGAAAATAATAACAAAGAATCGGTGACGATCTGAGCGTGTACTAAGTGTGCAAGGAAGAAAATTAATGAACCTTAGATCGGGCAAACATATAGGTAAGTCAGACCGACGAAGCCTTAGATCATCAGAGGCAAGTGTAAGAACTACTGCACGATCGTGGGCTCAGCAATTGAATAGTAATTATCCCTACGAGAGCTTAGATACTAGTGAATCTGAAATGGCATTTAGCACAGATAGACCAGAAGGAGGGTCGAATGTAGCGTATTTAGAAAAGCCAGAAGGACCCTATAGAACGCAACTAGAGTTTCTCCGAACCAACCGCTTAGGTGCTCGCATCTATGAGGATGGTTTGCGAAGGCAAGTGGTGCAAATGCACAACCCCAATCAACCCATTGGATTGGAACATCCAGTGGTGAAATTCGAGAGAGACGCGTACATAGACAAGGAAGGAACAATGTACATATTAAGTACGCAGCCAAACAACACCAATGAGTTTGGCGTGATTCAACCAGATACGGAAGCAAAATCTCAAGGAAAGGAACCATTAGAAGAGCCTAGAACACCTAGAGGGAAATCTGTACTAACACGAGTACTAATCCCAGAATGGATCCCTCAGGACAACAGAAGCATAGAGTTGTTTGTAAACAAAGAAACGGATGAAGCCTTTTGGAGATACAAGACCGAAATACTTAGTGAGGTAGATATCATCACTATATACGAGTTCAAGGACCCGGATACACCTGGAAAGGTTGTATACCTGGATGAGACTTCAGAAAGAGTCTTTGTGGTGCCTGACCGCGCTAAAAACACATACACATGGAGAGGTGAATTGGTATTCCCTCCATCTAGAACGAACATGAATACAAGTCAACAAGGGGCAGGAACATCAGCAGCCCATGGAAATCAAAGAGAGGGAAATAAAGAGAGACCGGAAGTAAGCTTTAATCACCCCATAGGGGGAGATAGAACAACCACGGACACTAATAGAGCGGATAGACAAAGAGATCATGGAATACTAGGTGGTAGAGATGATTTTCCTCTACCAAGACCACGCGAACACGCAAGAACATTGAGACCCACTCAATTAGTGAAATCCATGAAGAATTACTTTGATGGGACAGGAGATCCCTATGACCACGTCGCAGAATTCAAGCAAGTGCTAAGAGCAGAACAAGTCGAAGACATGTTCACGCAATACAACGCATTTGGATTAACGTTAAAGAATACCGCTTTAACTTGGTTCCAACCTTTGCAACAAAGGCAATTTAGAGACATCCATCACTTTTTAGAGTCATTCATCACCGAATTCTCTAAAAGTGGGATTAGACATGACACGTCTTCGTTGATTCATAGCTTTAAACAGACCCCTCAGGAAACAGTAAGACTGGCAGGACGTAGGTTTAGACAATATGTTGAACGATGTCCAATGCAAGAGCTACCCTCACAAGCTAAACAAGTGTCATTGTTTTTAGATGGCTTGTTGAGCTCTAAACTACGCTCCTACGTGTACCTAAAAGAACCCAGAACGCTAGAGCAATGTGTGAGAATATTCTTAGACATTGAGGACAACTTAGGAGATGAGTTGGAACTCTCCAAGGTCTATAAGGACTCAGACTGTTCATCTCTAGCATCCACAAAATTGTCTAGCTCAATAGAAGACCTAGCAGAAAAAGTGGCCCAGAAACTAGGAGTTTCTAGTAAACCTAGGGTGCTAACAAACAAGCGTTGTTACACCTGTGGTGGTGACCATATGGCAAATGTGTGCCCCAATGCACCACAACCTCAAGCCAATCCTAGTGGCCAATATTGTACAATTGAGAGAAGATACACGAATCATACGGCTCAGGACTGCCCATACAACAAACAAACCGTGAGACAGAACTACCCGCAAGCATACCAGCAGCCAGGTAGGTATCAAGGCCAATTCAATGCTCAGCCTTATTACTATAGGCCTCCCCAGAACTACCCATACCAGGCTCAACAGAGACCTCAACCTGTCTTAGCTCAGCAGCCAGCCCCACCAACGAATGTCATCTCTGTCAAATACGTTGCTGCAGAAGAGAATCTAAGTAGGGCCTTAGTGCCTTCTTCACCTTTGATCACAGAGAGTGACCCACACTCAAACAGTTTTGACTCTACGCATGTAGATAGTCCACCCGCATATTACACAGAGTCACCAGAACACGTAGAAACATATCATTATGATAGTCCACCAGTGGAACCTAGTTGGGAGCCCGACTACGCTAATGTGATGTACACAAACCCAAATCCACGGCCCCAATTGAGACAACAAAGACCACAGGGCCCTAGAGGACCATGCTTTAGGTGCCAAGGAGATCACTTCATAAAGGATTGTCCACATCCCCCAATAGCAAGGCAATCACAGTACTATAACATACAAGGCTTTTGTGCCGATTGTGGCACATTAGGGAAAAAAGTGAACCCTGCATGGGCCTTTTGGCTTAAGGAGTGATTAGTGATGGACCAATGAGAAGAGGGTGGTGGACACAGTCTAGTACCTTAATCACATAGGCTAGGCATAGGCTTCCCTTGGTTTGGGCCAGTCAAAACCACACAAACATCCTAAAATTCGTGGTTTTGTTCTCTGGGTGGTTTTTGAAATACATGGGATTCAAACTCAACCCTTGGATGCCTTCAAGATTCAATGGCCATGATTAGTTCTAAAGAAATGGGCCACTTTAAATTATAGCCCTTAGACGTTGCTTACATCTAATGGATGGGGTTGCTCCCAAAAGAAAAAAAGGCGCCTTCATTTTGGGCCATTAGATCTTGAAACAAATCAATGGATGATATTTGATCTTTATATGGATCACTTCCTCCTCAATCCATACCATCCATTCTCCACAAGATCGAACGGAAGAAAAGCTACGCGCATCTCGAACGCCCTTCTCTCTCATACCCACGAATTTTTGATTTTTTGTCCTTTAGTGACAGAGTCTACAGCTATTTTGTCTTCTAGTGACAGTGGGTTGGGTTTCAATCTCAACCATCCATTGGAAATGTGATCGCATGGTGGAGATTAGGCGAAGCTTGCGAAATTTTACTCTCTCTCTTCGCGTGGCTGCAGCTATTTTGTCGTTTATTGCCAGAGACTATGCGCTTGTGTTGTCTTCTAGTTCCCATGCTTTTCAATTTCATCATGACCGTACAATCCAAAAATCCAATGGTTAGAAATGCACACGATTCCTCTCTTTGAGCATATGTCTTTTTTATTCTTTATTTCACCTGACAATACCACTAGTGGTATTTCCCAACCTCTTAACACACTTGATTAGCCACTTTAATCCCTAAAAATTAGGAATCCTTACAAGGCCCATGCAGGGTTCCCTTTTTTGCCTAATTTGAAAGAGCACATAATCAAAGATTGTCCTAAGAACCCAGTTAACACTTCGAATGTGACACCGATCAACGTGATAGGTATTGTAAACAACGCAGATGGATCCAACCCTACATACGTGCCTATCCAAGCTATAACCAGAGCCCAGGCGCTCTTACAAAACCAACAGCTTAATCAAGAGAAAGTAGCCGGAACTAGTGAAGTTGCAGAATCTAGCAGTAAAAAGACAAAATCTTGGAAAGATTCTAGAGAAAGAATCAAGAGAAAGTGGAGTAAAAAGATAACTGAGTTGGAAGGAAGTCTAAAAGAGTCGAGAGCCAAAATACAAGAATTGACTTCACAAGAATTAAACCAAGAAATCCCAGCTCAAAAATCAGGATCAGTTTTGGCGGAACCTATACCAGAAGATCTAGACATGATGTTTCGTGCATATCAGGCTAGAATAAAAGAGGGACCTCAAGTAACGGAAATGAGTAAAAACTACCCTCGAGCTGATCTAGAAATTGAGAGAACTAAACTTTGCATGAAGATGGTAGAACTAGCACAAGCTTTGTTCGAAGCCTCTAGATATCTTAATTGGAATAACATGGCAAAACCGGAACTACACTTTCAAGGACTGGTGGAGAGGCTAGAACACTTGATAGAAAGCAAAGAGAAAAAGGATCAGCATAGGAACCCTATTGTCACAGAGACACAGGAAAGGAATGCACCATCCCTGTCTCAAGTACCCAATACAGAAAGTCAAGATAACCGATCTTCCATACATAGGTACTCACATGAATTTTTGAGAGAAATACAAGAAGAGAAATGGAGAAAGGAACAAGGAACCCATCCTCCTATTCAAGAAATAGACGACTTGCAGGAACAATTTCCCCAAGACATCCCCTCTATATATGATGATGTAGAGGTGGAACAACTGAGTGAACCCACAGGATTTGAATCTAATTCTTTACAAGAATTACCTCAGTTCACAGGACCTTGGGAAGCAAAGTCCATTAGTATGAGAGCACCCACGATAATAGTGAGGAATGAAGAATCAGTGATCCCTAGGAACACGGAAGTGATCAAGAACACTAAAGTACAGTGTAATCTCACTCTGGAGGAATTGTTAAAGGTAAAACCAGAATTGTGGAAGCACGTAGCAAATCAATTCCCTGAGCTTGCTACCACACCCTCTCAGATAGGATCACATAAGAAGGTACCAGAGATACCCGTGGAAAACAAAAGCGAAGGAGAGGAAGGTAACACATATCTTCCAATAACCCATCAGGGCTACACCACGAAAGCCATCTTAGATTCAGGAGCCGGGGTAGCCATCGCTACCACCGCTTTGTGGAAACGTTGGGGTAAGCCAGCACTCAGACCCACCAGGATGAAACTACAAATGGCTGATGGACACATAGAAAAACCATTAGGCTTACTAGAAGGCATCTCTCACCACTTGTGGTGTAGAATTTGAGCATACTTTCGCCATTTGTGACTTTGCAAAAAATCATGCTTATGAGATGATATTGGGACGACCATTCATGCGTCAGTTGCAAATTGTACAAGATTGGGGAACTAATTCTTTGTACTTGCAACATTTAGGAGTGACCACCAAAGTCAATCTTAAAGACTATTCACACAGAGATGTACCCCCAATACAATGGAATACCATCCATAAGACACCAGTAGAGACGGAATCCGTGCACTCATTAGAATCAGATCCTTCTTGGTTGCATGAGGATACCCATTTATGGATGTGTAAAGTAGCCAAACAAGAGGAAGAACGATTAGAAGCAAGGACCTTAGGTGCAGAACAACATCCACGAACCCTTCAAGATCAAGCCTACGCACCTGTAGTATTCCCAAACGAAGAGTTTGAACCCCATGGTTGGGCAGAAATCCTAGCAACCATGGATGTAGCCATCAATGAAGAACAATGGACACCCCACTGTGACGAGGATGGCTATGACATTTCAGTTTTCACGATAGAGCCAATCATGGGCGATGCAATTTTAGAAGAGTGTGAACCTAACACTGATGCATTTGAGGATGCAAGCGATTTTGATTTAGAATCAATTATTATGGACTCTCCAAATTTCTACGAAGTAGAGACTCACACTCAGAGACACGAGGAAATTACGAACGAGGTGAGGTTAGCCACTCAAGTGACTACTAAGAGTGAAGGTAAGAAAAGAAAGAAGAAAACAACCATGTCAGAAAAAGAAGAATCTTTGTTTGAAGTACCCGAGAACTTCAAGAAATATGAAATCGAAGATAGAAGAATCATGGTACGAATGCCTAATAGAAAGGTGAATGATGGACAAGTATATGATAACCGAGAGAAAACCAAGAAAGTAATAGTATATAGGAGGAGAAGAAGAAAAATGCACATACATAGGGCATGATTTGACGACTGAAGAAGAAGAAGAGTTAGTTGCCCTATTGCGCGAATATAGAGATGTTTTTGCTTGGAGTTACAAAGATTTGAAAGGAGTAGATCCAGATATATGTTCTCATAGAATCCCTATGACTCCAGATGCAAAACCGACAAAACAGAAACCGTACACGTATAATGATAACTACGCTGCGAAGATTAAAGAGGAGATAGATCGCTTGATAGAAGCAGGATTCATTTACGAAATTGAGCATACCGAATGGGTATCCCCCATTGTGGTAGTACCCAAGAAGAATGGAAAATTGCGTGTGTGTATTAACCTTAAAAAAGTTAATGCTGCCACGATTAGAGACAGTTATCCTCTTCCTATCACGGAACACTTATTGGAAAGAGTTGCGGGCAAGGAAGTTTACAGCTTTCTTGATGGTTTTTCAGGCTATAATCAAGTAGCCATTGCTCCAGAAGATCAACACAAGACGGCTTTTGCCACTGAATGGGGCATATTTGCATTTTGTGTGATGCCATTTGGCTTAACAAATGCACCCGCTACTTTCCAGCGACTCATGTGTCATGTTTTTAAGGAATTCTTACGCAAGAGTTTGGAAGTTTATGTCGATGACATATGTGCTCATTCAAATGTAAGACAGACCCATATCCCAGAGTTAAGACAAATATTTGACAAATGTCGAGAATATCAGGTTTGTTTGAACCCAGAAAAATGCGTTTTCATGGTCAGACAAGGCAAAATTCTAGGACACATTGTGTCAAAAAATGGAATCTCTACGGATGAAGAAAAGGTGAAGGTAATTGCAGATTTACCTAGACCAACTAATGTGAAAGAGGTACAGGCATTTATGGGCCATTGCGGTTATTATAGGAGATTCATACACATGTATGCAATCATAGCCAAGCCTTTGTACTCTCTTTTAACCAACTTTGAATGGACAGATGAATGTGAAAAGTCATTCAATGAACTCAAACGACGTTTGTGCTCAGCACCTATATTGACAACCCCAGATTGGAGTAAGCCATTCCATGTACATGTGGATGCATCCAATTATGCCATAGGATGCGTGTTAGCACAACCCACGAATGAAGGTAACATAGATCTCCCCATAGCTTACGCGAGCAGGCAAATGAACGCAGCAGAAAGAAATTACACCACGACGGAACGAGAAGGATTAGGGATGATCTACGCAGTAAAGAAGTTTAGGCACTACTTGTTGGCCAACAAATTCAAGTTCTTTACAGATCATCAAGCACTATTGTACTTAGTCAACAAACCATGTAACACAGGACGACTAATACGTTGGTTTCTATTACTCATGGAGTATGATTTTGAAGTGGTAGTCAGGAAAGGAAAGATGCATCTTAGAGCTGACCACCTTTCAAGATTAACCTCAGGAGAAGCTCCTCAAGGAGTAGCGGATGAATTACCAGATGCATACTTGTTTAACCTTGAGATAGCGCCAGAATGGGCTAAGCCTATAGTCCCTATTCTGACATACGGACCCAAGAGTTCTAGGATAAAGATCAAAGAAGGAGAGATTACCAAGTCTAAGAGATACCAAATAATGGCAGGAAGCATATATAAACAGGATAATCAAAAGACTCTTGCTTGTTGTGTAGATGAATCAGAACATGCGAATTGGTTGCAATTAGCACACGTAGGTGCACTAAAGCAACATCATTCAAAACATCGAACATTACAAACTCTGCATAGATTGGGAGTATATTGGCCTACGATGGAAGCAGATGTCTACAAGTTGTGTAAAGAATGCCAGGTGTGTTGTGAAAGACCACCAGTAGAGCATGCTACACTATATCATGTGTCTCTCACACCAGACTGGAGTGAACCTTTAGTGACATACTTGAGGACGAACACATTCCCTCAAGGCATGACTTTAGCTCGACAACGTAGTCTAGAGCAGGAAGCTCACGACTATTCACTTATTGGTGATAATCTATACAAAAGAGGACGAGATGGATATCTAAGACAATGTGTTCATGAGAGCGATTATCTGAGCATACTAGAGACTGCACACCAAGGTGTTGCAGGAGGTCATTTTGGACCCGATAGGATAGTCAAAGCCATTCTCTTTGCAGGATTATGGTGGCCCACTCTTCACATGGATGCACATACCTATGTAAAGAGATGTGATGTGTGCCAAAGAACTCAGTTTCCTACTCGCAGAGATGAAATGCCATTGAAACCCATGATGGGCGGACGTGCCTTTTCAAAGTGGGGTATAGACTTTGTAGGACCCATCAACCCCCCTGCAAAAGGTACACATGCGGAATACATTATTGTTGCCACAGATTATCTAACCAAATGGGTAGAGGCAAAAGCCACAAAAAAGAATGATGCTCACACGACTGCAAAATTCTTATTTGAAAATGTCTTTACAAGATATGGATTGCCTATAGAGTTAGTGAGCGATCGAGGCACTCACTTTCTAAACCAAGTCATTGAATATTTGTTACAGGATTTTATGGTGATTCACAAGAAATCTGCACCATATCATCCTCAGGCCAATGGTCAGGCTGAAAGCACTAACAAGATACTTTGTACCGTACTGACGAAACTTGTGAACAACAAACGTTCAGATTGGGACAAACAGTTACACCACGCTGTTTGGGCATATCGAGTGGCCTACAAGACGGTACTCAATGCAACTCCCTTTTAGATGGTTTTTGGTCAGAATGTTGTGCTTCCTTTGGACTTCTTGATACCGACCCTTAAGGTTGCACAAGAACATCAGTGGACCGGCCATGAATTATCAGCAAGAATAATGGACTTGGAACGATTAGGAGAAACCAGGCTGAAAGCAGCAGCACGAATATACGCAACGAAGAAGCGACAGAAAGCATATTTTGATGCACATGTGAAAGATAAAGGCTTAAAAGAAGGAGATTTAGTTCTGGTATATACGCTAAAGCAACACGCACGTAAGTTAGAAAAGCGAGGTTATGGACCTATGATCATTAACAGACTTTTGACAAGTGGAGCAGTACAGTTAGCCACCTTAGAAGGAGATATAATGCCTAATTACATTAGTGGCTGTAGAGTCAGGTTATATCAAGAACCTCTTACTGAGGATATGCTTAGACGACTCACGTTGGCAAAGAAGCGTAAGGAGGAAGAAAATAGAATACGAGCGGAAGCTCAGGCAGAAGCAATAGAACGCATTAAACGCATGAAGTTAAGAAGACAAGGACTAGGGAGAGAACATTATAACCATCTGGAAACTAAACCCAGATATCCCATGGCCATGTGTCAAGTAAAGTCAACCACTCATCCTAGCATAGTGGACAGGAGACCATTCATTACAGTTAGGCTAGAGCACGGAAACCCTTGCCAAGAACTCAGGGCTTTAATTGACTCAGGTGCGGCGACTAGTGGGATTAGATGGTCCCACTATAAGGATTCAGGAATAGAAATGCGGCCAATTGAGGCATACCTCATAGGGCTAGGAGGCATGGAAACCCCTTGCATGGGTGAGGTGGACCTTCCTATCCTCATTAAGGATATGACCATGACAGCAAAACTATTAGTGTGCCATGATGACGACCTGATAGAACCCCTAATCCTTGGCCAAGATTGGCTATACGATCACTCAGTGGACCTAAATCTTAGACAAGGCTCCTTACAGATTGGAACCTTAGAGCAGAAGCGAGTGATACCGCTTGACTTCCCTAATTGCATTCCGATTGAGGTTTGTAACCCTAGACCCTATGAAACGCATGCGACGGAAGACCGGAAGATCTTGGGTCAGACCAGTCACGTTACGTCTACACCAACCCACTCGGGCTTGGCTAGGGACAATTGTCAATCAGAAGGACGACAAGAGATCTCCCCTGGGGCTTCCTGCAAACTAGAAGGGGCAGCTACCCAACCGCTAGGGCAGATGGACACAATCAACGGTCAGGTGGATTGCATCGACGACCAAATGAGCACGACACCCTGCGGTGCTCATCCTTCCAAACTTGTTGCGGACTGGCCTAGATTAAAGTTAAAGAACGAATCACTTCCTAATGGGCAGGTCACGCAAGTGTTGGATCTCCCTTCTTTTCCAAAGCAGAGCGTCCATCCGACCTCTCAACCTCAACCACAACAGAGTCAACTACGACGAAGGAACCCAGACCGACGGCAGTATCAGAAGACACAACAAGGAAAGCAGTCTAGGCCACCCAAAGGAAGCGGCACCAGACAAATATGGGTGCCAAAAGGACAAAAAGCACCGAAGAACTCCAACCAAGCAGAGATCGACAAGAAAAAGGCAGGGCAGAAACAGAATCAGTATCCACCAACCCCTCGACCTTCTTCTACAGGTCCGAACATTCGACAAATTTGGATCGCCAAGAAATACCTTACCCATAGACCCACACCCACGCAGATTTGGGTACCCAAACCATGTATCATAGCTCAACCCTTAAGCCATGTAATATATACCCCTCACAAATCTTTCCATCCCTCAATACCACCACACCCGATACTACCTTTTGCCCCTCAACAGAAACCCACCACCCACTCAAAGACTCTTAGGAAATGGATACCAAGGCGTGTCCAACCGTCTTCCCCTAACCCATTGTCTAACAAAACTACCCCCCCGACTAACATACAACCTTGTAATAAATCACTAACCTTTAAACCTTGTATAAATTCACCCACCATCATCACACATCACTCATAATCTCATCTCATCAAGAAATGTATGCATAATCTGAAACGTGTAGGTGTCTAGAGACCTGCACTAGTGCTGCAAGAAGCATTGCATCCATCACATCACAGCACTTGGCTACACGGGTTACGCATCAGTTATGGAAAGGGATTGCGGTCTCACTTTAATGGGATCATAATTAATTTCCATGCTAATGTGTTAATCTTTTGTAGCAGATCTTTCTCATTAGCGCATCAGTCATCATGCAAACCGACGAAGGACCATCAGAAGCAAGCCCCAGTGTAGCTGCAGTGCCCCTCAATGTTTTACGAGCAGAATCCCACCCGACTGCTCCACCGCCAGAATTCCAAGGATTTCCAGGGCCCATGCCGATCGATAACCCACCTATGGGCTACACAGAAAAGATACACCGTAACTCTCACTGGTTTCAGGGACTTGCAGGACCCTTAGCGGACGTGGATTTTATATTTGAATCTAATTTGACGTTTGATGACCGCACTTGGGGAAAATACCAATTCTTCTCCAGAGAGTTCGAAGGCCTACAGAACACTCAGGACTTAACTCATGTTTGGGCCAGAGCCGGCTTCACGGAGTATTTCAGTGATCCTCTGCCCAAACCTGACTTTTATAGGTGTTATTATTTAATCACTACTTTGCTGGCCTCAGAGAATAAGGATATCCCAGGAACTTTTATTTTGCCTTCTTTAGTGGATGATCCACCTTACAAAAGATTTTATCTTTTGAAGGATTTAATCAGAGCTGCCATCAAGATTCATGGAACCCACACGCCCACAGATCGAGAAAGATTAGTTCCAGACCCTATGAAACGTGGGGATGTCACTAAGTGGGAGGAGATCTCAGCAATTACACCTGAGCTGTCAAAACCGCTACGGATATGCATGCAACATTTTGCATTCCCCGCTCAGGACAGATTCACCATGCCACATAAAAGAATATGGTTTGGATTGTACTTAGCATGTACTGGACCTCAGACTGTCGATCTGGCGAGCTGGATCATTGATCAAATGTATTTGGCACAACACAGATGGGAACGAAAGAAAGTGCTTAATGGATGTTGTGCGCTGACAAGAATTGTTTATATGTGCTTGGCTTATGACTTGCCAATTGAACGTGCATTAACAGGAGAAGAGCTGAAGGCATTCAAAGGAACGACGAAGAAAGCCAGGAAGCCCAGCAGAGCACGGGCAGGTAAGCGCATGAGAGGCACTATTCCTTGCCTTCAAGTGCCAGAGTCACCATCACCACAACCCTCTCCAGAGCGATCACCGACAGAAGCCGCTCCCACAGTACAACCTATTCGCATAAGGTTACCTAGACCAGTGGTAACGGAGGGCACTACTAGTACCGTTGCACCTCAGGCAGCTACAACCACAGAACCCACCACCACGACAGCAGAAGCTCCCACCACTATTGGTGCGGAAGCCTTTTCTTTCCCAATACCACACATGGAGGCAGAACCAATAAACACAACATTCGATTTTGAAATGCCTGATGCATTCTCCAATGAGTTCCAGTTTTCAGAGGCACAAATGTTCTCTCAAGAATTTGAAAGGCCGAGTTACCCTACCACACCGCGGGATCAGCCACAGGGATAAGTGGTGTCGAGCTCTGATGACGAAAGAACAGCATCTGATGACGATGAAGGTGACGATGAAGCCAGCCAGGGCACGCATGATTCCCAAGAACAAGGACAGACAGATGGCCAAGGCCAACAAACCGATGCACACGGTGACACCAGCACGCATGAAGAGGAGACTTTCGAAGCAGCAGCTTACACGCTGGCAATCAAGAAATTATATCGTACGATGGAGAAAGTCTGGGCACGGAAGAAATTGACTGAAGAAGAGAGCCAAACCATAATCGAACAAGAACTCATCTCCGGAGGATTTGAAGAAATCTACATCAGAGGGTTTAGAGAGCTGGTCAAATCCATCGGCCCGGTCGAAGCACTGAGATATTTACAAAAGAAGCCACTTCCCCAATATGACCCTCGCAGAGTTCGCCTGTTATCGAAGCCCGGTGAATATATTCGAGTTCCGGTAGGTCCTCAATCATCCCACCAGGCGCAAGATGCACGCCTACGTCCGGAAAGATCCATCACCGAAGAAGCTATCCTAGTCGACTCCCCACCACGTACTACCGTTGTACATACTACCACTATCCTTGAAATAACATCCACACCTTCTACTCCTCTCTCACCTCATGTTTCACCAACCCATCCTGTATCCCCCGCACACCCACCTGCTCCTCCCACCTCCACACCAGTCCACGGCAACATAGCCACAGCCTTTGCCCTGCCCATTCATGCCACCATGCCCGCACCCACCCCACCTCGTCTACGTGTTAACCCCTTCATCCCTTCATCCTCCCCATCCTTCCCCCCACCTTTGAGACACCCTTTCACCTTTCTAACCCCACTAACCTTCTCACCAGTTTCACCTCCCCAACCCACTATAACCCCTATTTCCCCTTTTCACCAAGCTGCTCCAGTCATCCCCCCTGTAAATTACTCTACATTTGTAAATCCCGTCTTCACACCTACACAACCACCCACATACACACCGCTTTTCACAGTCACCGCACTTGACACGTCTAGTGACATGGACATCTCACCACCCACCGCACCAGAACCCACTCCACTCACAGCACCATCATATTTAGGTACGTCACAATTTTCCACGATCACCACTGCATCCACCTTCCCAACCCCATTCCCCATTCCCGCTGCATCTACTTCCACTGCATCCTCACTTAGCACTCCATTACTATTATCGCCAACCATAGACACTACACTTCAACAAATGTTCACATGCATGACACAAGTACGAGATGAGTTCGCATCTCTTGGCAACAATTATCAACAGCTGCAGAGGACGACAAATGAATTACAGTCGCAGCTTAATTCATTATCAATCGAGAATGCCTCTTTAAATACGCGATACCAAGAACTAAGAGAGGCATATCATAAGCTAGAGCTAGAAAGTGAAGAGAAAACAAAAGAAGCCACTGCTGATCTGGACAACCTGCTTCGAGCCCAAACAATTAGGAACGCGACGCTGACCAGGAATATGGGCTTACTCAGGAGGCACCTAGCCGCAGCAAAAGAGGAGAACCAGAGACTCCAAGAGCAGAATAGAGAGAATTTGGAAGCGGCATTGGACCATCCAGAACAACCCTTAAGTCCTAGCAGATTCAAGGCAATCCCATCCGAATCGATGCAGATGTTGCTAGAGGATCACGTGAGATTGCTCGAGGACTATGATCGAATGAACGAAGAGCATCAGAAGTTAAAAGAAGATCACAAGTTACTACAGCTCAGAGAACCGGCACGACAACAAGTACAAGTAGCAACAGAAGTACCAGAACCTGTGGACCCCCTCTCTTGACCTCATAGAGGAACTCAATGCATTACGGGCCCAGGTAGCCACTCTCCAATCACGCATAGATGTATACGAAGCACCACCACGGCCTGACTCCCCACCGGAGATCCCAGCTGACGACGAGAACATAACCATTCCGGTGGAGGAAACGTTTGAAGAAGCATACGAGCCAATACCCATCTCAGGCGGACGAGTCACGGCCGAAGGCCAGATGACCTATGAACTTCCTACCCCCGCGTGGATGAAAACAATTGAGGAACTTGGAACGACACATTCAACCAGAGTAGAGGCACAGTTACATGCCATGGCCATGATTGAAGAGAGAATCTTACAATCCCCCTTCTTTGCTCATTTGGCCCCCCGACGCTATATATCTGGGCATGAGCTGCAGTATAAACCGTACTTCATGTTAATGGCTGAATATCAGCTAGCTATAGAGAAAGAAACCGGCATGAAACCCACGCATGCTACACAATTCGAGCCGGCGGACTTGCCACCAAATGCGCAAAGAGGAGAGATCCATCAACCTGATTGGCGCAAAGATCTACTCCAGAAGTACCCAGAAATGATGAGCACATGAGTGAAAGCGCCTTTACATTTAAAGTATAATCCTTGCTGGGGACCAGTACCACGACGCCGCTCCTGGACAGCCTTCGCTATTAAGGTCCAAAACAATAGGCAGTGTCAGGATTGGTTGAATTACCCCTACTTCAAGCCGCCCACCGAGTTACCCACTGTTGGCTATATGATGGCTACAATCCGTCACTGGCTCCCTCGCCTGAAGCATATGGATGATATCGCAGCGCATATGACTGTCAAAATTTTTGACATGATGCAAATGATATTTAAAGTCTTCCGACGTGTCAAGGCACCGCATGTAAACACCCCGAGATTTGAGCATGGTAACTTTGATCTAGTATATGACATGAGCACAACGCCATCGCTCCGGGTGTGTTATGCCTGGCACTGTAGAATAAAATACCTACCGGCGTGCTACAAGCAGACATTTGAAGAGATGTTCACCACCGGATTTTGGGAATACCATTCCGAGGTATTCATAAGCAGGCCCACACATTTATTGCAACTATTTGCCTGTGAGCGAATGGTTTATTCCACGCACTATCAACTCCCGCCACCCGACGAACCGCAACCAATCGACTGGGAGAAACTCGAGGCTGATCTGGCCCGAGGCATTCGAGTATCTGAGCACACCCTCGCTCACGACCTCCTACAAAACTACATCCGGCAGACCGCACAACAAGGTTCTGTCGAGGACGACAGAAGCGAGAGGGAGGGGGGTGTTGGAAGCAGTCAGAGGCACAGACGACGTGGAAGCATGTAAAGACGGAGCAGGGAGCCAGTCTGATCATTTTTTCAAACAACTATGTTTTTATTATTACCTCTTCAAACATCCAACAGTGATTTTCATCACTCTTGTAACATATGTAATATAGACAAAATCCCATTTTCTAATTCATAGCCCCATTTTGTGCAAGCCGAGGAGTCCTCGAGCTTGAGGAGCTTAGGTAGAATGCGCGTACCAATTTTCGTTATTTTTAGACATCGTTTACCCTTCCAAATAGCCTCTAGGACCTATTTTTTAACTATGCCGGTCACTAGATGTGAAACCGGTCAAAACTAGTCTAGAAACTATAAAAAGAGCTAGAGAGCTCATTTTTGAGGTTAGCTTGTTTGAGTAGAGAAGAGCTTAGAGCTATTTTGAACTTGTAAGAGTGTTCTTGAGTAATAGAGCTAATTTCCCACCTTCCATTGTATCTTGCTTGTCTCTTCATTGTGTGTGTGTATGTGTGTGTGCATCTTTGTGCTTCTCACCTTCACTCTCACTTCATCTCACATTCACGATCTTCATATCACTCCTATCTCTTCCGCGGATTGACATTAAGGAGGTGAAGCTTCTTAACGTGGTTCTCACCATTGTGCTAGAGCAACAGTGTTGAAAGAGGGTTAGTGGCTACAATCATTGCTTCTTGAGTCATTGTGGCCTCTACTTGAGTCATCATGGTCACATCTACTTGAGTGATCAAAATTTGTATATTTTTACCTTATCTTTGTTAGGTGTTGATGCATCTTTTGTCATATTGTGGGCAGGATTTCTGTAACATATCATCAATGCTTCCACAACTCCACATGTCTTTGTTAATAGTCATAGGGATTCAATGAATCATCGATCCATACCCTCTTTTGCTAAGATTTGGTTCATCAACATGAGATTGCTTTGCATAGAGAGTCATTCTCTAGATTGAACACTTTCCATAGTCTCTCTTAGTCATCAACGTTTTGTAGTGTAGGCAGGTGCACCTTCTTCTTATTTTCCATCCTCTTCCTCTTCTTCTCATTGTTGTTCTTGGTCTTGTTGTTTTCCTTAATATTCACCTTCTTCTTCTTATTTTGAGTCCAACTCCACCTCTTGGAGAAGTTGTTCAAAATATACGTTGCCAAATTACTCAAGTCCAATAGGCACTCAAAACTCAAGTTCAGTTGGTATGGATGGTACCACTTGCTGAGTTGTGGATGCTCCATTGGTGCTCCGTTTGAGAATTTGGATTGTAAATGGATGTAGAAGGTGCTCCCCTGCTAGTGAGATGTCCATAGTCAAGGTGGCTCCTCTAGGCTAGGAACAAGGGATGGATCCTCACATCCTCTTGGATGGGGGTGTTGAGGCCTTTCTACTCTTGAACTATTGGATCTTGTTCCAAGATAAGGCACACTAGATTGGTATATCATAGGCTAAACATCTATGAATTATGCAAGTGAGGGAAAATCATCCATTCAATGTTGCCTTTTGAGGTCATCTATTACTAGCAACATGGATTTTCTCAATAATCCAAATGGGGAGGTTGATGGTCAGATATAGACTGAACCAAACTCTTTTGTGGGGTTGCATAAACCGGACTTTCCTAGGAAAGACAAAGTGCTACATATAGTTTTTGAGTGGGATAATGATGTTTGGGGTCATTAAGGCCTTTTCTTTAAGCTTATTGAGGTTGCAGCTCTTCATGTTTCCTAGCACCAAAATCTCCTTCTCTATAGGAGCATGCATTCCCTGCATGTCCAGGGCCTCTCTAACTAGATCGAGTGAAAGTCTAAACTTCTTTAGTTCGTTGTTGTGCATTAAGGAGGGAATGGAAATTAGCACATTATTCACATTACTCAGGTGTAATGTGTTGATCATATAATAGCACCACATAAAGTCATGTTTTGGTAGCCGTGCTTTAAAGTATTTTGCTAACCCTACCTTCTCCCAAATAGGTTGTAGTTATACGGTATTCTACAGCTTCTCAAACTCTCGAGTGAAAAAATGGTACTTGCACCATACATTGTTGTACTCACACTGGGCTTCCCAAATGTAAGCCACCTCACCTAAGGGTGGGAGAGTGGGGGTTGACCTTTGTTGTGTGTCCTACAGGAGGGTCTTCAATTGGAATGGTTTGCAAATCTAAAGTTCCTCGGATCTTTCCTTTGGGTGCTTAGAAATAGGCAAGGTACCAATGCCTATGCATTGAGAGCTTGTGCCTGGTTGGGTGCTAGTGTATGTGTCTGCCATTGATTACTCCTATAACTAATGTGTTTTGTAGATCTACTAGAATAGGAAGAATCACATTAGTATTGTATCCAAAACCTGATGATGCCTTATTCCCTTTACATTACCAACATGATGCCCTTTGACCCCCTATATGCATATGTGTGAAGATGGTGTGTCTGGTTAGTGTAGTTAGTTTGTCACCTAGATGCATACTTGGTGATGCACTGAGCTCAGCATGCTTCTAGTGGTGTACAAATATTTTCAAAGGTTGGACCATGTGATTTGTTTTTCTAGATTTCCTTTATGGAAGCACAAGTTTTACATTTTAGGTACATATAAGGGTTTCAATGATGACTCTACCTGGTCATGGGACTTTTAGGTACCCATTCCAAGTTACTTTAGGATTCACTTTACATGAAGGTGTGTTTACAATAGTTTTCTACATAGGTTTTCAAGGGGTTGGGATTGATGATTACTGATTCAATCATATGAGCTCTTGTGTAGCGATTTGAACTCTTAAGCAGGTCTTGGGCACCAAAATTGATTTAGGATTGTGATCAGCCTTCATTTACTGCTCTGGTACCCAAATGGAGAGTACTCTTTGCAAATGAGATCTTTGATGTGTAGCCAATGGTTGCCTTCACTTGTTAGATAGCTTTGTTGATAAGGGTTGCACTAGCAAGGGAACAATTGGGTGCTCACTCTTGCCTACCGAGGTCTGCTTACACCATGGATTGCTTTCCTTTGAGATGAGTCTAATTTCTTGATTCTCTAGTCTTTCAGTGCTGCTTATCATGCTTCTCAGCTTGTGATACTAAGACCACCATTCTCTTTGGAAAAGAATGGAGTTCCATCTTCTCTCTTGCTTGTTGTTCAACAATTGAATCCTTCTGCATC
Organism: Ceratopteris richardii; assembly: GCA_020310875.1. Taxonomy (NCBI): domain Eukaryota; kingdom Viridiplantae; phylum Streptophyta; class Polypodiopsida; order Polypodiales; family Pteridaceae; genus Ceratopteris; species Ceratopteris richardii. The sequence goes on from CM035442.1 coordinate 59,397,669, forward strand.
ACATAGCTTTGGACAATAACATCATCTTTTTCTTCATGCTTAACCTCAGATAGACGAGGAGCTGATGTGATGTCTAGCTCAGTAATTGTGCCACTATCTAGCTCTATCGTGACACGTTGCTCATTTACCCAAATTTGAAGAAGTACACTTCTTAGATTTAAGTTGAATGCATGATCATAGATCTAGTCCTCATCAAGGATGAAAGACTCAGTGAGATATTCATCATGGCATACTAGTGTTGTAGTTATCATCACAACATCTTGAATAGAGATGGGAAGCTCCACCTTGCCTATGCAAGGGGTTTTCGCTCTTAATCCTACAAGATATGCTTCAATAGGACTAACCGAGTCTCCCATGTCTTGACAACATGAATATTTTATAACACTTCTTGTTGCTCCTGAATCAATCAATGCCCTTATTGTCTTAGTAGTCCTGCCATTTCCTAATTCTATTGGGACAAAGAGTCATCTCAATGATGCTATGAGGGGGTTTTCTCTATATCTAGCACATAGTCATGTGATACCTAGGCTGATCTAAGCCCTGTCCTCTCACATCTTTCTAATGTGCTCTAAGGCCTCTACCTATGCTTCTTCCCTTATTCTTCTCTCTTCCTCTTTATGCATATGATTAATAAAATTTCACTTATTTCACAAAGTCACTATACTCAGTAACTCACACAATGAAAATGCTAACAACCAAAGGTTGTAAGTTGATGGACATGCTAGTTGTGCAAACATTCCAACGTTTAATTTTGAACACTAAATCTTTAAGAAACTTCACCACACACTCTTGCAAAGATGAATAATGAAAATATTGTCTCTATTTACATTGTTTTCATGAAAATATACCTCAGATGAATTCTATATACGTTGCTCTAGATAATAACTATACAATAGGAACATTTGTTGTACATGTCAAAGCTGAAATAAAGTTTTTGGCTCTAAAGATGAGATCATGAAAATATACCTCAGATGAACTCTATATACGATGCTCTAGATAATCACTATACAATAGGAACATTTGTTGTACATGTCAAAGCTGAAATAAAGTGTTTGGCTCTAAAGATGAGATGAGATGTGCACTAGGTGCATCTCTCTCTCTCTCTCTCTCTCTCTCTCTCTCTCCTCCCTCCCTCCCTCCCTCCCTCCCTCCCTCCCTCCCTCCCTCCCTCCCTCCCTCCCTCCCTCCCTCCCTCCCTCCCTCCCTCCCTCCCTCCCTCCCTCCCTCCCTCCCTCCCTCCCTCCCTCCCTCCCTCCCTCCCTCCCTCCCTCCCTCCCTCCCTCCCTCCCTCCCTCCCTCCCTCCCTCCCTCCCTCCCTCCCTCCCTCCCTCCCTCCCTCCCTCCCTCCCTCCCTCCCTCCCTCCCTCCTCTCTCTCTCTCTCTCTCTCTCTCTATCTATCTATCTATCTATCTATCTATCTATCTATCTATCTATCTATCTATCTATCTATCTATCTATCTATCTATCTATCTATCTATCTATCTATCTCCCCTCTATCTCTCCCCTCTCTCTCTCATGCTTGGATGTAGAACTTACTTCCATTTTCCATTAACTCAAGAGTATTGTTCTAGTAATAGCATTTAAGTTTGTCTCCCAATCACCAAAGCCACCATATTCATAATCTAGAAGTTCACATGATCTAAATATCCCTGAATTTGAACCTCCAAATTGGACACAATAGTGTTCCATACTCTCTTACCCTCATGTTGCATCATAAATACCACATATTTATGTTCACTATCTGTTGGGGAATCTTTAGTTCTTAACCAGTGCATAATTTATGTAATTATTATGTGAGAAACCATGTATGCTGTGCTCCAAGGGTGGGTTCACATACCCACTTACTCAAAGATCCTAAGGCAACCATGTAACATTCAAGTTCCCGTTGAGTAGTATACTAGGTTAGGTTGATGCAACCCCTTTCAATCATGGTTCTTTTCTTCTCATCCTTTAATTTTTTTAAATTTTTGATCCTTTGTTTGTAAATTTTTTAGGATTTCTTTCCATTAAGTCATTTTCTATACTTGATAAGATATAGGTGTTTCCCTATAATTATGTTACTCTATGAGCAAGAGAGATTCCTTCTTCAAGTTGCTTATTAAATATGAGGCTCCATCGAGATCGTTTGTAAGAGGACTCTTGATGTGGAACTCCCTACTCCATTGCCTTTGGGCTTTATAAAATATCTTGTGTAATGGTCTTTGATCTCTCACAAGTGCCTATAAGGAGGTGTGTCTTTAGATAAATTACATTTGCTTATAGATTTGGTGCTCATACCCTTTCTATTTGAGCTCTCAATAGAATTGGTATTTTCACACCTTTTGTAATGATTAAATATATAACTCTGGTCCATTTGACCACTTAATTTCTTTTTGACCTACATGGTCACTATATAAAGATTTCCTTTTATTAGGAACATCAAACTTAATTTTCTTTTCTAACATGCCCAGTTTTCTCAGTTAAATTTCCTTTTTGAGACTAATTTAAATTCTTGTAGACCTTGCCTTGTTGTATAATCTCTTCACTCCCTGCTAGAGATCTTGATAACAACCTTTCCTTGACTACTCTATGTAAATCATTCCTTGTATATCCTTGTCACTCCTTGTTAGAGATGTTAACCATCACCTTGCCTTTTTGCTCTTCCATATGCTCTTGTAAGCTATACACGTGCTTCTTATTATGAAATTTATGCCCAAAAATTAAAAACAATATGTAAAATCATAAGAGTCAAATACTTATCTTGCACCAATCTTGTGTGTAGAAGTTGTTAATGGTAAGGATGATAGCCCGTCACACTACCAACTACTTGATGGATCTCTCTGATATTGTATGTCATCTCCATAGCACTCCAAAGTATTAGATATATGATTATCTAGCCTGGTAAAGGTGCAAAGAGAGAAGGTTTACCACAATCAAAACATGCATTCCAACCGTTATTGAAATTTCTTGAACTGGGCAATGGATAACAAGTTGAATTCCTTTATTTGGAGCTTCCATGTTATGATCTACATAGTGGATGTAAGCCCTTCAATAGCCACCTCTTTGAGATGGGATAGCTGACATTCCATGGCAATAGAGAAGAATAATTGGTTCTCTTGCACATGCAAATATGGGGACATGGAGAATTTTGCACATATGTAGATGTATCGAATAGAACACTTTGGAGACATAAAACGTAGTTATAAGTTGAAGCTTTTACCTTCCTCCTACAACCACATGGATGGACATGCTTCATGAGCTTATGCATCTACAGATGTTTGCACAGGTGCTATTGAAGGGTTGGATAGTTGTAGGAGTCAGCATGTGCATGTGTAAGAATAGCTAAAAAATTATCCTAGTCCTTTGGAATCTAGCCACATGAGTTTTCCAAGTCCACTTGAGCCTACTATGTGGTAAGTCTACCATGTGTCTCAATCTAACCAAGTTACTCAAGTAGATGCTTCTAGAATGCACTAGAGATCCTTTGGAAAAACACTCTCCCCAATGCACTCATGGGGATTGAACATAAGGCCTCTTGCTTCCTATCCATGAGAGTTAAAAACTAGCTAAGTGTATTACTTGTCTATGACTCCAAAAGTATTAGCTTGACGTTAATCTTGGTCAAGCTACTTCATAGCATCCCCTCCTTTAAGAACATTTTCATCCTTGAAAATATGCATCAACTAAAGAGTTATATATGAGCATTCCCATGTGCCCATGATCCGATCTATGGAGCAGGGTTCTCATCTCTCCATTTCACCTCTATAGTCTAAAGGGAATTATATTGTAACATCAATATGAAAAGAGGGGAATTGTGGTGGTTTGGTCCCTATCCAAATCATATGTGTATCTCTTTGCTTTGTTACCAATGGGATGATAGATCCACACCATGAGAGACGAAGTGTCATTCTCCTCCCAACCATAAGTGTCCTAGTCTTCTCGAGTCCAATCACAAAAGGTGTCCAAGTCCACTCAAGCCCATGTGTGGTTAGTCCTATATGTGTCTCATTCTATTCAATTTCACTCAGCTTAACTCAAGTAGGTGTTTCTAGAAGGCTCTAGAAGTCTTTCGAAAAAACATTGCCCCCAATGCATACATGGGCATTGAACCCAAGAACACTTAGTTCACATCCATTAGACTTAAACGCTAAGCTAAGCATATTTCTTGCATATAACTCTAGAAGAATTAGTGTTAGCTTGATGTTAACCTTGGCCAAGCTACTTTATAATGCTCATGTGGTCTAAAAACACTATCTTGCATGTGTGGGGATCTTGAGGAGATCTCATGAGCCTCTTGGGGTATCTCAAAAGTTCCTTTTTTTTTTGTTTGCTATAGCCATTTTCCATATAGGAATCCCACAAAGGAGAAGATGTACTACATAGTAGCTCCATGTGTTGATTTCTAACTTGGAAAATAGAAGCCATGAACATGAAGGATGGTTACAAGGTGATCGCAAGATGAAATGAGGGGAGGCTATTCACACTTAAGGTAAATTGAACCCCAACCATACTATTTACTTTTTTGGATACCAATGGATTCAAAAATTGACCTTCATCATAAGAGGATGATGCATAATAATGTCTAAAGAATAGAGATGGAGAAAAGAGAACTTGTGAAGGAATAACCAAGTTACATCTCAAAATCTTAACGCATTTATGTGGGGCATTCCATATACGTAATTCAACAAGGCTACCTTTCAAGAAGATAAAATATGCGAGTAAACATGCCCCTAGACTTGATATACACAAATATATTGGGGCCAACAAAGGAGAAATCCATAGCAAGTAATAGGTACCTTGTAACACTTATAGATTTATTTACAAGGATAACATGGTTGTATTGCATGGAGCATAAGCAAGACGTGTATTAATTTTAAAGAATTTATGAACCTAACCAAAAGGGAAGCTGGAAGATATTTCATATGCCTAAGGTTTTATGAAACAAGAAAGTACTTTTCCATGAATTATCTGATTTCATAAATAGACATGGCATCACCAGTAACTTTACATGAAAGTGTACACCCCAACAAAATGGGATGACATAGGAAAAATAGCTATATAGCATAATATACTAGAACAATGATGAAAGAGATAAATATGTCAAATGGATATTACGTCGATGCAAAGACTACTTCAATTTACATCATGAGAAGAGCTCCAACATGAGATATAAATGCAGCTACACTGGAAGAAGCATTCCGTGGAAGGAAACATGATGTGTCTCACCTCAACGTGCATGGATGCGCATGCAATCTTCATATCTAGTGGACTAAGAAGCAAAATGGATGTTAAGGTAGAGAAATGTGTATTTATAAAATATGTAGGTGAGAAAAAGGATAAAGGTTTTATAATCCAAAGATCAAGGATCCTAGGATTTCAAAAATTTCAAGCTTCGTGATTTCTTACCATCACATGTACCTTTTGGAAGATATTTAAGTTGATGAAGTAGAAGCTAGAAGGAGGCATGAAAATCAAGAACCTACATGTTTTGAAGATGCAATCAAGTACAAGGAATGATAAGAGGCTTTGTAAGAGAAAAATTCAGGTCTTGGAAGATAACAACATTTGATATCTAGTGCCAAGAACCAAATACATGAAGAGGACTGGCAACAAATTATTCAAGATCAAAAGTAATTTAGATGGAAGTATAACAAGGTTTGATGCAAGGTTAATTTCCAAGGGTTTGGCTCAAATACATGAAAGTAACTTTGAGCAAACCTTTCATCCTATGATCGAGATGATGGAAAGATTTTGATTCAATTGATAGATTTATCAATCAAATAATAACAATTCTTTCTTACTAGGGGACCTAAAAGAAACAATGTATATTGATCGACCATTAGAGTTTGAAGCTTGCAAGAAACAACTTGTGTTTGTATGTTGAAAAATCTTTATATGCACTCAATAAAGCACCTAGAACCTAGAGAGAAGATCTGGTCGAGTACGAATCAACTATGGATATCCCCAAAGCCAAGGTGACCCATCACTTTTCATAGGGAGAGAAGGTGAAAAAATAGCCTACTTAAGTGTATATGTAGATGGCTTATCATTACAAGTGATGATAAAGGAATTAAGAACATCAAAAGGAGGCTAGGATTAAAGCTCAATATACTAAATTTTAGACAACTAAGATATTTCGTAGGTATTGAAGTTGTGTATAGATCAAATGGTATTTGGTTAATGCAAATAAAGTATATACTACATATGCTCGAAAGATTTGATCTCACGAGTTCTAATGGAAGTCAATGTAAAAATGAGTTCAGTGGACGACAAAGAACTATGGGACCTCAAATCTATAGTTCTATCATTTTTTTGTTGATATATGGCCCAATCACAAGTCCTAACTTATCATATACAATGGGAGTCTTATCGCAATTCATGCAAACTCATAGAGTGCCACATCCTCATAATCGATGATCTCATATCAATAATGTGGCCAATCTCACAAGCCTTGCCATCTAGATTGGATCTTTGCATTGCATGCCTCCATTAAGGAAGACCTCACTCAAGGTCTAAATAGCAAATGATATCCTTAAATAAGGTATCCTTAGGTGAGATCCCATGGTCCACATCTTGAATCGGTGTGTGACTCTCAGTAGAAGCAATATCCTTTACCAAGTAAGTAGCCAATGTTGATATATATTGCTTAAACCTCATGAATATGCACTCTCATCTGCAAAAAAATGGCCCCTATGTTGGTAGGTAAATACATCTGAAGGTTCAAAAAATTACATCTGAAGGTTTACCCTCAAGAGCAGCTCTCCACTTGTGGTACTCCACTACTGGGTTTTGATGTTTCTCTCTAGTAAGAAATTAAAACATAACCCCTTTGAAATCTCATACAACCTACCTTGCTATATCAATAGAGATCCATTGCAATTCCAAACTACAAACTGAATAGTCCCATCAGCAGTCTATGAATCACACATTGATAATCTGCCAACCATCTCTATGAAGGCTCAATGACCCTCTCTACAAGCTTGCAAAACCCAAAGCATGCATCCTCTTGATATCTTCATCTATGCAAATTAGATTTCCACCAAGTCCTTTGAGAATGGCCCTTTTCTTCAAGAAGAAAGCATAAGAATTTTAATCCTTGAATTGT
>CM035442.1:59422253-59529753 GCA_020310875.1 Ceratopteris richardii
GAAACTTGTCAACCCAAAATTTTTCCTACATGCATAAAATGACCTAATTATTCGTTCTAAGCATTATCCCCACAATGAAATTCAGAAAGTTCAAAATGAATTATTTCACTAGAAAAGAGGCCTATTACAATTCTCCCCCCCCTTTAAAAACTCTGTCCTCAGAGTTGGAAAGAAGGATAATGTGTTAGAAAGTCATCTAAATTCACCCAACTCGAATCTTCTACTGGGTATGAATGCCATTTCACCAAAATTTCTACTATAGATCTATTTCTAAGAAATCTTTCCTTCCTATCTAATATTATTTCCGCTTGAAGCTCAAAAGAGCCATCATCTTTCAGCTTATAATTGTCCTGCAAAACATGAGCAACATTAGACACATATCTTTTAAGTAAGCTAACATGAAATACAGGATGCACATTTAAATATTTAGGTAATTCCAGCAAATAAGCAAGAGATCCGATCTTTTTCAAAACTTTAAAAGGGCCTGCATATCGAGGAGAAAGTCTATGATCCTTCCCTAGCAACAAGTTAGATCGGTGAGGATTAACTTTAAGAAATACCATAACATTAACTTGGAATTCAAGTGGTCTTCTCTTTAAATCATAGAGCTTCTTTTGTCTTTTCTGAGCTTCTCTTATATGTTTCTTAATTTTTCCAAGTTCTTCATCCATCTTATCAAGCATTTCTTTGGATACTTCTACTTTATTTGGAAAACCCAAAAACGAAGGTGGAGTCAAACATTTATAACCATACATAGCTTCAAACGGAGTCATTTTTATAGATGCATGCCATGCACTATTGTATGCAAACTCAACCAAGGGTAAATATTCACTCCAATTATCCTTCTTTTCATTCACATACATACGCAACATATCCTCAACTACCCTATTAACCCTCTCGGTTTCCCCATCAGTTTGTGGATGGAAAGCTGTACTCATACGAAGTTGAGTTCCAATGGATTCAAATGTCGCTTTCCAGAAGTTTGACGTAAATCTAGAATCTCTATCAGAAATTATGCTTTTAGGCATTCCATGCAATCGAAATATTTCTTTTACAAAGATTCTTGCAACATTCAAAGCAGTATCAGTCTTTTTCATAGGAAAGAAGTGTGCCATCTTGGTAAGCCGATCGACTACAACAAATATGGTATCATGCTTACTTCTGGTCATAGGTAGCTTAGTGATAAAGTCCATAGAAATAGACTCCCACTTCTGATTTGGAACATCCAAAGGTTGAAGCATTCCTAGCATCCTCTTAAACTCAGGTGAAAATTGGCACTTCAAACATTCATTTACATATTTTCTAATATCCCGCTTCATACACGGCCAAAAGTAAGAATACTTTGTTTTAACATATGTCCGTGAATAACCTGGATGTGCAGAAAAAGGTGCATCATGACAATCATGCAGTATTTTAACTTTTAGTGGAGATTCAGAAGATAAGCATAGCCGATTGTTACAATTCAATGTTCCATCCTGCAAATGAAATTTTTCCTTATACATCGATCCCCTGTTCGCATTCAAAGCATTCAAAATAGGTGCATAAAAAGGATCCTATTTTATCTCTTCTTGAATTTGACTGAGAAAATCAGAATTTATTACAGAAACAAGATTACACAAAGGTCTCAGACTCAATGCATCAGCAACCTTATTTTCCTTACCAGCAAGATACTTAATGTCAAAATCATACTCGCTTAATAATTCAATCCAACGCTTCTGCCTGTTGTTAAGCAATGGTTGAGTGAAGATGTATTTTAGACTTTGATGATCTGTTTTCAATTCAAACTTAACCCCTAACAATAGATGTCTCCAATGCTTAAGTGCATGCACAACAGCAAGCATTTCTAAATCATGAGTAGGATAGTTAAGTTCATGTTTTCTTAGTTTCCTGGACTCATATGCGACCACCCTGCCATCTTGTGAAATAACACATCCTATCTGACTACCACTTGCATCACATGCAACCACAAAAGGCTTTCCCATTTCTGGTATTTTCAAAACACAATTCTCAACGACTTTTTGTTTCAATGTTTCAAATGATTTTTGACAGGCATCACTCCACGCAAATCCTACATTCTTTTTAGTTAATTCGGTGAGGGGAGTAGCCATCTTAGAGAAATCCTTAATATGTGCTCTTTCATATTGTGCCAACCCAAGAAAACTTCTAACATCCCTTACAGTCTTAGGAATCGGCCAATCAACTATTGTTTTTACTTTATCTTCATCTATAAGGATTCCTTCTTTTGATATTACTCTTCCTAGATACACAAGTTTATCCTTAGCAAAGAAACACTTACTCTTTTTCCCATACAATTTGTGTTCTCTAAGAGTCTGCAAAGTCTTCTTGAGATGTACCGCATGCTCTGAATCATCTTTAGAGTACACAAATATATCATCAAGGAAGACTAAGATGAACTCATCTAGGTAATCGTGAAAAATATTATTCATTAAGGACATAAATGTGGCAGGAGCGTTTGTTAAACCAAAAGGTAGAACCGTAAACTCATAGTGACCATATCGTGTTCGAAAAGCCGTCTTAGGAATATCCTCTGTTTTGATCCTAATTTGGTGATATCCAGATCTTAAGTCAATCTTTGTGACTACGGTCGCTCCACTTAATTGACCTAATAAGTCATCTATGTGAGGGAGTGGATACTTATTCTTAATTGTTCTTTTATTCAACCCGCTATAGTCAATGCATAATCTGTAAGAGCCGTCTTTCTTCTTCTGAAATAAAACAGGCGCACCCCAAGGTGAGACACTCGGTTTTATTAAGCCTTTCTTCAAAAGATCATCTAATTGAATCTTAAGCTCCTTTAGTTCATCAATGTTAAATCTATAGGGTGCTCTAGAATATGGTTCACTCCCTGGATATAGGTCAATGGCGTGGTCACTCTGCCTAGGTGGGGGTATACCAAGCAAGTCTTCTAGAAATACATCGGCATATTCTTTCAAGAGATTTCCTACATAATCTGGAATACCTTCGTCATTACCTTCCTGATGCAGATTGTTCACATACACTACAAATGTTTTGCAGCCATCACGTATACCTCTAATTATCTGCATAGCAGAAATAAGAGTAGGCTTAGGATTAAAGACATCACCTAGAATATGAATAGATTCATCATTGAGCTTCACAGTGATCGTTCTTTGTTCACATACGTTTTGGAAGTAAGATGGGACATAATAATAATATTCACAAGTTTACAAGATCTTCCAACACATGAACCTTAGCATACACACCTTAAGACTCAAAAATTAGATGAATGAGAAATAGAGAGAGAATAGACAATTTTTCAAAGAAGTAAGCTGAATGCTTACTTACACTATCTAATATGAATGTCAAATTACAATGTGTGTAATGATACAAAACTGAATGTATGCTAATACAGAATTGAATCTAGGCTAAATTTAAAAAACAATTTAGAACGGTTTGTACAGCAACCCCTAATTCAAAAATTAAGGTTTCAAAAACCCTAATTTAGAAATCGACCTAAATAGCAAGATAATCTCCTCCTTGTGTTGAAGTAGAAGGCAAAAACCTTGGAACAACAACAACAATAGAAGAACTGAAATTGGAACTGGCTACTTATAAAAGTCAGCAAGAGCAAGAGCGGATGGTTGGATGCCAGAATCGCCTCCAAATCTGTGAAAGAGGCCACGAAGAGCTACGTGGTGGTGTGCTCGGTTGCCTCAAATGCCAAGGGAGTAGGCTCCAATGTGAAGAGAGAGAGAAAGTAGAGAGAAAAACTGTGCAAAAATTTGGAGAAGATGAAGTTGAAGAAGTCTCAATCAAGTTATGAGAGATTTTGGACCAAGTCTTCTCGATAAGTGACTTTCAAGTCATTTGGGTACGTTCATGCATGGCCAATGACCAAAAGTCATAAAAATAATGTAAATGCTTGTAACTACCCAAATTGGGGTCCAAAAAATATACAAAAGTATGTATGGAAAGTCTCAAAGAGAGCTTTCACATGGAAGGGTCAAAATATAGAAAAGGAGAGTCCTTGGGGCCTTTAACCCCAACAAACTCCCACTTAAAGGACCAAGGAGGCTCCTTTAAGCTAAGTAACTCCCACCATCATGCATAGCTGATTTTGTGCCTTGGGTAGACACTTTGTGAGAGCATCTACGGGATTCTGTGAAGTATTGACCTTGATCAAAGTGATAAGGCCATCCTTTAGCACCTCTCGAATGAAGTGGTATCTCACATCAATATGCTTTGTGCGAGCATGGAACATGGCATTCTTTGCCAAACATATGGCACTCTGGCTATCACATCCAAGCACAGGTGCCTTTTCATCATCCCAAACTCACTGCACAAGCGGGCTAACCTAATGGCTTTTTGGAAGCTTATGAGGCTGAAATATATTTCAGCCTCTATAGTAGATAGTGCAACTATCCTCTAAAATCTAGAGCACCATGAAATAGCTCCACCTGCACGGGTGTATACATAGCCACTTGTAGACTTGCATGTGTCCACATCACCTGCCATGTCTCAATATTGAATCCTTTTAACTCCAATGGACCCTTCCATAACATAGACATTTACCTTTGATCCCTTTCAATTATCTCAAGAGAGATTTGACTACCTCCCAATGAGCTTTGCCAAGATAAGCCATGGACCTGCTAACAACTCCCATTGCATGAGCAATGCTTGCCGAGTGGAAACCATAGCATACATAAGTGAACCACAAGCTGATGCATATCAAACACTCCATTTAGTTGGCTGCGTCATCATCTTTGGGACAATCATCCTTGGAAAGCTTAACATGTGGCTGAAATGGCACTCCAAGTGGCTTAGCATCAACCACATTGAATCTGTCCAGCACTTTTTCGATGTACTTTTCTTGAGATAAATGCAAATTATGCTGCTGCCTATCCCTTTTTATTCGCATACCAAGAATATGTTCAGCTTCCCCAAGTACTTCATTGGGAATGCCGATTTCAGCTTCTATTTTAGATCATTTAGAGTGCTCTTTTTCTTCCCAGCCACCAGCATATCATCTACATACAGCACAAGAATGATTGGGCTGCCATCTTCATCCTTTTTAGTGTACAAAAAGTGGTCTGCACGGCTTTTTTTGTACCCATGTTTGAGCATAAATGCATCAAACTTCTTATACCATTGTCTAAGGGCCTGTTTCAGCCCATGTAAGCTCCTTTTCAGCTTGCATACCAGATATTCTTTTCCAAGAATGGCATATCCTTCTGGCTGTTTCATGTAGAGCTCTTCGTCTAAATCACCATGCAAAAAGGCTGTTTTAACATCCATTTGGAATAACTCCAAATCCAAGGCAGCTGTGAGAGCAAATAACACACGTCATGTGGTCATTTTAACCACCTGAGAGAACACCTCTTGGAAATGAATGCCCTCTTTTTGGCATATCCCTTAACAACCAGCCTTACCTTATGCTTGGGTTTGCCATCAACGGTTTTGATTTTGTATACCCACTTGTTGGGAATGGCCTTCCTACCTTTGGGCAACTCAATCAAATCCCAAGTATCATTTGCATGCAAGGCCTTTATCTATTCCTTCATGGCTAACTCCCACTTCTTCTTGTGCTCACATAGCTTTGCCTCTTTACAAGTGAGAGGCTCACCCTCATCTGATAAGATAATGTAATGTACAGAGGGGTCATATCTGTTCACTGGCCTCCTAGGACGTGAAGATCTTCTTACCCAATGATCCACATTATCAGGCAATGGATCTACATCAGGAGGCACATCAACTTCTTCATTGTTAATGGGCTGTTGTACATCATTTCCAGCCCTGTTTTCAGCATGAATAGGTGGCTGCATATGCCCATCAGGAGCCTCATCTTATTGTCCAACATCATCTGGCTCACTAACCACTTTCTCATTTTCATTTCCAGCCCACATCCCAAGGGTTAATATCAGATTTTACATATGGCTGTACATGCTGAAATTTGACCTTTTTATTAGAGGCAGAAACATTTTTGAGCAGCCTTGCCTCATTAAATACAACATCCCAACTGCGTATTACCTTCATGAGTTGAGGGAATCAAATCTTGTAGCCCATTTCACCTTCATCTCCATAACCCATGAAGATTCCTTTTATGGACTTTGCATCTAACTTGCTTCTCAACTCAGGCCTTATATGCACAAAAGCATCACAACCAAAGATGTGTAGGTGGTCATATGAAGCTTGTTTGCCAAACCAAACCTCTTACGACATATGAGGGGATCAATTGCAAACATGAATTGCAGTTTTCAAAGCCTCTCCCCAAAATCCATGAGGGAGATTAGTTGTGGATAATATCCATCTCACCTTATCACTTCATCATGGAGAAGGTATTAGCCGATGATATTGATCTTGTGTATGTGATGACAAATGAGTAAGTTGCTGATATTTTCACTAGAGAATTTTGGGCAAAGAAGTTGAACTTTCGGAAGATGCTTGAATTACAAGACATGACATTGAGCTTGAGGGGGAGTGTTGAGATATCGAGCTCAACATGTGATGATCGAGGTTGGCACGTATCACTTTTCATTTCTATGACATATATAGTGGTTACTATGATATATGTCAAGGATACTTTAATGAGCTTTACTAGATTTATCTACCGAGAGTGATGGCATATTTGTTTCTTGTAAGCTTACTCATTGACAGACATTACGTTTTTCTTTATATATTGTTCTTTATATATTGTATGGGTTGCATTGCTATATTAGGTCATTCTTGTATATTCTCTTTCTATAAGAGAAGAAGTAGAAGAAGATCATTCTTCCTTGCCTTAATCTATGTGTGCTCCTCTCTTTGTGTGTGAGAGTGTGTCAGAGCTCTCTTCCTTCCCTCATTTCTCTTGACAAAAAATACATTATAAGGGTTGAACAAGAACCAATCTGACTTTGACTTTGATATTTTACAAAGATGGTTTTGAATCCCTCACATGTGATGAAATGATTATGTTTCTATTGATTGTACTTTTCCATCAATCCTTGAAATGTCGAGGGAAATAAGATTAAAAGTAGAAAACACTTCATAATGTTCTAATCCTCAACATCTACAAAAGAATACAAATCCCCTTGCATGGTCATGAGCATCCTTGTTCGAGATCCCTTGAAGGCAAAAAAAACTTGATGCTTATGTATAAAAGAATTGAATTCAAATGATCATCCATCATTCCTAACGCCTTGTGCAATTTTTGGAGGCTCATTCAATGATAGATTTGACATTGATACTAACTCCAACAGCTCCTCAAACCTACTTGACATTATAAAAGAGACAAGGTCATGTGGATTCAAAGAGAGAGAGAGAAAGAGAGAGGTGTTGAAGAGTGCAAAGAGCGTTTCACTTGGAGATTCCCTTCATACATAAAGGTCAAAGATAGATATAGAGATGTACTTTGTCTCGACTTCTCACAACATCTTACCTAAAGAGATTGAGCAAATACTTACTTGAGCTTAAGAGAGACATAGACATGAGATGCTCTCTAGAGGTTATTCTTGAGGTAGAGGTTGAAGTGAGCTCTCACTTACATACTACTTCCAAAGTCAATGAGGGACTGCATCCAATCCCTCCAACGAGCTTACCTCACTCTTGAGTGGAGAGAGACGCTCAAGCCCTTGGTTTTTAAGGCACTAGACAACATGCGACTCTTATCTAAATGGTTAGACCGCAATATACTAAAATTTTAAAGCGTGATATATGACCATGTATGTAGACAATGGAGACACCGCATTTTCCCCTTATGACTACCTAGAATACATCCACTGCCTTTGAATTTCGTGATTGATATCCTTAAAGCACATGTATAATTCCTCACTCTCCATCCTATCCTATTACACCTTAGAGCCTTACCGTAATATCATAGAACACTTTACATTACCACATTACCACACATGCCAATTCTCTCTCTCTCTCTCTCTCTCTCTCTCTCTCTCTCTCTCTCTCTCTCTCTCTCTCTCTCTCTCTCTCTCTCTCTCTCTCTCTCTCTGTGTGACCTGCCCTGATAAGGCTCGCAGTATGCATGGCTTAGTTATGGCAACCACTCATTGGAGGTTGAGGTCTGATTGCATCTCCTCCGGGCTCTGTCAGCAACTAGAATCTTCCAAATCGCAGCATTATATTTCGGGATATCTCTGAGCTCCAAGTGTGCCGGAAACCGAACATTCCATTCAACCCTATTGAGCTTAAGTTTTAAAATCGGTCTCATGGTTTGCCACTTCTTATTTTCGTTTGCCATTTAGTCAAATTATTATTATAAAAAAAAAAAAATTAAATTATTAAAAAAAAAAACCGCTTCTCTAAAAGAGACACGAGCCGCAAGGACTGTGAAATATGGCTCTTCACGCTGTACAAGTTCAACAAACAGAATATAAGATGAAAAGTTGGGATACAGGAGTGCATGCTCGGGTCTTTTTCTAATTTCAAGTATAATGAAAGAGTAGGTGGGTTTTTGTTTGTGCTAATTTTATCATATATCCGTTTCAAAGTAAGTTTCTCTTAAGAATTTTTTTAAGAACGATATATTTCAAACACTAGGCTTTTTTTCCAGGGCACACTTTTATGTTAAAAATGTATGATTATGGAGGCAGGTCCAGGTTATAACCGCCAGCTAGCATGGCTTGGGGGTAAATCAATTGGGCCCTTTGCACTAGGTTGTGACTTCAAGGTCCAACCTTGAAGTCCAATATAAGTGAATTTTAGGCTATTGAATGTCCCTAGATTCCTTTGAGTACAAACTTCTATCGAGTGTCTATTGATATATTCTCTCAAGAATATATATTCCCTCAAGAATATATATTCTCTCAAGAATATATAAGTGTGGGTTCACATAGGGGGACAAGAATGGCCTTTCGTCCAACTTGGAACCATGTGTGTCAAGTTGCACGTTCACAATTTCACATGTTTCTACTTGGTTCACTAGCAAATCTTCCACCCTCATATAAGAAAATAAACAACAAATGAAGCCCTTGATTTCCTTTTTTCTCAATTATGTATCTCTAAAAATAGCTTCGTAATTGCATTTCAAAGTGCTTTCAATAAGGGTGGCTAGCAAGTCTAGATAGTACATGTTGCGAAAGCAGAAACTAAAACATGTACTCGCAATGAAAAGAGTGTGGGACTCAAAAGAGTGAGTAGACCATGAAATAGAAAACTCACACATGGATTGGAGAGAACTTGCCAAGAGCATGGAATGAGCTCTCAATCTTCTAATTAATCACAAAAGTGAAGAGAGGGCCTCGTTAGACATATTTGGAGAGAGACTTTTCAAAATACACCCAATGTGGGATAATTCTGTTGAAAGGAGAATGAGCACAAGAATGAAACAAAAAGGCAAGTCTCCCAAATACAATTAGAGTGATACAAAAATAGAGATGCACTCATAGAAATGAATTATAAAACGATAAAATGGAAATTATAATGAATTTGGAATATACAATATCATTTTTCCAACATCCCCTTTGTAGCTCCATTTTGGAGAGGTTGAATGCTACAAAGGTCCATCAAATGTTGCAATGGTACTGATCCAAGATTTTTGGTAAACATGTCCACCAAGTGTTCCAATGAACACATAAATGTAGAACTCAAGTCAAATAAAAATCACAATATCCAGTAAAATCAATGCCCGCTTTGTATCAAAGACCTTCATCTTAAGTGATGGCAAGATATCAGAGAAATCTTTTAGGATCTTATGAACAAGTATGATGATGATGATGATGATCATCATCATCATCATCATGAGAGAATTTTTCGAGAACACTAATTGCATAAGAGATACTAGGATGAGTGTCTATGAGATAGAGGAGAGAGCTAAGCAAGTCTTTATGTGCATGTACATGTACAAACTAAGATGTGTATTTGTGCAGTACATGATTCTCAGGCTATGTTAGATGCAAAGCTTTGGCATGCATGCTTTGGTCATTTGAATTTTGTTAATTTGTTATGTCTGCAGAAATCTAAAATGGTGTCCTCTTTGCCCAAACTTAAGGCACCCAGTAAACATGTTTGTGAAGGCTCTATTTTGGGCAAAATGCAGCGTTCATCCTTCCCAAAAAATGGTTTAGTTCAAGCTACTCAGAAATTGAAGCTTGTACATAGTGATGTATGTGGTCCTATGCAGACACCTTCTTTTGGAAAGTAACTTTACTTCATGACTTTGATTGATGATTTTTTCAGGCATGCATGGGTACATCCATTGAAAGCAAAGTTTGAAGTGTTTATGTGCTTCAAACAGTTTCTACTTTTGGTTGAAAATCTGTCAACATGTAAAATGGGCACCCTCCATTCTAATCGAGGGGGGGAATATATGTCTTCTGACTTTAATGCATTTCTAGCTGAATGTGGGATAAAACATCGGTGTACAATGCCGTATACACCTCAACAAAATGGAGTTGCTGAATGGAAGAACATGTCACTCATGGAGATGGCAAGGTGTATGGTCAAGGGTCAGGCTTTACCACATAGTTTCTAGCTTGAGGTTGTCATGTGTGTAGCATATGTACTTAACAGGTGTCCCACTAAAGCATTGCATTCTATCACTCTATGTGAGGTTTGGCATGGTCGTAAGCCATCTGTTGCTCACCTGCATGTTTTTGGTTGTTTGGCATATGCATTAGTGCCTGAACAACATCGCAAAAAATTGGATGGTAAAGCAATAAAATGTATTTTTGTTGGGTATAGTTTTGAAAGCAAAGGCTATCGTGTGTATCATCCGCAGACTAAACACATTTTGGTTAGTCCTGATGTTGTTTTTGTGGAAGATGCTATTCAGTCTTTACTTTCATGTATGAAGGAGACATTTGTTAGCTCCAAAGACATGTATGATACTTTGTTGCCTATTTTTATAGGTGGACAGTCTAGTGCTAGTCCTAATGAGGAAACTTCTCAACCTTTGCAGGTTTCATGTGATGATGCACATCATTCCATTTCTGATGCAGATTTACATGATGCACTTGTTGATGAGAGAGTTGATATTGAGCAGGCAAAAACTATGCCAAAATAGCTAGTGCAGACTTTGTGTGATAACAAATTAGATGCACCTCTGTCATATCGTACTCATTCAGGCTCTCATAGTGTCTTTTTGCATCAGATTGCTATGTTATGGTTGTGTCTAGTCTCTGTGATGAGAATGAGTCTGTTTCATTTGATGAAGTACAAAATTCTAAAAATTGGGTGGCTGCTATGCAATCTGAATATGATGCTATAATGAAGAATGGTACCTGGTCTTTATGTGACTTGCCTCCTGGCAAGAAGGCCATTGGCGCTAAGTGGGTATACAAGCTAAAGCATAAGCCTGATGGAACAATGGACAAGTATAAGGCTACGCTTGTTGCAAAGGGTTATGCATAGGAAAGAGGCATTGATTTTGATGAGACCTTTGCACCTACATGCCGAATGACTACTATTCGTAGCATTTGTGCACTAGCAGCTCATCATGGTTGGAATGTACATAAGTCGGACATTAAAACTTCATTTCTAAATAGTGACTTGCATGAAGAAGTGGGCTAGTTGCTATGACACTTGTGTTGTCCACTAGTGGGTTTTGCTTCATGCTTGGTAGCTCATGTATATCTTGGTTGAGCAAGCAGAAGCCTATTGTGGCCACTTGCAATTGTGAGGCTGAGTATAGGGCAACTTTCATAGCGATTGTTGAGTGTGTGTGGCTTAGATGCCTTAAGACTGATTTGGGTGTTGGTCAGTCCTCTACCACCACCATCTTCATTGACAATCAGAGTGCATTAGTAGTTGCGAGGAACCCTGTGTTGCATGCTTGCACTAAGCACATTGAGGTGCATTATCATTATGTCAGGGAGAGGTTCTCTGCTAGAGAGATCAGCTTGGCATATGTGATCACGTAGGAGAACATTGCAGACATTTTCATGAAGGCTCTAAATAGGGAGAATTTTGAAGCTTTCCGCAAAGCTTTGGGCTTACTTCCGTTTGTGGGTTGATTCCACATAGCTTGGCACTTCCTTATACATGAGTGCCAGCTCCTTGTTCACCGCATCACTCCCAGGGGGGATTTGTTGATATATTTAGGTAGTGATGTGTGTGAACACACTAGGACCACTGGGGCACCTTTTTCCCTCTTTAGGAGGTTCCCCCCCCCCCCCCCGTATATACCTTTATTGCCCTAACGGGTAACTTATCTTTGTACATTCTAGTGGCAATACATCCAATATTGTGTGTTGTGCTCCAAGCTTCTTCTTCTTCCTTGAGTTGTTCGCATGCTTTCGCGGACCTCGAACTTCAACAGTATTGAAGTCTAAGCTTGTTATATCATGAAAGTAGGCTAGAGTAATACTTCTTTTGAGATAAGCAAATGACTTTGTGCAACTATCAAACTTCAATGTCAAGAAGGTAATGAAGTAAGCCAAGATCTATCATTGATTACTCGAGATGAAGCTACTCAAGGCCATCATTTGATCCTATTAAAATCAATTCATCATCATAAAGAATGGACATAACAACTAATCAATCATTCTAATATATGTAGAGGTTACATCAACAATACTTTGATGAAATCCTTTGGGTTCAAAGAATTTATGATTTTTTTATATGAAGCTTGAGGAGCATTCTTAAGTCGATAGAGTGCTTTATATAATTTATAAACATGATCTTCTTTGCCTTTGACTTGAAATACTTATGGTTGTTCCACACAAACTTCCTCTTGAAGATTGCCATTTAGGAAAGCATTTCTGTTGTCAAGCTAGTAGATAGGTCATAGGAAGTGAGCACTCAGTGCAAATATTTCTCAAACGGTTGCAAACTTTGTCGTGGGGGCAAAGGTTTCATCATATTCTATGTTATGCTTTTCTTTACATCATTTTGCAACTACTTGTGCCTTGTATTTATCCAATGTACCATTGTATTTATATTTGACTTTGAAAATACATTTAACTCCAATGAAATGATGATTTAATGTTTTTGAACAAGATTCCAAGTTTTGCTGATATGTATTGCATCCACCTCAACTTGTATAGCCTCTTCCCTATAACGTTGGCCTTGAGGTTCTTTTAAGTAGAAGAGTCTAGAAAATCTTAAAGTCTATGCATAACTGCATAGTTGACTATTCGAGTTTGTTCTTTCTCTTGCTTCTCAAGATTTCTTCGGGATCTTGTAGGTTGCTAAAAATTACCGGCCTGTGAATCATTCTTTGAAATCACTTTTCCCTGCTCTAAAGAGTAGATGTGTCGACTTCAATCTGAACATAAATTTTTGGTTGAATATTTAAAATATTCATTAAAAGTAACATCATTTGAGGTGATAATAGTATTTTTTTCCATATTGAAAAATGTTTCATGTTATGGAGTGCACTGGTAAAAACCTCTATTGAGAACATGCACAACAATGTGTACAAGTTTAGCCCAAGACTTGAAAGGTAGATGCTTGTTATTTAGCATGCTCCTTGCCGTTTCTATAGCACTTTGTATCCTTCTTGTTGTAGCCCCATTTTGAGATAGATTATGAGGCTATGTGATTTTGATGTTCGATGCTCTTTTTCTTGAGAAAGTTATCAAAATCATGTTCAAAAACTCTCTAACATCATCAGATAAGATAGTCTTTAGCAAGGACGATGCCTCATTCTCCACTTGATACATCCATTCTTTGAGCTTGGAGAAGGCCTCAAATTTGAACTTGAGAAAATACACCCAAATAAATCTAGTGTGGTTATGGACTAAAATATTAAAATAAAGAGACCCACTTAGAGATGGTGTATTCATAGCACCACAAATATCCATGTGAACTAGAGCAATAAAACTCTTGGCTCTAGTTGATGTCTATTTGGGAATATGTGTTCAATGTTGTTTATCTTGTGTGAATGCTTGGAAAACATCCTTTATTTGAATTATCTTGGGAAAACCTTTGACAAGTTGGGATGATGAAATCTTTGGAAGATATGAGGTGTGCCCATATCTTTCATGCCACAATATTGAGATTGATTCTTTTGTAAAAAAGTAAGATAATTTGTAGAGACCTTTGTCTTCAATGCCTTGGGTGATGACTTATTGGGTGTGGGGGTCAATAACTTTGATTGTTGTATCATCAAACAGGGCTTCATTGTGATGATCCATGATAGCTTTGAGAAAAAGTAGGTTCATACATAAGTCTTGCATGAATAGTGCCTTGGGTTCCCCCTTGTGGTTAATTATACTAAACTAGCCTTCTCCCTTAATTGAAAAGCTTTTATTATTGCTTAGATAAGCCACTTGCCTATGGACTTGCCTTGTTTGCAACCTTGGTCTCTTGAGCCTCTTGTTCTCAACCTCAATATCTTGAACCTAGTTCTCACCCATGCTAGGTATTTTGGATTCCCAATCTAGCCCTTCCATTGGAAAGTATTTCCAAGAGCTTTCCAACAGTATCTTATACATCGAAATCCAACCTACGGATTGGGAGATACACTCTAATCTATGTTGGGCTCATCTTTGAAAGCGACGTGCATGCATCCCATTCACCTTGCCCATACCTACTTCCTAGGCTCTGATACCAATTGTGGGAATTGGACTCATGAACTATTGGCTAGGAGTATGATGGGCTAACCACTTGCGCCAAAAGCCATGGTTGAGGATTACTTCCTAATCCTCAAGAAATGATGGGATGTGGTTCAACCATCTCCTACCCATCATTTCTTGAGTCTAACATAATTGGGCTATATCTTCAGTGACTATATCTTGTGGGCAAATTCCTAATATGAAATTGAACTTCTAAACCATATATCTTTGAAGGGTTTTTGTCCTCAAACAAGCTTTTAAGGATCTCCCAAGCTTCATGTGATGTTTTACATAAAGTGATGTGACCCTTGGTGAAATAATCAAGGTCTAAGAGAAGTTATCCATTATGCAATTAAAAGTTTAGGAGGTGAGAATCACCTCTTAACTGATCTAGATAGGATGAGAGGCCATGTGGCATTCATGCTCTCAACCATATGGATGGTTGCATGGAGAGAGAGAGAGAGAGATTTTGTGGAGTGTTTAGGAGGGACCATGAGGTTGGGCGGAGAACCAATTGGGTATCTCGCAATTGGGTAATTGTTTGTCATCTCCACGCAAGATTTTTTTATAAGCTCTCAAAAAAAATATAGAGGATCTCATTGGGAATCAGATGTCACATAATCCTAGTAGGAGATGGTTGAACCATGCCTTAAGAGAGAGGATTAGGAAGTAAACCTCAACCATGGATTTTGGGGCAAGTGGTTAGCCCATCGCACTCCTAACCGGGAGGTTGTGAGTTCAATTCCCAACATAGGTATCAGAGCCTAGTTGAGAAATTGGGTGAGACGGAGGTTCGCGCCTCATTCGTGGGCACTTGGAAAAAGCGCTTATCCATGGTGAGTGTGAAACTGGCCTTGGATGAAGGCACATGGGCATTTGGGCACCCATAGAGGGTGGGATAGGTCCAAATTTGGTCCATGTGCTGGAGTTTGAGGTTGGTGGAAGCACTCATGCATGGGAAGTGGGTCCAAGAGTTAGAAGGGTCCACAAGTGAGCATTGAGGACAATGCTCAGCCTAACGGGGAAGGAATGTCACATAATCCTAGTAGGAGATGGTTGAACCATGCCTTAAGAGAGAGGATTAGGAAGTAATCCTCAACCATGGCTTTTGGGGCAAGTGGTTAGCCCATCGCACTCCTAACCGGGAGGTTGTGAGTTCAATTCCCAACATCAGACTTCTAACTATTGGTATTAGAGCAAGTGACCATGTGCACGTGACATAAGGCCTATAAGCATTCACACATAGAGTGCCCACGAGCAAGAATGAGGACAACCCTTGTTAGTAGCCCAAGGGGAGAGCTACCAAGCTCCTCTCTCTTGTTGAGATATCAAGCTCAACATGTGATGACCGAGGATGACATGTATCACTTTTTCATTTCTTTGACATGTATAATGATTATGATGACATATATTAGGGATAATTTTAATGAGCTTCACCAGATTTATCTACCAAGAGTGTGATGGCACATTTGTTGCTTTCCAACTCACTCATTCACGAACATTAGCTTTTTCTTTATGTACTTCTCTTTATATATTGTAGTGGTTGTATTGTTGCATTAGTTCATTCTTGTACATTCTCTTTATGTAATAAGAAATAAGTAGAAGAAGATCATTCTTCCTTGCCTCAATCTATGTGTGCTCCTCTCTTAGTGTGTGACAATGTGTGAGACAACTCTCTTCCTTATCTCCTTTCTCTTGACATGGTATTATAGCTAGTGTGGTTGTAGAGAGCTCGTGAAGAAGGCCAACACTATTCCCTTGTGTTCTCACCCTACACCTTTTTACTTATATTTAACACAAGTTGCATCTCTCTCTTACTTTTTCAATTCCCAAGAATCAGTACCCTTCCCTTTTCCATTTTAATTCAAGCAATCTCAAAATTGTTTTCACATATCCAACAAGGTGGTTTCTATATCTACATACCCATGGACCCTACAAATAACATGGAGGATTTTGGTGAGTCACCTCTACACGAGGTACTGCTCGAGCAACAGTTGGAGCTTCTTCATCATGAACTTTGAGGCCCCCAAAATGAGATATGACAACACACAAAATACTTCACAAGATGCAGTCTGAAGATGAGAATCTTGCAAGGGTGGTAAAAGATATTGTCTCTGCTCAAGCTGATTGCATACATTCCAATATTGGTGTTAAAAATTACCACTTTCTATGGTTTGATGGCTGCAAGGATGGCCCATTAGTCCCCCTTAATTTCATTTACATGTTCAATGTGCATGAATCACCTTTACATGGAAGGAGGGTGACATTGTAACTACCTACATGGAGCGGTTTTGGCAAAATCTATTCTTAATTCGAATGCTTGAAGATGTACCTGAGGATACCCTCAAGAGGAAGTATGAAGATGGTTTGGAGATAGGGATCCAAGCTAACGTCTTTTCATTTTAGTTTACTTAAACCATTCAAAGGTACGCTACCACTCACTCCAATTTTGGATGATCCTCCTTTGCTTGAAGAAGAATATGAAATTTTACTTCCTGAGAAAATAATTGATCATGAGGTCACTAATATGCATATAGGTACTCAATATCATAAATATTTAGTTAAGATTCACTCTATTAAATAATGTTAGTGGATCCATAAGACATCATTAACACCACATTATGATCACTTAATTATTGCATATCATTCCCATACACATTAATGTAACTCCTCCATAAACATTTCCATGCATGTGTTTTTACATGGCACATGCCTATGTTGTTCAATCATGGGACATGTGACTAACTATCCATGTCTATTGTATTTTCTCAATTGAGGTCAATTGCTTTTTTGACTGAGGGGCATGTTATCAATTATCGAACGTGTTGAATAAGGAATTACTAGAGTGAGATTTATTAAGTTATTAATGTGTTTTGGTGTTTTGATATAGCAACTCAAGGTTCATGCGGGCATGAAACGGCATGTACATTTTGAATGTGTATGGATACAAATAATAGGACTTATATTCTATATGTAGTTTAAAAATCAAGACCTATATAGAGGGTTCTTTTTAGAAAAAGTAGTAAAAATAGTGGTTAGGATTAGGGTCATTGTAGTTTATGTTAATAAAAGCAAAGCCTCTCCATAAAAGAAAACAACTTTTTACGTTCAAGTTTGTTTTTCAAAGCTGCCCTCATTGTACTGGCTATTTTTGACATAATAGAAAATCCAATAAATACATGCACTCTATGGACCTATAGGAACATAATGCATGGGGGGGATATTGCACCCAATCATGTGTATTGTCTTGTCTATTCACATATCTATTTTTTGTGTGTTTTCAGTACCAGTATCCTCTATGTGTGTGTGTGTGAATTAAGATCCTTGCAACATAGGCATAGTTTTTGCCTCCTTTATATCAACCCTCTTATCAACAACTGCATCATGAAAATTTGCATCAGAAATGGAATGATATGCATAATCATGTGGAACATGTAAAGGCTAAGAAATCACCTCATTTGGAGAAGCATTGGTTTTCCACATGTCAAAAGAGGCAAAAAAGTGTCATACACAGCTTTGGAGCTAACCAATGTCTCCTTAGCACATGAAGGTAATGGCACAACATCACAACTAACCAAAATGCATTTAACCTATGGATGATGTAGATGATAGCCTTTGCTTTCAAAATTGTACCCAGCAAGGTACATTTCGTTACTTTATCATCCAATTTTTTGCATTGTTGTTCAGGCACTAATGCATATGCCAAACAAACAAAGACATGCATATAAGAAATAGATGGCTTGCGACCATGCCAAGCCTCATATGGAGTGATAGACTGTAGTGCTTTGGACTTGTTAAGTACATATGTTGCACACATAATAGCCTCAAGCCAGAAGCTATGTGGTAAAACTTGACTTTTGACCTTACATCTTGACATCTCCATGAGAGACTTGTCCTTTCTTTTAGCAAGACCATTTCATTGAGGTGCAAACGGCACTGTAAAATGCATTAAAACTAGAAGACATGTATCCCCCCCAATCAAGATTGAGGGTGCCCATTTTACATGTTGATAGATTTTCAGCCAGAACCAAAAACTATTTGAAACACATAGACACTTTGGACTTTGCTTTCAATGGATAGAACCATGCATCCCTGGAAAAATCATCAATAAAAGTAACGAAGTAAAGGTAGTTCCCAAAAGAAGGTGTTAGGACCACAGAAATCAGCTCGAATTGAACCTTCTTCTGGGAAGGACGAACACTACATTTTCTCCAAAATAAAACCTTCACATACATGTTTACTAGGTGCCTCAAGTTTGGGCAAAGAGGACACCATTTCAGATTTCTACAAGCATAGCAAACTAGCAAAATTCAAATGATCAAAGCGTGCATGCCAAAGCTTTGCATATGAGATAGCCTGAGAATCATTGATAAAATTTTCAAAGTCTATGAGCTTATACGACCTAGGATGGAAAATGCTAGAAGCAATAATAACATCGCAATTTGAAAAATCATGAACTGTACATCTTCCATCAACAAATTTGACAACCAAGCCGATCTTGGCTAATGGTGAAACTCACAATAAACTTTTCTTGATCCGTAACACAAACAAAGCATCTGACAATGTAAAAGAACTACCATCACTAGTAGTCACAATGATCTTACCAACTCCCACAACTGGATAAGAGCATTTGTTAGCACAAGTGAGATTACTCCCTATAGGGGCAGGCTCAAGTGAACTGAAGAAACTGTGTTGCAAGGTAATATGTTTGGTTGCCCTAGTATCAAAGTACCAAACATGTGAGTCTACTGTAGAAATACAATGTTGATGGGAAGATGGGTAATAACTACAAACAATATCAAATGCCCGTTCTTCATTCTGCACAAGGTTAGCAGAATGTGTTTCGGGTGTAGAGGCCTCTACAACAACCATGCTAGCCTCTTTTTTCTTTGCCTCTTTTGCAACCAATTTTGGACAACGACATGATCATTTCCTTTACAATATTTGCAAAACAATTTCTACTTTTCTAATTTCTTCTCGTCTTTGTCTTCCTTTTTTGACTATCCAGAATAAGTAAATTTTTGCTAACTAGTAGATGCGCTCCATTTACCTTTGCCATTCTGACTATCTAAGAAAGCTTGATTTGCTACACACATAATGGACTTGTTCTACCTAGACTGATCTTCTTGCAACAAAATAGAGACTAATTCCTCAAATGTTAATTCATTTGGATTTCCTTTCATCATCAACCAAAGAGTAGAATCAAAACTCTTATATGGATCTGGAAGACCATTCATAATAATTTGCACAAGTGAGCTGTCTGGCAAAACTTCATCAGTAGAAATCAATTATTCCTTCCAATCTTTGATCTTGTTTCAAAATACTATCCATAGAATCTCCTTCATTCATATACTCACTCTCAAACTATTTTCGGAGGTAAGCAACACGAGCCTCATTTCTTGCATGGTATAAGGTGGTTAGTGTATCCCAAGCATACTTTGCTATTTTGCAAGGGCTAATATGATGGATAATGGCACAATTGACACTAGAGCTATCAATGCATATTAATGAGCATCTCTACCATCCCATCAAAGTTGCTCTATAGTGGTGTAGTAGGAACCACGACACGAACAAGAATTTGAAGATTTTCATCTTCAACACCATCTGCATCACCTTCAATAACTGTATTTGGAGGTAAAGTAGGTTATTTTTCAATACCCTATAGAGAGTACATGCATGGAAGCAAAATGAAAAGAAGAGTGCACTCACAAAAGAAAGAGTGTGAGAGACTCAAAGTGAGTAGACCAAGAAATGGGTAAACTCACATGGATTAGAAAGAGCTTGCCAAGAGCATGGAGTAGGCTCCTCAAGCTTCTAATCAAGTACAAATGGGGGGAGAGAACCTCCTTATATATATTTGGGAGGGGCTCTCCAAATTACATCTCAGTTGGGATAATTCCCCTTGAAGGAGAATGAATACAATGGTAGAAGTAAATGGCAAGGTACCCAAACACAAAGGATGGAATATAAAATGGAAATGGAATGGAAATGAAATAGAAATAGAGTGACTCCAAGATACAAAAGGGAGATGCACTCTCATATTCTCAACACCCCCTCTGTAGCTCCATTTTGTAGAGTATGGAGGCTGCTAGGGTATGAGAGAAAGATCCACCAAGAATGTAGTAGTAGTAAAATGAGCACCAAATAGGAAGTCTCTATGTGGAAATCCATAGCCTCCAAGTGGTATCGATCATGTGGGATCACCAAGTACTCGATAAGATATCCACTAGATGGATCAAATGGATGCTCCATAGGTATGCCACCAACGAGGTATGGGAACAAAACAATATCTCATTGGACGAGATCACCTCCATGCAAGATAGATAGGATGACTCCATGTGGTACGTGGGAACCTCCAAAGCTTTGACAATATCCAACATGAAATGTGTATCACCAAGAAGTAAGTCTTGAAAGAATGAAATATACAGCATAAATCATGAAATCATAATCACATGGTAGTACATTTGTATGTTGTAGTCCTCCATGGAGTGTACAAAGTCCTTATGTGTGCTGGTAGGACCATGGAAGCCCCCTCTGAACCAAGAAGTTGGCTTAGAAAAATATCCAATTGAGTGATGAATTCAAGTAGATGCAGGAGTATCCTCTGGAAAATGAAGAGATGTTGGACTCCATGTATGGAACACTACATGCTCAAAATGTTGTTGTAGATGAGGTAAGCAGACTCTCAAAGATAGGAACGGAAAATGATGAGTCACTGATATTGGAGTAATGCCGAACTGAAGCTGAGGGGACATGTAAACCTTCGATGGTACGATAGGAGGTGTAGCCATCTGAGGTATCAACTGAGATTGTATCTCTGATTCCTCATGCTCCAAAACTATACCATGATCTGGAAAGTCATGTACAAAGAGAGCATACTGCACATAGTGTGATTGTCCAAAACTGGAATGATCCCCCTCTAAAACAGAAAATGGGAGGATCCAGATCCTGATATGAATCCAAAAGGGATGAATACTTAGAGTATTCATCAAAGGTGTAGTCTTTGGTTACTATAACTGAGTGACTCTTTGGGTCGTAGAGTTTGTATGCCTTTTGCCTATCACTACAATCGATGAAAATTTACTATTTAGGCCAAGGATCATCATGATCTTGCACATAGACATCACTACCAAAAATGCAAAAATAGCTCACGCTTGGCTTCTTCTGAAAGTAAGCCTCAAATGGTGTTTGCTTCTTCAAGACATCTCAGAACCCTCTGTTCAAAACATGAACTACTACTTATACTAATCCAACCCAAAACTTTAGTGGAAGTTGCTTTTCACTAATTATAACCTTGGCCATCTAGATCACACTTCAAATCTTCTGTAAGGCAATACCTTGTTGAGTATCTTGTAGTGCTTGATACTTAATACCATGTTGCTTCAACTACCTGGAGAAATTATGATTGACAAAGTGACAGTCTCCATTAGATTGTATGATCTTCAAAGAACTTTGAAAGTCTTCTTGAACTATTTGTGTCCATTGCTTGAACTTGGAAAGGGCATCCTCTTTATGGATTAGTAGATAAACCCAAGTGTACCTAGTGAAGTCATCTACTATCATAAAGAAGTAAACTGATCCACTTAGAGAAGGTGTATGCATAGGTCCAAAAATATTGGTATGGACTAATGCTAAGGGTTTAGATGCAGAAATGGATGCTTCCACAGGCAAAGGGGTAAAACTTTGCTTAGCACATGCTTGGCAGTTCAATTCCACTTGTGCGATCTTGGGAAGACCTTTGACAAGATGACTTGAAGAGATCTTTGTCTTCAAATCCTTGAGCTATCACTTCATTGCATTCACAATCGATGACTTGAACTTTGTTGTGATCGAATTGCACAATCATGTTGCATTTTGTAATGGCCTTCACGGAGAGAAGGTTCTTACAAAGGCTTGGTACATAAAGAACATCTTTGAGTGACTTGATCTCACATTTAGAGTTTGTGACTTGAACTTTGCCTCTTCCTTGGATCTCAATGCACTTATCTCCAATATAAGTTTGGCCTTTGTGTTGTTGAAACTCATGAAAGTCTTCCTTGTCATGGCACGTGTGATGAAGCCCCACTGTCAAAAATCCATTCTTTGCTAGTATTGGATGCGAGAAGTGCCTTGTGTTCAGTTGTGAGAAATAGATCTTCACTTGTGCAGTGAGATTGATGTTCGATCTTTGGAGTAGACTCAGACTTATCCTTGTTCTTCTTCTCGAAGCAATACTTTTTGATGTGTCCAGGCTTGCCACAAAAATTACAAGTGAACTTCTTCTTGCCCTTTTTCGTAGACTCTTTTTTGCCTTTTTGAACTTTAGTCTTGTGGAAGATAACTTTGGCCTTCATAGTTGTCTCTTCTGTTGCTTGGTTCTTTTGCCTAGAGTCATGGAGAAGCAACAATATTCTAACTTCTTCCCAAGTAAGTGCTTGACCTTGGTTATAAAGAGTGGTTACAAAAGTCTTATAAGACCTAGGAAGCTTGTTGAGTAATCTTATGGCCATGTCTTCACTTGAAATCTTTCATCCATAGAGTGATAACTTGCATTGGTAATCGTCAAATTGGCCTATCACCTTTGTGATAGTATCTTGAGGACGAATAGTGAGATTGTGAAATTCGGCCTCTAAAGCATAAATCTTGGAAGGTGTTTTATCTTCATATAGATTTGCTAGAGTATCCCAAGTTTCATTTGAACTCTTACATGCAGTGATGTGACCCTTTGTCAATTCATCACATGCAAGGAGAAGTTGGCCTAATGCCCTTTTATCTTTGATGTTCCATATATTCAAAGACTCTACATCTTTGACCCTATCTGGTTCGGGTTTGTTTCCTTCAGCTACCTCATACAATAGTTTTGTATAGATAAATAAATCTGACTTGAGGACGTTTCATTCAAAATCATTGACATGGTCACTGTCAAAACGAAGATATTATGCTTGCGAAGATGAAGTAAAATATTTGGCACAAAATTGAGTTGGGGTGGGAGGAGGGGCTTAGAGTAGCCCTACACTTGCACCCAAAATTGAGATAGACACCTTGGAGAGAGGAGGTGTCATAAAGTGATAAGTAGGAGATGGTTGAATCACACCCTTGATAGATAGGAGATGGTTGAATCACACCCTTGGTAGATAGGAGATGGTTGGACTACACCCTAAGAGGGAGGATTAAGAAGTAATCCTAAACCATGGCTTTTGGGGCTAGTCAGCCCATCACATTTCTAACCAAGAGGTTGTGAGTTCAAATCTCCTACAGTTCATTACATTGTTATTAGAGCCTAGGAAGTAGGCTTGGAAAAGGTGGATTGACCCAATGGCCTCTAAAAAAGGTGCTTGGGAACTCTATTCTTTGAAAGGGTAGGAATAGGGAAGGTGGCGCTTTGAGAACTCTATCCAAGAGAGATTGGGGTGTATCCCTCAATCCATAGATTGGATTGAGACATGTAAGATACCATTGGAAAGATCTCAAAACAAAATTTCTAAATCTAATGAACAAAATTGGAAGTGTGAAGTATTTGGGAAACCTTGGGTGACACTTGATTGACTGTTCAAGATACCGAACATGGATGAGAACAAGGTTCAAGATACTAAGGTTGAGATTGAGACGTGTAAGATTAAATTGAAAATCTCTCGAAACAAACTTTCCAAATCTAATGAGAAAGCTTGGAAGTGTGAAGTACTTGGGAAACCTTGGGTGGCACTTGATTGAGGGTTCAAGATATCGAACATGGGTGAGAATAAGGTTCAAGATACTAAGGTTGAGAACATGGTTCAAGACACCAAGGTTGCAAACAAGGTTCAAGAAACTATGCAAGGTTGAGGATATCAATTCAAGGGAACCAAGGGAATTCAAGTATTGATCACTGAGGCTAGAGAGATACATGACTAGATCATTGAGGACAATGATCAACCAAGGGGGGAAGAATGTCATAAAGTGATAGGTAGGAGATGGTTGAATCACACATTTGACAAATAGGAGATGGTTGAACTACACCCTAAGAGGGAGGATTAGGAAGTTATCCTAAACCATGGCTTTTGGGGCAAGTGGTTGGTGTTGATAGTGTGTGAACACACTAGGACCACCAGGGCACTTTTTTCCCTCTTTAGGAGGTTTTTTCCCCGACTTGTATATATGCCTATTACCCTAATGGGCTACTTATCTTTGTACATACTCTTGGTAATACATTTAGTATTGTGTGTTGTGCTCCAAGCTTCTTCTTCTTCCTTGTGTTGTTCGCATGCTTCTGCATACCTCAAACTCCAACAATTGTTATCAGATTAGGCCACCACTTCATCTAGGGCATTGTTGACATCCCTCCAATCATAATCTTAGAATTGCATGAAAATTGGTGAGCATACTCAGGGTGATTAGGAGTTCAAAACCGCTTTGCTCTCTACTATCAAAATCATGATCTGAGCTCATTTCGGCCTCCGAATGTACTATCGTAGCACTTGTGCATGCAATTTTGTCTTTTTGTGCCAAATACATATATAGGTTTCAGTTATACTAGGCAAGGAATGAGGCTCGTGTTGCTTACCTCCAAATACAGTTGGAGAGTGAGCACATGAATGAAGGAGATTCCATGGATAATTTTCTGACAAAGATCAAAGGTTTGAAGGAATAATTGATTTGTTGATGAAGTCTTACCTAACAATTCACATGTGCAGACTGTTTTGAATGATCTTCTTGATTCATATCAAAGTTTTGCATCTACTCTTCATTTGATGATGAAAAGCAATCCAAATGCCTTAACATTTGAGGATTTAGTCTCTGTTATGTTGCAAGAAGATCTGTCTAGGCAGAATAGGTCCATTATGCATGTTGCAGATCAAGCTTTCTTGGCTTAGTCAAAAGGGCAAACGTAAATGAAGCTCTTCTATTAGTAAGCAAAAATCTGCTAATTTTGCACAATCAAAGAAGAATGACAGACACAAGAAGAAAATAGAAAAGCAGAAATTGTTTTTCAAATATTGAAAAGGAAATGATCATTTCATAAAGAGTTGTCCAAAACTAGCTGCTAAAGAGGCAAGGAAGAAAGAGGGTGGAATGGTTGTTGCAGAGGCCTCTACACCCAAAATAGAGTCTGCTAATCTTGTGTAGAATGAAGAATGGGCATTTACCACTGTTTGAAGTTATGGACCATCTTCTTATGAATAGTGTATGTCTACAGTAGACTCAGATGTTTGGTACTTTGATAGTGGGGCAACCAAACCTATTACCTCGTAGCGCAGTTTCTTCACTTCACTTGAGCATGCCCCTATAGGGAATACCATCACATGTGCCAACAAATCCTCTTATCTTGTCATGGGAGTTGGTAAGATCATTTTGACTATTGGTGATAGTAGTTCTTTTACATTGTCGGATGCTTTATTTGTGCCAAGGATCAAGAAGAATGTGTTGTCAATTTTAGCTTTAGCCAAGATTGGCTTGGTTGTGAAATTTGTCGATGATAGATGTATAGTTCATGATCTGTCAAATGACAATGCCGTTATTGCTTCTAGCATTTTATGTCGTGGGGTATATACGCTCGTAGAGTATGAAAAATCTCTGAATGATTCAACATGTGCAATACATGATTCTCAGGCTTTGTCAGATGCAAAGCTTTGGCATGCATGCTTTGGTCATCTGAATTTTGCTAGTTTGCTATGCTTGCAAAAATCTAAAATGGTGTCCTCTCTCCCCAAACTTGAGGCACCTGGTAAACATATCTATGAAGGATGTATTTTCGACAAAATGCGACATTCCTCATTCCCAAAAGATGGTTCAGTTCGAGCTACTAAAAAATTATAGCTTGTTCACAATGATGTCTCTAGTCTTATGCAGACATCCTCTTTTGGAAATTACCTTTATTTTATAACTTTCATTGATGATTTTTCCAGGCATGCATGGGTATATCCATTGAAAGCAAAGTTTAGAGTGTTAATGTGCTTCAAACAGTTTCTAGTTTTGGCTGAAAATCTATCAGCATGTAAAATGGGCACCCTCCATTCTGATTGGGGGGGGAATATATGTCTTCTAATTTTAGTGCATTTCTGGCTGAATGTGGGATAAAACATCAGTGTACAGTGTTGTATACACCTCAATAGAATGGAGTTGCTGAACGTAAGAACAAGTCACTCATGGAGATGGCGAAGTGTATGGTCAAGAATCAGGCTTTGCCACATAGTTTTTGGCTTGAGGCTATTATGTGTGCAACATATGTACTTAATAGCTATCCCAGAAAAGCATTGCAGTCTATAACTCCATATGAGGCTTGGCATGGTCGCAAGCCATCTGTTGCTCACCTGTGTGTTTTTGGTTGTCTTGCACATGCATTAGTGCTTGAACAACAATGCAAGAAATTGCATGATAAAGTAGTGAAATGTACTTTTGTTGGGCACGATTTTGAAAATAAAGGCTATCGTTTGTATCATCTATAGACTAAACGCATTTTGGTTAGCTGTGATGTTGTTTTTGTGGAAGATGCTATTCAGCCATTACTTTCATGTACTAAGGAGACATTAGTTAGCTCCACAGACATGTATGACACCTTGCTGCCTCTTTTTATAGGTGGACAATCTAGTGTTGGTCCTATGAGGCAACTTCTCAGCCTTTATAGGTTTCATGTGATGATGTAGATCATTCCATTTTTGATACTGATTTACATGATCCACTTGTTGATGAGAGAAATGATATAGAGGAGGCAAAAACTATGCTTAAATGGCTCGTGTAGACTTTGTGAGATAGAAAATTAGATGCATCTTTATCATATCGTACTTATTCAAGCTCTCATAGTGCTTCTTTTACATCAGAATGGGATGATGAGAATGAGCTTGTTTCATATGATGAAGCACAAAATTCTGAAAATTGGATGGCTACTATGCAATCAGAATCTGATGCTATTATGAAAAATGGTACGTGGTCTTTATGTGACTTGCCTCCTGGCAAGAAGGCCATTGGCACTAAGTGGGTATACAAGCTGAGGCATAAGCCTGATGGAATAGTTGACATGCATAAGGCTAGGCTTGTTGCAAAGGGTTATGCTCAGGAAAGAGGCATTGATTTTGATGAGACCTTTGCTCCTACATGCCAAATGGCTACTGTTCGTAGCAACTATGCACTTGAAGCCCATCATGGTTGGAATGTACATCAATTGGACATTGAAACTACATTTTTGAATGGTGACTTGCATGAAGAAGTGTATGTTTTTAAGCTCCATGGTTTTGTGCAAAAAGGGCATGAAAAAATTTGGGCATTCAGTTTATGCAAGTTGATGGCAGAATAGCTTTGTGTCAAACAAAATATATTGAAACATGATTGTAGCATTTTGGCCTTGACGATTGCAAACCTATTGCCACTCCTATGGAGACACGTTTACGATTGAGTCTTCATGATGCTAGAGGTGCATTTGATGCTGTTCTCTATCAACAAGCTATTGGATGCTTGATTTACTTATGCATTACTCGACCAGATATTCATTTTGCTGCCTCATAGATAAGTAGGTTTATGCATTGCCCAGGTGTCAAGCATTGGCAGAGGGTTAAGCACATCTTTTGCTACTTGAGTGGTACTCAGCTACTTGGATTGTTTTATCCCAAGGGGGGATCACTACTGCCAGATTTACATGCTTTTTCTGACTTTGACTAGGTTGGTTACTATGACACTCGTGTGTCCACTGGTGGCCTTTGCTTCATGCTTGGTAGCTCATGTATATCTTGGTTGAGCAAGAAGCAGCGTATTGTGGCCACTTCCAGTTGTGAGGCTGAGTATAGGGAAGCTTTCATAGTGACTATTGAGTGTGTGTGGCCCAAATGCCTTGGCTGATTTGGGTGTTGGTCAATCTTTGGCCACCACCATCTTCACTGATAGTCAGAGTGCATTGGCAGTTACGAGGAACCTTGTGTTCCATGCTCGCACTAAGCACATTGAGGTACACTATCATTATGTCAGGGAGAGGTTCTCCGTTGGAGAGATTAGTTTGGCATATGTGCCCACGCAGGAGAACATTGCAAACCTTTTCACAAAGGCTTTGCCTAGGGAGATGTTTGAAGCTTTGCACAAAGCTTTGGGCTTACTTCCTTTTGTGTATTGATTCCACATTGCTTGGCACTTCCTTATACATAAGTTCTAGCTCCTTGTTCACCGTATCACTCCCAGGGGGGGATTTGTTGATATATTTAGGTAGTGATGTGTGTGAACACACTAGGATCACTGAGGCACTTTTTTCCCTCTTTAGGAGGTTTTTTCCCCCGACTTGTATATATGTCTATTACCCTAATGGGCTACTTATCTTTATACATTCTCTTGGTAATACATTCAGTGTTGTGTGTTGTGATCCAAGCTTATTCTTCTTCCTTGTGCCATTCATGTGCTTCCGCAGACCTCGAACTCCAATGGTTAGCCCATCACATTCCTAACCAAGAGGTTGTGAGTTCAAGTCTCCTATAGTTCATTACAAGAGGGGGGGCTTAGAATAGCCCTACACTTGATGCGAGACAGATTCCTTGGAGAGGGGGGGCTTAGAATAGCCCTACACTTGCAAAAAGAGTGAGAAAAGTTGACGCAAAAGGAGGGCTTAGAGTAGCCCATTGCACACAGAGAAACTCACACTTGGGGGCTTAGAGTAGCCTCCCAAGGCAGACACACAATACTAATCCTTATATTTTTGAGTTACAAAGAAGGGGCACTTAGTGCCAAAATAGTGTGCCAAGAGTGATAGGGTTAAGACTTCTTGGAACGATAATAAAAGTTTTTGAGGGATGTCGAATTGAGTGCCAAAAATGAAGGGTGGGTACACTTAAAAAATACAGGGTCTTGTCTTATAAGTTGAGTTCGCAAGTGCTTGGAGGCACCAAATGAGCCTTACAAAATTGTGATGTGACAAATTTGCACATTGACAATGATAATGTTGATTACATATGAGTGTGTCAACGTATCAACATGAAGAGGATGATGAGCCTTGCATGTAAGACTCGTTTTTCACAAGTGACAATGGTTGACCAAAATACAAATGCATGCTAAGGTCACACATCAAATACTCAAAATAAGATGGGCGTGGAATATTAAATTGAAGAACAAATGGGTCCGTGCACCACCCTACCAAAAACTTTAATTGTAGCTTCCTTTGAATAGAGATGCATGCAACTGGAGCTATGCAACCTCTCTCTCTCTCTCTTTCTCTCTCTCAAAGAATGCATGCATCTGGAGCTATGCACTAAAGCTATCTGCTGGAGCTGCAAGTTTTTAGCTCACTGGAAATTACAGTCGAGTACATGTACACACCTTCTAGGTCATTTTTCCATGGTTGGCTTTGCTAAGAAGAGGGGGTCATATGTTGTTGTTGTAGGCTTTCCTATGGGATGTGTTTGGGTGGCTGTATCCAAGAGCACTACTACCTTGCTGCCCCTAGTGTCTGAGAGATTATTCTCTCACTCTCTCTACTTCTTTCTCGATGGTTGTGCATGCAGATCGCGGAGATAGAGCTATTTTTGCAAAAGCAAAGGTTGAGGAGAGCTGGAGCATGTGACCTAGCTATGTACCCTTGGCCCTCATAATTCACAAGTATTAAGTGCCATAGTTAGTCTGAATTGCAATTTGGATGCCAATCTTCATTTTCCTTATTTTAGCCTCACATCCTCTCTTCTACTGCTGCCTTCATGGCTTCTATAGTGTAACACTACAACTATGTCTATTTGGGTGAAACCGCATCTTGCTTCTTGCAAGAGCATCCATGGATTAGATGAAAAATAACTTAGATATTGGAGTAAGGAAGAAGACGAATAATGGTAGATTCCATAGAAAGAAGTGGGTGTAAAAAAAATGGACAGTAGTGGTTAGACATCACCAAAGGCGATCAAAATGCCATTAGGTACTCAAAAGATTTGTAAAAATTACGAAAATATGAGATGTGATATGATATTTCAAAAAGTTTTGAGAAATAGTGCTGAGAAAACTTCTAAATCTTGAGATTCACTCAAATAAAATGATCACAGACCTAAGAAGAATAATGATAAGAAAATGAATGTCACAGATAACCTTAATAGAAAAGGGTGGGAGGGTGGAAACAAGTGGTACAAAAGGGTGGGTGGGAGGGAAAAAGGCATCCAAAATGCTCTCAAAGCATGAAGTAGATGATGAAACAAGTTCACCACCAAAGGAATGCCAGCAAGAGCACCACCACCACCTCCAAAAGCACCACCAAAAGAAATGCCAAAACCTCCACTTAATGCTCTGATACCATGTAGAGAGTACACACCCAAAAGCAAAATGAAAAGAAGAGTATACTCACAAAATAAAGAGTGTGATAGACTCAAACTGAGTAGACCAAGAAATGGATAAATTCACATGGATTAGAAATGAGCTTATCAAGATCATGGAGTAGGCTCCTCAAGCTTCCAATCAAGTACAAATGGGGGGAGAGGGCCTACTTATATAGATTTGGGAGGGGCTCTCCAAAGTACATCTCATGTGAGATAATTCCCCTTGAAGGAGAATGAATACAACGGTAGATGCAAATGGCAAGGTACCCAAATAAAAAGGATATAATATAAAATGGAAATGAAATAGAAATAGAGTGACTCCAAGATACAAAAGGGAGATGCGCGCTCATATTCTCAACACACCCTACATAATATTTCAAGGTCCTTTTGTGACTAGTACATGATGCATCATATATGCCCACAATGGGTAATTGGTACCATCCAACTTGTCCTCAACAACCAACATATGGAATACATCATTGCTTTTATACATGGCCACTGATTAAAATAGCTTGATTTCGAAAAATGGTTGTATCTCAAAAAGTTGAACATAATTATCTTGCTGAGCTCTGCTAAGACTATAGTAGACTTCAAGGCACTTGTATTGGCAAACTTAAACCTATATATATGTTTGGCACAAAAGGATGAAATTGCCTGCATAGGCACTACTATAGCATGTTCGGAGGCCACTAGAGTTTGCGGTCTATGGAAAAACACAAACAGTACAAGGAAGAAGAAGAAGCTTGGAGCACAACACACAATACTAAATGCAGTACCAATTGAATGTACAAAGATAAATAACCAATTAGGGTTATAGGCATATATACAACTCAAGGGAAAGAACCTCCTAAAGAGGGCAAAAAGTGACCCCACAATCGCAAGTTTGTTCACACACATCACTATCAAAATATATCAACATCTTTGTGTATGCATACTACTACAAATAATAAGAGGTCTATTGATATTTTTGCGACGATGTCCATTCACTTAGCCATTAGGATGGGCGTTGATAAGGAGGTGCCAAAAGCACACACAAAATTCATCTTAAGAGGTCGTTAATATAATTCTACTTAAGGCATTGGTACACCCATTAAAATGTTTTCTAGTACATTACACCTGCATTCTAGTCCATATACCTTTCGTATAGCTATTGCACCTAAAATCTAATCCATATACCTTTCATATAGCCACTCTAAGGTATAAATAAACCCTTAGGGTCCTCTACTAGGGCCTTCACTTCTCTTAGACTAACTAATGGTTGGATAGCAAGTAGATGAAAAATACAATACTCTAAGTTCTCGTTTGTATAGACATGCGCATAACAAACTGAAGTGGCATACAATAACCAACTTAGATTCCTCAACCATTAGAAACACTTTCCAAAAATATCATAGAATTAGTCATAGATCTACAAAACAATAATAATGAGTAATTTTATATAATAGACCTAAGAAAAGTAACCATAATGATAACTATCATCACTTTCCAAAACTATAAAGATATTATTTCATAGATAATCATCACTTTCCATAACCATGATGATAATCATCTCTTGACATAAAAATAAACATTACTTATGATGAACATAAATATGAAATACCATGATAATACTCATGCATTTCCATAATCATATTCATGAACTAAAAAAAATGATTATTACTTTTCATTACCATGTACATCATTTTCCATAATTGTCATACCCATAACGATAAACATAAACAAATACATCTAAAAAAAAAATACAACCGACAAAATGATAACCATAAAGATAAGGTGGAGGCGTCTTGACATGGCAAAAATAACCTAAATTCTAGAAATCGCTAGGTAGTTGTGCTAGTTTAGATAGCGTGAACTACACATAGTGATTTCTTTCTCTTTCTCTCTCTCTTTGTCTTTAACCATCTTTGCATATCTTTCAACCATCCACACATCAATTTCGACATTGTGAACTCACCTTCAAACTCCCTCCATCTCTCTCGATATATATATATATATATATATATATATATATATATATATATATATATATATATATATATATATATATATATGTGTATGTATGGTATGTATGTATATTAATAACTATTAGTGCCGGTGGATAGCCTTTCTTGTAGATACCAAATATGTATATAAAAAAGTCTCGTTGAAAAGATAGACACAATAGTTGTAACTTTTCATATTAATGAATCTGATCTAATCATGTAGCGGAGGGGACACTGGCCGCACTGTCGATGTAAGGCCATGAGGACATAGACCCCCTTTTCTTCTAATTACTATGTTATCACGTGGTGTGTAGAGCAGAGGACTTATGAGAATATCCCATTGTCTCCTTTCTGCCATACCATAGGGTACGAGGGTTTGATAGAGGGTAGCTCTTTGATTAAGGGTCATCATTTTTTCCTAGTTCATAAGGGAGAAGCCATGCATCTTCCCCGCCACGTCTTTGTTTAGCGTTGATCAAGCAATTTTGGGCCCTCTTTGGACACCCCTGGCCTTGGTGTGCACTCCCAACATCTCTCATCCCACCAACCCCACCGTTCCCCATCCCCCCCACCCTGCCATCCCTCACCCCCATCCCACCATCCCACACCCCCATCCCCCCACCCCGCATCCCTCACCCTGCCATCCCTCACCCCCATCCCACCATCCCACACCCCCATCCCCCACCCAACCGTCCCCCAATCGCAACCCCCTTCCCACCATCCCACACCCCCATCCCTCCATTCCACCATCCCCCCTTTCTTCCCCCCTTTCTTCCCCCCATCCCACCATCCCACACCCCATCCCCCCACTTTGCATCCCTCACCCCCATTCCCCCCATCCCACCATCCCACACCCCATCCCCCCACTTTGCCATCCCTCACCCCCTATCCCCCCATCCCACGCCCCCATCCCCACCATCCCACACCCCCATCCCCCAACCCGCTGTCCCCCAACCGCAACCCCCATCCCACCATCCCACCACCCCATCCCCCACGCTGCCATCCCTCACTCCATCCCCCCACCCGGCCATCCCTCACCCCCACCCCCCACCCCACCATCCCCCATTCACCTCCCCACCTATCCTCCAGCCCGCCTCCCCTCCTTTCCAGACACCCGCAGCCCATCTCTCTCTCTCTCTCCCTTGCATGCGATTACTGTCAGTGGTTCTCTCTCTCTCTCTCGATCTCTCTCTCTCTCTGTCCGTCGTATGATTCTATCGTCACCAGCCAGCACTCTTCCTCGTTTCTCTCTCTCTCTCTCTCTCTCTCTCTCTCTTTCTCTCCTTTGCATCGCGCATGTCCACCACCCATGCGCGCATCCCAGCAGCCTCACATGTACACTATACCATAGCTCCACCTAGTCTCTCTCTCTCTCTCTCTCTCTCTCTCTCTCTCTCTCTCTCTCTTTCTCTCTCTCTCTCCCCCCGCCATTTGCGGTCGGACACTAGTGTGCAATTCCCTCCCCACCTCTCCTCCAGTCCACCTCCCCAC
The DNA here is from genome assembly GCA_020310875.1 of Ceratopteris richardii. Classification (NCBI taxonomy): domain Eukaryota; kingdom Viridiplantae; phylum Streptophyta; class Polypodiopsida; order Polypodiales; family Pteridaceae; genus Ceratopteris; species Ceratopteris richardii. The sequence goes on from CM035442.1 coordinate 59,456,412, forward strand.
CTCTTCTCCAGCCTGCCTCTCCACCTTCCCACCTCTCCTCCAGCCGCCTTCCCTCCTTTCCACACACTCGCAGCCTGAGCACACGTCTCTCTCTCTCTCTCTCTCTCTCTCTCTCTCCGCTGCCCACAGTCCCACCCGCATCCCTTTCTCTCTTCACCAATCTCTCTCTTCCTCACCAACTGCCATCAGCGCACCATCTCTCCACCTATTCCCGCAACGGCCTCAGGTCTGCACCAGCTCCTTCTCTGTCCACATAGCCTGCACACCTTCCATAACTGCAGGCCTCCCTCTGCCGTCCCACACCTTCCTCCCCGCCATCTCCACGAGCATGGTTTGTCAGGCCACAGGCCACGTGGCTACATGATGACAATGAGGTTAATTCTCCTTGTTGCCTTGTAATTGGTGAATATGGCCGGACTGCCAATATGGAGTGCATCATGAAGGCTCAAGTATTAATGGATATCAGTATTTCAAAGCTATATGTCATTGGAAATTTATCTAGGGAATGCCATCATGTAATAGCTAAGCAAAAGGTGATATATGACAACTTCAAAGTTAGATCAATGCTTCCACTCAATAAAAATTCAAAATCACGGGCCCATCCAACTATAGTGATCCATCATCTCTCTCATTGCCTCGATGGTCTGCCCAATTTAGGAAGGGGCCGACTCAGTATTACTGCGTCCACTTATGGTAACTCAAGACCTAGATGATGTGGTTAATGCAACGTCTGTTATTTGCACTACTCGAGGGATAATAACCTTCTAAGCAAAAACATCAAATTGTAGATCAAGTTATGGAGAAAGGAAATCCTGCACCAAAGAATGGCATGGAGTTTTCTCGTGAGCAAGCTACAATGGCTCTAATTTTTCGATGGAAATTTATCATATCAGGATGATAGGGACTCAATACATGAATAGAGGATCAAAACTGGGCAACTACATGATTTAGCTAAATCAACTTGACAGCTACCAGATGGGCTCCATCGTTCTTGTGAAAGGTCAAAAAGAGTTAACACAGAGGATAAAGCTTCCAACCTTTGGTGGGGTCAGAAGCTAATTGAGAACATAATTGAAGTTGGCCACCAAAGCCAAGATTATTCTTCCCCTCCATTTTTGGGCAACAACTCTAGTATACAATCAATGAATGTTAAGATTCGGCAAGGCCCTCTTGGCCTCTTGAAGTCTATAAAAGCAAGTGTCTGGAACTCATTCAGGGTACATCTACCAGGGGACATTAGAGATCTCTTCTGATCCACTCTCTGCACTCTGTTGCTACAAGCATACTGTAGGAGGTCACTTTGTGGTGAGGATACAGAGCATGGGCTTCCTAGTGGATGGCTATTAGCACTATAGTGTGATTGAGTGGCTTGGTTTTAGTCGTTCAGTGTGAGTCAGTAGTATTTCTTTGGAGCAAGTCTTCATATTTATGTTTTCATTCGTGCAAGGCTTCAACTAGTTGTAGTTATTGTGTCGAACATAGCTCTTGTATTGATTCTGATTAGTCTAGGATGGCAGGTTAGCCACAATGTCATCTTTTGGAGCATTTTTGCCCTCTTATAATCATTTGTCTGAACTAATCAGTGGCTTCTTTCTCTACTGTTGTCACTTGGCATTACTCTTCTCTCTATGAATCTACGATATAGTGTCTCTATTCCTAGTGAACGTGCCTGCACACAGGAATGTTTAAGGGTATACTTCCCTAAGGAGAACCCCCCTTGAGTAGACAGAGTACTGGAAGTGTGTGCTGTTTGGTCTTGCTGGAAGTGGGTACCCTAGTACTTCCTCTATAGTTGGCACACTTGGTGGGACACTTACATTTCTATGTGAGGCCCTTAGCATAGTAGATACTTGTTTTTCCATTATTTTTGCTTTTTGCATATTGCAAGTGGGTACATGACCCATACTCGAGCAGATAAAGAGCCTCTTCATGTATAGAGGAGCCTTAAAAAATCATCTTTACCTTCGGTTAGTAAACGTAGAACCCCTTTACCCTCTTTGAATTTATCTATTGACTTGGGTGCGACACCACTCTCAAAGGAGAAGCACAACAGAACATTAGATTTCTCCTCAAATACATCAGAAGAAACACGAGTGCCAATGGAGGATCTCTCTCACCTACTCTCTAGATTGAATATCAAGTTTCCTACCTTTAAGGGACATGCGTATGAGGATGCTGATGATCACGTGAGGAGATTCATCTCCTTATGCCGTGGACGAGGTCTGCAAAACAGAGAGGATGCAATGCTAGTACTCTTCCCATCCACATTGGAAGACCTTGCAAACAAATGGTATAGTCAATATGCAGATGGCCATTTTGCTACATGGGAGGCTCTGAAGATGGTGTTCTCACAGACATTCTGACCAAGTGACTCCTTGAAAAGAGCTCTAGATCAGTTAGAAAACCGAAAGCTAAGATCAGGTGAATCATTTCATGAACTTCACACTAGGACAAAAGCACTTGTTCCATGTCTACCACATGCTCCAAGTGATTTCTTGGTTAAAAAATGGATAGAAAAAGCTTTTCCCAGGTCATCTCAACAGAAGCTCTGAGAGTCTCTTAGATTGGATGCAACACTTAATGATTTTGTTGAAGCTGCATCATGCATTGAGGAAGCTAGGCAACATTTTGAAGGGGATACACAATCAAGTTATGCATCAGACCTTGACCCTATCGGGCAACTCAAGAAGGAACTGGAGCCCTTGAGAATGCAGCAAAATCACCAAGAAGAGAAGGTCATGCCATCGTCGCCGCATCACAATGATGATGAAGTGGCCCAATTTCATCGTGAATTAGAAGATTTGCGGACCACTCAGGACAACAACAATGGAAATTCCAATGTTAATTGTCCTAACAAGGTAAGTTGTCAATTTTGTGGAAAGGATGGCCATGAAGCTAGAGACTGTTACTACCTCAAGGGTGCATTACAATGAGGTAATCCTCAAGCTCTGGATTCATACTATGCTAGTACTTCAAATGCACCTAATAGAGAGGAGAATTGTCCAACTAAGCCTAAATATAATAGGCCATTGATGTGTTATCACTATGGTGAGTACGACCATATGCAAAATACGGGTTCCCTACTAGAAGATGCACCTCCTTGTCAGCATTGTCCAGAGGCTAAGGATCACTATACCAGAGATTGCCCAAGAAGCCTCCCTGCTCCAATTCACATGATTATAGTCTCCCCACAAGTAGAAGGTATGACCACTCAGTCTTATGCTGTTTCATCTTCTTCAATGCCCATGATGACTAGAGGCAGGCAAGCGGCAGCAACCTATAGGGAGGAACAACAGGGACTCAAAGATAGAGAGGAGGAAAAGAAGGCTGGGTGGAAGGCCAAACATACATTGAAGGAGCTTATGAGAGGACGACTACTTCACTAAGGGACCAACTAACAAGTTCACAGGAAGAGACACACGTGGTAAACATTGAAGCGATCTTAAAAGGTATTCATCATAAGGTTAGTTTGTATGAACTCATAAAGATGGATTCAAAAATAAGGAGCGACTTGTTGAAGATTATATACTCTGCCTACATGAGCCAACCACCTAGCATAGATGGTTTTATGGTTGACTTTCCCCCTACACCTTTGGCGGACTACCAAATCTCAAGGTTATCTATTTTGATAAAGGATGAAGTTCTCATAGGTGTGATTATAGATGGAGGCTTGGCATCAATTTGATGCCAGATTTCACAATGAGGAAACTAAATATGAACCCCACCAAGATGGCACCATTCACAATTACACTAGTAGATCAACATCGGGTTACGCCACTTGGCATGATTTAAAAGGTACTGATGATAGTGCAAGGTTGTCATTTTGTTCTAGATTTTGTTGTTATTGCACTACCACAAGAGACTTCCTACCCTCTACTCTTGGGAAGGCCTTGGCTAAGGCAAGGAAAAGCTCTGCAAGATTGGGGAAAGAACAAGCTATGGACCTCTACAAACATCAATAGCCAATTGCAACTACATTTGGAAGAAGGATTCAACTAAGGAAAGGCTACTGGGTATACTGTGGACACTCAGGTAATGCCTTTTTTACCCCAAGAAGAAGATACATTATTGAATTGGATGTTGGAGAGTGTAGAGTGTTGCACAATGGAAATCAATGAAATAGAGGAAGAAACTACAAATGAAGAAGTTGTAGAAAAAGCCCATGGAATTCACAAGGAGTTAGAAAATGAGAGTTTGCACTTGAACACTAACATTAAGGGGGCAACAAATATGGAAGTATCAAGAAAGGCAAAGTATGAGCCTGAATGTAGAGAAAACCTTCCCTTTTCAGATATACCTCAAGGATGGACCAGGGAACATATTACAAAGTATAAGCTAAATTCCACTCGTGCATATAGTGGGGATGATTTCTCAAGTAAGTCCAGTCCTGAAACACTTGTTCAAGAAGTGAATCTTGCAGATGAAGAGCATCCTCAAGTAGTCCACTTGGCCTCTTGGTTGTGGCATTATCCCCCTTTATTATAGAAGGTAACCTCTCTACTTTTTGCCTATAAAAATGTCTTCGCATGGTCCTACAAAGATCTAACAAGGATACCAGAGGAGCTTGGATTACACCAAATACCCTTATTTGAGGGGGCTGTGCCTGCAAGAAGTAGGCCGTATCGACTCAATCTGAAGTATGCAGAGGCGGTAAAGCTGGAAATAACAAAACTAGAAGAGGCAAGTATAATTGTTCCAGTATAACATTCCAGGTGGCTTTCTTCCATGGTTATTGTACCCAAGAAAAATAGTGGAATAATAAGAGTCTACGTGGATTTTCGTGCCTTGAATAAGGTGATTGTTCAAGATGGCTTTCCTCAACCATTCACAGAGGATGTACTTGAAGAAGTAGCCGGACACACTTTGTATAGCTTTCTTGAGGGTTTCAATGGCTACAACCAGATAGTGATCCATCTTGATGATAGAGACAAAACATCCTTTGTTACTCCATGGGGCACATGTTTATACCCGCGTGGCTTTTGGCTTGGAAAATGCACCAACTTCATTTAATAGAACAATGTATCTGATATTGGGCAAGTGGTTAACAACCTTTCTGCACATTTTCATGGATGACTTTTTCAGTGTTTTCAGGCACAGATAGGAGAGCAACAGTTCAAGATCTTCATGATCACTTGGAAAATCAAAAGGAAATCTTTGAGCAATGTCTCAGAACAGGTTTGAAGTTAAATCCTGCTAAATGTCACTTTTTTGTCACTAAAGGCACTCTTCTTGGTCACATAGTATTTGTTGAAGGGATAACTGTTGATCCAGCAAAGGTCACTGCTATCCTTTCCATGCTTATTCCACAGGCCCCAAAGGAAGTGCAAAGTTTTTTGGGCCATGCAGGATACCATAGAAGATTTATACGAATGTATTCAGAAATAGCTAAGCCCTTATCAAGGCTTATCAGTAAAAAGGTTCCTTTCTCATGGATTCCTAAAGCTGAGAAAACATTTTCTGAGCTAAAATTGAGGCTATGTACTGCTCCACTTTTAAGTGTTTCTAACTAGTCATTAGAGTTTCATGTGCATACAGATGCCAGTCTTCATGCTATTGGAGCAGTCTTGGCTCAACCATCATCACACAAGATTGATAAACCTATCTCCTATGCTAGCAGATTGCTTACCAAAGCAAAAAGGGACTATAGCATGATCGAAAGGGAAGGTTTGGCTATTGTATTCACTCTTCAAAAGTTTTGGCATTACCTCCTAAGTGTGCATTTTATTGTCATATCTGAATATCAGCCTTTGAAGTACTTGATCAACAAGCCTAGAGTGGTTGGAAGGGTTTGGTGATGGTTACTCCTGTTTCAAGAATTTGATTTTGATATTCATATTAAGCCAAGAAAAGACCACTACATGGCAGATCAAGTGTCCAGGACCCCCATGAGCGAGAGGGCAACTAGTATTAATGATGAATTGGTGGATAGTAAGCTCTTTCTGGTAGCAACCCAAACTGATTGGTATGATGGAATTCTCCATTTTCTCACTGTTGGAAAATTCCCAAAACACTTAACACCTATAGAAAAGAGACGATTACTTTTTAAAGCCAAAGCATACTCACTTATAAATGGAAATTCATATGCGGTGCAAACACTTGATGTGGGGGTCTGTAGAGCAGAGGATTTATGAGAATATCCCATTGTCTCGTTTATGCCATACCATAGGGTACGAGGGTTTGATAGAGGGTGGCTCTTTGATTAAGGGTCGTCCTTTTTGCCTAGTTCACAAGGGAGAAGCTATGCATCTTCCCCACCATGTCTTTGTTTAGCTTCGATCAAGCAATTTCGGGCCCTCTTTGGACATCCCTCACCTTGGTGTGCACTCCCTCCATCTCTCATCCCACCACCCCCACCGTCCTCCATCCCCACCACCCCACCATCCCTCACCCCCATCCCCCCATCCCACCATCCTACACCCTCATCCCCCCACCCCGCCATCCCTCAACCCCATCCCCCCCATCCCACCATCCCACACCCCCATCCTCCACCCCGTTCTCCCCTAACCGCAACCCCCTTCCCACCATCCCACACCCCCATCCCCCCATTCCACCATCCCCCCTTTCTTCCCCCCATCCCATCATCCCACACCCCATCCCCCCACTCCGCCATCCCTCACCCCCATTCCCCCTATCCCACCATCCCACACCCCATCCCCCCACCCCGCCATCCCTCACCCCCATCCCCCCATCCCCCCATCCCACCATCCCACACCCCCATCCCCCACCCCGGTGTCCCCCAACCGCAACCCCCATCCCACAATCCCACACCCCCATCCCCCACCCTGCCATCCCTCACCCCATCCCCCCACCCCCACTCCGTCACCCCTCACCCCCATCCCCCCATCCACCATCCTCCCTTTCTTCCCCCCATCCCACCATCCCACACCCTCATTCCCCCCATCCCACCATCCCACACCCCCATCCCCCCACCCCACCATCTCTCACCCCCATTCCCCCCATCCCACACCCCATCCCCCCACTCCACCATCCCTCATCCCTATTGCCCCATCCCATCACCCCCATTCTCTCTCTCTCTCTCTCTCTCTCTCTCTCTCTCTCTCTCTCTCTCTCTCTGTCTTCCCTCCTTTCCGCACCCACCTCCCCACCTCTCCTCTAGCCTCTATCCCCTCCTTTCCACACACCCGTAGCCCATGGATCTCTCTCTCTCTCTCTCTCTCTCTCTCTGTCTTCCCTCCTCTCTGCACCCACCTCTCCTCCAGCCTGCCTTCCCTCCTTTCCACACACCCACAACCCACATCTCTCTCTCTCTCTCTATCTCTCTCTCTTCCCACCATTTGTGGTTGGACAGCAGCGTGCAACGATAATTCCCTCCCTGCCTCTCCACCTCCCCTCCAGTCCACCTCCCCACCTCTCCTCCAGCCCGCCTCTCCACCTCCCACCTCTACTCCAGTCGCCTCCCCTCCTTTCCACATACCTGTAGCCTGAGCCCATGGCTCTCTCTCTCTCTCTCTCTCTTTATCTCTCTCTCTCTCTCTCTCTCTCTCTCTCTCCCCACCCACTTCCCATAGTCTGCACCTACGTCCCTTTCTCTCTCTGCCAATCTCTCTCTTCCCCGCCAATTGCCATCAAAGCACCACCTCTCCACCTATCCCCACAATGACCTCAGGCCTCCACCAGCTCCTTCTCTGTGCACACAACATGCACACCTTCCATAACTGCAGGCCTCCCTCTGCCATCCCACACCTTCCTCCCTACCCTCTCCACGTGCACGGTTCGTCGGGCCACATCCCACATGGCTACATGACGACCGTGAGCTTAATTCTCCTTATTGCATTGTAATTGGTGAATATGGCCAGACTGCCAATATGGAGTGCATCATGAAGGCTCAAGCATTAATGGATATCAGTATGTCAAAGCTATATGTCATTGACGATAAGTGTGGAAATTTATCTAGGGAATGCCATCATGTAAGAGATAAGTAAAAGGTGATATATGACAACTTCAAAGTTAGATCAATGCTTCCACTGAATAAAAATTCAAAATCGCGGGCACATCCAACTATAGTGATCCATCATCTCTCTCATTGCCTCGACCGTCTGCCCAATTTAGGAAGGGTCTGACTCAATATTACCACATCCACTTATGGTAGCTCAAGACCTAAATGATGTGGTTAATGCAATGTATGTTATTTGCACTAATCAAGGGATAATAACCTTCTAAGCAAAAGCATCAAATTGTAGATCAAGTTATGGAGAAAGGAAATCTTGCACTAAAAAATAGCATGGAGTTTTCTTGCGAGCAAGCTACAATGGCTCTAATTTTTCGATGGAAATTAATCATATCAGGATGACATGGATGCAATACATGAACAGAGGATCAAAACTGGGCAACTACATGATTCAGCTAAATCAACTTGACAACCACCAGATGGGCTCCACCATTCTTGTGAAAGGTCAAAAAGAGTTAATGCAAAGGATAAAGCTTCCAATCTTTGGCGGGGTCAGAAGCTAATTGAGAACATAATTAAAGTTGGCCACCAAAGCCAAGATTAGTCTTCCCCTCCATTTTTGGGCAACAACTCTGGCGCACAATCAATGAATGTTGAGATTCAGCAAGTCCCTCTTGGCCTCTTGAAGTCTATAAAAGCAAGTGTATGGAACTCATTCAAGGTACATCTATTGGGGGACATTAGAGATCTCTTCTGATCCACTCTCTGCACTTTGTTGCTACAAGCATACTGTAGGAGGTCACTCTGTGGTGAGGATACAGAGCGTGGGCTTCCTAGTGGATGGCTATTAGCACTATTGTGTGATTGAGTGGGTTGGTTTTAGTCATTCATAGTGAGTCAGTAGTATTTCTTTGGAGCAAGTCTTCATATTTATGTTTTTGTTCATGCAAAGCTTCATCTAGTTGTAGTCACTGTGTCGAACAGAGCCCTTGTATTGATTCTGATTAGTCTAGGATGGAAGGTTAGTCACAACATCATATTTTGGAGCATTTTTTCCCTCTTGTAATCATTTTTCTAAACTAAGGAGTGGCTTCTTTTTCTACTGTTGTCACTTGGCATTACTCTTCTCTCTGTGAATCTACAATTTACTGTCTCTATTGCTAGTGAACGTGCCTACACACAGGAATGTTTAAGGGTATACTTCCCTAAGGAGAACCCCCCTTGAGTAGATGGAGTACTGGAAGTGTGTGTTGTTGGTACCCCTGTACCTCCTCTACATGGTGTCATTACTCTATTGTTATATTAAGTTGAATTTTTGTTTGAGAATTCAACTATGCAGTGAGTTGTTGTTGTTGTCTAGAATTATTAATTGCGCACTGTGTGAAGATTCAAGAGTTTGCTGAGTTAAGTAGTATCGGACATTGCATCGAAAAATTTGTGTGATAGATTAATGCATTATTTTTTATTAAGAGGAGTGGGAAAGATAGAGGGATCCTAATCACAACATTCTACCACCTCAAGAACCCTGATAGCCTATCCTATCTATCCGAGTATTACTACGAAAAGTTAGATAAGAAGTAAAGGTTAACACTAGTGCCATCTGTGGGAAATGGAGTTCAGTTTTTGAGAGATGTCTAGAGTATATTTTTTGAGTGGAGATTATTTCCTACATGCTGGTAATGCATTCCGGAGAGACTTACCCAAAGTACCGAAGTGATAAGCAGCCCATGCTAGTGAATAGTGCATTGGGAATGCCATCATGGAGAAGTGTTGAGAGTGCTACGACTAAAGGAAAGGGTGTAGCAAGCAATAGTAGTTCGGCACCATAGCATTTTCTTGTTTTCAATCTGTATAGTATATCGGAATCCAATCCGGTACCGTCCAGTACTGGTTCGGTGTCCGATATCAACAACGAACTTGGTGGTAGTCTAACACTAGCCAAAACAACCGAAGAAGTTATTGTGGATATTACCGAGCTTACTGCACTTGTTTTGAAGGCATTAGGTCGTAGTTTAGGGTGGAGTACCCCTATTGAATGCCATAGTGAAGTAGAATTTCTAAATTTTTGGAGTGACAAAAATGCTTTCCTATCTGAAGAGTGGAACCCAACACAGAAATTAAATATCCAACTTCTAGAAAACCTGTTTCCTGACCACAAACCATAGCTAGGAAGTACCTTTGATTATGAGAAACCAGTAGAAGCACATGTAGAAATAATGGCAGATGCACAAAATGATCAATAGGAATGACAACAAGGAGGATACCGAAAACCAACTGTGAGAGTGACTTATGCAAAATTTGGGGGATTCACAAGTGATGACCTGGATGCGCATGTGTGCACTTTTGAAGTCAACTACACAGTAATAAAGAACCCAAAAGATCTAGAATACAAAGCCATTGTATTCTAGTCTACATTAGTCAACGAAGTAGCAAGATGGCTCACTGAATTTTATTTGAATAATTTTTGACGATTTGAGGATGTGAAGAATGCATTTTTGCAGCACTTCCGATTGAAGAAGAACACTGCAAAAATATTAAATTTTTTGTAGATTTACAAGCAAAAGATTAACCAAAGTGTGCAACATTATGCCACCCTCTTTCACATGCATCTATGGTAGTTACCCCAAGAAAATGGAAATTTACCCAATGATGCCATCACACAATGGTTTATCAATGGACTCAATCCACAATTACGACAAGTCATGATTATCCATTGCATCGATGGCATGACTCTAGATGCTATCATTGCAATGGCACTAAAATTGGAACATTAGGTAGGTGATTCTATAGAAGACCTCGAATGGTTGAAATCCACAAAATTAGAAGTGATGATCCACTAAAGTAGATATACTGCACTAAATGCAAAAATCCGAGTCATGTGGCAGCCAATTGTGCACTAAATCAGATTCATTCTGCCATTTGCAACACAACAAGTCATTCCATAGAGTCTTGTCCATACAATGCTAAAACACAAAACTGATTGGCTATGAATGTAGTACTTTAGGAACCAGGTGAAGCAACTGTAACCTATGTACCTCCTCACCTGCGAAACACATCATATTCCAACTATATCAATTACCGAGCACCACAAACATGGAACTACAACCAAACTTGATGGAACTAGGGCCAAGCTAGTAGCAGTACCATACTACCTCCACCATGATGTCACTTTTGTGGAGAAGTTGGACACATTCATCGACACTCGGGTATAACAAATGAAAAAAGTACATGCAAAACCCCATGGCTAATATGATTTACATTAGAGTAGTGGACATCCAGACAACGACCATCTAGACATGATTCGAAAAAACACTCCATCCAGTTGTAGAAGTATTCGAGCCATGCTTTAAAGAGTAGCAATGTACATTCGCAAAAGCATCAAAGTGGGCTCACGCAAAATGTCTCGTTTTTCCAGATCCTATACCAATTGCCCAACAAAAGGTTGAGCAGCCAATGAAGCTTGTACTAGAACCAGTGGCCTCAAAGCTAGTGACCTCATCAGACACTACACCGAAATTGACTAACTCCGGCATGTTGTGGGATATTTTAGCAAAGGCTCCATGCACTATCCCATTTGGATAATTACTGACTTTAGTTCTTGGTATTTGACAATACTTTTAGCAGTAAGTCGATCCAAGTCTTATCTGAGCACTAGCTATTGCCACCATCAATCTTGAATCCGATGCTACCATTGCCATGCAGTTCCATTATTTACAATATGGTTTAAAAATCATAAAATAACGTAGGCCCTCATTGATGGTGGTTCTGATGTCAACATTGCCAATGCATCCTTTGGTAAATAATTAGGATGGAATCATATTGAACTAGTTATTTTTTTGTTCAAATGGCCCACCAATCCAAGGTTCACCCGGTGGGTTTGATGCATGATATTCCTATTACACTCCAAGGAGCAGCGTTTAATATGACCTTTGTAGTCATGGATCTTCTCGAATCCAATCTGGATTATAACCTTTTGTTTGGTCGACCTTGGCTCAAGCAGGCCAAAGTCCTCCAAGACTAGTCATCCCATGAACTCATTTTTAAATGCAATCATCTTAAATATGTTTCTCATTGGATGACATAAAACCATGTGAAATTCATGCATGCCCTTATGTAGCTGAGCTTATCCACATGTTGGATGGCTTGTCCGATGATGAAGAAGAAGCTTTTTTGACTGCTAATCATGACATACTTTCTCTTAGGACTACAAATTTACAACAGGTGCCAGATCAATGGTCTCTGGCAACCTATACAGTACAACCCTTGTGGGTGAATCTATAAATCAAGACGAGGAATTAGTGGACTCCATGGATTTTTAGTACCCCTTTCAGTCGGAGAGTGACCCTACAAACACACGATAATTTTATGTATCGGAAGATCAACTAGTGACTTTCCATCTTGGAGACGAAACCAACCCATGGCCTATCAAAAGAGGCTCCTTGGCTCGTTGGGTCTTACTTTTTCAGGAGTTTGATTATGATCTGGTTCACCACCTTGGTTCATCACATGCTATTGTAGATTTTCTATCTTGATTGGATTTGGCTGAAGCTCCAGTGGGCATTGATGATTCTTCACCTACCATCTGTATGACTATAGCTTCTAGTTCATCGTCCGTGCCCTTACCCATTGCGGACTCCTATTATGATATGTTAATGATCTTCCTCACCACTGGTTGTCCACCTGATTCTATCTCGACTACGGCCCGACAAATGTTAGCTCTCTATAGTTGATGTTTTCACATCATTCTTGGCCAGCTCTATTATGCGAACACTTTGGGTGCCTAGCTTCGGTGTATCCCCACACATGAAGTCCCATCTGTGATTGTAATGGCTCACTCGACACCTTCTAATGGTCATTTCTTTGTGGATCTAACCTATCAAAACATTTTACAGAGTGGATTATGGTAGCCCACTATGCAAAGAGATATCCATGCTTATGTCAAACAATGTGATGCTTGCCAACACACCGGGCAACCATTGCATCATCACCACTTTCCTCTATAGCATGTCTTACCACTAGAACCCTTCTAGAAGTGGGGGTTAGACTTTGTGGGACCTATTTCTCCACCAACTGTTTTGATTGCTAATCGATATATATTGACATGTATCGACTATGCCACTAGATGGGCCGAAGTCTGGGTTGTTTGTTTTGCTATGGCTCAGGTCATTGCCAAATGCCTTACCCATGACATCTTTCCTCAATTTTGTTTACTGTTGGAAATTGTTTCTAATCGTGGCACACATTTTGCCAATACCTTAATTCAGGCATTGACACATTCTTTCCAGATCATTCATAAATTCAGCACTCCATACTATCCCCATGCCAATGGACTAGTTAAAAGTACGAACAAAACTTTTCTTTCTATGCTTAAGAAATTGATCATGGATTGTCCTGAATGATGGGATCCATTGCTCCCTTCTGTTCTTTGGGCCTATTGCACCACATACAAAGTATCTACTAGGTATACCCCTTTTAAGTTAGCTTATGGACTAGAAGCAATTGTCCCTATGGAATCGGAACTGCTCAGTATGCGAGTTGCCATTGATAAGAAATTATTGCCAGCTGAATCTTTTTATGCTCGACAAGATGAGATGCTTTCACTCGATGAACAACATTTTGAAAGCTTCTTGTTAATGCAAGAAGCTCAACTCTTTCAAGCCTGGACACATGATCATTTTCTGTGGACTCCTGTATTTGAAGAAGGATAGTTAGTGCTATTTTATAATTCGAAGTCTAACAAAGTTGCACGAAAAACTTTTTGATTAGAGACTCTTTCTAATAAAAAATGGCTCCGACAACTTTTTGATTAGAGACTCTTTCTAGAGTAGTACCGATTAAAAATCAGGTGAATGATCCAAGTTGCACCCTTTTTGTTCACCTCTCGCATCACTCATCATTGCATCACTACCCATGTCTACATGATTTGCATGGTGATTATGACCAATCACCTTTGAATTGCATTCATCATTATGTTTATCCATTTGTGTGATTATGCTCCACCCTCCCGTACTTGTTTTAAGCCCCATGTTGGACGTTATGTCGTTATTCACTCTGTGTATGTTTGTGCGCACTGTTGTGATTGTTTTTGTGTCACACTTATGCTTGCTTCTTTTGTGTGCTCATGGAGACCCTCACCCCTTATGAACCACTCACTGCTATTGTGACTGACAAAATGCATGCATTTTTGAACCCATGGAGGTTCAATAAAATTTGCCTCCTGTAGTGGGATGTGGCTGACGCTCATGCTGCTGCTGAAAACATTACCCACAATATTGCTAATGAACCTACCAATGCTACTCATTGGATTGTTCTTTTGAACAGCCAAGAGCTTCACACAACCACCATTGAGGTAGGTTAGCATTTTTTCTTGGCCACTCATGCTGCCTCTTTCATCCTCGCTTTATCTTGTGCTGCTATGGAATAGTTGTTCCCACGGCATAGCTCTAATGAGTATGCCATTAACTGCCACCCAGAGCTGGAGCGCTCTATATTACATTTTTTTAGTCATTGCTCTTAACCTTCAGCATCGCCCCTATGGAATTTCTCGGCAATTTTACTCCCTCATTACTGCGACCACCTAATAGCCGATCAACTAGTTGCTCTTTCCATTCAACTGAATTCACAGAGAGTGATCGACTATCGTGCGACAATTGGATGCTGGCAACTGCCCAAAGATGCGTTTACCATTTCTCCTCTCCATTTTGTATCCTGGGGAATTTCCCATCGGCACCCACGTTATCCTGGTCTCGTGCTCCTTTGCACAGTAGCCCATCCCTTCAGATGACGATGAGGATGAGAGTCTCAATGTCCTCTTTCACTGATCCCGTCACCATCAAGTTGTAGTGTCCTCATCATCCAATGCTTCCACCATCAACAATTACACTCCATGCCCACCCATTCTCCTTCTCCTCCTCTTGAGGGCAGTTTGGGCCCTATTCCACCCATTCAACCTGATGTCGACATGACCACTACCAACCAGCCCGATGTCACTATGAATGAACCACTTGTCTCCCCTCCACCTATTTCTCCTCCACTTGTCCATCCCGAGCCCTCCCCCAAGCCAAGTTCATCTGTCTCCTCCCCCTCCTACTCACCACCTTCATCACCATTCGATTGGTCCACCCCATCACCCTCGACATCCCCATGCAACAAAGTACCCCCTCCCATTGTCGATGATACCTTTGTACCCAAATTAGAACCTCTGCCTGAAATGCATGAGCACCATTGGCAATTTGGTGTCAATGAGTTTGTCGGCCTCCATGAATTTAGCTGGCTTAGTGCCTATTTTTTACACCTCCAAGCTTTGATTGCCCGAGATTTCAACCACGTCACCTGAGCCTATAATGAACTCCAGTCCTATAACTAGTGGCTCCAACTTTAGTTACAACAAACTTGGGAGGCCATCCTGCAACAACAGTTTGAAGTCTAATAACTATCCAATGCCTTATGGACGGAGACTTGGCAAACATAGTATTTCAAGTCATTCTTTGAAGAAGCTCGTCGTGAAGCAAAGGATATCAAAAGCAGGCTGTCAACCTGGAACAAGCCAATCAACGACACCTATAGAAAATTCAAGACCTCAATAAAGAAATTATGGTGAAGGACATGACCATCAATGAATTTTGGTATAAATTGAAAGCTCATGCCAACGACCACGATTTGCTGTAGCAGACTACAACTGCTTTGCGGTAAACCAATGCACAGTTGTCTCTGCAAACAGAACAACATGGTGTGAAAATCTGAACATTGACTCAACATGTCACTACATTGTAGAAGACCCTTGACGAGGAGCATGGTTCAAAGGCAGAAGCTATGAAGTCTACTTGTGAGCAAATCAATCATTTACAACACCAATTGGAATCGGTCACTGCTCTCCAAAAGGATGTTGAGCAGACAATTGCCCCTAAATGACAAAGAAGGCACCACATCAGTCGGCAAGACTTCTACTTGCAAGAGGAATTCAGCATTCAACTAGCCGAAGCCCAGAGTCGCACTATTCTATCATAAGTGTCGACTTTTGAGGTGATGGAGAGTGTCACACTTCTTCTGGACGAAGTGCAATGATTGCTTAAATCACTAACAAAGAGTCAACCGGTTGGATTTGAAGATGAAAACCATCCAGACTTTGTTTGTAGGTTGAAAAAGGCACTTTATGGCTTGAGGGAAGCACCAACAACATGGAATCACAGATTGGTAGAATATCTAAATAAGTGTGGATACAAGCCAAGTACTACAGATCCTTCATTGTACATGAAGGAAGAAAATAGAGAGGTATATATTTGCATATATGTCGATGACCTCATCATAACAGGAAATGATGCTACAGGGATTACAGATATCAAAAGGAAGCTTGGTAACGAGTTTAAAATTTCAGATCTTGGAGAGCTGAAATATTTTTTAGGAATTGAAGTTATTTATGGAAAGAGTGGTATCTACTTGATGCAAAGGAAGTACTTGTTGGATGTTCTTTTCAGATTTGGAATGAGTGAATGCAAACCACTCACTCAACCCATGGACACGAATACAAAGATTTGCTCAAATGATGGAGAACCATTGGATGATGTAACGACATATAGACACATTGTAGGATCATTAATCTATGCAAACATTACAAGAACTGATTTATCTTATGTTGTTGGTGTACTTTCTTAGTTTATGCAAGCCCCGACGAGTGAACATTTAAATTAAGTCAAGGGAGTGTTGAGATATATAAAGCATACAGTTAATCATGCCTTGTTTTACAAGTTTGATGAAGAATTGCAGGTCAAAGGCTTTAGCGATGGTGATTGGGCAGGTTCAAAGGAAGATAGGAGATCAACCTCAGGTTATGTGTTCATGATAGGAAGCAAACCTATCACATGGATCTCAAAGAAACAACCTACTATTGCACTTCCGTCCATGGAGGTTGAATATATAGGATTAGCATTTGCCACATGTGAAGCAATGTAGATTAAAAAGCTTTTGGCTGATCTTGAAGTGCAAGTCGGAACCATCCCTATATACGGTGATAACATGTCAAGTATTTACTTGGCAAGCAATCCTATGTTTCATGCAAGGAGCAAGCGCATAGAGGTCCACTACCATTATGTAAGGGAGAAGGTATTGAGCAAAGATGTGGAGATAAAGTTCATGAGAACCAAAGAGCAGGTTGCAGATATGTTTACAAAGTTCTTGGATGCTTCTAAACTCAAAGGTTTCAAGGAAGTGATAAATTTGTAGGACATGGTTGAAGATAACTCCCAAATGAGCTTGAGGGGGAGTGTTGAAGATAAATGTACAAGCTCATTTTCACATGAGCTATGCTTGGATAAATTTACCAAATATAAAGATAGAGGAAAAGAAGAGAAAAGAAAAAAAGAAAAAAAAAGTCTAGTCGAAATTCATGATGAGTAAAAGATACAATATCTGCCTTGTAGTAAGTGGCATGTAGTGGGCAAAGTGGTGAGTTAAGAAGGAGGCAAAAACTTCTTCACATGCTCATTGGTTATAAAAGTGGAGTGGTAGCACATTCTAAACAAGGAGAGAAAGAGGCAGGAGTTCCCAATAGTCAGATCTGGTCATTTTTTCATTTTGTCTTCCCATAGACTCCTTCCAACCACACATCATTTTGTACATAGCTTTGTTGCGAAGCTCATAACTGAGTGTATATGTAACCATTTCTTGGGTTTAAACACATATTGGAAAGATTATCTTGTCTACTTTCTCTATCACAAATGTCTCCTTCAAAAACTTATATATTATGTGAGATATCAATCAAAGAGTGAAGTCCAAGTTTTTAGCATACCTATGTAGACAGGTAATCTATTTTGGTCAGTTAAGTTTCCCAACTAAGATGTATCCAAACTGCTTGCTTTTTAGCTTTTTGGGAAGCTCTTTGCATTTAATTTCTCTCTCCAAAATATCTCATTCAAAGGATTTATATTCTATGAGATATCTGTCAGAGAGTGAAGTCTAGTTTTTCAGTATACTTATGTGTGCAGGTGGTCTATTTTGGCCTATTGAGTTCACTACACTTGATTTTTAGCTTCTTCGAAATATCTTTGCATGTACTTTCTCTATCCCAAATATCTCATTCAAAGGATTTATATTATGTGAGATATCTATTAGAGAGTGAAGTCTAGTTTTTTAGTATATTTATGTGTGTAGGTGGTCTATTTGGGTCAATTGAGTTCACTGACCAAAACTCATCCAAATTACTTGATTTTTAGCTGTTTTGAAAGCTATTTGTGTATAATTTCTCTGTCTCAAATATCTTCCTCAAAGGATATATATTCAGGGAGTTATCCATCCAAGAGTGAAGTTCAATTCTTCAGCATACTTGTGTGGACAGGTAGTTTATCTTCGTTAGTTGCATTTCCTAATAAAAAATTATCCAAATCAATTCATTTATAACTCCTTAGAAAGCTCTCTTTGTCTATTTTGATTGACTAAAGTCACAAGTCCATTCGAGTTTTGTATTGAGAGCAGAAAGCTATCTAAGGTGCAGGTATTTGTCCAAGTGCTGGACATACAAGGGTTCACTACATGTGTTCATTGTGCATATGAGAACTCATTCTCCACACTATGATCACTCCGCATTCCATGATAGAGGAGCAAATTTTATAGTTCACATCTCAGGCTCCTCCCACTTATATGGCTGTTGCATCACAGTATTGGATCGCTCGTGATAACATTTCCCCGGCCTCACTCCCATCCGCAACACTCCCATCGATGACACTCTCTTTGATGGGACTACTCCCGCTGGCAGTACTCCCTTTGGCAATGTTGATATACTTAGGTAGTGATGTGTGTGAACACACTAGGACCGCCGGGGCACTTTTTTCCCTCTTTAGGAGGTTTTTTTCGCTCAGCTTGTATATACGCCTATTGCCCTAATGGGCTACTTATCTTTGTACATTCTCTGGTAATACATTCAGTATTGTGTGTTCGTGCTCCAAGCTTCTTCTTCTTCCTTGTGCTGTTCGCGTGCTTCCGCAGACATCTATCTCCAACAATTGGTATCAGAGTAGGTTGTCGCTTCATCTAGGGCACCGTCGACACTCCTCCGTTTGCAGTCTCAAGATCGCACGAATTTTGGTGAGCATACTCAGCGTGTTTCCGAGATCAAAACGGCTTCGCTATGTGGTGCCAAAATCGTGATCTGAGCCCGTTTCGGCCTCTGAACGCACTATCACAGTGCTTGTGCAGGCTATTTTGTCTTTTTGTGCCAAAGGTATATACCAGTTTCTGTTTGCCAGTTTAAGCGTCTCGAAGTCTGCTACAGGTCTAGCAGAACTCGTCTGGGCAGTTCTGTTCAACTTTTTGAGATACATTCAAATTTCTGCATCAAGGTATTTTAGTCACCGGCCATGGCTGAAAGCAGTGATGTATTCCGTATGTTGGCTGTTGAGGATAAGTTGGATGGTACCAACTACCCATTATGGGCTTATATGATGCGACATGTTTTGGTTGCAAAAGGATTGTGGAACATTGTGCAGGGTGCTGAAAGACGTCCTGTTACACCTGCAACGACAGGTACTGCAAATACAGGTGCTGGAGCTGATGAAGATGGTGTCAAAGATGATATTCCACAGATTCCTGTTCGTGCTGCTGTTTCTGTTGCACCTACTGCAGAGCAAATTCGTTGGGATGGCAAAGATGCCCAGGCACATGCATTGATAGATTTGTTTGTCAAACGTGCCATTATTCCTCATATTCGCTCTTGCAGAACAGCTAGGGATGCTTGGGATACACTAACCACATTGTACCAAGCTAGGAATGAGGCTCGTGTTGCTTACCTCCGAAAACAGTTGGAGAGTGAGCATATGAATGAAGGTGATTCTATGGACAATTTCCTAACGAAGATCAAAGATTTGAAGGAACAGTTGATTTCTGCTGATGAGGTTATACCAGATAGCTCACTTGTGCAGACCGTTCTGAATGGTCTTCCTGATTCATATCAGAGTTTTGCTTCTACTCTTCGGTTGATGATGAAAGGAAATCCGAATGCCTTATCATTTGAGGAGTTAGTCTCTGTTCTGTTGCAGGAAGATCAGTCCAGGCAGAACAGGTCCATTATGCGTGTTGCAGATCAAGCTTTCCTGGCTAGTCAGAAGGGCAAAGGAAAATGGAGCTCTTCTACTAGTAAGCAGAAATCTGCAAATGCTGCACATTCGAAGAATCAGGATAAAGATGAGAAGAAATCAGAAAAGCAGAAATTGTTTTGCAAGTACTGTAAAGGGAATGATCATATCATAAAGAACTGTCCAAAACTGGCTGCAAAAGAGGCAAAGAAAAAGGAGGCTGGAATCGTTGTTGCAGAAGCCTCTACACCAAAAACAGAGTCTGCTAATCTTGTGCAGGAAGAAGAATGGGCATTTACTACTATTTGCAGTTTTGACCCATCTTCTCATGAGCAGTGCATGTCTGCAGTGGACTCAGATGTTTGCTACTTTGACAGTGGGGTGACCAAACATATTACCTCGCAGCGCAGTTTCTTCTCTTCACTCGAGCCTGCCCCTATAGGGAATACTGTCACATGCGCCAACAACTCCTCTTATCCTGTTATGGGAGTTGGTAAGATCATTCTGACTACTGCTGATGGTAGTTCTTTCACCTTGTCAGATGCTTTATTTGTGCCAGGGATCAAGAAGAATCTGTTATCAGTTTTTGCATTAGCCAAGATTGGCTTGGTTGTGAAATTCGTTGATGACAGGTGTACAGTTCATGATCTATCAAATGGCGATGTGATTATTGCTTCTGGTATTTTGTGTCGTGGGCTGTATAAGCTCATAGACTATGAAAGATCTGTGAATGATTCGGCATGTGCAGTTCATGATTCTCAGGCTATGTCAGATGCAAAGCTTTGGCATGCACGCTTTGGTCATCTGAATTTTGCTAGTTTGCTACGCCTGCAGAAATCTGATATGGTGTCTTCTTTGCCCAAACTTGAGGCACCTAGAAAACATGTATGTGAAGGCTGTATTTTGGGCAAAATGCAGCGTTCCTACTTTCCAAAAGATGGTTCAATTCGGGCTATGCAGAAATTGCAGCTTGTACATAGTGATGTTTGTGGTCCTATGCAGACACCCTCTTTTGGGAATTACCTTTACTTCGTGACTTTCATTGATGATTTTTCCAGGCATGCATGGGTATATCCACTCAAAGCAAAGTCCGAAGTGTTCATGTGCTTTAAACAATTTTTGGTTCTGACTGAAAATCTGTCAGCATGTAAAATGGGCACCCTCCGTTCTGATCGAGGGGGGGAATATATGTCTTCTGATTTTAATGCATTTTTGGCTGAACGTGGGATAAAACACCAGTGTACAGTGCCGTATACACCTCAACAGAATGGAGTTGCTGAACGAAAGGACAGGTCACTCATGTTGATGGCGAGGTGCATGGTCAAGAGTCAGCCTTTACCACATAGTTTCTGGCTTGAGGCTGTCATGTGTGCAGCATATGTACTGAACAGGTGTCCCACTAAAGCGCTGCAGTCTATCACTCCATATGAGGCTTGGCATGACCGCAAGCCATCTGTTCCTCATCTGCGTGTTTTTGGTTGTTTGTCATATGCATTAGTGCCTGAACAACATCACAGAAAATTGGATGATAAGGCAATAAAATGTATTTTTGTTGGGTACAGTTCATCCACAGACTAAACGCATTCTGGTTAGCCGTGATGTTGTCTTTGTGGAAGGTGCTATTCAACCATTGCTTTCATGTACTAAGGAGACATCTGTTAGCTCCAAAGACATGTATGATACATTGATGCCTCTTTTTACAAGTGGACAGTCTAGTGCTGGTCCTAATGAGGCAACTTCTCAGCCTTTGTAGGTTTCATATGATGATGCAGATCATTCTATTTTTGATGCAGATTTACATGATGCACTTGTTGATGAGAGAGCTGATATTGAGCAGGCAAAAACTATGCCAAAATGGCTGGTGCAGACTTTGCGTGACAGCAAATTAGATGCACCTTTGTCATATCGGACTCGTTCAGGCTCTCATAGTGCCTCTTTTGCATCAGATTGCTATGCTATGGCTGCGTCTAGTCTCTGTGATGAGAATGAGCCTGTTTCTTTTGATGAAGCACAGAATTCAGAAAATTGGATGGCTGCCATGCAATCTGAATATGATGCTATCATGAAGAATGGTACATGGTCTTTATGTGACTTGCCTCTTGGCAAGAAGGCCATTGGCACTAAGTGGGTATACAAGCTGAAGCGTAAACCTGATGGTACAGTTGATAGGTATAAGGCTAGGCTTGTTGCAAAGGGTTATGCGCAAGAAAGAGGCATTGATTTTGATGAGACCTTTGCACCTACATGTCGTATGACTACTGTTCGGAGCATTTGTGCACTTGCAGCCCATCATGGTTGGAATGTACATCAGTTGGACATTAAAACAGCATTTCTGAATGGTGACTTGCATGAAGAAGTGTATGTTTTTCAGCCCCGTGGCTTTGTGCATAAAGGGCATGAAAACCAGGTGTGCAGGTTAAAGAAGGCATTATATGGTTTAAAGCAAGCACCACGTGCTTGGTATGAGAAGATACATGCCTATCTGGTTGCACATGGTTTTGTGAACAGTCCAACTAAAAGCACCTTATATGTTAAGCGTGCTAATGATGTGCTTCTGATCATTGTTGTCTATGTTGATGACATGCTACTCACTGGTCCTATTGAGAAGCATATTGCTGATTTCAAGGCTGATTTGCATGCCTCATTTGAGATGTCTGATTTGGGGCATTTGCATCACTATTTGGGCATTCAGTTTATGCAAGTTGATGGTGCAATGGCTTTGTGTCAAACGAAATATATTGACACATTATTGCAGCATTTTGGCCTTGAAGATTGTAAGCCTATTGCCACTCCTATGGAGACAAGTTTACGAGTGAGTCTTCATGATGCTAGAGATGCATTTGATGCTGTTCTCTATCAGCAGGCTGTTGGATGCTTGATTTACTTATGCATTACTCGGCCAGATATTCAGTTTGCTGTCTCACAGATGAGTAGGTTTATGCATTGCCCAGGAGTCATGCATTGGAAGGCGGTTAAGCGCATCTTTCGCTACTTGAGTGGTACTCGGCTACTTGGGTTGTTTTATCCCAAGGGGGGATCACTACCGCCAGATTTGCATGCTTTTTTTGACTCAGATTGGGCTGGTTGCTATGACACTCGTGTGTCCACCAGTGGTTTTTGCTTCATGCTTGGTAGCTCATGTATATCTTGGTTGAGCAAGAAGCAGCCTACTGTGGCCACTTCTTGTTGTGAGGTTGAGTATAGGGCAGCTTTCACAGCGACTATTGAGTGTGTGTGGCTCATACGCCTTATGGCTGATTTGGGTGTTGGCTAGTCTTCTGCCACCACCATCTTCACTGATAGTCAGAGCGCATTGGAAGTTGTGAGGAACCCTGTGTTCCATGCTCGCACTAAGCACATTGAGGTGCATTATCACTATGTCAGGGAGAGGTTCTTTGCTGGGGAGATCAGCTTGGCATATGTGCCCACGCAGGAGAACATTGTAGACCTTTTCACGAAGGCTCTGCCTAGGGAGAAGTTTGAAGATTTCCGCAAAGCTTTGGGCTTACTTCCTTTTGTGGAGTGATTTCCACATAGCTTGGCACTTCCTTATACATGAGTGCCATCTCCTTGTTCACCGCATCACTCCCAGGGGGGATTTGTTGATATATTTAGGTAGTGATGTGTGTGAACACACTAGGACCGCCGGGGCACTTTTTTCCCTCTTTAGGAGGTTTTTTTCTGCCGGCTTGTATATACGCCTATTGCCCTAATGGGCTACTTATCTTTGTACATTCTCTGGTAATACATTCAATATTGTGTGTTCGTGCTCCAAGCTTCTTCTTCTTCCTTGTGCTGTTCGCGTGCTTCCGCAGACATCTATCTCCAACAGGCAAGACTACTTATGTTGGCAGTACTCCCTTTGGTGGGACTACTCTTATCAGAGGCACTCCTATGTTTATGACTCCACCATGATTGCCTTCTCAACCATCCCCTAGTGGCTCCAACAATCGCTGTATGCATTGGACACCACAACACGATACAGATGCTGGCCTGTCTCGTTCATCTCGTTAGTCGTGGTCACATCAATGTCAACATGGTGGCTTTGGAGGAGGTGGATGTTGTGGAGGTAGTGTGATGGACGTTGTGTCACCCACTTTTACTCCTAGAGCGAGTACCTCAAATTTAGGCAGGCCACATAGTACAACATGTACACCTTGGGGTGCTCATGACCATGACAAATCCAACGTGTACCATATACGTGATGGAGCTCCAGTGATGGATGCGATTAGAAAGGCCATGCATGAGTGCATATGACAACTGTGCTCCATACAATTTGGATACTCTTTCATGGTGAAATGGAGTGAACAAGACAAAGATCACAAAAATTACATCACATAGGTGATCTATCATGAGTATTGGCTAGTATCTGGGAACGCTGTTATCAGCTCAGAGAGGATTCAGCACACAATAGGTGAGGTGATGTCCCATCGATAATTAGAGGCTTGTGACACTTTTAGAGAAGGGTTATCAAAGCCTATATGATTAGACCATGAGGAGTGGGAGATGATTCATGATGAGCAACAACAAAATCCTAATCGATATCATCAACAGTGAGATGCGACAACCACACATCTAGATATGATTGGAGCATCACATTTGGGTAGCAACAAATATGACACTATGCGTCACAAGTTTATAAGTATCATTTTGATGCATTAGGGAAAAAAGTGAACCCTGCATGGGCCATGTAAGGATCCCTAATTTTTAGGGATTAATCTTAATTCTGTTCTTGTTTAAGGGGACAAAGTGCATTTAATAGGGCACTTTTTAGTAGGCTGGAGTAGGCTTTTTTTAAGGCTTTACTAGGCCTCTCTTTCTTCTTCTAGAGAGAGAGCAAGAGAATCTACTTTCCACATCATCAAACTCGTGCATGTATTTGAATAATTTTTTTTTTTAAAGTCTCATTTTCAGTGTATATTAACTCAAAAGGATGCATTTTTTAATATATATGTCAAAAGTCACTTTTTTGGGCCCATTTTTTGTTTCTTTAGAAAAAGTATAATTTTCAAAGTCCCTTCAAAAGTAAGTGCCAGATCATCAAATCTATGACTATGCTTCCCCCAAAAAATGACCTTTTTCAGATTTCATCATTTTCAGCCATACATGGTGGAAAAGTACACTTTAACCCATAGACATACAAGAAAACACATTTTCTGAGCAAAACATATGCTTTAGAGTCCCTTCGAATGAGTTTCCACTTTGTTTTTGATATTCTTGGTCATTAGCAAAGATGGTGTTGACATGTATCACAAACTTCACAGTAGAATGTCCTCATGCTCCTCTATCAACAAGTATCCATGTTCGTGTGCCTAGAGAGTTTCCTCCAAATACACAATGCAACAATGATGCCAATTCTCAAAATGAACGCCGTGAAGCTGGAGAAAAAAGTATTGATCTTTGAACTCATGGTTCACTATATCCTCTTGATCCAATATCTTCTTACCATCCAACATTCTGTTGAGATTCAAGGTCACACACAAGCATGGAAGTGCATCAATGAAGTGGACACACAAGAAGAAGGAGCATGTAGGGAGCTCCAAGAAGCACATGCCAAATCCCTATAAAAATAGTGATTTTTATCACTAAAAACCATTGTAAATACCAATTTCTATTTTTGCAACTCCATTTTGTTCAAGCCAAGAAGTCCTTGAGCTTGAGGAGTATTAGAACTATCATCCTACCAATTTTCATAATTTTTAGACTCCGTTTGAGCCCCCAAATAAGCCATGGAACCTAATTTTTAACTAGGCCGAACACTAGTTTAGGACAGGCCCAAAACTACTCAAAAAACTATAAAAAGGGTTGGAGAGCTCATTTTAGAGGTTAGCTTGTTGTAGATTTCAGCTTTGTAAGAGAGTTCTTTTATAATCGAAGTCCTTCCATTGTTCCACTCTTTGCTCTTACCTTGTGCGTGTGTGTGTGTATGTGTGTGCATGCTTATATGCTTTCACTCACACACTTGTGCACCACACTTGCTCTTGGTCTTCATACCAGTCCTCACGTCTCCACAAATTGACATTTATGAGGTGAAACTCCTCACGTTGGTACTCACCATTGTGCTAGAGTGACACCAAATTTGGCGGCTTCTTCAAGTTTGGGTACATGAACAATGCATCACATTAGAATTAGAGAATTGCATGGGCACACATCCAGTGGCCAATACATTCTCTTAGTTCTTCTAGGACTAATATTAGCAAAAAAGATGTTGTATGTGTCAAAGGCTCTATGTTCCAGAAGAACTCAGTCACAGAAGAGCAGACTCAAAGGCAAGCTAAATCCCCGTATGGTGCAAAGACTAATGCCGTCACAACAACTCAACCAAAAAGGCCAGCAAGACAGTACATGACAACCGCTATATCAAATAGACAAAGCGATTTCGCGAAGAAAGTAGTTCCAGTCATGAAGTGGATCTGGGTACAAAAAGGGGAGCAACCACTAGCTTCGCCAACACAATCTCCACTCAGGCAAGCCAACCATGCTAAAAGAAGCACCAAGAAACAAAGACCAGCTCAATCCTACAATCTTCAACAAATTTGGGTACCGAAGCAATCGATGAAGGCCGACCATAATAATGTACAAATTTGGGTGCCTAAGAAATTAGCTTAACAAGGACAATTACACATTTGGGTACCCAAGGCACTCCTGCATGCACAAACACCACTCATCTCCCTCACAAGAAAAGGTTCAACAAAGAAGCCAAGGAGAGAAAAGGGTCAAAACTGAGCACAAATACCAAAGGAAGATAAATTCACCTCTTCAAAAAAAATAAACAGACAATCACCAAGGATATGGGTTTGGAAGCCAAAAGTACCAGCAGCTTCCACAACACCAAAGAGTCGACCACGCTGGATATCAAATTTTAGAAACCATCCAAAGATGAAGGGGACGAAAGTGATCTCCACAGGGCCACATACCTTTTGGTTACTACATATATTTGGCCCATCTTGTCCATGTAAAAGCCTCCTTCATACTTGACAGCTGGTCTTGGAACTATTTCAGATTCTGTAGTGTTTATCATTCTTGCTACTGACCTGTGTAGACCATCGAGGTAGATGGGTATTCCTTGCAAGTTAGTGGATATGTATTGAAGAGACATCCGATATTCCCCTTCCACTCTAGACATAAAACCATCCCTAGGTATTGAACTATGCATGTCTACAGAAGCTAAGAGTCTCTCCCAGTTAAATGACATTTCTAACTCACTCGTGTGTGAACTCAGCACGTAGTGCTAACCACTGAGTTGTGAGTCCCCGACTTGGTTGTGTGGTTGACACTAGCCTCGGATGATTTGGTACTTTATGTATCTCTTCCTGAGTGTCTACTTGATCTTAGGTTCATAAACCTTGTCTACAAGTCCAAAATTGTCCTCTGAATTGCTCCAAATCTTGTGGAACCCCTTGCTTCCTAGTCCAACCTGAGGGTCAACTTCAAAATACTATATCTAATAATCCACATATTATTTTTACCGTAACCAGTCGATGTTTTTATAGTCACTCTAGCACAATGGTGAGTACCACCGTGAGGAATTTCACCTCATAAATGTCAATCCATGGAGATCTGAGGACTGGTATGAAGACCAAGAGCAAGTGTGGTGCACAAGTGCATGAGTGAAAGCATACAAGCATGCACACACATACACACACACGCGCAAAAGGTAAGAGCAAAGAGTGGAACAATGGAAGGACTTTGATTATAAAAGAACTCTCTTACACAACTGAAATCTACAACAAGCTAGCCTCTAAAATGAGCTCTCCAGCCCTTTTTATAGTTTTTTGAGTAGTTTTGGCCCTGTCCAGACCTAGTGTCTGGCCTAGTTAAAAATTCAGTTCCAGGGCTTATTTGGGGGCTCAAACGGAGTCTAAAAATTATGAAAATTGGTAGGATGATAGTTCTAATACTCCTCAAGCTCAAGGACTCCTTGGCTTGAACAAAATGGAGTTGTAAAAATAGAAACTGGTATTTATAATGGTTTTTAGTGATAAAAATCACTATTTTTATAGGGATTTCTTCTGAAAATTTGAAATGCGCTTCTTGGAGCTCCCTACATGCTCCTTCTTCTTGTGTGTCCACTTCATTGATGCGCTTCCATGCTTGTGTGTGACCTTGACTATCAACACTCCCGCCCTCTAGAGTCTGTCATCCCTGACATACCCTTGTTGTAGTGGTTGTTCCTTGGTGCTTGGAGAGATAGTGTCCACCATGTACCCACAAGAGCGGTTCATCTTCCAATTGTAGCTTAGGCAGTTGTCTGGTTCCTCATTTTGTCACTGCTACCTTTGTATGTACGTCTTCCTTGTATTCCCGCTTGATGGTGTCTTTGTGAGCTTTCAAAAATTGTGAGCTACTCAAAAGAGGTTGTCAATGTTGGGTATGAGCAACTCTCGTGGTGGATTGCTTCCTTGCTCTGGTTGTTATCACCGTGATGTCCTCTGGTTCTTCCAAAGATGGCTTTTCTCGTTTTCATGTCAAGTACTTGTAACCCATAAGGGATGATGGGTAAGTGCATTAGTGCATGGGTTGAACAAGATATGTGCCTTGTGCATGGCCTTGTAATGTGGCCCTATGCATGCATATGTGGGGAATGAATTGGAAGAAGTATGGTGCATGGGTTGAACAAGATATGTGCCTTGTGCATGGCCTTGTAATGTGGCCCTATGCATGCATACATGGTGTAGCTCAGTGATGAGTAGCACCTCCTTTAATGTCAATCCGGGAAGACGTGAGGATGGTATGAAGACCTCGAACAAGTGATGGCACAAGTGTGTGAGTGAGAAGCACACTAACATGCACACACATACACACACACGTGCACACAATGCAAGAACAAAGAGAGAGACAAGGGAGTTCTTTAGATTACTCAAAAGTGCTCTTACAAGTTCAATTCTACAACAAGCTCACCTCAAAAATGAGCTCTCTAGCTCTTTTTATAGTTTTTTACTAGCTTTGGCCCTGTCTAGACCTAGTGTTTGACCTAGTTAAAAATTAGGTTATAGGGCCTATTTGAGGGCTCAAACAGAGTCTAAAAAATATGAAAATTGATAGGTAGGTACTTCTAATGCTCCTCAAGCTCAAGCACTCTTCTCTTGCACAAAATAGAGTCGAAACTATCCAAAAATGGTATTTACAAGGTTAAGGTAGTGATGAAGATCACTGTTCAAATGAGGTTTGGTTGGAAAATTTGGATGGCCTACTTGCCAGATCTTCGTTGACTACTTTGTTTGCTTGTGCCTTCTCTCCGCTCTGGCTCCCTTCTTTGGCTTCCTTGTCTTGTGAGTCCTTGTGTGCTTTGACTGCTGCCAACACCCCCCTCTCTCGCATCTGTCGTCTCTGACAGACCCTTGTTTGGCTGAGCGTTTGACATAGAATTCAACCACGTCTGAAGCTAGGTGGTGTTCTTCCAGCCGCAGCCCTCGTGCTAAGTCTGTTAGGAGGGCATCCCAATCCATTGGACCTGGAACGTCCGGATGTGGCACACATAGTTGTTTTGAATGTAATGTTCGCTCCATTGCAAAGAGGTGGAGTAGATGGGAGGGTCTGGGAACAAAGACTTCAGAGTGGTATTCCCAGAACCCCGTGATGAACATCTCTTCAAATGTTTGCTTGTAGCAAGCGGGGAGGTATTTAATTCGTGCATGCCATGCATATATCACCTGGATGGAGGGGGTTGTACTCATATCGTAAACCAAGTCGAGGTTACCTACTGTGAATCCAACTCCTGAGAAATGTGGATCTTTAATATTTTTGAAGGTTCTGAAGGTTACCAACATCAACTCGAATATCTTTATGCACATTTGAGCCATTACATCTGGGATGTTTTGCATTCTGACTCCCTAGTGTCGGATGGTAGAGAGCATGTAGGCCACCGTAGCTTGTCCCCGTGGCGGTGCCAGGTATATGTATTTGAGCCACTTTGCACAGCCTTTAACATTCTTCACAGTGATGGCAAACTCAGTCCAGGTGCGTCTTTTGAGTATGGGAGCATAACAGGGATTATACTTAATGAATAGTGGCATGTTATTCCAGGTTCGAACCATCTCAGGGTAAGTTTCTAAGAGTCATAGCCGCCAAGTAGGTTGATGAATTGATCCTTGTTTAGCGCTCTCAGGGATATCATCAGGGCCAAATTGAGTGGCAAATGTTGGAGCCTTGCCACATTGTCATTGAATTTTGTCGTTGTAATCTGCCAAGAGTACACAATACGGCACATACTGATCATCGTTGGTGCCTATCCATCTGTGATGAGACATACTTCGGAAATATTTTGATTTGATAATGGTGTCCTCAATCTTGGTCATGGACTCAATCTGGACCGTGACTCACTCATCATGTGTATCGGCCATTTTTTCGAGTTTCTGCATCCATTCTGGTGCTTCTACCTCTAGTGTCTCCAATCCCTCAAAGGTTTGTTGGCCACCCGGCATTGGCATAGGAACATATGGCTCTTCATATGATTCATCCACTTCTATGGGTACCAATTCTTCTAGTTCTCGCTCGATGACTGGGGAGGGTTGTCTTTCATATTGGAGTAACTTGCTTTGCAACTCCGCGATCTGTTCTCTCAGTGCATTTACCTCTCCTTAGTGGTGGTAGAATCGAAGATCTTGGGTTGGGCTTCCTTCATAGTTAGCTGTTGACGGAGAGTATCCCGCTATTTGCCCAACTCATCATGTGCTTCCACTAGATCCGCATAGCTTTCTAGAATTATCTTCATAGTCTCGGATGGAACAGCTTTGAATCTTTCGGGGTCGATCTCCTGGGGGGAAACCTCTATGGCTGCCTCTAAATTTTCTTCGTTCTACCTTTGCAAGCGCTTGTTCTCTTCGAGGGCAGTGGCCATGTGCTTTCTGAGTAAGGTCAGGTTGCGACGGCTTTTAACATGTTCTGACTGATAAAGTTCTAGTAGAGCTGTTAGTTTTTTAACTTCAGACGAATCAGATGAATGGGGAGCTTCCAAAAGGGTCTGGTGAGCATGCTCGAGCGTAATGTAACGTTGATTTAGGTAAATATTTTCTGCTTCAAAAGCTACAAGCCTCTTCTGTGGTTGCTCATGATCTGTAGTTATTTGGCGATGTCGATCTTCCAAGGTTTGGTATTCTGTCTGCAACTGATGTACACACTGATGTAATGTAGAAAACATATTATTGGAGGGTGCAGGGGGAATGGGGAGGGGGAAAGGGATAGTGAATGAAGTGGACATGAGAGGTGATGTGGGTGGAGGGGGTATGGGAGATGGTGGTAGAGAGGGGGGAGGGAGTGGTGTTGTGGCCGGTGATGTTTCCATGGTGTCAAAAGTGTGTGTGAATGTGTAGATGGGGACCGTGGGTGGGGTGGATGTGATGTTCGTGAATATTGTTGTAAATGTGGGCATTGTGATCCCTCCAAATTGGGTGCCTGGTGAGATAGGAATCCCCATAACATATGTGGTGAGTGTTGAAGTTGGGGTGGTAGTGTCGTGCGGTGAAGTGAAGTGTGTAGTGAGAGGTGGTGAGGGTGGTGCCTCGTGGTGTTCCTCTGTTTGTATAGTGTCTCCTGGTGCTGATACATCCATGTGAATCTGCTTTCCGGAGCGCATGGGACGAGTAGGCACCCGTTTCTCAAAGCGATGAATATAAGCCA
This sequence comes from Ceratopteris richardii, assembly GCA_020310875.1. Classification (NCBI taxonomy): domain Eukaryota; kingdom Viridiplantae; phylum Streptophyta; class Polypodiopsida; order Polypodiales; family Pteridaceae; genus Ceratopteris; species Ceratopteris richardii. The sequence continues at coordinate 59,488,002 of CM035442.1, forward strand.
TAGCTAAATGAATGGCTTCATCCAAGCCTACCGCATCCGCGTGTAGGTTCATGGATTCAATAAACATTTCATCCACGCCTTCCTCTCCTAACATTTGGCTCATTAGCACCTTCCTTGTTTCGAGCGACAGTTTGTGATGTTCCTGAACTCTCTTCATGGTTTCATACAATCTTTTTATTTGTGACGAATAGGCTGGGGCACTCACTAGTTCTAAAGTTTCCTCGTATTCTTGATCATGTTCCTCGTTTGCTTCCTCTTTAGTCTCTTCTTCATCTTCCTCTACGTCTACTACTTCCGGTTGGGTCAGGGCTGAAGTTGCTGTAGTGGGTTGTGGTCCTTGGGTCTGCTCTGCTTCTATCTCGAGGTTAGATTCATTGATCATCCTAGCGATTTCTTCATCAGTGAGATCATCTAGGGTGTAGCCCTCTGGAGACTCCAGGTTAGAGGGGATTGGAGGGAAAACTAGATTGGGTCCTTCCGCACTCTGTCTGGGTAAGCGAATTGTAAACGGATGGATACGTCGCGTTTGTGGAGGGGTCACCTTTGGTGTGGTGGTGGCTCCCCTTGCTTGGGCACATGGTAATTGGACTGTACCTCTCATTTTCTTAGATGGAAGGCCTGTTGTTGATAGCCATCTCTGGAATTCCTGAGCTCTGGACCACACTAGTGCTCTTTGAATAGGCACGTCATAAGCTAAGCACCTGTAAATTATTTTTGTCAGCGCACAACACCCATGAAGCACGTTCTTCTGTTTCTTATTCCATCGTTGATGTGCTAGGTGGATTTGATCTATGATCCAGTGTGGTAAATTGATTGTAAGATCCTCTGTCTCTGCCAAGTACAAGTTGAACCAAATTCTTTTTTGTGGCATAGTGAAGCGTTCTTGGGCGGGGAAGGCGAAGTGTTGCATGACCGTTCGTAGGTGGAGGGCGATGGTTGGTGTCGTTGCTACCATGTCCTTCAATTTGTTGAGATCCTTGTGCTTCATCCTGCTGGGAATCATTGTTTCTTTCTCAGTGGGAATATGCATGCCTTGCATGTTCAACGCTTCCCGTACTAGGTTGAGGGTCAATTTGAATCTTTTTAACTCGTGGCCTGGCGTTAGTGAGGGTAGGCTTTGAAAGCAAAGAATGAAGCTTTGAGGGACCAAAACATGTTCAAGGTAATGTAACCCTTAGTCTTTCCCCTTCTTCAGACACCAGAAGAGTGTAGCTTAGTGGCAAGAGATTGCTACGATCAAATGAGCTCCGGGGGGGACAGTACTGGGATGGGTGACCTCCCGAGAAGTACCAGGAACCCCTATATTCCTTGATCGTTGAGGTCCTCCCTCACACATAGCCAACAACACCAATGGTGACTTCAATGACTCAGATGACAAGGTATGCCAAGGTCTATGGCTTGGTCGCCACCTTAGTCGTAAGCTTTGGAGAAAGCGGGGGGGAGGTCCTTGCTTTGCTCGCACAAAAGGAACAAAGCTTTTGCGTTGAACTGCTCTGATACCAATGAAGTAATTTGATGGTGATGCACCACAGTGCGCTCTCCTTCTTGCGCTCTCCATGATGATATCCTAGGAGTAGAAAACCAAGCTCCTAAGGCCACACACGATACTCAGCACAGAGACTACAAAATAGGTAAAAAAACACAGTACACAAGGAGCACAAAGACAGACTTCTTAGGTCTTACAAATGTGGTCGAACTCACAGTAAGTGACTGACCAGGCCACTATATGTTTTATTAAAGAACATATACAAAGAAGTGTCCAGTGGCCATTTGGCCTTTCACATGGACACTAAGGGTAGCATGAAAGAGCTTCAAAGGATGACAATGATCTTTTCTTATGTCTCAATATACCAAGTGGAGTCTCTTTCAGCTGCTGGAGATTGGCATTTAACTTTGAAATTGTGCTTTCCTTTGCTTCCATATCCTATTCAAAATCTGCAAGTTGTTTTTGTAAAGATATGATTGTGCTTTCCAAAGTGACCACCCTCATATGACGGAGTTGATATTGTTGGAACCAATACTTAAAAGTAACATGTGAATGTGTAGATAATTGCTTGTAGTAACCTAATAGTCCAGCTTCACCCGCACTAATGAACTGAAGTAAAGTTTAGAGGCTATGGAATGTGTCACTCTGGCACAATGGTGAGTACCAATGTGAGGAATTTCACCTCATAAATGTAAATCAGTGGAGACGTGAGGACTGGTATGAAGACCAAGAGCACATGTGGTGCACAAGTGCATGAGTGAAAGCATACAAGCATGCACACACATACACACACATGCGCACAAGGTAAGAGCAAAGAGTGGAACAATAGAAGGACTTCGATTATAAAAGAAATCTCTTAGAAAGCTGAAAATCTACAACTAACTAACCTCTAAAATGAGCTCTCCAACCCTTTTTATAGTTTTTTGAGTAGTTTTGGCCCTGTCTAGACCTAGTGTCCGACCTAGTTAAAAATTAGGTTCCAGGGCTTATTTGGGGGCTCAAATGGAGTCTAAAAATTATGAAAATTGGGAGGATGATAGTTCTAGTACTCCTCAAGCTCAAGGACTCTTTGGCTTGAACAAAATGGAGTTGTAAAAATAGAAACTGGTATTTACAATGGTTTTTAGTGATAAAAATCACTATTTTTATAGGGATTTCTTCTGAAAATTTGACATATGCTTCTTGGAGCTCCCTACATGCTCCTTCTTCTTATGTGTCCACTTCATTGATGCACTTCCATGCTTGTGTGTGACCTTGACTGTCAACACTTCCCCCCCCCCTCTAGATTCTGTCGTCCTTGACATACCCTTGTTGTAGAGGTTGTTCCATGGTGCTTGGAGAGATAGTGTCCATCATGTATCCACAAGAGCGGTCCATCTTCGAATTGTAGCTTGGGCAGTTGTTTGGTTCCTCATTTTGTCACTGCTACCTTTGTATGTACGTCTTCCTTGTATTCCCACTTGATGGTGTTTTTGTGAGCTTTCAAAAATTGTGAGCTACTCAAAAGAGGTTGTCAATGTTGGGTACGAGCAACTCTCATGGTGGATTGATTGCTTATTCTGGTTGTTGTCATTGTGATGTCCTCTGGTTCTTCCAAGGATGGCTTTCCTCGCTTTCATGTCAAATACTTGTAACCCATAACGGATGATGGGTAAGTGCATTAGTGCATGGTTTGAACAAGATATGTGCCTTGTGCATGGCCTTGTAATGTGGCCCTATGCATGCATAGGTGGGGAATGCATTGGAAGAAGTATGGTGCAAGAATTTGGGTCTTGAGCGAAGTGCTCGAGGGTATGTTGACGAAGAGGTTTCCTACTCTATCATGGTTATCATGTTGTTGAAGTAGACAGTTCTTACCATGGACAAATGTCCATCGATATTCATCTCTTCGTGGTGTGCTCCTGCATGGTGATTGACCATCGACTTATCTTCCGTTGATGATGGATGTCCTTGTTGATGGTTCACATTGGAGATGCTTTGAGCACACAATCCTGTCTTTTCTCATTTCAGTCTCTCTCTTTTTTTTTTCTTTTTTTCTTTTTTTTGGAACAGTGTCACAAAACAAGAAGAAAGATGTTAGTATCAATAAAATATTTTACATATTTCAAGGGTATCTCATGTGCCTAGGATTTCTCAATTGTGTGTATGCAGTGCCATGTAATGTGGCCCTATATTAATGCACACTTGGAAATGCATGACTTGAATGGTGCAATGCATTCCCCATGTGTTGGAAGCAGTCAAAGCACCCAAGGACTCACAAGACAAGGATGCCAAAGAAGAGAGCCAGAGCGGAGAGAAGGCACAAGCAGACAAAGTAGTCAATGAAGATCTAGCAAGTAAGCCATCCAAATTTTCCAACCAAACCTCATTTGAATAGTGATCTTCATCACTACCTTAACCTTGTAAATACCATTTTTGGATAGTTTCGACTCCATTTTGTGCAAGATAAGGAGTCCTTGAGCTTGAGAAGCATTAGAAGTACCTACCTATCAATTTTCATATTTTTTAGACTCCGTTTGAGCCCTCAAATAGGCCGTAGAACCTAATTTTTAACTAGGCCGGACACTAGGTCTGGACAGGGCCAAAGCTAGTAAAAAACTATAAAAAGAGCTAGAGAGCTCATTTTTGAGGTGAGATTGTTGTAGAATTGAACTTGTAAGAGCACTTTTGAGTAATCTAAAGAACTCCCTTGTCTCTCTCTTTGTTCTTGCCTTGTGTGCGTGTGTTTTGGCGCCGTTGTCAGGGATCGAGCTTTGAGGACGAGTGTGTGATGGTAAGACGTAGAGTTGTGATGTTGGCATAGTAGGTAATTTCTTTACTTTCTTTTCTCTTTCTTACTTCACCATCATCTTCACCATCATCATCCTCACCATATCCCACCTCCATTTCCATCATCGCGAAAATTTCAGTTTTTGATCATATCTCCTTTCCCCTTCCGTTTCCCTCATTTCACTTGTGTGAGTGCGCTACTTTTGTATGTTTTTTGAGCTTCCTTGTAGGATTTGGCTGTCCCATCATCTCTAGCAGGCTGCACAGGTATGGAAAAGCTCGGCCCTGTCTCTGTATCGCAGACCTCTGTCGATCGCGATCGACAGAAAAATCGCTCCTTTGGTAAAACAAAGTACACCACAAGAACACTCATGATGAGCACATTGCAAAACACTAATCAAAATTAAAAAATTCCTTAATCCTCAGTCAATCACGACCGACACTGTAGATCGTGATCGACAACCACGATCGACAGACTTTGCCAATCGTGAGCGACAGACACTGTCAATCGCGACTGACAGACCCCGACGGACTGTCACATAGGACTTAGTCAATCGCGATCGACACCGTCGATTGCGACCGACTGAAATTTCATGATTGACTCAAAGACTCGCATTGCCACGTGTCCATCGCGATGGACACATCCCCGATTGACTGAAATTACGGTGAAAATTGCAAAAAACGTGCCGATCGCGATTGACAAGACCTGCGATCGACTCTGTCGATCGCAATTGACACTGTCGATCGTGACTGACGTGTCGATCGTGACTGACAGGCTCGACGGACACCTCTGTCAATCGCGATTGATAGGCATTTTCAGCTAAATTTTTCAAGATTTTATTGTGCCAAGTTTTGGGGGATAATTTTGGGCATATTTCTCTATCAAGTAGCATTTTTGTGAGGTCCTTACACTAGTAAATTGAGGAAAATTTTGTTTAACTATTAGCTTGTTTGAGCCCTGTTTTAACCCTAGAACCTGAACAATCATAACTTCCTCATACGAAATCCGTTCTGGGTGATCTTAGGCTCATTGGACCATACCTAGGGGGAACAAAACTAAGGGATCTCTAGAATTGTTTTTGATAAAGACAAAAGGCTAATTGATATATTGGTTACATGAATGAAGATGATTGGTTTTGTCATTTGAATTTAAGTCTTGACCTAACTTTGGGATTTTTACAGGTCTATTGAGAGCGCTAGAAGGCATCCAAAGCAAAGACATTCTGCAAGCTTGAGAATGGGGTTCTTGAGCACTAAAGAGCAAGGGATCAGCAAGTGAGGTTGGAATACTCTCAACTTACTTTGTTAATTCCTAGTTTAAGCTAAGTGCGAGTAGTGCTAGAAGTAAGTCAGGACGACGATAGGCATGTATCAAGTTGAAGACTATTAAATACTCAAGTTCAAGCATAAAGATAGTCTCTTGGCGATCGATAACATAAAAGAAAAGAACTTAACTTGGTACGAACAACTTAAAGTGCGGAAAGTCACCCAAGTATTCCTGACAACGTGATATCAGATAAGACCATAAACACGATAATCAACTAAAAAAGAACCAAGTAACGGATACAAATCGAGCTTCAACCAGGTTGTACTTTGGGTAAAAATTGGGGCGACTCGATTACGCATATGAACCTTAGATCAGGACGACACATAGGGAGAGATAGACAGAGTCTTATGTCTTCAGAGGCTAGTGTCAATCATACTGCTAGGTCTTGGGCCCAACAGTTGATCCATCATTCACACTACCCTAGCTCTGAAACTAGTGAGTTTGAGAGTCTCATGGTATGGAGAGACCCACAAGGAGTTCTAGTCTGCCATACTTACAACGGGTAGAAGGCCCTTACAAGACACAACTCGAATACCTTAGGACCAACCGATTAGGTGCTTGCATCTATGAGGACGGCGTAGGAAGATCTGTGGTCCAAATCAAAAACCCAGATCAACCCATTGGACTAGAACATCCAACAGTCAAGTTTGAAAATGGAGCATACCAGGACAAAGAAGGGACCATATATGTAGTCACCAGTCACTCAGATAGGACAAACGAATTCGGGAATGTGATCCCAGAGATGGACTTAGGCGACCTAGAGCAAGGGAACATAGGTGGAGAGCCTAAAACCCCTCGAGGCAAATCAGTCCTCACTAAAATTATCACACCAGAGTGGGTTCCCCAGGACAATAAGAGCATTGATCTGCTCTTAAACCAAGAGACCGATGAAGCCTTTTGGAGGTATAAGCCTGATCAACCAAATGAGGTAGGAACAATCACAATCTATGAGTTCAAAGATCTTGATAGCCCATGAAAAGTGACCTATTTAGACAATACTTTGGAGAGGATCTTTGTGGTCTCAGAACATGGTAGACATGCCTACACTTGAAAGGATGAATTCATTTTTCCCCAACCAAGATGTAATGTCTCTTTTGGCCACCAAGGAGCCGGAACATCCCAAGCTCATGGAGCCCAAAGGGATAGAAGTAGAGATAGGCCAGAAGTGAGTTTCACCAACCCAATGGGAAGAGAAAGAACGAGAACGGAAACGGATAGAGTGGAAATTGAGAGACCTAGAGCCCAAGGAAACCAAAGAAATGTGGATGAATTCCCTCTACCAAGACCTAGAGAGCACATGAGGACTTTGAGACCTACACAGCTAGTTAAGTCCATGAAGAACTATTTTGATGGCACTGGAGACCCATACGATCATGTGGCCGAGTTTAGGCAAGTCTTGAGAGCTGAACAAGTTGAGGACCTGTTCACGCAATACAATGCCTTTGGTCTAACCCTTAGGAACACTGCCCTTACGTGGTTTCAACCACTAAATGAGAGACACTTTAGGAACATAGAACAACTTCTAGAGGCATTCATTACCGAATTCTCTAAGAGTGGCATAAGGCATAATACATCCTCACTGATTCACAGCTTCAAGCAGACACCTCAAGAGACCGTGAGACTTGTAGGAAGAAGGTTTAGGCAATACTTAGAGAGATGCCCTGTTCCAGAGTTACCCATAACAGGCAAACAGGTGGCTCTCTTCTTGGACGGACTGCTAAGTACCAAATTGAGATCATATGTGTACTTGAAGGACCCTAGGACCATAGAAGAGTATGTACGCATGTGCATTGACATTGAAGATAACCTAGGGGAGGAATTAGAGCTTTCAAAAATCTACAAAGATTCAGATAGTTCGTCTAGCCTCTCTTCCATGCAATCCACATCTATTGAGGAGCTCGCAGAGAAGGTAGCTAAAAAACTAGGTGTCTCTAGCAAGCAAATTCCAAGATTTGCCCCAATTAAGCGGTGCTATACTTGTGGAGGAGACCATATGGCCAATGTATGTCCCATTATGGGTCAACCCCAAGTGAATCCTAGTAGCCAGTACTGCACCATAGAAAGGAGATACACTAATCACACCACAGAAGATTGCCCATACAACAAGCAAGCGGTTAGGCAAACCTACCCTCAGCCATACCCTCAACAAGGAAGATACAAGAACCAGTACCCACCACAGCAATATGGCAGACCTCAACAACCCTATCAACAGCCGTACCAAACCAAGCAAAGGCCTCAACCTGTGTTAGCTCAACAACCTCCTACCCCAACCAATGTGATTCCCGTAAAATATGCAGCTGCAGAAGAAAATTTGAATAGAGCTATAGTCTCAGTGACTCCATTACTTTCTGAAAGTGACCCCAGTGACCATAGCTTTGATTCTACACATATTGATAGCCCCCAAGCTTACTACATGTAGTCTCCTGAACATGGTGAGTCTTACTATAGTGAAGAACCGAGTGAACCTAGTTGGGAGACAGATTACGCAAATGTCATGTACACAAACCCCAACTCTAGACCTCAACCTAGGCAAGTAAGACCCCCATTTCCTAGAGGGCCATGCTATCGATGTCAAGGAGATCACCTCATTCGTGATTGCCCAATGCATGCACCTACACAACCCCAGTCAGTAACAATCCAGGGCTTCTGTCAAGATTGCGGAAAGGAGCATCTCCTACGAGATTGCCCAAAGAACCCCGATAATATGCCAAAAATCACCCCTATCAACGTTATTGGGTTAGTAGTAGACTCTACAGGAAGTGTAACCTCCACTGCACCTGTGCAAGTGATCACCAGAGCTCAGGCTTTGCAGTAGAACCAAGGTTTAGGCCAAGAAAAGAGTGACAAAGTTAGTGAAACGGAGAGCATAACCAAGAAACGGACGAGAGCCTGGAAAGATAGCGGCGAGAGAATGAAAAGACAATGGGCTAAAAAGATGAGCGACTTAGAAGAAAGCATAAGAGAAACAAAAGCCAAAATTGTTGAATTCACCTCTCAAACACACTCTCACATACCACCACCACCACCACCATCATCCCTGTCACCATCTAATCCACCACCTTTCAACCCACCTCAGACAATTCCACCACCTCCTAGAGTAGGATCAGTGTTAGCCAACCCCACTCCAGAAGACATAGACATGATGCTTTAGGCATATCAGGCTAGAATCCAAGAAGGGCCAAATGTGACGGATCATGACAAGTGCTACCCTAGAGCTGACCTAGAGATAGAAAGAACCAAGCTTTGTGCAAAAATGGTAGCCTTGGCTCAGACCATGTTTGAAGCCAGTCGCCTCTTCAACTACTCTTGCTCAGCTAAGGCACAATTTCACTTGGATGGACTATTAGAAAAGTTATAGAGCATAACTGCAAGATCTGCCAAGGAAGGAAATTCCCAAGGAAGAGACGAGGTAAGTAACAGAATAAGCATTCCCCCTCAGGAAACTTATGTGAAACTCCACAGAGCCAGATACATCCTTTTCTATGAATCGGTACTCACCTGAATTCTTACAAGAGATTCAAGAAGAGAAATGGGGTAAAGAGAGTGAAGTTCCTCCTCCCATTGAACTTGTGGATGATGCGCATGATCAATTCCCACAAGACATTCCTTCCATTTATGAGGAACAAGAGAGTACCCAATCTCAGGAGAGATTAGACTTTGAGTCTAATTCCTTGCAGGAACTACCCCATTTCACAGGCCCATGGGAAGCTAAGTCTACATATATGAGAGAACCCACGATAATGGTAAGAAACGAAGACTCAGTCATACCTAGGAACACAGAGGTTGTAAAGAACACTAAAGTGTAGTGCAACCTCACTTTAGAAGAGCTACTCAAGGTTAAACCAGAACTATGGAAACATGTAGCCAATCAAGTGCCAGAAGTAGCTAAACCTCGTTCCCAGGTAGGATCTCATAGAACAATGCTAGAAATACCCTTGGACAAGATAGGAGACATGAGTGAAGAGAAGAAGGAAACACCTATCTGCCCATTACTCATCAGGGATATACAACCAAGTCCATTCTGGACTCTAGTGAAGGAGTTGCAATTGCTACCACTTCCCTATGGAAGCATTGGGGCAAGCCAACACTCAGACCCACGAGGATGAAATTGCAGATGGCTGACGGTCACATAGAGAGACCCTTAGTGCTGTTAGAAGGAATAACTCTCACTACTTGTGGTGTAGAGTTTGAGCACACATTTGCTATATGTGACTTTAGCAAAAATCATGCCTACGAGATGATTTTGGGAAGACCATTTATGCGGCAGTTGCAAGTGGTACAAGATTGGGGCACCAACTCCTTGTACTTGCAACACTTAGGTGTCACGAACAAAGTTAATCTCAAGGATTAATCCCATCGAGATGTACCTCCCATCCAATGGAATCCCATCCATAGAGCCAAAGATGATACTGAGTCAGTGCATTCCATAGGATCAGGATCCTCATGGATGCATGAAGACACTCACTTATGGACGTGTAAAGTAGCACTAGAAGAAGAGAAAAGAGAAAAGGCCAGAGAGATAGGTGCGGAGGAAATCCATAGATCAATTCAAGACCTGGCGTGGCCACCAAGAGTGAGGGCAAGAAAAGGAAGAAGAGAGAAGTCACACCAGAAGAGGAAGAATCTTTGTTTGAGGTCCCTGAAAATTTTAAGAAGTATGAAATAGATGATAGGAGAGTCATGATAAGAATGCCTAAACGCGAGGCACAATCAGGAGAGGTCTATGATAACAAAGAAACCACCAAGAAAATAGTAGTAGCCATAGAAGAAGGAGAAGAGAGATCCACTTACATAGGGCATGACCTGACGGAAGAAGAAGAGCAGGAGTTGATAGCCTTGCTAAGGGAGTACAGAGATGTATTCACTTGGAGTTACAAGGACTTAAAAGGTGTAGATCCTGACATATGCTCACACACAATTCCCATGACCTCAGATGCCAAACCATCCAAGCAGAATCCATACACCTATAACGATAACTACGCTGCTAAGATCAAGAAAGAGATAGATAGGTTGGTAGAAGCTGGATTCATCTATGAGATTGAGCACACTGAATGGGTATCCCCCATCGTAGTGGTGCCCAAGAAGAATGGGAAGCTACGTGTGTGCATTAACTCAAATAAGGTTAATGCAGCCACTATTCGAGATAACTATCCGCTTCCTATCACTGAGCATCTATTAGAAAGAGTAGCAGGCAAGGAAGTATACAATTTCCTTGATGGGTTTTCTGGTTACAATCAGGTAGCCATTGCTCCAGAAGATCAACATAAGACGGCTTTTGCCACAGAGTGGGGCATATTTTCCTTCTGAGTAATGCCATTTGGTCTTACCAATACACCAGCAACTTTTCAGAGGCTGATGTGCCATGTGTTTAAAGACTTCTTGAGGAAAAATTTAGAAGTCTATGTTGATGATCTTTGTGCTCATTCCAATACTAGAGAGAAACATATACCTGAACTCAAGCAAATCTTTGACAAATGTAGAGAATATCAAGTCTGCCTGAACCTAAAAAAGTGTGTTTTCATGGTCAGGCAAGGCAAGATCCTAGGACACATAGTGTCAAAGAATGGCATATCCACAGATAAAGTGAGAGCTATTGCAGAGCTACCTAGACCAAGGAATGTCAAGGAGGTACAGGCTTTCATGGGGCATTGTGGGTATTACCGACATTTTATACACATGTATGCCATCATTGCAAAGCCTCTGTATGGCCTTTTGACAAATTTTGAGTGGACTGAAGAATGTGAAAACTCCTTCAATGAGCTTAAACGACGATTATGTTCAGCACCAATCTTGACCACACCATATTGGAATAAACCATTCCATGTGCATGTGGATGCATCCAACTATGCTATTGGATGTGTGCTAGCACAACCTACTGGTGAAGGTAATATGGATCTTCCAATTGCCTATGCTAGTAGACAGTCAAATGCAGCTGAACGGAACTATACCACCACCGAATGAGAAGGATTAGGCATGGTATATGCGGTCAAAAAGTTTAGACATTACTTGCTTGCAAATAAGTTTAAATTTTTTTACTGATTATCAGGCACTGCTATGCTTAGTAAACAAGCCATGCAATACAGATAGATTAGTAAGATGGTTTCTCTTACTAATGGAATACAACTTTGAGGTAGTTGTGAGGAAAGGCAAAACTCATTTGAGAGCAGACCATCTCTCTAGGCTCACATCTGGAGAGGCCCCGCAAGGAATATCAGATGACCTTCTTGATGCTTATTTGTTTAATTTGGAAGTTGTGCCTCAGTGGGCTAAGTCATTAGTGCTAGTACTAACATACGGGCCTAACCAGCCCGTAATAAACACTCAAGATAGAGAGGTAGTAAAAGCCCAGAAGTACAATATCATGGTAGGAAGTATGTACAAGCATACGGATTAGGGAATATTAGCAAGCTGTTAGTTTTTTAACTTCAGAGCATTTAGATGACTAGGGAGCTTCCAAAAGGGTCTGGTGAGCATGCTCGAGCGTAGTGTAACGTTGATTTAGGTCAGTATTTTCTGCTTCCAAAGCTGCAAGCCTCTTCTATGGTTGCTCATGATCCGTAGTTATTCGGCGATGTCGATCTTCCAAGGTTTGGTATTCTGTCTGCAATTGATGTACACACTGATGTAATGTAGAAAACATATTATTGGAGGGTGCAGGGGGAATGGGGAGGGGGAAAGGGATAGTGAATGAAATGGACATGAGAGGTGATGTGGGTGGAGGGGGTATGGGAGATGGTGGTAGAGAGGGGGGAGGGAGTGGTGCTGTGGCCGGTGATGTTTCCATGGTGTCAAAAGTGTGTGTGAATGTGTAGATGGGGACCGTGGGTGGGGTGGATGTGATGTTCGTGAATATTGTTGTAAATGTGGGAATTGTGATCCCTCCAAATTGGGTGCCTGGTGAGATAGGAATCCCCATAACATATGTGGTGAGTGTTGAAGTTGGGGTGGTAGTGCCATGTGGTGAAGTGAAGTGTGTAGTGAGAGGTGGTGAGGGTGGTGATGGTGGTGCCTCGTGGTGTTCCTCTGTCTGTATAGTGTCTCCTGGTGCTGATACATCCATCTGAATCTGCTTGCCGGAGCGCATGGACAGGTAGGCACCCGTCTCTCAAAGCGATAAATATAAGCCATAGCTGAATGAATGGCTTCATCCAATCCCACCACGTCCGCGTGTAGTTTCATGGATTCAATAAAAATTTCATCCACGCCTTCCTCTCCTAACATTTGGCTCATTAGCACCTTCCTTGTTTCGAGCGACAGTTTGTGATGTTCCTGAACTCTCTTCATGGTTTCATGCAATCTTTTTATTTGTGATGAATAGGCTGGGGCACTCGCTAGTTCTGAAGTTTCTTCGTATTCTTGATCATGTTCCTCGTTTGCTTCCTCTTTAGTCTCTTCTTCATCTTCCTTTACTTCTACTACTTCCGGTTGGGTCGGGGCTGAAGTTGTTGTAGTGGGTTGTGGTCCTTGGGTCTGCTCTGCTTCTATCTCGAGGTTAGATTCATTGATCATCCTAGCGATTTCTTCATCAGTGAGATCATCTAGGGTGTAGCCCTCTGGAGACTCCAGGTTAGAGGGGATTGGAGGTAAAACTAGATTGGGTCCTTCTGCACTCGGTCTGGGTAAGCGAATTGTAAACGGATGGATATGTCGCGTTTGTGGAGGGGTCACCTCTGGTGTGGTGGTGGCTCCCCTTGCTTGGGCACACGGTAATTGGATTGTACCTCTCATTTTCTTAGATGGAAGGCCTGTTGTTGATAGCCGTCTCTGGAATTCCTGAGCTCTGGACCACACTATTGCTCTTTGAATAGGCACGTCATAAGCTAAGCACCTGTAAATTATTTTTGTCAGCGCACAACACCCATGAAGCACGCTCTTCTGTTTCTTATTCCATCGTTGATGTGCTAGGTGGATTTGATCTATGATCCAATGTGGTAAATTGATTGTAAGATCCTCTATCTCCGCCAAGGACAAGCTGAACCAGATTCTTTTTTGTGGCATAGTGAAGCGTTCTTGGGCGGGGAAGGCGAAGTGTTGCATGATCGTTCGTAGGTGGAGGGCGATGGTTGGTGTTGTTGCTACCATGTCCTTCAATTTGTTGAGATCCTTGTGCTTCATCCTGCTAGGAATAATTGTTTCTTTCTCAGTGGGAATATGCATGCCTTGCATGTTCAACGCTTCCCGTACTAGGTTGAGGGTCAATTTGAATCTTTTTAGCTTGTGGCCTGGCGTTAGTGAGGGTAGGCTTTGAAAGCAAAGAATGAAGATTTGAGGGACCAAAACATGTTCAAGGTAATGTCAACCTTAGTCTTTCCCCTTCTTCAGACACCACAAGAGTGTAGCTTAGTGTCAAGAGATTGCTACGATCAAATGAGCTTCGGGGGGGACAGTATTGGGATGGGTGACCTCCCGAGAAGTACCAGGAACCCCTATATTCCTTAATCGTTGAGGTCCTCCCTCACACATAGTCAACAACGCCAATGGTTTCAATGACTCGGATGACAAGGTATGCCAAGGTCTATGCCTTGGTCACCACCTTAGTCGTAAGCTTTGGAGAAAGCAGGGGGGAGGTCCTTGCTTTGCTTGCACAAAAGTTATAAAGCTTTTGCATCGAACTGCACTGATACCAGTGAAGTAATTTGATGGTGATGCACCACAGTGCGCTCTCCTTCTTGCACTCTCCATGATGATATCCTAGGAGTAGAAAACCAAGCTCCTAAGGCCGCACACGATACTCAGCACAGAGACTACAGAATACGCAAAAAAACACAGTACACAGGGAGCACAAAGACAGACTTCTTAGGTCTTACAAATGCGGTCGAACTTACAGTAAGTGACTGACCAGGCCACTATATGTTTTATTAAAGAACATATACAAAGAAGTGTCCAGTGGCCATTTGGCCTTTCACATGGACACTAAGGGTAACATGAAAGAGCTTCAAAGGATGACAATGATCTTTTCTTATGTCTCAATATACCAAGTGGAGTCTCTTTCAGCTGCTGGAGATTGGCATTTAACTTTGAAATTGTGCTTTCCTTTGCTTCCATATCCTATTCAAAATCTGCAAGTTGTTTTTGTAAAGATATGATTGTGCTTTCCAAAGTGACCACCCTCATATGACAGAGTTGATATTGTTGGAACCAATACCTAAACGTAACATGTGAATGTGTAGATAATCGCTTGTAGTAACCTAATAGTCCAGCTTCACCCGCACTAATGAACTGAAGTAAAGTTTAGAGGTTATGGAATGTGTCACTCTGGCACAATGGTGAGTACCAATGTGAGGAATTTCACCTCATAAATGTAAATCCGTGGAGACGTGAGGACTGGTATGAAGACCAATAGCAAGTGTGGTGCACAAGTGCATGAGTGAAAGAATACAAGCATGCACACACATACACACACACGCGCACAAGGTAAGAGCAAAGAGTGGAACAATAGAAGGCTTTGATTATAAAAGAAATCTCTTAGAAAGCTGAAAATACACAACTAACTAACCTCTAAAATGAGCTCTCCAACCCTTTTTATGGTTTTTTGAGTAGTTTTGGCCCTGTCTAGACTTAGTGTCCGACCTAGTTAAAAATTAGGTTCTAGGGCTTATTTGGGGGCTCAAATGGAGTCTAAAAATTATGAAAATTGGTAGGATGATAGTTCTAGTATCCTCAAGCTCAAGGACTCTTTGGCTTGAAGAAAATGGAGTTGTAAAAATAGAAACTGGTATTTACAATGGTTTTTAGTGATAAAAATCACTATTTTTATAGGGATTTCTTCTGAAAATTTGACATGTGCTTCTTGGAGCTCCCTACATGCTCCTTCTTCTTATGTGTCCACTTCATTGATGCACTTCCATGCTTGTGTGTGACCTTGACTGTCAACACTCCCCCCCTCTAGATTCTGTCGTCCTTGACATACCCTTGTTGTAGAGGTTGTTCCATGGTGCTTGGAGAGATAGTGTCCATCATGTATCCAGAAGAGCGGTCCATCTTCGAATTGTAGCTTGGGTAGTTGTTTGGTTCCTCATTTTGTCACTGCTACCTTTGTATGTACGTCTTCCTTGTATTCCCACTTGATGGTGTCTTTGTGAGCTTTCAAAAATTGTGAGCTACTCAAAAGAGGTTGTCAATGTTGGGTACGAGCAACTCTCATGGTGGATTGCTTGCTTATTCTGGTTGTTGTCATCGTGATGTCCTCTGGTTCTTCCAAAGATGGCTTTCCTCGTTTTCATGTCAAGTACTTGTAACCCATAACGGAAGATGGGTAAGTGCATTAATGCATGGTTTGAACAAGATATGTGCCTTATGCATGGCCTTGTAATGTGGCCCTATGCATGCATAGGTGGGGAATGCATTGGAAGAAGTATGGTGCAAGAATTTGGGTCTTGAGCGAAGTTCTCAAGGGTATGTTGACGAAGAGGTTTCCTACTCTATCATGGTTATCATGTTGTTGAAGTAGGCAGTTCTTACCATGGACAAATGTCCATCGATATTCATCTCTTCGTGGTGTGCTCCAGCATGGTGATTCACCATCAACTTATCTTCCGTTGTTGATGGATGTCCTTGTTGATGGTTCACATCGGAGATGCTTCGAGCACACAATCCTGTCTTTTCTCATTTCAGTCTCTCTCTTTTTTTTCTTTTTTTCTTTTTTTTTTGGAACAGTGTCACAAAACAAGAAGAAAGATGTTAGTATCAATAAAATATTTTACATATTTCAAGGGTATCTCATGTGCCTGGGATTTCTCAATTGTGTCTATGCACTGCCATGTAATGTGGCCCTATATTAATGCACACTTGGAAATGCATGACTTGAATGGTGCAATGCATTCCCCATGTGTTGGCAGCAGTCAAAGCACCCAAGGACTCACAAGACAAGGAAGCCAAGGAAGGGAGCCAGAGCGGAGAGAAGGCACAAGCAGACAAAGTAGTCAACGAAGATCTGGCAAGTAGGCCATCCAAATTTTCCAACCAAACCTCATTTGAATAGTGATCTTCATCACTACCTTAACCTTGTAAATACCGTTTTTGGATAGTTTTGACTCCATTTTGTGCAAGACAAGGAGTCCTTGAGCTTGAGAAGCATTAGAAGTACCTACCTATCAATTTTCATATTTTTTAGACTCCGTTTGAGCCCTCAAATAGGCCCTAGAACCTAATTTTAACTAGGCCAGACACTAGGTCTGGACAGGGCCAAAGCTAGTAAAAAACTATAAAAAGAGCTAGAGAGCTCATTTTTGAGGTGAGATTGTTGTAGAATTGAACTTGTAAGAGCACTTTTGCTCTCACTTATGGATGTGTAAAGTAGTAGTAGAAGAAGAGAAAAGAGAAAAGTCCAGAGAGATAGGTGCGGAGGAAACCCATAGATCAATTCAAGACCTGGCCTGGCCACCAAGAGTGAGGGCAAGAAAAGGAAGAAGAGAGAAGTCACACCAGAAGAGGAAGAATCTTTGTTTGAGGTCCCTGAAAATTTTAAGAAGTATGAAATAGATGATAGGAGAGTCATGATAAGAATGCCTAAACGCGAGGCACAATCAGGAGAGGCCTATGATAACAAAGAAACCACCAAGAAAATAGTGGTAGCCATAGAAGAAGGAGAAGAGAGATCCACTTACATAGGGCATGACCTGACGGAAGAAGAAGAGCAGGAGTTGATAGCCTTGCTAAGGGAGTACAAAGATGTATTCACTTGGAGTTACAAGGACTTAAAAGGTGTAGATCCTGACATATGCTCACACACGATTCCCATGACCTCAGATGCCAAACCATCCAAGCAGAATCCATACACCTATAATGATAACTACGCTGCTAAGATCAAGAAAGAGATAGATAGGTTGGTAGAAGCTGGATTCATCTATGAGATTGAGCACACTGAATGGGTATCCCCCATCTTAGTGGTGCCCAAGAAGAATGGGAAGCTACGTGTGTGCATCAGCTCGAAGAAGGTTAATGCAGCCACTATTCGAGATAACTATCCGCTTCCTATCACTGAGCATCTATTAGAAAGAGTAGCACGCAAGGAAGTATATAGTTTCCTTGATGGGTTTTCTGGTTACAATCAGGTAGCCATTGCTCCAGAAGATCAGCATAAGACGGCTTTTGCCTCAGAGTGGGGCATATTTTCCTTCTGAGTAATGCCATTTGGTCTTACCAATGCGCCAGCCACTTTTCAGAGGCTGATGTGCCATGTGTTTAAAGAATTCTTGAGGAAAAAATTAGAAGTCTATGTTGATGAACTTTGTGCTCATTCCAACATTAGACAGACACAAATACCTGAACTCAAGCAAATCTTTGACAAATGTAGAGAATATCAAGTCTGCCTGAACCCAGAAAAGTGTGTTTTCATGGTCAGGCAAGGCAAGATCCTAGGACACATAGTGTCAAAGAATGGCATATCCATAGATGAGGAGAAAGTGAGAGCTATTGCAGAGCTACCTAGACCAAGGAATGTCAAGGAGGTACAGGCTTTCATGGGGCATTGTGGGTATTACCGACATTTTATACACATGTATGCCATCATTGCAAAGCCTCTGTACGACCTTTTGACAAATTTTGAGTGGACTGAAGAATGTGAAAACTCCTTCAATGAGCTTAAACGACGATTATGTTCAACACCAATCTTGACCACACCATATTGGAATAAACCATTCCATGTGCATGTGGATGCATCCAACTATGCTATTGGATGTGTGCTAGCACAACCTACTGGTGAAGGTAATATGGATCTTCCAATTGCCTATGCTAGTAGACAATTAAATGCAGCTGAACGAAACTATACAACCACCGAATGAGAAGGATTAGGCATGGTATATGCAGTCAAAAAGTTTAGACATTACTTGCTTGCAAATAAGTTTAAATTTTTTACTGATCATCAGGCACTGCTATGCTTAGTAAACAAGCCATGCAATACAGGTAGATTAGTAAGATGGTTTCTCTTACTAATGCAATATGACTTTGAAATAGTTGTGAGGAAAGGCAAAACTCATTTGAGAGCAGACCATCTCTCTAGGCTCACATCTGGAGAGGCCCCACAAGGAGTATCAGATGACCTTCGTGATGCTTACTTGTTTAATTTGGAAGCTGTACCTCAGTGGGCTAAGTCATTAGTGCCAGTACTAACATACGGGCCTAACCAGCCCGTAATAAACACTCAAGATAGAGAGGTAGTAAAAGCCCAGAAGTACCATATCATGGCAGGAAGTATGTACAAGCATACAGATCAGGGAATATTAGCTTGCTGTGTGGAAGAGGATGAGTACGCGAAATGGTTGCAATTAGCACATGTAGGTGCATTAGAGCAACACTATTCAAGGCAAAGAACTCTATAGACACTAAGGAGACTTGGAGTGCATTGGCCAACGATGGAAGCAGATGTCCATAAGTTGTGTAAGGAATGCCTAGTCTGTAGTATTAGACTACTTGTGGAGCATGCTACACTGTAAAAAGTGTCTCTAATACCAGATTGGAGTGAACCATTGGTAGCCTTCCTGAGTGAACCATTGATAGCCCTAGATTACTCACTCATTGGTGATAATCTATACAAGCGGGATAAAGATGGTTACCTCAGATCATGTGTCCATGAGAGTGAATATCTTAAGATCTTGGAAACTGCTCACGAGGGTGTAGCAGGAGGACACTTTGGACCAGATCGGGTGATCAAGGCAATCCTATTTGCAGGATTATGGTGGCCAACCCTTCATATGGATGCACATACCTATGTGAAGAGGTGTTATGTTTGCCAACGAACTCAGTATCCTATACGCAAAGATGAGATGCCTCTGAAACCTATGATGGGTGGACGTGCATTCTCTAAGTGGGGAATAGACTTTGTAGGCCCTATTAATCCCCCAGCCAAGGGTTCACATGCTGAATACATCATCGTGGCCACAGACTATCTAACCAAGTGGTTAGAAGTGAAAGCAACAACAAAGAACAATGCTCAATCGACAGCTAAGTTCTTATTTGAGAATGTGTTCACCATATATGGGCTACCTATAGAGTTAGTTAGTGATAGAGGGACTCACTTCTTAAATGAAGTCATTGAAAATATTCTTCAAGAGTTCTTGGTGATACACAAGAAGTCTGCCCCCTATCACCCACAAGCAAATGGGCAAGCCGAGAGCACAAATAAGATTCTATGCAATGTGCTAACCAAACTAGTGAATAATAAATGCTCTGATTGGGACAAATAGCTACACCATGATGTTTGGGCATACCGAGTTGCCTATAAAACGGTACTCCAAGCCACACCCTTTCCGATGGTATTGGGTCAAAATGCAATGCTACCATTGGACTTCTTGATACCTACACTGAAAGTAGCACAAGAGCACGATTGGACAGGCCATGAACTCTCCTCTAGAATCTTTGACCTTGAACGACTAGGTGAAACAAGATTAAGAGCTGCAGCAGGAATTTATGCAGCCAAGAAAAGACAAAAAGCATATTTTGACACACATGTGAAGGATAAAGGCTTGAAAGCAGGAGACCTAGTCCTAGTATACACTTTGAAGCAACATGCACAGAAATTAGAGAAGAGAGGCTATGGACCTATGATTATCAATAGGATCTCCACGAGTGGAGAAGTTCAATTAGCTACACTGGAAGGTGATGTTCTTCCTAGTTACATTAGCGGATGCAGAGTCAAGTTATATCAGGAACCCTCACGGAGGAGATGTTAAATTGACTCAATACTGCAAAGAAACGTAAAGAAGAGGAAAAGCAAATTTGAGAAGATGCACATGCAGAAGCATTGGAATGCATCCGAAGAATGAAATTGAGGAAACAGGGTAGAGATCAGCCTAGGATAGATGCCTATGCAGCTCAAGGATATCATATGGCTATGTGTGAGGTTTCAGGTATTAGCTCTCATAGAATAATTGACCGACGTCCTTTTGTAACCTTAGAGATAGGACAAGGAAAGAGTGCAAGGACTATAAGAGCCTTGATTGACTCAGCTGCGGCCACTAGTGCGGTTAAACTTTCTTACTGTCGAGAATTGAACTTAAATGTCAATCCTGTGGAAGCATATCTCATAGGGTTGGGAGGTGTGGAAACCCCTTGCACATGCGAGGTGAAACTTCCCCTCTACATTCAAGGTGTTTTAATGACAGTTAAAGTACTATTGTGTCAAGATGAGGATCTCACTGAGCCTCTTGTCTTGGGTCAAGACTGGATCTATGATCATGCAGTCAACCTAAACCTAAGAAGTGGACTTCTTTAGGTCTGGGTAAATCAGAAGCGCATTGCACTTGAATTAGAGAATGAAGCACTCAAGGAACTAGGAAAGGCACAAACTCCTGGTCCTTCTAGGAGTACACATGAAGATGACCATGTTATTCTTGTCCAAAACTATGTAATGCAGAGGGATGATTATCTCAACAAAGAAGTCAAGGATACGATGGAACTCCCTTCTTTTCCAAAATCCACAGGGATGCAACAACCAAAGGCGGATCAAATGCAGAAGAAGTAGAAGACTTATGCTCGAAGCCAAAAGAAAATACGAAGCAAGGTGTCTCAACCAACAAAACAAGTGTGGGTGCAGAAAGGTGATCAACCCGTTGCGGTCCAGTCACAACCACTGGCTCAGCTTCATATTAGTGGGCAACGACAGGGCACCAATAAGAAGTCTTTCGAAAAGTCTTCCACTAAAGTGAAGTCTATCTGGGTACCCAAGAAGTCGATGAAGACTGACCCACAATCAAGACAAATTTGGGTGCCTAAGGCTTGCTTGCGGGCTCAAATAGCTACACACAAATCACACCAAGTACAACATGGTTCACTCACTCGAACAACTAATACCCACTCTTATATGACATGCACGAACACATATTCCCCCATGAGCACTAGCAAAATCACTTACAAATGGGCCCCTAAAATACCTCATGTTCAAGCAAACACTATCATAAAGCCCTTCAGAGTCTCCACATAACCAAAACCGAAAGCCATCCACTGTGTCTGGCTGCCCAAAGCTTGTAATAAACCCCCCGACCCCACTTGTAAATTCATCCCCACCTACTAACTGCATCATTCCCACATTGCATCTTTCCATTCAGCTCATAGGACTAGTCATGCTCTAACTACACGCACAATCATCGAGCACTTGCTAACATACTAACCTATCACTAAGCACTCATGTTAATGTTGTAAAAGAGACAAGAATTGTTCGATCTTATCCATTACAATGTTAACACCTGGTTCTATATTCTCACAGAACCAGCAAGCAAGCAATAACATGGTCAAAAGCAGGAGGTACCAATTCCCAGGCCGGGTCCAGCGCCCATATAGTGGACATTGAAACCCTCCTCCTCGAACCACAACTCATCATGAGGCATCAAGAACTTAGATCTGTGCATGTACTTCCCATTCATGACCCTCCGCAAGGACACACTTCTCAAGTGGGGAAACACGCACATTGGTTCAGTGATGTCGCATGACCATTGGGAGAAGGCACTTACTTTTGGGACGCAAACATTGAGTTTAATGGCAAATGGGGAAGATACCATTTCTTCACTTGTGAATTCGAGAAGTACCAGAATGCAGAAGTCATGCGATCTGTATGGACCAAAGCAGGATCGGATAGCTATTTCCGGGCACATCTACCTAAGCCAAATTTCCTACGTTGCTCCTACCTTATCAATACCATCACCCCTAGCAGAGCTAAGGGAGGTGATAGTACTTTCGTCGTTTTGATCACTTGAACTTCAATAGTTTGCTCTACTTGCAAAAGAAGGACATGATTATTGGCTTGCCTACACTTGAGTCCATTGAAAAGCATGGATGTGAAGGTTGCATTCTTGGAAAAATGCATCGTGCTTCTTTTCCAAAAGATAGTCATACACACACTACAATGAAATTGTAGCTTGTTCATAGTGATGTATGTGGTCCCGTTAGGTCTCCATCTTTTGGGAAGCATGTATATTTTGTTACCTTCATTGATGATGCTACTCGCCATACATGGGTGTATCCTATGAAAGCAAAGAATGAGGTATTTTCTTGCTTCAAAGCATTTTTAGCTATGGCTGAAAATTTTTCTTCACAAAAGCTTTTGACTCTACGCACAGATCATGGTGGTGAATACATGTCACATGAGTTTAATGCTTTTCTTCGTGAAAGAGGTATTTCACACCAATGTACGGTGCCATATACACCTCAACAAAAGGGTGTTGCCGAGCGTAAAAATAGAAGTCTACTTGAAATGGCACGATGTATGGTTAAAGGAAAGCATCTTCCTGATACGTTTTGGATGGAAGTGGTCATGTGTGCAAATTATGTGTTGAATCATTGCCCTACAAAAGCATTGAGAGTCATCACTCCTTATGAGGCTTGGAATGTTCATAAGCCTACGGTTAGTCATATGCGTGTGTTTGGTTGTTTGGCATATGCTCTTGTGCCATCACAACAACGTCACAAACTTGATGACAAGGCAAAGAGATGTGGTATTTGCTGAAAATTCAGTTTTCCCTCTACTAAAAAACTACCAACAATTAGCTCACAAGATGTGTTCGATACACTCATGCCTTTGTTCCAAAATGGTGCACTTGACTATGGCCATGTAGACCAGCCAACTGAGGTTCAAAAAGCTGAAAAATTCCAGCCAAATAGGACTGAAAATGTAGAGAATTTCCAGCCACACATGGCTGAAAAATTTCAGTAAAAAAATTTCCAAACTGCTGTAAATTTCTAGCCACATATGGCTAAACATTTGCATCAAAATATGGCTGAAAATGAGCATGAAATTCAGCCTACGCATGATGTACACATTGAAGATGTTTTACATAATGAACGCATGTCTATCAAGAGTGCACAATCTATGCCAAAGTGGTTGAAGCAAACTTTGCAGGACAACAAATTGAGTGCACCTTTACTTGGTAGAACAAGATCAAGCTCTCACCATGCATCAAGTAATTTTGTGGATTATTCTCTTATTGCTACAACATGTAATGAAGAGCCACTTTCTTTTGAAGATGCATGTGATGATCCACAATGGATGAGTGCTATGCAATCAGAAATGGATTCCATACATAGGAATGGTACTTGGGAGTTATGTGAATTGCCAAAAGGAAAGAATGCCATTGGTACAAAGTGGGTTTACAAGATTAAGAGAAAATCTGATGATAGCATTGATCACTACAAAGCTAGATTGGTTGCCAAAGGATATGCACAACAATATGGCATTGACTATGAGGAAACTTTTGCACCTACTTCACAAATGACTACCATTCGTACCGTGGTTGCATTACTGCCCATCGAGGTTGGAAAGTGCATCAGTTGGACATAAAAACAACCTGCTTGAATGGTGATTTGCAAGAATAGGTCTATGTGAAGCAACCTCCTGGATTTGCTATGAAAGGGAAAGAGCATATGGTTTGTCACTTGCATAAAGCATTGTATCGTCTCAAGCAAGCTCCACGTGCATGGTATGACAAAATACATAAGCACTTGATTGCTCTTGGCTTCACATGTAGTCCGATTGAAAGCACACTCTATGTACGCAAAAATGGGGCTGATCTTATAGTGCTTGTTCTTTATGTCGATGACATACTCTTGAGTTGATCATGTGATGCAAAACTTGACATTCTTATGGCTGATTTGCAGCATAATTTTGATGTCACTTATCTTGGTCTTTTGAGGCTATGGTAGCTATGAGACCAAACATTGCATTTGCAGTTGGAGTTGTGAGCAGATATATGTCTAATCCTGGCAAGAAACATTGAGAAGTGGTCAAGATGATTTTAAGATATCTGAGTGGCACTAAGGACAAGTGTCTATGCTTAGGTAGAGGGAAAGCATCCATTATTGGTTACACAGATTCTGACTATGCTTGTTGTGTAGACAATCATAAGTCTACATCAGGGTACATTTTTCATTTTGCTGGATGTGCTATCTCTTGGAGATCTCGTCTTCAAGAATATACAGTTGTTTCCACCACAGAAGCAAAGTATGTTGTAGCAAGTGAGGCATGTAAGGAAGCATTGTGGCTTTCTTGTCTTGCTTGTGATATGGGTTTACCTCAGCATGTACCTAGTTTGCTCAGTGATAGTCAGAGTGCCATTGCTTTGGCTAAGAATCCGGTCTATCATGCAAAGACCAAGCACATTGAGGTGAGGTATCACTTCACTCGAGATTGCTTAGCCACTGAGCGCATTATTCTTGAGAAGGTTCACACTCGAGATAATGCTGCAGATGCTTTGACTAAAGCTCTACCACAGGATAGCTTCCGATACTGTTGTCACTTGATGGGGTTTACTTGATTCATGATCTTACACAGTCACTTGTATACTGTGTAACATGCCCATCAGGTGGGAGATATAGTTTGTATACTTACACTCAGGTATTCTTTATCATTCTTTATTTTTCTCCCATAGTTACTTTGGACTCATTGGCCTTTAGTGGGAGATTGTTACCATTAGTCTCCAAACTGGACACTTCTTTGTATATGTTCTTTAATAAAACATATAGTGGCCTGGTCAGTCACGTACTGTAAGTTTGACCGCATTTGTAAGACCTAAGAAGTCTATCTTAATGCTCCCTGTGCACTGTGTTTTTCTACATATTCTGTAGTCTCTATGCGAAGTACCATGTGCGGCCTTAGGAGCTCGTTTTCTACTCCGAGGATATTTTCGTGAAGAGCACAAGAAGGAGAGCGTAATGTGGTGCATAGCCATCGAATTACTTCATTTCAGTAGGTGGCGAAGCATGCAAACAATGTATATATGCAACAAGGTGAGTGTTTGTTTTACTTTTATATGTTTGAATGAAGATTTGTAATGGAAATTTTCATTGTGTATGTCCTTTATTCAAGACATAACTGCTTCATCAACAACACAAGATCAATTCAAGCTGATGAATAGCTGTATAAATAGCAAAGAAATCACTTCTGCTATATACACACCCACATGAAAGTGTATTAGAGTTTGAAGCGGAGTTTTCAGAGAAGTTAAAAAACCTTATGAAAGTGCAAGATGTGCAGGCAAATGTGATGAAGCGGGCATCAGTAGAAATGGGTATACTGCAATGTACACCTTTCTGAGGCAAGCCTTACAAGCACAAGGTATTTCTCAAAGTATATTTCCATGCCCATATAAAGTGTCTATTAAAAAAAATTTCTAATGAGGATGTGACTCATACTACTGGACAATATTTATTCATAGAAGACACTATGCTTGCCTCTGTTTATCATCCAAATATTCCCAAGAAGCAATCAAAGATCCTATCTACACAAGGATTTACTTACACTAAATTCAACAATATATTTGTGGATATTCAAAAGTTTCAACAAGCAATGGTTCACTTTTATAGTTCAACAATCAAAGGTACCCCTACTACATTTTATTTGGTGTTGAAGTTTTATTGCATTCAAGTGACATATTAAGGTAATGTTTCCTCTTTTGTGCAGACTGTAATGTTAAGTTAAAGTTCATACTAAAGCTTGATGAGTGCCAAATCATAAAGGGTCGGCGACTGGAAAGGTTGAGTGTGATGCTAATGAATGAATTTATGGACCATGCAATGAGTGATGGAACTTTAGGATCCACTTCCCATTTTACTTACAGTGTGCAATCAAAGAGAGATATATGGTGGTTAGGTGCTATAGAAGTTCCCAAAGAAACAAACAATGTTATTTCGTGGATTTTTAATAGGACTCCATGGATTACAAAAGTAATCTGTTCTCAAATACATGACCAAAATCTTTTTGTAGATGATATAAGTGATTTTGAGATAGAATGGGTGGAGACCTTAAGAGTATAAAATGCATGTTAGGTTGTAAACAAGGAGCATCTTCTCTCTATCCTTGCCAATTTTGTACATAAGATAACAAAGGATCTAAGAGACAGTCTAAACCTACAAGGGCATTGATGAGAGTTGATGACTCGGAAGAAATTGATGAAACAGACTCATGGAATCACACAGAATGGGAGATATCACTTTTGAGGTGTCCAATATTACAAGAACCGACCCATGATAAAATAAGCAATGATTGGAAAACCATTATTCCATTTCCATTAGTTAATGTTCACTTTTGTACTTTGCATGCAGTCATGAGGATCTTTGATAGGCTTTTGAAGCTCCATGTTGAATATGCATTTGCAATGAAACCACTAGAGAGGTCTACAATAGCAATCCAAAAAATAGAAGATCTTTTGAATTCTATTGGTTGTCATGGTGGCCATGTATCTTTAGTTTTTAAGAAGTATGGTGAGTCTCAAGATATTTTACAACAAGTTTCAATTACTGGGAAGAAGGCAAGATGTTTCTTTAAAAGAGATGTGAATAGTCAAGATGATGGGAAATGGGAGCTTTGGAAGGACCTCTGTTCGATTACGATAGACAACGATAGTCAGGTTGATCTCATTAATAAGCAAAAGAAGGTTTGGTCATCGTTAGATTAATTGGTACATTTGATGGGTTTGGTTTCCACTAATGCTTGACAACGAGAAATATTCCAAGTGACTTTCAAGGAGTTTACATAGTCATTCATTTTATCGTGGGGAGAAAGCAACATTACACATTACATAGTAAGTTTTGCTTAGATTTTTTTATTTGGTCTTAAATACCATGTGTATATCTTATTGACCAGACAATAGCATATTCTTTTTGCACATGGAGCATATTTTATGAATCGATATGGATCACTGGACATTTTTAGTACAAAAGGAATGGAGAAGTCACATTAGAGGGCGAGAGGTGTTTACTTTAAAAACACTCATCATGGGGGTGGCCTACTACAATCAAACTATTTGGAAGAAATGTTGAAGTGGTTTTTTTGTATGACATTCACTAGAAAATATGTAATGGAACGATCATGTGAGTCATGAATAGCAAAGATTACAAGAAAGAGACAACATGATATTGCAAGAGAGAAGTGGATGTCATCATCAAGATCAATACATCATGCCCAATGGCGTGCACAAAGAGTCCGCGAGGGCTCTGCTTGGAAATAGTTTCCCAACTCTTAAAATGCATTATTTTTTATCAAAACTTTTTTCAAGGTTTTTATAACTCCTTTCACTTCAAATAAACTTTGTGAATATTCTTTTAATGTTTTAAAACTAATTTTTATCCATTTAAATGTGAACAAGACAATTCTTAAGTGAAAGGATATAAATAAAGGTGTCCTTCTTCATTTTACCACTTTACATCCTAAAAGAATGGCACACACAAAGCAGACTGCTAGAAAGGATCATGTCATCTACCCTAGCCATGTGCAAGGTACTTAGCGCCCACTATGGATGACACCGCACAAGAAGCGTTGAACCACAAACCACTCTTCTAGATGAAACTCGCGTGTAGGGACACACTCTGGCGGGATGAAGCTTCACAACAAGAGAGAGATGTAACACAAGAACTGCAATATTCCCCTTCTATATCTGATGATGAGCCCCCATAGAGGACATCACTCAAGGCAATGCCCAAACAATGAGGATGGAGATAATTCGTATTGGAGACATCAAATTTAGAGAGTTCCTTAGATGAAGAAAGTGTTAACGAGCCACCATGGACCCATGATCATATCCCCATGAACCATTGAGTAACACAAGGAGGCAAGACACTCCCTGCAGGACAAGGACAAAGACCAACCGATGAAGAAAGAGAGACAAGTCGGGTAGAGCAAGTACATGATGAGACAGGACCATCTAGGTGTGCTCCAAGAAGAAAGAAGTGTTGAAAGTTTTTCAAGCTCAAGAGTGTGGGAACATGCCCCAAATTGAACCTTCCACATCATCCACAATCAAAGGATGCTGATTTCCACGAGTTGGAGGCATCCAATTATGCCCATAATGGAAAGAAGTTGATTAGAGAAGATTTAGCTCACCTCTTAAAGTGATTGGAACTCACTTTTGACATGTATATGCTTTTCATTGGTTAAAGAGGTTAGTATGTGGTCTTTAAAGCCTCTAATGAGTTGTATTATGACTTAGAGTCATGGAAATACGTGCCCAAGCTGCCCCCTTGCTTAAGCACACCCCCTACTAGCTGTTCTCTGCATATTTTGCAGAGATTTCACTTTTTCATACTCTTTCTCCCTAGATAATCTTGGCAGACCCCCCTATCTTGTAATTGTTGGTTCTCCTTCATCCGGAATCCATTTGCAATGATTTTTGTCTTGTTGGAAAGCTTATAAGTTCTACTTTGTTTGGTATAAGTTTCGGGTTCAGTACCTGTACATGTGCAAAGAAATGTCCAGAACAGTGTCTGTCTAGTTAGCTCATACTCTGTGAAGAGATCAAGTTATCTGTTTTGTTGTAGCTGGTTGAGGCATCATCCAGTATCCAAATGGAGTGATTTTACTCTCATTTGAAAGATCTTACAGTCTAGTTTATGCCTGAAAAAGTTCATTATCAGTCTCTGCATATACTTAGAGAAACTCAGAAAATACAGAGCCTATGTCTGAAAACTTTCAGGATCCTAGGAGGGTTCATTTGCTGTTGTTGTGCACATAGGAGTGTTTATCCTCCAACAGTGGTATCAGAGCTATAATTGGAGTATCAAAGAGAGAAGAAAGAGCTACTGAAGTGAAGTAAAGACTTCATCAAAGTTTGAAGGAAGGAAGCAAAGAACGGGCACGCCAACAATAAAGGGAAGCAAATACATCATCAAATCAAAGACGAAGCTTCATCAAGAGGAGTAGCTCTATTTTTTGAGGTAAAGACCATCCTTTTGAACTTCATTGCATCAAGGGGGAGGCTCAAAAGAGTTAGGAGGCACCATGGCTGATCTCAATGCTCAGATTGAGAAGCTCGAGAAAGGAAACTACCAACCATGGCGATTTAGAATAAGCAATTTTTTGATGGGGAAAGGTTTGTGGGGACTTGTGAGTGGTGGAGAGCCAAAACCCTACATAAATGAGGTAAATCCAACCAATGACCAGAGAAGAGCAGTAAGAGAGTGGGATGAAAGGGACAAAAGGGTCATTTTCATTTTATCTCAGCATATTAGCAACTCTATGGTAGGGCATATTCAAGATTTGGATACATCGAAGAAGGTATGGGAGTGCTTGGAGAGATTGTACTCAACCTCCACAAAAGCTAGACAAATTCAGCTCAAGAATGAGCTAAATAATCTTAGGAAAAGCCCCTCTCAAGGTGCTAATGATTACATATTAAAGGTTAAAGAGCTTGCAGATGCACTAGGGTCAATCGATTATGCCCTAGATGATGATGATCTTGTCGCCCACACCCTAAATGGACTTAGGGATGATGAAAAATGGAGGGCTTTCACAACTTCACTGTATGTAAGGGACTCTCTTCCTGATTTTGATAAACTAATCACTCTCATGGTGATAGAGGAGATGAACCTTGGTGGTCATAATGCCAAGAATAGCCAAGGGTAATTGTTGTATGCAGGTAGAGGAAGAGGAAGACACAACCGAGGTGCTACAAGAGGAAGAAGAAGATATCAAAGCAACCAAGGAGGTCAAGGACAACAAGAAAATGCAGGTCAAAGAGGTGGAAGAGCCACAAATAGAGGAAGAGGTGCAAGATTTGGTGGAAGAGGACAACCCACTTCAAATGGATGCTTTGTATGTGGTAAGCCTGGTCATTTTGCAAATGAATGCTATCATAGAGCTCAAAGACAAGGGAATCAAAGCAACAACAACCATTATAGAGGGCAAGGTAAATATGCAAACACATCATCCAACCAAGGGAATGATTATTTACTTGCCATGAGGTATGGTGAAGATACAACTCAAGCTAGTGAAGATGTATGGTATGTAGACAATGGATGTAGCAATCATATGTCATGTCGAAAGGATCTTTTTAATAATTTGCAGGTCCCAAAGCATCATGGGCATGTGGAAACAGGTGATAACTCAGAGCATACCATTCAACATGTGGGAGATATCAGTTTGGAAGGAAATCAAAGAGCAAAGTGCTTATCAAAGGTATTACATGTCCCTACTATTACCAAAAACTTGATTTCGATAGGCCAAATGGTAGAAAAAGGCTATCAAGTTAGGTTCAATGGAGGAGGATGTTTTGTTGAGGATCCAAGGGTAGATTTCAAGCTCATAGCAAAAGGAAAGAAGCAAAGGAGAATGTTCACAATGGACATAGATCAGCCACACCATTCAATGTATGTCACATATGGAGATAAGAGGATAGCAGATTTGGATCTATGGCACAAACGAATAGGTCACATCAACCTACAAAAGCTCAAGGACATGCAAAGGAGGAGCTTGGTAAGAGGTCTACCAAATTTTACATCTAAAATGTTGCATGAAATCTGTGTAGCTTGCCAACAAGGAAAACAATCTAGGCTGCCCTTCAAGAAGAGTACCTATGTAAGTGCAAATGTTTTAGAACTCATTCACACGGATGTTTGGGGCCCAACAAGAGAAGCATCCCTTGCTGGAAATAGGTATTTTGTAACCTTCATTGATGAATTTTCAAGGAAAGTGTGGTTGTATTGCATTAGAAACAAATCAGATGTGTTCCACTACTTCAAGAAATTCAAAGCACAGGTGGAGAAGGAATCTGGCAAGTTTATCAAAACTTTGAGATCCGATGGAGGGGGAGAGTATTTCTCCCATGAATTTTCTGAATTTTTGCAGGTCAATGGCATCAAAAGACAATTTACATGCAGGTATACCCCTCAACAAAATGGGGTAGCAGAGAGAAAGAACAGACACATAGCAGAGGTAGCAAGGTGTATGCTTAATGAAATGAATATGCCGCATTGTTATTGGGGAGAGGCTACATATACAACCACATACATCATGAATAGATGTCCAACATCAGGTATACATCATCTAACCCCTGAGGAAGCATGGAGTGGAAGAAAACCTTGTATTTCACATCTTAGAGTCTTTGGTTGTATATGCTATGTACATGTACCTCAAGAGTTGAGGTCAAAGTTAGATGCCAAATCTGAAAGATGTATTTTTTTGGGATATTCTATGGAACAAAAGGGGTATAAATGCTATAATCCCATCACCAAGGAGCTGAAGGTAAGTAGGGATGTTGTCCTTGATGAGTTGAAGCCTTGGTATGCATGGATGAGTTCATTGCAGGTTGAAGACATAGGTGAGGCAGATTTGAAGAATGATGATAGAGTTCAAGAAAGCATGGATTTAAGTGGTCCAAGCAACTCATGCAACACAAGGACACCCTCACCATGGAGTGGAAGGCTTAGAGAAAGAGAGACCAGCTCTGAAGAAAGCAAACTCAAAGGCAAAGAGAAGATTTCCATTGAAGAAGGAAGCTATGTGGACGAGAGCATGTTGGAAGATGAAGAGATAGAAGAAATTCAAACTCCAGGAGTGGCAAAACAAAGAAAGAAGATGGCAACCACACCTAAAGGAAGTGAAAGAAGGTCTTCAAGAGTAAGATATCCAGTACAAAGGTTAACATATGATAATTTCATTGCAAAGCATTATGCATACATGACTCAGGTAATCAAGGACAAAGAACCAACTAGTTATGAAGAAGCTAAGGATTGCAAGGAATGGCAAGAGGCAATGAAGGAAGAGCTCAAAGCACTTGATGAGAACCATACTTGGAGCTTGGTACCAGCTCAAGAAGGCATGAAGGTGATAGGTAATAAGTGGGTTTACAAAATTAAAAGAAATTCAGATGGTTCCATTGCTAGGTACAAAGCAAGGTTGGTGGCGAAAGGCTTCTCCCAAAGTTACGGGATAGATTATGATGAAATTTTCAGCCCCGTAGCCAAGATGCCAACAATTAGGACTTTGATTGTAGTGGCCACATCAAGGAAATGGAGCTTATATCAGTTGGATGTGAAGAATGCCTTCCTCAATGGAGAGCTTGAAGAAGTAGTCTACATGAGCCAACCTCAAGGATTTGCTAGTATGAGGTACCCAAATCATGTTTGCAAGCTAAGGAAAGCATTATATGGACTAAAGCAAGCCCCAAGGGCCTAGAATCAGAGGTTAGTGGATTATTTATCAAGTTGTGGATACAAAGAAAGTGTTGCAGATCCATCACTTTACATGAAGAAGCAAGGAGACAAGACGGTATACATATGCATCTATGTGGACGATTTGATCATTACAGGAAATGATATTGCAGGTATTAAAGATATCAAATCAAAGCTAGGAAAGGAGTTCAAAATATGTGATCTTGGAACACTAAAATACTTCTGTGAATAGAGGTAATCTATGCACACAATGGCATCTTCTTGATTCAAAGAAAATACTTGTTGGATGTGCTATACAGGTTTTGTATGAGTGGTTGTAAGCCACTTTCTCAGCCCATGGAGCCCAATACAAAGTTGGTTGCAGGTCAAGGAGAGGCTATACAAGATATTACACTATATAGAAGCATAATTGATTCATTAATTTATGCTACATTCACTAGACCTGATCTTGCATATGTAGTAGGTGTTCTCTCTCAATTTTTGCATGCACCTACTCATGATTATCTTGTGCAGCAAGAAAGGTGCTTCGATACATCAAGCACACCATCAACCAAGGTCTATTTTACTCATACGATGCTGATCGTGTCAAAGGATATAGTGATGCTAATTGGGCAGGTAGCAAGGATGATCGAAGGAGTACATCGGGTTATGTTTTCATGATAGGTACAAAAGTGATCTCTTGGAGCTCTAAGAAGCAACCCACTGTTGCTCTTTCATCCACAGAGGCTGAGTACAGAGGTTTAGCATTGGCTAAATGTGAGCTATTATGGCTTAAGAAGCTACTTAAGGACTTGGAAGTAGAGGTGCATGGAGCAAGCACATAGAGGTTCCTTACCACTTTGTTAGAGAAAAGGTGATGGCAAAAGAGCTAGATATAATGTATGTGAACACTAAAATGCAGGTTTCAGACATGATGACAAAGTTTCTTGAAGGTACAAAGCTTGGAGGATTCAAGGAAGCTACCAACATAAGAGACATAGGCTGAAGCAACAAAGGAAAAGACATGAGCTTGAGGGGGAGTGTTGAAAGTGTTTCAAGCTTAAGAGTGTGGGAACATGCCCCAAATTGAACCTTCCACATCATCCACAATCAAAGGAGGCTGATTTCCATGAGTTGGAGGCATCCAGTTATGCCCATAATGGAAAGAAGTTGATTAGAGAAGATTTAGCTCACCTCTTAATGTGATTGGACCTCACTTTTGACATGTATATGCTTTTGATTGGTTAAAGAGGTTAGTATGTGGTCTTTAAAACCTCTAATGAGTTGTATTATGACTTAGAGTCATGGAAATACGTGCCCAAGCTGCCCCCTTGCTTAAGCACACCCCCTACTAGCTGTTCTCTGCATATTTTGCAGAGATTTCACTTTTTCATACTCTTTCTCCCTAGATAATCTTGACAGACCCCCGTATCTTGTAATTGTTGTTTCTCCTTCATCTGGAATCCATTTGCAATGATTTTTGTCTTGTTGGAAAGCTTATAAGTTCTACTTTGTCTGGTATAAGTTTCGGGTTCAATGCCTGCACACGTGCAGAGAAATGTCCAGAACAGTGTCTGTCTAGTTAGCTCATACTCTGTGAAGAGATCAAGTTATCTGTTTTGTTGTAGCTGGTTGAGGCATCATCCAGTATCCAAATGGAGTGATTTTACTCTCATTTGAAAGCTCTTAGAGTCTAGTTTATGCTGCAAAATTTCATTATCAGTCTCTGCATATACTCATAGAGACTCAGAAAATACAGAGCCTGTGTCTGAAAAATTTCAGGATCCTAGGAGGGTTCATTTGCTTTTGTTGTGCACATAGGAGTGTTTATCCTCCAACAAGAAGAACTATCAACTGTGTTGTAGACCACAACGACCACAACCCAACATCCCCCCAAATGCAAGAGCACTGCGAAGGTGCAGAAAGCAAACTAGAGCCTTTGCAGAGATTTGACATTATCAAAAGTCTGTGGAGCTTCTTATTCCACGAAAGTCGTTTGCAAGAGTTGTGAAGGAAGAGATCCAAAGCTATTGCGCTGGACTTTGTATCCAAGGGATAGCCATTGAAGCCCTCAAGAAGCTACAGAGGCGTATCTTATCTCAATGTTGGAGTCTCTAAACTGTGTGCTATCCATGCAAAGAGAGTGACAATACAACCTAAAAATATGCAGCTAGCTAGAAAAATTAGAGGGAATAACCCTTATCATTTGTACTCTTTTGTTTGGAGAGCTTTTTTATATCCCAAATGATTAGTATAATCTTCTTCTTATTATATTTGCTCTCCCAAGTGTTTGTCTCTTAGTGTACATGTTTTGAAGTCTCTTTCTGCTATGTATCTAAAAGTGTCTTTGAAGTCATTGCACATATTTGGTGATTACATTGCTTGAAATGGCCTAGGAATGCAAAAAAAAGGCTTGCCTCTGTGGCAGATTTTTTTTTGCATTTCTAGGCCATTAAATTATATGCCATGCACATTGGAGCATATGATTTGCCTTAGATAGGGTGCAATTCATGCAAACCCTCTGACCAATAGAGCAACAATCTTGATGAACATTCAAATGTACTTATAAATTGCTGCATGCTTATATGCACCTAGAGGAGTCTAGATATTCTCTAATCATTGCACATAAGAAGAGTCTTCAACACTTCCCCAAGTTTAGGTTGTAATTGAGGGGCATAGACTTTCAATATTGGGCAACAAATGCATGCAATGGCCTATGAATGCAAAAAAAGACCTCCCATAGAAACGCGGGGATGGGCCATGCAAAAATTTTGCAGGGCCCATCCCTGCATTTCTATGGCAGGCCTTTTTTTTGCAGGGCCCATCCCCGCATTTCTATGGCAGGCCTTTTTTTTGCATTTGTACGCCATGAAACCATATGCCATGCACATTGGAGCATATGATTTTCCTTAGATAGGGTGCAATTCACGCAAACCCTCTGACCAATAGAGTAACAATCTTGATGAACATTCAAATGTACTTATAAATTGCTGCATGCTTATATGCACCAGAGGAGTCTAGATATTCTCTAATCATTGCACATAAGAAGAGTCTTCCACACTTCCCCAAGTTTAGGTTGTAATTGAGGGACATAGACTTCCAATATTGGGCAGCTAGTGCATGCAATGGCCTAGGAATGCAAAAAAAAGGCCTGCCACAGAAATGCAGGGATGGGTTGCAGGGCCCATCCCTGCATTTCTGTGGGGATGGGTTGCAGGGCCCATCCCTGCATTTCTGTGGCAATTCTTTTTTTTTTTTGCATTCCTAAGCTAGTACAAGCATTTTGGGCAACAACACTTAAAAGAACTACTGGAAAAAGATTGATTAAACTGTGCAAAACTTATGAGATTGTCAAAAATATTTTTACTATTGGCTCTTGGTCTTGAGCCTCTCCACTACATTCTTTCTTTTCTGAAAAGCTATTCTTATTTGACCTAATATTTTTCCTCTAAACTTAACTCCTAGGGTAGTAAGGGCAAATGACTTCCTAACCAAAATTACACAAATGGTCCCTTGCATTATTGTAGAAAGGCACAATAGTTTTCTCAAGGCCTTTAGACACCAAGTCATGAAGTGTCCTTGAGAGGAAAAGTCATTGTGGATTATAACAAAATCTTCCTTTGGAAATTCCCCAATGTAGTGTGCCAAGGAAGAGCCACTGCCATGGGCAACACGGTCACCACCACTCCTTGCTGCAAATTTATCCACTTCAATTGCTTCCTGCACATAGACAATCATAAAATTCATTAGATACTTACATCTTGTATGAATATGAGACAATGATAAATGTCATTAGATACTTACATCTTGAAGCCTATCTTCATGCTCTCCTCTTCCCATTGCATCTAGTGGAATGGAAGAGTGAGCCATGCCACTTTGCTCCACAATAGGAGATTGTTGGAATCTTCTTCTCCAAAATTCTTTCCCTTGCTACGACCAGATCTTCTTCAGTGGCATTTTGATTGGCATCACTCAAAATCTCTTCACACACAAATGCAATGGTGTCTGCAGCTGAATCACCAAGTGGAATTGTTGTCTTTTCAATTATGTCAGAAGTGTTGTCCATGGGAACATCCGAGGTCGAGCCAAAAATACTTAGGCATTTGTCAAGGCATAGATCGAATGCCTTCTCAATATCGTGTAGGAACAAAAAATCTTCTCCATCGACAAGTACCACTGAAAACATTTCCATCTCTACCTTTGGTAGAGTGGGTTCCATGGGCTCTAAGTTGGAGGGTGGACTATTTTGTGTACTGGATTCCTATAATTTGTCCACTACCCCTTGTGGAAATTGTTTGCAAAATTTTTAACTCTCTTCTAATAAGTTGAGAGCTTTTGCCTGGCATTTCTTTTTTTCATCTACAAAACCCCAGTGATAAGATGGGGTAGGTCCATGGGTGTAGGTTCAGGCTCCTCATTGACAAAAAAGATTGTTGTTACCAGATAGGAAAGCTATTTTCTTCCCATCTTCCTCTTTTTATTTAATTGTTTAATTAAGTTGTGTCATCTAACATGTGCCCTGCATCCTCAGCAACAACCATGAAATGCTTTAAGTGCCTCACAAACATCTCATCTCCTTTATGAATGTACAAAAGTAGGTCACAAGGGACCCATTTACACTCATATGCTGGAATATCTATAGCGTATCTTAATATATAGAATTCCAGAAAATCTATAATCTCCTCGAGCACATCAGAGTTCATGGCTAGTGTCCCTTCAAGATTAGGGACTCTACAGACTAGGTCATACAAATCTGTACAACCGTTCTAGTCTATAGTATCCAAAAACGCCATGAACAGATCTTGAGGTGATTTGATGGGAGTGAAAGTGCTAGCAACGATTGCTTGCACGCGAAAATTCTATTGGCTGGTCTGCGCCTTCTAGCTATTTATGAGTGCAAATGTGAGAAATGAGCACATACAACCCATTTTTATAGCAATTTCAAGTTTTTAAAGTGACTGGGTCCACTTTGAAAAGTAAATAATAAAATAGTGAAACTTCAAAAAATGTGTTTTTGATGACAAAATAATGCACAGAACACCAAAGGATATGATTTTTTTTGCTTCAAAGCAAATGTCTAAACAGAACACAACAAAAAACATAAGCAACCACATTTCAAAGTAGTGAATATAGACTTTTTGAAATTTCAAAATTTTTGAAATTATCATTACAAATAAGAAGGTATATACAATATCTAACATGAATTGTTTGTCCTACTTTTTATAAGTTTCTTGAAAGTGAAAAAACCATGAGATACAATGATTAGGACCCAAAAAGTGACATTATCAGGTTGCAAAAGAACTATGACAATGAGAGTTCTGTTCCATCTTTGCTCCAGTCTACATGGACTTTCATTTTGTATTCCAATCTTCTTCCCATCTGTAATCAATTTGCAAGAAATTGAAGTTATAAACGTAAAGTAAGCAATAATGAAAAGATTACTTTAACAAAAGCACAAAACATTTCTCACCTTATGTCCTTGTATTTTGAATTTGGATTGAGTTAGTCCTTCAAACCCCATAATCACCAAGTGTTCTCTCAGATTAGCCAAGGTCCAATGATGACTCACTAAAATAGTCTCTATTTCATTGTTGGACAATCTAAGCTTTATTTCAAATGAATGTAAAGATCCCTCTGAACTTTGAAATGGTATCCGTTTTCCAGGTTTGCACATCCAATTATCCTAGTAGAATCTAATGTATAATGAAGTACATTGTTTCAAATATCGAAATCCTATACCTGTTCCACCTATTTTACAAAGATATTTATCACCTTTTGCAATTCCTTCTATCAAACCTCAATTTTCACCAATAAGACTTTCGACTTGCTCATATGTGATATCTTTACGCATGAATATGGTGGAAGTCTCTTGGAATGAGAATCCTTGGAATAAATATACAAAACAATGGATGGGAAAAGACCAGTGCAAACCTAGAGATCTAGACACTTTTGTGAATTTCAAAGAGTTATGTATATCCATTACCATCTTGTGCTTCAAAGATGATACAAACCATATATCAGGTTTTGGCCACTCCAAGCTAAGAAGAGAATGTAATTCAATTCTCTTTAACCTTCCAAAACCATTCATTGTAGAGGGTACAACATATCTATGTGTGTAAAAGAAAACTCTATCATGGTAAAGTTGAGCAGGAGATATTTTTGGAAAGACTGGTGCACCAACATCTGCATGCAATGCTTGGAAAGTACCTGTAAGGCTATAAAGTGGTTGCTCTTCCACCAAAGTAGAAGGAAACATATCTAAAACAAACAAAAACATATCTAGGTAGTTCAAAAATGTATTCAACACTAGAAAATATACGATAATGTAGAGTAATACTTACAATTGACAGGATATCTCATTCTAATAGAGTTTTCAAGTTTCATAGCTGCCATTGTAAAAACATGTTATACAATAGCAACCATCCCATTGTCTTTGTGCTTCTTGAAGCCAAGTAACTTTCCCTTCCAATGAAGATCCAAGTTTCCACGATCTCTAACTCGATGAGGCCCAACTCTAGAGGGTTGCATGTACACCCATGCACCTTTGGAGTACTCATGTCATAGCCATTGTCCATCTGTAACTTTGATATTGTGACATCTTAATGTGAGGATTTCATCTTTCGGTCGCCTAGAAGCTTTAGATGTTGCCATTGAAGCTAAAGGTATTCAAGCTACAATAGTAATTCGAGATAGGAGATGCAAGGAGGTTGGAGTGTAGAAACATGAGCTTCAATGGTGTGCTAGAGAGTGAAAGTAGTGGGAAAAGATGAATTTTTGGGACCTGGGTATGAAAATGTGAGGTTAAGGAGGGAAATAACTCTTTTCTTAGTATTTTTGAAAAAAGCCATTTTTTCCAGCTCAAAACATGCACGTATTTTGAATTTGGGGTCAAAAAGAGTACTTCTGATCCTAAAAAGTAATGGGGGGTCCATTCTCAAGTGTTATGATGAGTTTTTTAACTTTTTAGACATTTTGAATTTTTGGGCCCAACTAAGTTACGAGATTCCTTCTCTCTCTAGAGGCAACTCATTAAATAAGGGAGAAATATGTCCCCTCTCCCCCCTTCAACCTAGTATTTTATATGGCTTAGACAGTGGCCACCACCCTCTTTTGATTGGTCCATCACTAATCACTCCTTAATCTTAAAGGCCCATGCAAGGTTCATTTCCCCCCCCTAATGGATTGAATTGTTAAGCATATCATGTTTGTTGATCTCACATTTTGCATATTTGGTATAGGAGTTGGTAGTGGATTGTCTTCCGACACAAGTAGAGGAGGCTTATGCATATCGTCATGGATTGGTTGCACTATTGAAGGACTTGGAGGGATGTGTGCGGTCATTTTAGGGAAGCATCTATGATGAGGTGAGCTTTTGGACTTGGTTTAGTGTTTTTTAATTATTGTTTATAAATGTCATGTCACTTTGTCTCATTTCATGAATGTGATTTGTTATAGGACTTAGATATAGATGTTTGGATCCCTCTAGGCATGTGTATGGAAATGGTGTGCCATAATTTT
This sequence comes from Ceratopteris richardii, assembly GCA_020310875.1. Lineage (NCBI taxonomy): Eukaryota > Viridiplantae > Streptophyta > Polypodiopsida > Polypodiales > Pteridaceae > Ceratopteris > Ceratopteris richardii. The sequence goes on from CM035442.1 coordinate 59,527,949, forward strand.
ATATTTGGCTCATATATGGAAATGATGCACAATGATTTTGTATGTGGTTCATATATGGCAGTGGTTTGCCACATTTTGTATTTGGCTCATATATGGCTATGGTTTGCCACACTTGTATATGGTTCATTTATGGAATATATATCTCTTTTGTACATGGCTCATTTGTGGAATATCTCTTTTGTACATGGTTCATTCTGCTCCTATATATCTCTTTTATATTTGACAATGTGTTTTTCTTTATCAAATCATGATTTGGTTGTTGGTCATCTAAACCCTAAATCGGCAACCACTAGAGTACATGCCACATGTACTCAGTTTTATTTGCAAACTGTATTGTCATTTTCTACACAACAGAATGGTCATGTTGTTATAGCAAGAGACAACACACTCTACCCAGAAATAATTTTGCAGATATGGTCATCTGTATAGGCATTGGTATAAGCATCGATATGCAGACACTACAAGGAATACAAGTGCATAGGGATGGTTAATGGGACATAATTTCATCGATATATAATTGCATCAAGCATTGTGACAAGCGTCGAGCACGCAACGTTGGTTAAACGACCTGCTTCGATGTTCCTATCGACGTGCATTGTGACAGTAGCATTAAGCGTCGCTAAAGTGACGAAGTAAAAAAGCATTGCATAAGCGACGCTCGGTGCATTGCATAAACAACGTTAAAAAGCATCGCTTATGCGATGAAATATGAATAGGGATATATGATGGTTTTTTGATAAAAAAAATGTTGGAGGCTCTTCGATCGGCATCTACATGCATCTGATCAAAGAGCTCTAACATTCACAATTTGCATTGCGCTTACGAGCTGAAACAATTGTTTGCTGAATTGTTCTTTTATCTAATCTCTATCTTATTATCTCTCTCTCTCTCTTTGCTTCTCTCCTTTCTACCTCTTTCTCTTTGAATTACCTCTCTTTCTCTTTCTCTTTTGATCTCTCTCTCTCTCTCTTTATTGCAGGTTATTCATGAGATTAACCAAACCAAAAATATGGATAAATATTGTAAGTACAATTCCCATTCTTTGTATACCATTTGAATTGTTTTATTTTCATTAATTAGCATACTCACACTTATTCAGATGCATGTATACACTTATACATGAAGATGCACGTTCACACATATACACATATACACATGCACATACACACACACATACACAAACACATACACACACACATACACACACACATACACACACATACACACACATACATATGCACATACACTTACACACACATATACACATAGATACACATGCATATGCATAAATGTTTCTACAAACACATAAAAGGACTTGCATACATGCATTATTGCATATACACATACACATACACACATTAACACATACTTAAATACATGTATATGCACATTCACATGCATGCACATACACATGGATGCAAATGGAAATGCATGCACATGCACATGCATGTTTCATACATATACACATGCATATACATACACTTGTATATGTTTATACACATACACATACATATGCACATACATACATATACATACACATACACATATATACACATATACATGCACATACGCACACACACATATGCACATACACACACACAGATACACATATGTATGCATATACACTTACACATGCACATGCACATGCACATACATGCATAATATACACATATACATATGTACATACATACATATACACACACATACACACATATACATGCACATACATACACACACATACACATGCATATACATACATATACACACATATACATGCACATACACACATATACACATACACTTAC
>CM035442.1:59534753-59579753 GCA_020310875.1 Ceratopteris richardii
GTAGCTGTGGTTTCGATGGTTATTTCTGGTTCTGTGACGGGTATTCTTACATTCTTACTTGTGCGAATATGTCGACTGTGCGTTTATCATACCTGACAGACTGGCGGACTGTTATGTGAATAGCTTCCGGGACTCCTAAGGATTCTGACATTAATTTGAGGGTGCTAATGAAATTTTGGTCCACTCCCTCATCTGCTAGCATTTCTTCAATCAAGGCTTGGCCTGATGCAAGGGAGAGTTTGTGCCTTTCTTGCACTGCTTTGATCGTATAGTATAAGCTTTGTAGCTGGGCTGTGTATGTAGGCGCACCTAAAAGTTCTGGCACTTCTTGTTACTCATCTTGATGCCTTTGGTCATGCTCCTCCTCGTCCTCTTCATACTCTTCATCTTCCTCGTCCTCTTCGTCCACATCAACTATGGTAACAGGTACTTGGGAGGTTATTGCTTGCGGTTGAACATCCCCCACTTGTGGTTCCTCTTCTACCTCAAGATCTATTTCTCTTAACAACTGTTTGAAGTCTTCATTCGTGAGTTCCTCCAAGGGAGCTCCACCGGGAAATTTGAGATCGGTGGGGATGGGAGGAAATATAAAATTAGGGCCATGGGTGCTGCATCTTGGAAGTCATAGTGTGAATGGTCGAACCCTTTGGGGTGGTGGAGTAACGTCTGGTGTTAGGGCGGCTCCACGCATTTGAGCACAAAGTACTTGGACAGTTCCTCTCATCTTCTTGGAAGGGAGTCCAGTGGATGTTCGGCCTCTAAACTGTTGCACTCGATTCCACATGAGGGGCCCATTGAATAGGGATGTCATAAGCAAACACCTATAAATGATTCTAGTTAGAGCACAACATCCATATAAAACATGCTTTCGCGGCCATCGTTTGTGGCCTAGGTGTATCTGATTCATTATCTAGTGGGGTAGGTTGATGGTGAGGTTTTGTGTCTCTGCCAGATACAAACTGAACCATAACTTCTTGGGTGGCATGGTGAATCTATCTTGGGCAGGAAAAGCAAAGTGCTGCATGCACATCCGAAGGTGTATTGCAATATTGGGCGTCATGGCCACCATGTCCTTGAGCTTGGTGAGGCTCTGATTCTTCATGTAATTAGGCACCAGGACCTCCTTCTCTATTGGAATATGCATTCCTCGCATATTTAGGGCCTCTCTCACTAAGTTGTTTGATAACCTAAACCTCTTGAGCTCATTCCCCCTTGTCAGAGATGGGAGCACAAATGAGCTTGTACCTTTGGGTGCTTGCTTGGAGTCAAGGTGTTGATGAGATAGTAGCATCTCATGAAGTCAAGCTTTGGGAGCGCACTGAAGTATGCATCCAATCTTGCCTTCTCCCATATAGGACATAGCCCTTTGCATTTGTAACTTTTTGAATTCCTGTGTAAAGAAGTGGTATTTACCTTGCTTCCCATTGAAGTCCAACTCTGACTCCCATAGGTATGATCCCTCTCCCAAGGGTCCTGCGACTTCACTAAACTAGTGGGAAGCCTTTCCTACAGGCATGGTATGGCCACTTGGGAGGTTCGATATTGGTATGCTTTGGATGGCCTACAACTCTTCTAGTCTTTCATTTGTTTCCGGCATGATTGGTAAGCTCTCTAAATCAACCACTTGCTAGCTCGTGCCTGCTTGAGAGCTGGTTCTTGCTGCGTCAGCCATGATATCATTGCGAGCAACTGATGATCTTATCTGCTGGAAGAAGAAAACCACATTAGCATTGCATGGGAAACATGATAACAACATGTTTCCTTTACAATACTGTTGAGCCCATAAAAGTCATGTTGGTCAAAGTCAATTGGTCAAAGTCAATGGTTCAAAGTCAACTAGTCAAAGTCAACAAGGTCAAGGTCAAATTCAACAGGTGCAAAGTCAAAGTGTGTAAGTGCAGGTGTCAAAGTGCACAGGTAGTGCACAATGAATTGTCCACAAAGGGTAAATTGGAGAAAGTGGATTGCAGGTTGCAGAGGTATTTTCTCTAATTTCCCTAAGGTTCAGAGTGTGTTTTAAAGTATTTTTGGAAGGTTCAGGTGAACCCCCCCTAAGGTGCAAAAGTGAGGACTTAAAGGAAAATGTGAAGGTATGTGAAGCGGCAACGTACGCACAGGTGAAAGTATGGCTCCCCATTAAAATTTTGGGTTTTAGTCTAAAGTCACTACAGGACAAAACAGTGAGTCGTTGGCTGCCACTTGAAAAGACAATCTTGGGACATCAAAGCGAGCACCAAGATGCTATTGCAGTTAGGAGCGTACGTGATCGGCACACTCAAATCAAGGCAAGGGCCATTCTTGGACCAATCTTAGAGTAAGCAAGAGAGCATAGTCTAAGGAAGCAAGGGAGAGACGTGCAAGAGTCACCGTGTGCGACGCAGAGAAGTGGAAGTGAAGGAGTGCATAGGGAGTGCCTAAGGGATTGTGCAGAGAGTGCTAAACTACTCCCCCCAAGTATCTCAAGGTCCCATTGCAGTGGGCGCGTGCCGATAGAAGGTATTCACTCCCCCTTTGTGGAAGCTTGGTGCAAGGTGTGCACAAGGATAAGCTTGAAGCAGGTGGAGGTCTGGTGCAGAGGAGGCCGGCGGCAAGAAGACTTTGGGATATTGGGTATTTTGTAATTGGGCACTCTGTGGAATCGTGCACAGAGAGGTATTGGCTTGTCTTGTACTTCAAACATTGTAAATTTCTTACTGTAATCAATCGACAGAAGCTTCCAGGTGTATTATCTCTTCTTGTTTCTTCCCTTTTCTCCTACAAACCCTCAAACTCCTTCTTGTCTAAGAATCCACCAAAAAAATTTGGCATGCTCGGTGGGACATCCAAGGAGATTTGAGCTTAGGAGAAACCAAGTGCAAAGCATAGAAGGGATGAAGTGTCGACAGAACCACAGTGCTACTCCATCAAACAAAAGGTAAATATTATTATCAAGTGTTTCATATTCAGTGGGCTATGAGTTGCTCATGACCGCAACCCGGTCCCAAGTATTGAGGGTCACCTGCAAGCAGACAAGAAGGAAGGTTGTTAGAAGGTCCCCCAGTCCACTATCTTCCACATAATCAGTCAAGAGCATGGCGGGTCAGGTAGACTTGGAAACTTTACTCTCTAGATTAAATATAAAGTTTCCTTCTTTCAAAGGCCTATCTCAGGAGGATCCAGATGAACACATTAGAAGGTTTTTGGCAGTATGTAAGACTAGAGGCCTAATGGGGAGGGAGGATGCCTTTTTGATTCTCTTCCCTGCCACATTAGAGGGATTAGTTGATAAGTGGTTCAGCCAGTTTGCTGAAAACCATTTTACCACTTGGGATGTGATGAAAGATGCTTTTAAAAATCAGTTCCAGCATGGCAACACTGCGGAGAGTATCATAGAAGAGCTAGAAAATTTAAGATTAGGTCCAGGAGAAAAGTTCCCAGAGTTTGTGACTCGGGCCAAAACACTAATGGCTAAATTGCTAGATCCACCCCACGATTTTTTTGTCAAAAAATGGTTGGCTAAGCCCCTACCAGTGGCCACCCAATGCAAAATAAAGGAATTAGTGCTACCTACAGCCTCCATAGAGGAGTTCATCAGCACAGCCACACGCTTGGAGCAGATAAGGTACCAGTATGGAGCACCCTCTTCCCAACCAACATATGGTATAGAAATGGAGGATCCAGTGATACAACTAAGGAAAGAGCTGGATGGCTTAAAAAGAAATAAGCCCTACAAAGAGGAAGAGAATGCTGTTGCTCAGTTGAGAAGGGATATTGAAGCACTAAAGCTCCAAAAGGAGGAGGAGGCCCAGGCAGAGGAATTGGCTCAGCTGCGACAGGAGTTGCAGGAGCTCAAAGGAGGTGGCATCGAGAGTGGACTTTGGTGTTCCATGTGCAACAAGCAAGGTCACATAGTAAGTGAATGTCCTCTGTTAAGTGTGACTTGTCAATTATGCAGGAAGGTTGGCCATGAGGCCCATGAATGCCAATCAAGAGGAATGCCTGCAACGACATACTGGACACAAGGAGGACCCCCAACACCAGCAAATGTGATGGCTGCTGCACCAAATCAAGGTAACAACTATAATCCTAGACAGAGGAATAACTTTGGAAATGGGCCGAGGAGGCCAATCATCTGTTTCAGATGTGGAGAATGTGGGCACTATCAAAGTAGGTGCACCCTACCAGAAAATGCCCCTCCTTGCAGGAACTGCCCTGATGCAAGAGACCATTATACAAATTGTTGTCCTAAGAATCAAGCCTCTTCCTCCGGGCCCCATATTCAAATGATTTCTATGCACAAGGAAGAAGTGTGTGATCCAATCAATGAGCCATCTCCATCTACCAGGGTGGTGCAATTAGAAGAAATAGAATCTTTGACTGTGCAGACAAGAAGCAAGGGGAAGGCTCAAGCAGACATAGGACAAGAATCAAAGATAAAGGAAGGGAATCAAAATAGAGAAACATCTGAAGATAAAGTCAACACAGGTGCAGATTCAAGTCAAAAAGGAGATCTCATATGCACCAGTGATGCCATTGGGCATGCCTTCGACAGGGCTCATGAGGAGTTTTATAAGTCAACTGGAGTCCATGCTCTCAAGGAATCAGAGGCTTCAAAACTACTCAAGTCCATGAAAAAGGAGGTTAGTATTTTTGATTTAATAAAGATGGATGGGAAATTCAGGTCAGAGTTAGTGCAGATAATTGATGAAGCTTCCACTACAAGTTTGGTGGCAAAGATGACTGTTTCACATAAAGGAAAAATTGTAGGGGAAGCACCCCTTACAGATTATAAAAGTCCTCGGCTTACAGTATCTATCAAGGGTCATGAATTTCAAGGAGTTATTGTGGATGGTGGTTCTGGCATTAACTTGATGCCTGAACATACAATGGAAAAGATTGGACTCCACCCTTCAAGGCCTGCAAATTTCACTGTTACTTTGGCAGATCAGAGCAAAGTAAGGCCCTTGGGAGTGATCCCAAAAGTTCCACTTGAAGTACAAGGTAATCTATTCATTCTGGATTTTGTGGTTTTAAGATTGCCCCAGGTTGAAGGAGGATTTCCTCTCTTAATTGGACGACCATGGCTGAGGCATGCAAGTGTCATTCATGATTGGGGCAAGGAAACTATGTGGGTACAAAAGAAAGGGCAGGAGCTGACACAGATTCATTTAGAAGAGGGCCAAGACCATCAAGGAAACACTAGTATGATGCAAACAGTTGGCATTTGCATGGAAACAGAATCGGAGGATCAACCCCAAATAGATTTTGAGGAAGAAGAGGATATTCTAAATTGGCTCCAAGCAGGCAACTCTTCCTCTTGTTTTGGAATTTTTCTTAATAATTCTTGCACGACTGAAGGTTATGATGAAGATAAGGAAAAAGTCCAGGTTGATGGATTGGGAGAGCCCATCACAGACCACAGAAGGGGCAGGAAGACACCCCTCAAATACACCTTGGATGAGGATATGACAACCACAAATAAAGAGGTTACTAAAGCTAAAGGCAAGGTAAAAAATTCTAGTGAAGAATGTTCTTTCCCAATTCAAGAAATCCCTGCAGGATGGATGCAGGACAAGGAGGAACACATTGAAGTCCAAAATACACCTGCTTATGAAGCAATGCACGAAAAGCTAGTAGAAGAAGACAAGGAAGAAGATGCACACGAAGATAATATGGTAGAGAGAAATCCTGTCCAAGAAATACAATTAGGCACTCAAGACAATAATCAGCCAGTTTTGGTGGCCACTTGGTTGTGGAGCCACCCAGGGCTCCTTGAAAAGGTAAAATCATTCTTGACCCAATATATAGATGTTTTTGCCTGGCATTATAAAGACTTAGAAGGAGTGCCTGCAACTTATGGAGAGCACAGAATCCCTCTGGTTGATGGAGCCAAACCCATAAGAGGAAAGAGCTATAGACTTAATCCAAAATATGCTGAAGCTGTCTATGTGGAAATCCAAAAGATGGAGGATGCAGGAATCATCATTCCTGTAGAACACTCAGAGTGGCTCTCACCTATGGTTATAGTACCAAAGAAGAATACTAATAAAATCAGAATTTGTGTTGACTTTAGAGCACTCAACAAGGTGACCATTCCAGATGGTTTCCCAATGCCTTTTGCAGAACAGGTCATTGAAGAAGTGGCTGGGCATGCATTATATAGCTTTATGGATGGATTTAGTGGCTATAATCAAATATCAATACACCCAGAGGATCGTGAAAAGACTGCTTTTATCACACCTTGGGGAACATATGTGTATGTAAAAATGCCATTTGGGCTTAGAAATGCTCCAGCCACCTTTAACAGAACGGTCAATCTCATTTTTGGCCCCCTATTGCTGGAATCACTTAGAATCTTCATGGATGACTTCTCTTCGTTTTCAGGATCTCACAAAGAAACTCCTCTAGACTGTTTGGACCACCACTTGAGGCAGCTGCAGAATGTTTTCAAAAGATGCAGGGAGACTAAGTTAAAGCTCAATCCAAACAAATGTCATTTCCTTGTGATAGAAGGAACTCTATTAGGACGTGGTGTCGGCTACATGTATGGCCCCAGATCCTGACAAAATCATTTCTATATTAAAGTTGCCTAAACCTAAATCCCCTAAAGAGATTCAGAGTTTCTTGGGGCATACTGGATACCATAGAAGGTTTATAAAAATGTATGCAGAGATAGCCAGACCTCTGGCTAGACTTACAGGTAAGGAAGTACCTTTTAAATGGGAAGAAGAGGAGGAAAAAGCATATCAAACATTACGGTCAAGGTTAGTGTCTGCTCCTATTTTGGTCACACCTGAGTGGTCAAAAATCTTTCATATACATGTAGATGCCAGTGCCTATGCAGTGGGGGCAGTTTTGACCCAACCCAGTGAAGAATTTAAAGTGGACAGACCAATTCAATATGCCAGTAGAATCTTGACCAAGGCTGAAAGGAATTACAGTACTACAGAAAGGGAAGCCCTAGCAATGGTCTTTGCTGTCCAAAAATTCCGTCATTACTTACTGGGAGTAAAATTTATTATTATAACAGATCACCAACCACTAAAATACCTACTCAATAAACCACAAGCCACTGGTAGAATATGGAGGTGGTTATTGTTGTTCCAAGAGTTTGATTTTTCTGTAGTCCATAAACCAGGTAAAGAAAATGTTATGGCAGATCACCTATCCAGAATCAATATGATGAATCAAACTAGTGGAATCAATGATGACTTTTCAGATGCTCATATGTTTGCTGTACAAGCTCAAGGTTGGTATTATGATATCAAAAATTTCATTAAAACTGGGTTGTATCCAGAAAAGGCTAGTGCTGTGCAAAAGAAGAGACTGCTAATCAAGAGTAGACCATATACCTTCATTGAAGGTAAATTGTATAGACAGGGCAAGGATGACAGGTTCAGGAAGTGTTTGGAGGAAGAAGAAGTGAGGGAAGTCGTTCACTCTGCACATGAAGGAACAGGTGGTGGGCACCTTCCAGGGCATATTATGAGTCAGAGGATACTGGATGCTGGTCTATGGTGGCCTACACTATTTAAGGATGCAGATGAATGGGGAAAGGCATGTGACATTTGCCAGAGGTGTGGACCTAAGCCAACAAAGCAGAGGCATAACCCCTTGGTTGTTTCCACTTCCTGGCAACCATTTGAGAAGTGGGGGCTAGATTTTGTAGGGCCCATCTACCCTCCCGCAATTCCAAAAAGAGAAAAATATCTCTTGATAGCTACAGATTATGCGACAAAGTGGGCTGAAGCTATTGCCTCCCCCGATTGCACTGCCCAAACTGTTGCTGATTTCATTTATAGTAGCATCATTTGCAGGTTTGGATGCCCACTTGAAATTTGTACAGATCAAGGTACCCATTTTGTCAATAAGGTCCTGAAGGAAATTTTCAACAGGTATAGAATTCTACATAGGACCTCTTGTGCTTACTATCCAAGAGCCAATGGACAGGCTGAGTCGACAAATAAGGTTTTAATCTCAATGTTAAGAAAGGAGTGTATGTTACAACCCACTTCATCGGGCATTGCTTATCAAGGTACTATGGGCATACAGGTTAGCCTACAAAGAGGCCACATGATATTCTCCATTCCAACTAGTCTATGGCATATTGCCCATTGAGCCCTTTGAATTTTTACATGGATCACCTAAGATAGCATTCATGCAGGGCAAGAAGGATTGTGATGTCTCTCAGAGGCTCGGAGCACTACATAAAGTGGAGGAGATTCGTCTACTAGCAACAAAACAATTGATAGAAACTCAGATGAAGAGGAAGGAGACACATGATCGACATCTGTGGAGCAACAACATTGAAGCAGGCATGTTAGTTCTTCTCCATAGACCTCATCTTCATACACAACTGAGAGGAAAATGGCTTCCACATTGGGAAGGACCTTTCAGAGTCAAAACAATGCTAAATTGGGATGCTGTGGAGTTAGAGACGCTGAAAGGAGAGGCCTTGCCACTGGTCAACATATCCAGGCTCAAGGCCTATCTTCAACACACTTGAAGAAGTATGGATCACCTGGAACCTGCAATATTTGTCCAGGTTGTACATAGTCTTTTCTCGTCATTTTTACTTAAGTTTTAGTAGTTTTTCTTATCCATTTCATGCTTGTTTCTTGAGTTTTTAGCAAATTTAGTAGCCATCTCATCAACTTTGCAAAGGTACAATTTTTGGAATTTTTAGGAATTTTTTTTTCATAATTTTTCAAGCAATTTTTAGAATTTTCTAGCATTTTTTCTCGTTTTTCATGTGTCTTTCTCTTGCCAAATTTGAAGAATAAAGGAAGCTCTCTGTGATTTTGAGTGACGAAACTGGCCTAAACTTGTAGGAAATTTTTTCAGAATTTTTTGAAGATTTTTTGGATTTTTTTGCCATTTTTTTGGATTTTTTATGTATTTTTCAGTTTTTTCATAATTAAAAAAAAAGAGGCCCCCCCCTAAGCGTTTTCTTTTTTCCAAATATATATAAAAAAAAAAGGGGCCCCCTCCTAGGCGTTTCTTTTTTTCCAAATTCAAAAAACCCCCCCCCCCCCCCCCCCCTCCCCCCCCCCCCCCCCCTCCCCCCCCCCCCCTCCCCCCCTATCCCCCCCCCACCTCCCTCCCCCCCCCCTTCTCCCCCCACCCCCCCCCTTCTCCCCTCCCCCCTCCCCCCCCCCCCCCCCCCCTTCCCCCCCCCCCCCCCCCTTCCCCCCCCCCCCCCCCTTCCCCCCCCCCTCCCCCCCCCCCCCTTTTCCCCCCCTTTCCCCCCCCCTCCTCCCCCCCCCCCCCCTCTCCCCCCCCCCCCACGCTTCTGACAGCCCCCCCCCCCCTCCCACGCTTCTGACAGCCCCCCCCCCCCCCCCCCCCCCCTCCCATGCTCTGACAGCCCCCCCGTCCCCCTCCCACGGTTCTGACAGCCCCCCCCCCCCATTCTTTTTCTTTTTTTTAATTTTATTTTATTCTTTTTTATTTTATTTTATTTTGTTTTTAGTTTCTTTACGATTTTTTATATTTTTATTTTTATTTTAATTTTGATTTTTATTTTATTACCGTACAGGCGTTCCAAAAAAAAAAAAGGGTCTTTTTATTTTATTTTTGTCTTCTTATTATATTTTAATATATAATAATATATTTTTTTTCCTTTTTATGGCTCAAAGCTTTTGGTTCTGGATCGTGCCTCGGTTGGCCGTTTTTTACAAAAAAAGGAGTCATTTTCATGTTTTTTGGCACCTCTAGACTCAGTTTTTGGCTTTATTTTTCCAAATTCCCACATTTTCTCTGAGTTTTGGTCCAAACCCTCATTATTTGCACACAATTATCACATGTTTTTATTTACCCACATTGTCCACATGGTCTATTCTCACCTTATCTTTCCTTATGTTTAATAATATTCCATCTGTACCCTCTGTAACCCTCCAGTTTGATCATTTTAGCCCTCCTCCAGGCCCTGTTTAGTTCTAACGCCGCAGAAAAAAGTGATTATACGAGACTTTATTTGGTTCAAAACCCCTCAGAATTGGTCCAATTGGATCACCTGGAGCCCATAATTATCCCATAATGGATTCTTCCTATGTCTATGCACTAGCTCATATGCTTCCCGGCAAACGCACCAAAATGTTTGCACTCTTAGTCCAAGGGAAAGTGCATACGCTCAATGATATTTTGCCCAAACTTTCTGATGTTAGGTTAGATTTGATCGCCCCAAGTCCACAATTTAGCTCCAATATATCGGTGGAGTAGACATGTAATACATGCACGAATGGATATCCAACTCTGGTGTTTTACCTCTTGCGACCTTTCTCTCTCACACATGCTCCTCATGCACACACACATTCACATACACTCACTCTCTACTTACCTTCCCACCAGTCCGTCTTTTCTTTCACTTTCCCTTCCTACCTCACTCTTGCTTTTGCACCTGACCATGCGTACACCCACACTTCCTCAAGGTCACACACTTGCACTTTCTACCTATATATGCTAAAATGGGATTATTTTAGCATTGGGCCCCTAGACACGACTACAACCTTTGATGGTTAATTTCATCATGCATTCTCATTGGATGCGATATTCCATTTTGCATATATTCATGTTAACTCCTATCTAGGACATTGATTCGAGTACCTAGTATGACATAGAAGCACAAAAATCAGAGTCCTATGAGTACTCAAAACTTCATAGCAAATGACTTGCTGCTAAGCCAATGGATCAAGGTCCTATACTGGGACTAAAAGTAGACTATGGAAGCTGCCGTATGTGGCCTTTGGACTATAGTTAAATGAAGTGAGATAACATCAATGGCATGTGATTTTTCCTTCATGTTGTTCACATGTTTTGCCACCTGTTTTCCTTCTTTAATCAATCGACCTTGAGAATACATGCTTAAATATGCGTGGGTCTGAACCTATTAATTTACACAACAGTTCCATGTGGATTCATTTCAACTTACTTTAGACTGTCAAAGAAACTCCCATCCCCATAAAGGACTTTTGCACCCATGGTTACTGTTATCCAGACCTTATCACAACCAAAAAAACATCCGAGATCATAAAACTTAGAACCATATATGCATAAATTGTTGTAGAAGGGCGAATTCACTTATCTTCATTGGTTTGTCAATAACAATCCACATCTGATATACATTTATTAATATACTAATCTCAACAAATGTGTGAAATCCCAGCAATCTCTTACATATTTTGGCATATATGTATCATATATGATCCCAAATCATTCCCTAAACTTGCAACTTGCATTACTTCAAGGCCATGGCAAGTTTCTACACAAACAAACTTCACATACATTCGAAGATCACCTCATTTGTTTCTTTAATACCGTTAAACTTCAATCCCATACTTCAGCCACGCATCTGTATGTATGAGTTCAAGAATTTACCTTTGCATGAGCAACGACCATTGGAACATTCAAGCTGCACATCCTAGGACATCCCCCACACCATAGCGAGAGGCTTCTAGCCTAACGAGAGCAAAAATGAGCGATCGCCTCTTCTCGGCAGCCCTTGACAGAGCAGATGTGACTTGAAATGGACACGTACAGGTCTCTGAATATGCTTATTGGGATGCGAACAGTGGATACATCATTCATCCACTCAACTGTAGGGTCGACATACATCGGATAGCCACATGACCCACCATAATCCTCATCATATTCTATTTTCAGTATCCTGAACTTCAATCTTTTGGAGAAGGGGCATAAGGGAAGGTGAGAACCCTCGAAGCACTAGAGAAGGACCAATACTCTTTTCATGGGAGCTAACCCAAAGTTCAACATCCCCGATTCATCACCCGCAGACTCAAACTACTGGCTGTCGTCCCTGTTGAGATTCCAGATATAGCGAAGAACTTGGAACTTCCTTTTTTGCTTCATTACAAGGATCAGTGTAACAGAGCAGATTTCCCAGCAGGAGAATCACTTGCAACTTATGCTTTATGCCACTTTATGCCATTGGCGGGGAAAACAAGCTATTGGAACGAAGCAGCACTAGTAGCTCCCATATGCGCACGATGGTAGAACTTTACTCCAACATCATATACTCCCATTTGGGTTCTGTATCATTGATTTCAGTTTCACATTACTTGTCATTATGCTTAGCCTGAGCCTCCGATGAAAAAATGGACACGCCCACCATGCCCTGGTTGAGAGGCCTCTCTCCTTTATCTTCCTCCCTTTTTTGCCTGTGACAGAGCAGAGCTTTTTCCTTCAGAAACTGGACCGAAGAAGAAAAAAATAGCGAAGAGACCCCCTCATGAGAGCATCTTGTGCTACCCTTCCGATAGAGGCTTTTATGAATTCTCCTGTTTTATCCTCCTACATATGGTTGCCTTCTCCATCGATGAAGCCACAACTACATATGAACATCAGCGCTTGATTTTCTTCATGCAACAGGGATGGATATTACCCTCAAAACGAGGTCCCCGTGTGTGAATCTATCCACTTAGTGCTCTTCATCCTCCACTCTTCCAGCATCAATTCATGCGAGCACCTCTTGCTACTGTGTCCTCGAAGAAACGAACAAAAGAGAGATGTTGCTGCTACCCTCCATCTTTCCTCCATCCACAAAAAATGCACCTCCCATCGACTATGTCATCGTCCAAGATTTCCCTTTTAGACTGCCCTCCTCAGAGAATCCGATATGCACTCCACCATGGACATCGAACAGAAGTGATCATCTCCCCAGCTAATGAGAGCCAACCCCCTTCTTCAGTCGCTCCTCCACAGAAGCTGGCGAAGAGAGACCCAAAAAACGCGAAGCCTTCTTCTATATGAAGAAAAATGCATCCCCCCTTTTTCCGTTTCTTTCTGTCAGAACAACGGGGAGGCAGAGAACAAAACCCCCCTTTTCCGTTTTTTTTCTGTCAGAACAACGGGGAGGCAGAGAACAAAACCCCCCCCCTTTACTCCATCCCTTTTTCAGAGCTGACAAGAAATAGAATGCAACGGAATTTTGGGTACATTATATCTAATAAGAGGGTAACAATGATAGAAAGCAGTCTTCCCATAGGGTCGTTAAAAAATATAGCCGCTATACCAAGTCTATCCTTCGTTTTTGGCAGAAATACCACATCCCGTGTCATGCTACCAGTATTGCTGTGGTGTCTCCTGTGACTTCATGAGCAATCACCGAGACTCCCGTCAAAACACAACCTTGCACTATCCAGTATAGAATCCAGGCAATCCATCCAACGGGACCTAGCTAGTTATAAAACTAGTAGCATATAGCAGGCTCCCTGATATCAATAGATCCAAAAGCAAGTGTGCAGATGCCTTTACAATGGATCTATTGAAGCAAGGCGGAGGAATCGCCTTCTTCAGCACAGCCAGTGTAAATGGAGGCTTTGAATGAGGTGCTCTTTCATATGATTTCCCACCCATCAGCTTATGTGACACAGATGATGTTGAATGAGGTTCCCGATCTCGAATATCCCCATCAATAGACGAAGATCTTCCTCCTGCACCCATCTTTCCTTTTGGTTCCTTCAATCCCCAATTTGCTCATTCCTCCACCATCCTTCAATGCAGTCACCACTCCATCACATCTCCAATATATTCTGCAATCTGAACATGCTCTCTGACCAAGAAGTCATTGGGTAGCCTCAAATACTTCCCATCAATCATCTAATCACTCTTCAAGTACCTGAAATCAAACGCATTTTCCTGCCAAATAGAACCACATTAGTGCATTAAAACCAACCATTTTCTGAGCTAACATACTCCCCTCTTCTTATTGGCGAAGTCGTCCTCGACGAGCCACTACATGCTGCAATAAAATCCAAACAACCATGAACATGTCAATTTATAACTTGGTTGCATACCTTTTCATCGAGCCGTCACTTCCACTGAACCTGCACTCATCGAAGCTATTAGTGCTCAAAAAATCACTCATGAATACATACAAGTCAGTCACTTCCAAAATGATCCAAGAACATGCACATATATGCAATTCCATTTCAGCCATGCATCAATTTGCTCATACATTCCATTATGAAAAATGGTCTCAACCAAAATAACACATGCACACCTTTCCATGAATTACACATGCACTGTCATTGCGAAAAACAAAAATGGAAATACCGAAATAACAACAACAACTGAAATGAATTCAATCGGAGATGCAACATGCCCAAAATGCATACCCCATTATTGCACCTACTATTCGCTATGTACAATTATTCCATGACTAGACACTCGCGAAGAATCCCCATCGTCGTCCCATAAAAACCATCGAAATTCGAGTACAAGTCGAGACCAGTATAAAACACCTTGGAGTGTCCCACACTCTTGAAAACCCTCGGATAGAGCACACAAGTTGTAAAGCAAACCGGTTGCATTACCTCGCTAAAGCCTCATCCATAAGTACATATAGAGTCTCCGCGCCTTCAAGAATGTTGATTCAAAGTGAGCCGATCTGTCATAAGCCATCACATACCATTCACACAAGCAAATAACATTCCCTTCCAGGCGATCATCGCCCTCTCCTCTTTCTCTCTCCCCCTCAGGAGTGGGGAATAACTTCATAGGTAAATTTTATTTTAATCACACGTTGGCCTGTATTGACATTGGATGCGATTCGTGGACCTGACCACCCGATCAGGTTGATTCCACCCATCTACCAATGCAATGCAACACACAACATACAAACACACAATGATAACACATAACATATATCCTCTAGCCCATAACGAAGCTGGATACGGCTCGTGGTCGTGACTACCCAGCCACGATGGCTCCACCTACCTACCAACCCGTTATGGCGCGTAGCTAAGACACAAACATATACATCCCAAGCCTATGGCGAAACTAGCTGCGGCTCGTGGTCCTAACCACCCGGCTAAGATAAATCCACCCACCTACTAGCCCACCATAGCACATTGGTACGATCACAACAACATACATTCTTTTTCTTTTCTTTCTCTTTGTTTTTTTTTTTTTTAGTTAATTAATTCACCCAAGTCCTGAGAATTAGGGAGAGGAAGAAAGGGACTTTCCCACTTTTCCCACACATGCATGCAACATATACACTCTAGCCTTTGACAGATCAACCACCTCTTCACTCCATTCTCTCAATTACAGATACTACATATGTATTCATCGATTTGACTTTCTACTAGGTAACTACAGCCGGCTATGCCTTAGTCCCTCGTATACCTATCCTTAGGTGTCCTAGAATGTGAGTCTCCGGGATGTCTCATGTAGTCTCACATCGTACTCGCATCCCGACAACTTCCCTAGGGCCAGTCAGGCTCAACTTCAGGAGCTCCGTTATCACTTCCTATCGTTAGCACATCTGCCTAAGCCCACGTGATATCATTTTCCTCGTTAGGCATTTCCCTAGAAGGATCAAAATAGTAATATCGATCTCCCGCCCATCCTACATGTCGAGTCAGGTATTCCTCAAAACACTCAATATAAAACGCAACATCCAAACCCTGGTTTATAAAGCATACCAGCCAATGCGCTTCCTCAACATCATATTCCGTCTCAAAGTCGTCGACATCTATGTCCATGCGGGCAAATGTTTGGTCCGAGAAATATATCCTTAGCTCGTACAAGTAGAGTTGCGTTATTTGATCTGCCATTTTGTTACTTAGCTCCTAACAATCTCTGCATAACACAAAAATATTAGAAGTCCAAAATTCTTGAGCTAGCAAGGAAGAATATTTATGACACACAAATCATAGCTTACATATGCGCATATATATATATATATATATAACTATACATGTATGTACAAGGAGTCTACTACGTCCTTCTGCTTGGATCTCGTCTGGCTTCTCCCGTCCTAATGCTACTTGAAATATGGTTTAACTCTAAGCGCGTTAACCTTCACGGGAGCACATTCTTCTCCTAAATCTTGAATTTGCATGGAACCATTGGAGTTGAGTTCCACCACCTTAAACGGTCCTGCCCATCTTGTCTGTAACTTCCCCGGGAATTTATAATATTTACTATCATAGACTAGTACCAAATCCCCTTCTTGAATCGCATAGGTCTTGAGATTCTTATCATGCCTCTCTTTACGTCTCTTCTGAATAGCTTCCAAACTTTGCTGTGCAATGAGTCTCTTTTCTTCTAGCTTGACCAATTGTATGTACCTTTCCTTCAATGACTCTTCCTCGCCCAACCTAGCCTCGACGGCCACTCTTAAGGTCGGAACTTCTTTTTCGATGGGAAAGATGGCTTCCTCGCCATATACTAGAGAGAACGGAGTGCTCTTAGTCGTCACTCGATAGGATGTTCGATATGCCCACAAGGCTTCCAAAAGTCTCTCATCCGAGTCTCTCCTATGCACAACTACTGTCTTTGTTAGAATCTGTTCAAGAACTTTGTTGGTGACCTCCACTTGTCCATTCGCTCTCGGGTAATATGGAGTGCTTTTCCTATGTTTGATTTTATATAATTCCATTAATTCTTCGATTAGTTCGTTGACAAAGTGCGTTCCTCTATCACTTACTATTTCCAACGGGCATCCAAATCGAGTGATAATTTGTTCATACAAAAATTTAGCTACATCAACAGCTCGGTTAGTCTTCAGAGCTTTGGCTTCTACCCACTTGGTAACATAGTCTGTGCAGACCAAAATATACCTATTAGACCGATGTCTTGAGGGAGGATCAATAGGTCCCACAAAATCAATTCCCCATTTCTCAAACGGCTTAAGAGCCAACACCGGCGTAAGAGGAGCAGCATGTGCTAATGTTGGTTTTCCCATTCTTTGGCATCTGTCGCATTTCTTACAGTATGTATGAGAGTCTTTGAACAGCGTTGGCCACCAATACCCAGCCAATAAGATCTTTCTTGCCGTCAGTTCACCAGCAAAATGCCCACCGCAGGGTTCATCATGTAATGCTCTCAACACTAGGGTTGCTTCTTCTTCCTCGAGACACCTCCGATAAATGCTTTCATGTACAAAATATCGATAGAGCTGCCCCCCAATGATGCTATGGTGCTTTGCCAATGCTAACAGTTTTTGCTTCTCTCTCTTGCTTGCTCCTGGCGGATATTTAGTGGTGCATAAGAAGTTCACCAAGTTGGCATACCAAGGTACTTTAGCATCAACCTGGAATAGATGCCCATCAGGAGCATCGTCGGGCACACCAGAGATTGGCTCCTCATTAACAATTCGAGATAAATGGTCGGCCAATATATGCGCTTTGCCTGGTCTGGTTACCACTGTGAACTGAAATTCTTGGAGAAGTAGCATCCACCTCATCAATCGCCCTGATAACTCTGGTTTATTAATGATATACTTAAGGGCTTCATGATCCACATAAAAAGTGAAATGCTTTCCCATCAAGTAATGTCGATACTTGTTCACCGCAAAGATCATCGATAGGCATTCCTTCTCTGTAGTCGTATAGTTCCTCTCAGTGCTATTCAAATTGCGACTTGCGTAATAAATAGGGTGGTCCAACTTCTTTTCATCGGCGTGGCATAGTACTGCTCCAACCGCAGTATGAGAAGCGTCGGTATGCACATGGAATTCTCTCGTCCAGTCGGGTGCTACCAAGATCGGTGCATTTATCAATCTCTCCTTGATCGAGTCGAATGCAACTTGACACTCTTCAGTCCATTGGTATTGTTTGTCTTTCCTCAAATGATTTGTCAGTGGTGCCGCTATGGATGCAAAATTTAATATAAATCGTCGATAATAATTAGCATGCCCCAAGAATCCTCTGAGTTGCCGCAAGTTTTGAGGAGGTGGAAGTTGTCTGATCTTTTCCACTTTATCCTCGTCAACCGCAATCCCTTTTTCGGAAATAACATGTCCCAAAAGCAATCCTCTTCGTACTCCAAATGTACACTTTTCAGGATTTAATGCGATGCCTTTTTCGATGCTTCTTCTTAAAATAGCTTCGATCCTCTCCATCATGTTTTCATCATTGCCTCTGATTGCAAAATCATCGAGGAATATCTCCATCCAATCCTGCAAATAGTCTTGATATGCAGCTATCATTGCCCTCTGGAATGTGGCCGGTGCATTGCATAATCCAAATGGCATCACACGATATGCGTACGTACCCCATTCTGTGGTGAAAGTAGTTTTTGATTGATCCTCTTCATTGATTTGGATTTGGTTGTACCCACTGAAACCATCCAAAAATGAGTACAATTTATGGCCAGCCACTCTGTCCAAGATTTGATCAGTAAAGGGCAATGTGAAATGATCCTTCTTCGTGCGCTCGTTCAGCTTTCGATAATCTATGCAAATACGGATTTTCTTATTTTTCTTCGGAACAACTACAATTGGTGATACCCATTCGCTGGACGCGATGGGATATATGAATCCTGCTTCCAATAACTTAGTCAATTCCAGCTTGATCAATTCCGAGTAGACTGGATTCGTTTGCCTGAGTCCTTGACATATTGGTCGGGTGCCTTCTTCCAAGTGTATATAATGTTGGCAGATTCGGGGATCAATTCCTCTCAGATCACTGTATGACCATGCAAAGGCCTTGCTGAAATTTTTGAGTGTCATTTTAATGCAATCTCGTACTCCCTCTGGTAGCTCTGACCCCACGCTCAAGAACTTTTCTGGAAAAACTTCCCATTTTTCCACCTGAGCTTCTCGCAAATATTCTTTATTCCTTGATGACACT
Organism: Ceratopteris richardii; assembly: GCA_020310875.1. Taxonomy (NCBI): domain Eukaryota; kingdom Viridiplantae; phylum Streptophyta; class Polypodiopsida; order Polypodiales; family Pteridaceae; genus Ceratopteris; species Ceratopteris richardii. Next base: position 59,553,332 of record CM035442.1, read on the forward strand.
GTGATTGGAACGTGCTCTCCAATCACGCGTGCATGGTTGGCCAGTAAATCATTGTTTTGTTCTTTTTCAACCGCACCCAATTTCTTAAGTTCAGCTTTTGCAATGGCTTCCCACACTTTAGTTTTACTTTCCGCTTCCTTTTCCGATTCTCGAGTTCTCTTTAGAATCTCTGCTTCTAGCATTCTAACTCTTTCTCTCAACTGTTGCACTTCCATTGTCGGAGCTAACTCCAGCTTCAACTCATCTTTTGAAGTTCCCTTCTCCAGGGATTGGGTAGCTTTATTTTCCTTTGCGTCTATACTCAACATGTAGCAATCAAATTCACTTGTATGTGTCAGCCATCCTAGCAACTCTTGATCGGAATCGTCGTTATAGAGCAATGGATTTTGATATTCTCCCATCTTCATGTCTTGATTCTTAAAGAGCTGCAAGTTGAACCCGTCTTGAAGCAGATTCTTGTAGGTGTCCGTGTTCAAAGAAAACCTAGCTCGTGCAATCTCTTGCCTTGCTTTCTCCTTTTCTTTCTTTTCCATCTCATCGACTATTATTGTCTTCTTCTTGTTGCTTGAGGGTGGAGATACTTGTATTTGAATCCGATCAGACTTTGGCCCTATTGAAATAAATCCTGTGCGCCAGTCATGCACACACTCGGCTTGCACCAGCCATGGCCGTCCAAGTAGGATCGAGAAAGTAGCCTCTGAGGTCCTCGGTCTTACTATCAGATAATCAACTTTAAACTCTAGACCGCCCACAACTGTGCTTACATTCTTCAGAAGGCCTGCAGGCTTCACTTGTGTTTGATCTGCCATTCTCAAGGACATCGGAGTTTCTTCCATGTGGTTGAGGCCCAAAGCTTTCATCATGAACTCAGTCATAAGGTTGACTGCGGCTCCACTATCTAACTGAGCACCGGGGACTGCGTATCCTTTAATCTCGACCGTCACAGTTGGAGCATTCGAATCGATTTGCGTCGTAATACTTTGAATGATTCCTTGGACATCTTTATCTTGTCTATTTTTCTCTCGAACTTTCCTCGGCTTCTTGATATATTCATTGTAGAATTGTTTCCTATAAACAGGTGAACATTTCAGCAATGTGCCAATGTCCAGCGTGACTTCCGTGTCAGCGAGCAGCTTTACAATGTCCACTTCCTCCAAACTCTGTTTTTCCTTCCTACACTTCGGAGCTCTTAATCTTTCAGGGAATGGAGCTATGCCCGGCACAAACTCCTTGGTCACTGGTGGAAGGATCTCAATCTCCTCCCCATCCTCAAACTCTTGCTGCTCATCAAATCCTCCAACTTGGTTCTCTACCTCGCCCTGTTCGGTTATCTTCTCCTGGCTAGCTTTTTCGCATTCGCCTTCCGGATGCTTCTTTGAATACTCTTGAGTCCTTGTGACTACTGCCACAGTTGGCTCTTTATGTGGTTTCTTGGCCTCGTAAGCATCCACAAAGTGCATTGACGAGCTAGAGCCTTCTTGAGGGTTCGGTGTCTTGAACACTACTCTGATCGTAGGAACTGGCTCTTGAGCTCTCGTTGTGGAATGCATCTGAGTATCAACATAATTTGAGGACCCTACTGGTCCTTTTTCCTTGCCGGCGGCAGCTCTTCGTTTAGGAAAATCCTCATCAAAGTGGCCCTCTCCACTACAGTACCTACATAGTGGGGTATAATCAATTGGCTTCTTTTCGTTTGGACATCTAGATTGAGTATGGCCAAAGCCATGGCATCTCCACACTGGATTGGACCATCTCTCCTTTGATCACGTGAGACTCCTCTTGGATAGTCTCCTCCTTGACCTTGAGCACCATATCCATATGTCGGTCTGTTTTCCCAACGAGATGTAGGTGGGACACTTTGAGCGGGCAATCCCATGTAAGGTCTTCCTCTTGTATCTCCCGATTTCATGGTCCTCTCTTCATAGGCTCTCTTGTTATAACATCGGCCCTCTGTGTGATTTGTTCTTCCACAAAAAGTGCAACGCATTCTAGGTGGTGATCTATCTGTGAATACTCTCGAGACTGTAGGGCATTTTGAAGCCAAATGGCCGTAACCATGGCACTTTCCACACCATGTGTTTGATCGAAACACTTGACTGGGGTTTGTAGTCACCTCTGGTTTTACTGCATATGTTTCCTGGGTCATTGTGGCAGCTTTTATAGCTTGCGTGACCAATTCCAATATTCGTTCTTTAGTTAGCGCAGGCTTTACCTCGCCTGGCGTGCTAGTGGCGGCTACAAAAGCTGGGGTCGTCAATGCGGGACTTCCTTGGCCCAGATCTTTCATTGGTATATTTCCTGGGCCTCCCATAGGCTCGTATAAGAGTTCCATCTTCCTTTGTTGGCATAATTGGACTTCCTCCCAAAGCCTCGCTTGTTCCTTAGCGTCCATTAAAGTCGCAGGTCTTGTCAGGCTGATATGCTGCTGTGCCGTAGGATCTCTCAATCCCGAAATGAATCTTCTTTTCAATGTCTCATCGTTCGGGGCATTCCCGCCCATCTTTCTTACCAACGTTTCCATTCTCTGAATATAGTTATCGATGCTCTCATTGACTCCCTGTCGCAAATAATCCATTTGTTGGGCCAATCTGTCTAGGAAGCCTTGTCGTCGAAACTTTGCCAAGAAGGCTTCCTTGAGCATCTGATAAGTTTCACGCTCTTGTGGTGTCAGATTCCCATACCAATTGGCTGCCTCATCATGGAGAATAGCCGGAAAAATTCTCAACCTTTGATCATGGTCAACTACGTCATTGGCCTCACAAGTAACCTCAAACAACTGGATAAAACTATCCGGATCTTCGTCCCAAGTACCTGAAAACTTGGTGAAGTCCCCCAAGTGAACCGAAATCCGCTGAGCCATTTCGAACAGAGGTGTGATGTCAATATCACTTCGATCCCAGAAATTTAGTGCACGCGGCCTCAGGATCCCTCCAAACTTCCGCACTTGATTTGCGACTCTCCTACGGGAGTACACGTTTTTAACAGATTTCCTTGAGCCAATGGAGGTCCACTCACCTAGCGGTTCCCACTTTCTCCTTTCTCTTTCAAGGGCCCTTCTCTGAGCGCGTTCCTCTCTTTGCGTTTGAGTTGCTCCTGAGGATGAGCTCCCCTCGCTCATGTACTAGATCTGGAGTCCGCAAGCTCGGCCAACATGTGGCGCTAAGCGAACCTATGGCACTCTCTTATAGAGACGTGCCAAGCTATTCCCGGCAAACACACCAAAATGTTTAGTTCTAACGCCGCAGGAAAAAGTGATTATACGAGACTTTATTTGGTTCAAAACCCCTCAGAATCGGTCCAATTGGATCACCTGGAGCCCATAATTATCCCATAATGGATTCTTCCTATGTCTATGCACTAGCTCATATGCTTCTCGGCAAACGCACCAAAATGTTTGCACTCTTAGTCCAAGGGAAAGTGCATACGCTCAATGATATTTTGGCCAAACTTTCTGATGTTAGGTTAGATTTGATCGCCCCAAGTCCACAATTTAGCTCCAATATATCGGTGGAGTAGACATGTAATACATGCACGAATGGATATCCAACTCTGGTGTTTTACCTCTTGCGACCTTTCTCTCTCACACATGCTCCTCATGCACACACACATTCACATACACTCGCTCTCTACTTACCTTCCCACCAGCCCGTCTTTTCTTTCACTTTCCCTTCCTACCTCACTCTTGCTTTTGCACCCGACCATGCGTACACCCACACTTCCTCAAGGTCACACACTTGCACTTTCTACCTATATATGCTGAAATGGGATTATTTTAGCATTGGGCCCCTAGACACGACTACAGCCTTTGATGGTTAATTTCATCATGCATTCTCATTGGATGCGATATTCCATTTTGCATATATTCATGTTAACTCCTAGATGACATAGAAGCACAAAAATCAGAGTCATATGAGTACTCAAAACTTCATAGCAAATGACTTGCTGCTAAGCCAATGGATCTATAGTGGGACTAAAAGTAGACTATGGAAGCTACCGTATGTGGCCTTTGGACTATAGTTAAATGAAGTGAGATAACATCAATGGCATGTGATTTTTCCTTCATGTTGTTCACATGTTTTGCCACCTGTTTTCCTTCTTTAATCAATCGACCTTGAGAATACATGCTTAAATACGCGTGCGTCTGAACCTATTACTTTACACAACAGTTCCATGTGGATTCATTTCAACTTACTTTAGACTGTCAAAGAAACTCCCATCCCCATAAAGGACTTTTGCACCCATGGTTACTGTTATTCAGACCTTATCACAACCAAAAAAACATCCGAGATCATAAAACTTAGAACCATATATGCATAAATTGTTGTAGAAGGGGAATTCACTTATCTTCATTGGTTTGCCAATAACAATCCACATCTGATATACATTTATTAATATACTAATCTCAACAGATGTGTGAAATCCCAGCAATCTCTTACATATTTTGGCATATATGTATCAGATATGATCCCAAATCATTCCCTAAACTTGCAACTTGCATTACTTCAAGGCCATGGCAAATTTCTACACAAACAAACTTCACATACATTCGAAGATCACCTCATTTGTTTCTTTAATACCGTTAAACTTCAATCCCATACTTCAGCCACGTATATGTGTGTATGAGTTCGAGAATTTACCTTTGCATGAGCAACGACCATTGGAACATTCAAGCTGCACATCCTAGGACATCCCCCACACCATAGCGATAGGCTTCTAGCCTAACGAGAGCAAAAATGAGCGATCGCCTCTTCTCGACAGCCCTTGAGAGAGCAGATGTGACTTGAAATGGACACGTACAGGTCTCTGAATATGCTTATCGGGATGCGAACAGTGGATACATCATTCATCCACTCAACTGTAGGGTCGACATACATCGGACAGCCACATGACCCACCATAATCCTCATCATATTCTATTTTCAGTATCCTAAACTTCAATCTTTTGGAGAAGGGGCATAAGGGAAGGTGAGAACCCTCGAAGCACTAGAGAAGGACCAATAATCTTTTCATGGGAGCTAACCCAAAGTTCAGCATCCCCGATTCATCACCCGCAGACTCAAACTACTGGCTGTCGTCCCTGTTGAGATTCCAGATATAGCGAAGAACTTGGAACTTCCTTTTTTGCTTCATTACAAGGATCACTGTAACAGAGCAGATTTCCCAGCAGGAGAATCACTTGCAACTTATGCTTTATGCCACTTTATGCCATTGGCGGGGAAAATAAGCTATTGGAACGAAGCAGCACTAGTAGCTCCCATATGCGCACGATGGTAGAACTTTACTCCAACATCATATACTCCCATTTGGGTTCTGTATCATTGATTTCAGTTTCACATTACTTGTCATTATGCTTAGCCTGAGCCTCCGATGAAAAAATGGACACGCCCACCATGCCCTGGTTGAGAGGCCTCTCCCCTTTATCTTCCTCCCTTTTTTGCCTGTGACAGAGCAGAGCTTTTTCCTTCAGAAACTGGACCGAAGAAGAAAAAAATAGCGAAGAGACCCGCTCATGAGAGCATCTTGTGCTACCCTTCCGATAGAGGCTTTTATGAATTCTCCTGTTTTATCCTCCTACATATGGTTGCCTTCTCCATCGATGAAGCCACAACTACATACGAACATCAGCGCTTGATTTTCTTCATGCAACAGGGATGGATATTACCCTCAAAACGAGGTCCCCGTGTGTGAATCTATCCACTTAGTGCTCTTCATCCTCCACTCTTCCAGCATCAATTCATGCGAGCACCTCTTCCTACTGTGTCCTCGAAGAAACGAACAAAAGAGAGATGTTGCTGCTACCCTCCATCTTTCCTCCATCCACAAAAAATGCACCTCCCATCGACTATGTCGTCCTCCAAGATTTCCCTTTTAGACTGCCCTCCTCAGAGAATACGATATGCACTCCACCATGGACATCAAACAGAAGTGATCATCTCCCCAGCTAATGAGAGCCAACCCCCTTCTTCAGTCGCTCCTCCACACAAGCTGGCGAAGAGAGATCCAAAAAACGCGAAGCCTTCTTCTATATGAAGAAAAATGCATCCCCCCTTTTTCCGTTTCTTTCTGTCAGAACAACGGGGAGGCAAAGAACAAAACCCCCCTTTTCTGTTTTTTTTCTATCAGAACAACGGGGAGGCAGAGAACAAAACCCCCCCCCCTTTACTCCATCCCTTTTTCAGAGCTGACAAGAAATAGAATGCAACAGAATTTTGGGTACATTATATCTAATAAGAGGGTAACAATGATAGAAAGCAGTCTTCCCATAGGGTCGTTAAAAAATATAGCCGCTATACCAAGTCTATCCTTCGTTTTTGGCAGAAATACCTCATCTCGTGTCATGTTACCAGTATTGCTGTGGTGTCTCCTGTGACTTCATGAGCAATCACTGAGACTCCCGTCAAAACACAACCTTGCACTATCCAGTATAGAATCCAGGCAATCCATCCAACGGGACCTAGCTAGTTATAAAACTAGTAGCATATAGCAGGCTCCCTGATATCAATAGATCCAAAAGCAAGTGTGCAGATGCCTTTACAATGGATCTATTGAAGCAAGGCGGAGGAATCACCTTCTTCAGCTCAGCCAGTGTAAACGGAGGCTTTGAATGAGGTGCTCTTTCATATGATTCCCCACCCATCAGCTTATGTGACACAGATGATGTTGAATGAGGTTCCCGGTCTCGAATATCCCCATCAATAGACGAAGATCTTCCTCCTGCACCCATCTTTCCTTTTGGTTCCTTCAATCCCCAATTTGCTCATTCCTCCACCATCCTTCAATGCAGTCACCACTCCATCACATCTCCAATATATTCTGCAATCTGAACATGCTCTCTGACCAAGAAGTCATTGGGTAGCCTCAAATACTTCCCATCAATCATCTAATCACTCTTCAAGTACCTGAAATCAAACGCATTTTCCTGCCAAATAGAACCACATTAGTGCATTAAAACCAACCATTTTCTGAGCTAACAGGCCCTGATTCCTACTTCCAACCCCTCCCTTTACCAATCTGCCTAGCCACATCCTTCACCCTCCCGGCCCCATCCATCTTCATACCCTCAACCCTCCCTTCCCATTCCATTCTAACCTCCCATTGCCCCTCTTTTGCTTTTCCATAACAAAATCCCACTTTTCGTTCTTTTCTGGTGCTTGTTCTGGTGGAATTGGTTGCTGCTCAGATGTTCTCTTCCAGTTGTTGCAACTCTATTCTCATGGTGTCCTCTATGTTCAAAGTTTTGGCTGTAGCTCTCCGAGACGGAGAGCACATTAGGTGGTGGGCAACTGTTGAGCCCATAAAAGTCATGTTGGTCAAAGTCAATGGTTCAAAGTCAACTGGTCAAAGTCAACAAGGTCAAGGTCAAAGTCAACAGGTGCAAAGTCAAAGTGTGTAAGTGCAGGTGTCAAAGTGCACAGGTAGTGCACAATGAATTGTCCACAAAGGGTAAATCGGAGAAAGTGGATTGCAGGTTGCAGAGGTATTTTCTCTAATTTCCCTAAGGTTCAGAGTGTGTTTTAAAGTATTTTTGGAAGGTTTAGGTGAACCCCCCCTTAGGTGCAAAAGTGAGGACTTAAAGGAAAATGTGAAGGTATGTGAAGCGGCAACGTACGCACAGGTGAAAGTATGGCCCCCCATTAAAATTTTGGGTTTTAGTCTAAAGTCACTAGAGGACAAAACAGTGAGTCGTTGGCTGCCACTTGAAAAGACAATCTTGGGACATCAAAGTGAGCACCAAGATGCTATTTCAATTAGGAGCATACGTGATCGGCACACTCAAATCAAGGCAAGGGCCATTCTTGGACCAATCTTAGAGTAAGCAAGAGAGCATAGTCTAAGGAAGCAAGGGAGAGAAGTGCAAGAGTCACCAGTGTGCGACGCAGAGAAGTGGAAGTGAAGGAGTGCGTAGGGAGTGCCTAAGGGATTGTGCAGAGAGTGCTAAACTAGTCCCCCCAAGTATCTCAAGGTCCCATTGCAGTGGGCGCATGCCGACAGAATGTATTCACTCCTCCCCCTTTGTGGAAGCTTGGTGCAAGGTGTGCACAAGGATAAACTTGAAGCAGGTGGAGGTCTGGTGCAGAGGAGGTCGGCGGCAAGAAGACTTTGGGATATTGGGTATTTTGTAATTGGGCACTCTGTGGAATTGTGCACAGAGAGGTATTGGCTTGTCTTGTACTTCAAACATTGTAAATTTCTTACTGTAATCAATCGGCAGAAGCTTCCAGGTGTATTATCTCTTCTTGTTTCTTCCCTTTTCTCCTACAAACCCTCAAACTCCTTCTTGTCTAAGAATCCAAAAATTAGCAGGTAGATACTTCTAAAGCTCCTCAAGCTCAAGGACTCCTTGGCTTGCACAAAATGGAGCTAGAAAAATATGAAATGGTATTTACAATGGTGTTTAGTGATTAAAATCACTATTTGTGTAGGGATTTTCTCTGTTGATTTGTCATACACATCTTTGAGCTCTCTACTTGCTCCTTCTTCTTGTGTGCTCAACTCCTTGATGTCTGAAAAATTTTGATGGCCTACTTGCCGGATCGTTGGCTACTGTGTCTACTTGTGCTATCTCTTCGTTCCGACCCTGTTTGTCTTGTGGCTCCTTCGGTTCCCTGACTGCTGCCAACGGTCCCTCAAAGTACTCGGCTAGCCCTGCACGTTGCCATATGGTCTGAAGATCTTGTGTGTTTTGGAGAGTCTCAAACTCCTTGGAGAAGAATTGGAATCGGACCCACGATCTGTCATACTCGCACTTGGACTCCCAAATATACTTAGCCTCCCCTAATGGACCTGGCATGCCATTGAACCAATGAGAATCGGCATGGACTCTCTCCGTGATCCCTGTGGGAGGATCCAGTACAGGTATTTGCTGGAGGTGTTGCAGCTCTACAGGTCATTCAGTTGGTGGCACATCAATAGGTAGACTGTCCACATCAATCCCTGCAGTACTTACTCCTGCCTGTGAGCTTGAGCCTGCTGCTTCTGCCATGAGACTACGTGTAGCTAGTGATGCTTATCTGCTAGAAGAAGAGAGGCACATTAGCATTGCATAGGAAACAAGATGTTATGGTGTTCCCTCCACAATATGAACATGACATTCCAAGTGGTTAATGGTTAGTGGGTGAGATGTTTGTGATGTGTGTGAATGTTGGTTAGTAGGTTAGTGTTCATCCTAGATGCATATTTTTGGGTGTGCAATGTACTCAGAATGCTCCTACATAAGAGTGGATGGATTTACAAGAGTGGGTCAGGGGGTTTGATACGAGGTTTAAGTTTCCAAGTTTTGATTGTGGAATCGTAGCTTTTACTGGTGATAACATGTTGGATTTGGGACCTTTTGGTACCCATTTCTCGACATTCCTATGTGTGACCGAGGATGTAATAGTGTTGAGTGTAGGTGTTTGCCCTGTGATTTTTGCCAAGGGTGCTTGTGGATGTTGATTCAATCTTGTGAATGGAGGTGCAGCTATTTGAGCTCGTAAGCAGGTCTTGGGCACCCATATCCGTCTATCATTTGGAATAGCCTTCATTGACCGCTTTGGGACCCAAATAGAAATGATTTGTCTAGATGGATGCCTAGGATACTCCTGCGTTGTAATCCTCGACACTGTAGCTCGTTTGGTGCATCTTTGGGATCCAGACTCCAAAGCTGAGGGTTGTTCACCCTTGCGTACCCAGATCTGCTTCATGCCATGAGGTACTCTAGATTGTACAGGTTGGTGCTCATGCCTCTTGATCAGTGGCCTCCCTTGTGTCGTGTGTTGCCCAACTTGCTTTCCTCGAATCCTCTTTGGAAAAGAAAGGAACTCCTCTTTGACTGCTGCACTTTTGTCAAGAGTGACAATCTTCTGCACCATAGAACTTTGGACAAGAATAGCATCGTTATCTTCATGTGGGTTCCTCGAGGGACCAGGATTTGGTGCCTTTTCTAGTGGCATGAGTGATTGATTTCCTAATTCAAACATGATGCAGTTTTGGCCTACCCAAGCCTGAAGAAGTCCACTTCTTAGGTTGAGGTTGACTGCATGATCATAGATCCAGTCTTGGCCCAAGACAAGAGGCTCGGTAAGATCCTCGTCTTCACATACTAGCACTTGACTGCCATTAGAACCTCTTGAATGTAGAGGGGAAGTTCCACCTCACCCATGCAAGGGGTTTCCACACCTCCCAATCCTATGAGATATGCCTCTATAGGATTGACCTTCAATTGCAATTCTTGGCAGTAAGAAAGTCGAACTGCACTAATTGCTACTCCGGAGTCAATTAAGGCTCTCACAATCCTTGCACTCTCTCCTTGTCCTACTTCTAGGGTCACAAAAGGTTGTCGATCGACTATCCTATGGGAACATTCACCTGAAGCCTCGCACATGGCCATGTGATAACCTAGGGATTCTTGAATGTTAGGCCTAGGTTGATCTCTACCCAGTATCCTCAATTTCATTCGTCGGATGCATTCTAAAGCTTCTGCCTGTGCTTCTTCTCGAATTCGCTTTTCCTCTTCTTTACGTTTCTTTGCAGTATTGAGTCGATTTAACATCTCCTCCGTGAGGGGTTCTTGATATAACTTGACTCTGCATGCACTTATGTAACTTGGTAGAATATTTCCCTGTAGAGTGGCTAGTTGAACTGCTCCACTTGTGGAGATCCTATTGATAATCATTGGTCCATAGCCTCTCTTCTCTAATTTCCGTGCATAATGTTTCAATGTGTAAACTAGGACTAGGTCTCCTACTTTCAAGCCCTTATCCTTCACGTGTGCATCGAAATATGCCTTTTACCTCTTCTTGGCTGCATAAATTCCTGCTGCAGTCGTCAATCGTGTTTCACCTAATTATTCAAGATCGAAGATTCTCGAGGATAGCTCATGGCCTGTCCAGTCATGCTCTTGTGCTACTTTCAATGTAGGTATCAAAATGTCTAATGGTAGCACTGCATTTTGGCTGAAAACCATATGAAGGGGTGTGGCTTGGAGTACCGTTTTATAGGCAACTCTGTAAGCCCAAACAACATGGTGTAGCTATTTGTCCCAATTAGAGCATTTATTATTAACCAATTTTTTCAATACATTGCATAAAATCTTATTTGTGCTCTCAGCCTATCCATTAGCTTGTGGATGATAGGGGGCAGACTTCTTATGTATCACCAAGAATTCTTGGAGAAGTTTTTCTATGACTTCATTCAAGAAGTGTGTGCCTCTATCACTCACTAACTCTATTGGCAATCTGTATCTAGTGAACACATTCTCAAATAAGAACTTTGTTGTCGTTTGAGCATCGTTCTTAGTTGTGGCTTTTACTTCTATCCACTTGGTTAGATAGTCTGTGGCCACAATGATGTATTCAGCATGTGAACCCTTGGCTGGGGGGTTAATCGGACCAACAAAGTGTATTCCCCATTTAAGAATGCACATTCACCCATCATAGGTTTCAATTGCATTTCATCTTTGCGTATAGGATACTGAGTTTGCTGACAAACATCATACCTCTTGATGCAGGTATGTGCATCCATGTGAAGGGTTGGCCACCAAAGACCTACAAATAATATTGCCTTGATCACCCGATCTGGTCCAAAGTGTCCTCCTGCTACACCTTGGTGAGCAGTCTCCAAGATCTTCAGATATTCACTCTCGTGGACACACACACTCTAAGATACCCATCTTTTCCTCGTTTGTATAGATTATCTCCAATGAGAGTATAATCTAAAGCTTCTTGTTCTAAGCTCCTTTGTCTGGCCATTGTCATCTCCTGAGGGAATGTTTTCGTTCTCAGGAAGGCTACTAATGGTTCGCTCGAATCTGGCACTAAAGACACTTGATAAAGAGTGGCATGTTCCACCGGTGGTCTAGTGTTGTAGATTGGGCGTTCCTTGCACATCCTATAGACATTTGCTTCCATAGTTGGCCAGTGCACTCCGAGTCTCTTTAGTGTTTGTAAAGTTCTTTGTCTCGAGTAACGTTGCTCTAATGCATCTACATGTGCTAATTGCAACCATTTCACGTACTCATCCTCTTCCACACAACAAGCTAATACTCCTTGATCTGTGTGTTTTTACATACTCCCTGCCATGATATGGTACTTCTGGGCTTCTACTATCTCCTTATCTCGGGTGTTTGCTACTGGATGTTTAGGCCCATACGTCAATATTGGCACTAAGGACTTGGCCCACTGTGGTACAACTTCGAGATTAAACAGGTACGCATCAGGATGGTCATCTGATACCCCTTGTGGGGCCTCTTCGGATGTGATCCTTGAGAGGTGATCTGCTCTCAAATGAGTCTTGGCCTTCCTCACCACTACCTCAAAAGTCATATTCCATTAGTAAGAGGAACCATCTTACTAATCGGCCTGTATTGCATGGCTTGTATACCAAGTATAGTAGAGCTTGATGATCAGTAAAAAATTTAAACTTATTTGCAAGCAAATAGTGTCTAAACTTTTTAACCGCATATATCGTGCCTAATCCTTCTCTCTCAGTAGTGGTATAATTCCGTTCAGCTGCACTTAGCTGTCTACTAACATAGGCAATTGGAAGATCCAATATACCTTCACCCGTAGGTTGTGCAAGCACACACCCAATAGCATAATTGGATGCATCCACATGGACATGGAATGGCTTGTTCCAATCTGGTGTAGTCAAGATTGGTGCTGAACATAATCGTCATTTAAGCTCATTGAAAGATTTTTCACATTCATCAGTCCACTCAAAATTGGTCAATAGTCCATACAGAGGCTTTGCTATGATGGCATACATGTGTAGCTCTGCGATGGCTCTCACTTTCTCCATGACATCAATGCCCCATGAAAGCTTGTACTTCCTTGACATTCCTTGGCCTAGGTAGCTCTGCGATGGCTCTCACTTTCTCTTCGTCGGTGGACATGCCATTCTTTGACACTATGTGTCCTAGAATCTTGCCTTGCTTGACCATGAAAACACACTTTTCTAGGTTGAAGCTGACTTGATATCCTCTACATTTGTCAAAGATTTTCCTGAGTTCCAGTATATGGGTCTGTCTTATGTTGGAATGAGCACAAAGATCATCAACATAGACTTCCAAGTTCTTCCTCAAGAACTCGTTAAATACATGGCACATCAGTCTTTGGAAGGTTGTAGGCGCATTGGTTAGACCAAATGGCATTACTCGAAAAGCAAATATGCCCCATTCTGTGGCAAAAGCCGTCTTATGCTGATCTTATGGAGCAATGGCTACTTGATTGTAGCTAGAAAATCCATCAAGGAAGCTCTGCACCTCCTTGCCTGCTACTTTTTCTAGTAGATGCTCAGTGATAGGAAGCGGATAGTTATCTCTGATAGTGGCTGCATTAACCTTCTTCAAGTTAATGCATACTCATAATTTGCCATTCTTCTTGCCAGCACCACTACAATGGGGGATACCCATTCAGTGTGCTCGATTTCATAGATATATCCAACTTCCACCAAGCGATCTATCTCTTCCTTGATCTTGGTAGCATAATTGTCATTGTATGTGTATGGCTTTTGTTTAGAGGGTTTGGCATCTGAGGTCATGGGGATCGTGTGTGAGCATATGTCAGGGTCTACACCTTTCAGGTCCTTGCAACTCCATGCAAACACATCCCTATATTCTCGTAGTAAGGTTATCATCTCCTGCTCCTCATCTTCACTTAAGTCATGTCCTATGTATGTGCATCGCTCCTCTCCTTCTTCTATGGCTACCACTATTTTCTTGGTGGTTTCCTTGTTATCATAGGCCTCTCCTGCTTGTGCATCGCGTTTTGGCATTCTTATGATGACTCTCCTGTCTTCTATTTCATACTTCTTAAAGTTTTTTGGGACCTCAAACAAGGATTCTTCCTCCTCTGGTGAGACTTCTCTCTTCCGTCTCTTCTTTCCTTCACTCTTGGCGGTCACTTGGGTGGTTAACCTCAAATTATTTGTGAGCTCTTCATGTCTCTGAGGATGAACTTCTACTTCATAAAATTACTCTTCATCTGATGCAAAAGGTGGGTCCATAATGATTGACTCTAAGTCGGAGTCACTTGCGTCCTCAAATGCATTAGAGCTAGGTTCGCATTCTTTTCAGACTGCATCTCCCATGATTGGCTCTATGGAGAAGACTGAAATGTCATAGCCATCGTCATCACAGTGGGGTGTCCATTGTTCTTCATTGATGGCTACATCCATTATTGCTAAAATTTCTACCCAACCGTGAGGTTCAAATTCTTCGTCATGAAATACTACAGGTGCATAGGTTGGGTCTTGTACTGATCTATGGGTTTCCTTTGCACCTATCTCTCTGGCTTTTTCTCTCTTCTCTTCTTCTACTGCCACTTTACACATCCACAAGTGAGTGTCTTGATGCATCCATGAAGATCCTGATCCTATGGAATGCATTGACTCCGTATCATCTGTGGCTCTATGAATGGGATTCCATTGAATGGGGGGCACGACTCTATGAGAGAAATCCTTGAGATTGACTTTTGTTGTAACACACAAGTGTTGCAAATATAAGGCATTGGTTCCCCAATCTTGCACTATTTGCAATTGTCTCAAGAATGGTCTTCCTAGGATCATCTCATATGCTCGATTCTTGCTAAAGTCATATATAGCAAATGTGTGTTCAAACTCTACCCCACAAGTGGTGAGAGTTATCCCTTCTAGTAGTCCTAAAGGTCTCTCAATGTGACCAACGGCCATTTGCAACTTCATTCTCGTTGGTCTGAGTGCTGGCTTGCCCCATCGCTTCCATAGGGAAGTGGTAGCAATTGCAACTCCTCCACCTGAGTCTAGAATTGCCTTGGTTGTGATGAGTGATAGGGAGATAGGTGTTTCCTTCTTCTCCTTCACTCATGTCTCCTATCTTGTCCAAGGGTATTTTTGGCACCGTTCTATGAGATCCTACCTGAGAACGAGGTTTTGCTATGTTTGGCACTTGCTTGGCTACATGTTTCCACAATTCAGGCTTAACCTTTCGTAGCTCTTCTAAAGTGAGATTGCACTGCACTTTAGTATTCTTCACTACCTCTGTGTTCCTAGGTATGATTGAGTCTTCATTTCTTATCATGACCGTGGGTGCTCTCATACAAGTAGACTTTGCTTCCCATGGACCTGTGAACTGGGGTAGCTCCTGTAAGGAATTGGACTCAAAGTCCAATCTCTCTTGAGATTGGGCACTCTCGTGCTCTCTATAAATGGAAGGAAGGTCTTGTGGGAATTGATCCTGTGTGTCATCCACAAGTTCAATGGGAGGAGGAACTTCACTCTCTTTAGCCCATTTCTCTTCCTGAATCTCTCGCGAGAATTCTGGCGAGTATCGATTCATAGAAGAAGAGGTTTCCAGTTCAGTGGAGTTAGGCACATAAGCTTCCTTGGGAGGAATGCTTATTCTATCACTTGCCCTCTCCTTAGCCTGCGAGTTGGCCCCTTTTCTAGAATTTGCAATTATCGTCTCCAATCTATCTAAAAGACCATCAAAATGCAATGGTGTTCTAGTGGAGCTAGAGCAATTGAAGAGGCGACTGGCCTCAAACATGGCTTGAGCCAATTCCACCATCTTGGCACACAACTTGGTTCGTTCAAGCTCTAGGGTAACATCTTTCGTGATTCGTTACATTTGGCCCTTCCTGAATCCTGGCCTGATATGCTCTAAGCATCATATCTATATCCTCGGGAGTGGGATCTGCTAAGACTGATCCTACGCGAGGTGGTGGGTGGGTTACGTGTGGTGGGTTAGAAGGTTGAGGAATGGAAGGTGATGGGGATGGTAGTGGGAGTGATGTGTGAGAGTGCGTTTGAGATGTGATTTCTAGATCTTGGCTTTGGTCTCTCGTAGGCTTTCCTCGAGTTTGCTCATCTTTCGTGCCCATTGCCTTTTCATACGTTCACGGCTATCTCTCCAAGCTCTTGTTCTCTTCTTATTCTAGCTCTAAGTCTCGCTAACCTCCGCATTCTTCTCCTGGCCTAAGTCTTGGTCTTGCTTAAGTGCCTGAGCTCTCATGATGACTTGCACTAGGGCTGTGGAAGTCACACTTCTCGTGGAGTCTACCACTAGCCGAATGATATTGATAGGAGCGATTTTTGGCATATTGGCGGGGTTCTTGGGACACTCTCGTAACAAATGCTCCTTTCCACAATCTGGACAAAAGCCTTGAATTGTCACAGATTGGGTTTGTGTGGGTGTAGGTAGAGGGCAATCATGAATGAGGTGATCTCCCTGACATCGGAAGCATGGTCCTCTAGGAAATGGAGGTCTTATCTGCCTAGGTTGAGGTCTAGAGTTGGGGTTTGTGTACATGACATTTGCATATTTTGGCTCCCAACTGAACTCACTCGGTTCTTCATAATAGTATGACTCATTATGCTCATTGCATGTAGTAAGCCTGTGGGCTATCAATATGGGTAGAGTCAAAACTATGATCACTTGGATCACTTTTTGAAAGCGACGGTGTCATTGGCACTAAAGCTCTATTTAAATTTTCTTATGCGGCTGCATACTTCACTGGGATCACATTGGTGGGGGGAGGGGGTTGCTTCACTAGGACTGGTTTTGGTCTTTGCTGCCCTGGATAGGATGATTGATAGGATGGTTGGAGCCTACCATACTACTATTGTGGGTACTGATTCTGGTATTTTCCTTGTTGTGGATATGGCTGCGGATAATTTTGTCTAATAGCTTGTTTGTTATATGGGCAGTCTTGTGTAGTTTGGTTGGTGTATCTAATGGTGCAGTATTGGTTGTTAGGGTTCACTTGGGGTTGAGCCATGATTGGGCACACATTAGACATATGGTCTCCTCCACAGGTGTAGCATTGTTTTCTTGGGGCAAACCTAGGAATCTGCTTACTCGAGACACCTAATTTCTGAGCTACCTTTTCTGTTAGATCCTCAATTGATGTGGATTGTGAGGAAGCGAGGCTTGTAGAAGTATCTGAATCTTTATAGATCTTTGAGAGCTCTAATTCCTCCCCTAGATTGTCCTCAATGTCTATGCACATGCATACACACTCTTCTATGGATCTAGGGTGCGTCAAGTACACGTATGATCTCAATTTGGTACTTAACAATCCGTCTAGAAATAAGGCCACTTGTTTGGTCGAAGTGGGTAACTCTGGAGCAGGGCATCTTTCTAGGTATTGCCTAAACCTTCTTCTTGCGAGCCTCACTATCTCTTGAGGTGTTTGCTTAAAGTTGTATATCAAGGAGGACGTGTTATGCCTGATGCCACTTTTGGAAAACTCAGTGATGAAGGCTTCAAGAAGTTGGTCTATACTTCTGTACTGATCTTGGTGAAGTGGTTGAAACCAAGTCAATGCAGTGTTCCTGAGTGTTAGGCCAAAAGCATTGTATTGAGTGAACAAGTCTTCCACTTGTTCAGCTCTCAAAACTTGCCTAAACTCAGCTACATGGTCATATGGGTCTCCTGTGCCATCGAAGAAATTCTTCATGGACTTAACCAATTGTGTGGGTATTAAGGTTCTAAAGTGTTCTCTAGGCCTTGGCAAAGGGAATTCGTCTGTATTTCTTATATTCCTTGGATCCCTATGTCTCTCCCTGTCCATCCTATCAGTCTATGTCCTCGTTCTTTCTCTTCCAAGTGGATTAGCAAAGCTCACCTCGGGTCTATCTCTACTCCTCTCTCTCTGAGTTCCATGAGCCTGAGATGTTCCAGCTCCTTGGTGACCATAAGACATAGTGGTCGAGGTTGGGGAAAAACAAATTCTCCCTTCCAAGTGTATGCGTGTCTTCCATGCTCTGAGACCACAAAGATCCTCTCAAAAGCATCATCTAGGTAGGTCACTTTGCCTGGGATATCAGGATCTTTGAATTCATAGATGGTAAGTGCTCCCACTTCGTTAGACTTCTCAGGCTTATACCTCCAAAAAGCCTCATTTGTCTCTTGATTCACAAGCAAATCTATGCTCCTATTGTCCTGGGAAACCAACTCGGGAGTGATTATTCTCATCAGAACCGACTTGCCGCGAGGGGTTTTTGGCTCCTTTCCTAAGTTCCCTTGCTCTATGTCACCTAATTCAGGTTCAGAGATTATGTTTCCAAACTCATCCGTCCTTTGAGGTTGGCTGGTGACCACATACATTGTTCCTTCTTTATCTATGTCGAAACCATTTTTGAACTTGACTACACGATGTTCTAGTCCAATGGCCTGATCCGGGTTTTTAATTAGGACAACAAATCTTTTCAGGCCGTCCTCATAGATGCGTGCACCTAAGCGGTTGGTCCTGATGTATTCCAATTGAGTTTTGTAGGGACCCTCAGGTCTTTCTAGGTATGCCACTCCTGAGCTACCTACACGTCTTTCCATTTTATAAGACATCTTAGAGTCATTAGTTTTTGAGTCTAGCGCGTAGGGGTAGTCACTCAACTATTGAGCCCAAGATCTGGTGGTATGGTTGACACTAGCCTCGAATGATCTAATACTTTGACAGTCTCTCCCTAGGTGTCTTCCTGATCTAAGGTTCATATGCCCTTCCAATTAACCCAATGATCCTTGTACAACCATGTTGTTGATTCTTTGATACCAATCACTTGTTCCTTTTGAGTTTCTTTGTATGTGTTTTCTTGTCTTTAATTAAGCATCGTGAGGAGCACTTAAGTGTGTCGTAATTGATGTTTTTCGTCCACTTAGTTTAAGTTCTTTTCCCTTAAATTGTCCTTTGACTGCAATCTAACCTATTCTTGGACTTGGGAAATTAGAGGCTCTTAGAACTTGAGTATTCCTATCATACCCCTAGTCAATCAAGACAACTACTCGCACTTAGCCTAAGCTAAGAATGGACTGAGGGGGTTAAGAGATGTTCCAACCTCAAGTCATTTCTCCTTGCTATGTTTGTCTACCCAAGAAGTGTGTTCCCAAGCCTGCACACAATGGCACTTGTTTTGCTGTCTCCAAAAGCTCTTAATGATCCTGTAAAAATTCCAAGTTTAGCTCCACTTTTTACCTTCAATTGATAGACATTTTAGTTCAGACACTTTTAATGAACCTTTTTTTTTTCCCCTTTTCTATTGCCAAAAAGTTTCCTCTAGAGCTCTCTTGGTGTACCTACCCCTTAGGGTTTAGGGGGTTAAAACAGACAATCAGGACCTTTAAGGAGTTTAGTGCATTTTTCTAAGGCCTTTGTAAGTGTATGAGTAATTGAGTATGCAAATATGCCCAAAATTTAGCCTAAATTTTCAAAAAAATTACCCCCTTAATTTTTGCCGAAAAGACCTGTCTATCGCGATAGACGGTGTCTGTCGCGATAGACGGTGTCTATCGCGATAGACACTAGCTGTCGTGTGGGGCTGTCTGTCACGAAAGATGGTGTCTGTCGTGATAGACGAGGTCTATCGTGGGGTCCTGTCTGTCGCGATAGACGTTGTCTATCGCAATAGATGCTATTTCTCGTCTGTCATGGGCCTGTCTTTCGCGATAGACGGTGTCTATCACGATAGACAAGGTCTATCATCCGTCGTGGTTTGGTCTTTCACGATAGACGATGTCTGTCGCGATAGACTGAGTCTGTCGTCTATCGTGGTTTTGGTCTGTCACGATAGACGGTGTCTGTCGTGATAGACGGTCTCTATCATGGGCTCCTATCTATCGCGATAGACGGGTGTCTGTCGCGATAGATGAGTGTCTGTCGTCTGTCGTGGGCCTATCTATCGTGATAGACGGTGTCTGTCGCGATAGACGAGGTCTGTCGTGGGGTGCTATCTGTCGCAATAGACGTTGTCTGTTGCGATAGACGAGGTCTGTCATGGGGTGTTGTTTGTCGCGATAGATGGGTGTCTATCGCGATAGACGTTGTGTGTCGCGATAGACTGTGTCTATCGCGATAGACTATGTCTGTCGCGATAGACTGAAAAAAACGCAATTTTTTTAGAATTTTTTAGTGATTTGGAGTGCTCTCATGGTGTAGGTTATCGTGCCAAACATGCATTAAAAAAATATTAAGTTTTTCTGTCTGTCGCGATAGACAGAGGTCATCGTCTCGGGACCTGTGCAGAGTTCTATCGTACCTGCGCAAGCTGCTGATCCTGCAGCAAAAGCTCAAAAACACACAAAAACTGATAGCAAGCTCTCCCTATGACTCCAATGTCTCAACTCTACGTCTTACCATCACACGCTCATCCTCGAATCTCTTTCCCTGGCAAGGGTGCCAAATTTGGTGTCACTCTAGCACAATGGCAAGTACCAACGTGAGGAGATCCACCTCATCATTATCAATCCGTGGAGACGTGAGGACTAGTATGAAGACTATGAGCAAGTGATGGCACAAGTATGTGAGTGAGAAGCACACAAACATGCACACACATACACACACACGTGCACACAAGGCAAGAAGAAGGAGAGGAACAATGGAGTTCTTTGCATTAGTCAAAAAGTCTCTTACATAAGCTCAATTCACAAACAATCTAACCCCAAAAATGAGCTCTCTAGCTCTTTTTATAGTTTTTTGACTAGCTTTGGCCTTGTCCAGACCTAGTGTTCGGCCTAGTTAAAAATTAGGTTCTAGAGCCTATTTGAGGGCTCAAACGGAGTCTAAAAATTATGAAAATTGGTATGCAGCTACTTCTAATACTCCTCAAGCTCGAGGACTCCTCGACTTGAACAAAATGGAGTCTATTCTACCAAAAACAGAATTTACAATGTTTGTGTAGTGATTAAAATCACTTGTGTTGTGAATAGTCCATGGAAAAAAATGATTAGGCCTTGTTGCCATATTGTGCATGACTGCTCCTTTGTGCTGGTATGCTCTTCATATGACTTGTATGCCAACACCCTTTCTCTCCCTTAGTGTCAAAATTGGCTAGCCTTGCACCTAAAAATGATGAATGCAATAAATTCCTGACGAACAATAGCGCACTATCACCGAAGATCACCGAATTGTCACCGCAAAGCACCGAATTGTCACCGGAGATCACTGAATCGTCATCGGAGATCACCAAATTGTCACCGGGTAGCACCGAAGTACAAGCAAAAACTAACATACTATCTTTAGAAAGTATTGGACTATCATCGAACGCACTGGATTATCGGTGCACTCTACCGAACTACTTCTACACAGCACCGAATTGCCATCGAAATTGCCACTGGCTTGCTAGATTGGGCCTTTTGCAACTGAACTTGATTGTTCTTTGTTTCTACCACCAGAGGGTGTTTCTAACAAATTCGGAACTACCCAAGGATGTGGATCACTTCGGTATTTGGGATACGATTCATGGGAGCGTGTTACCGGTATATATCAAAGGATTCTTCATCGATCTTTAATCTTTTCTTCAACTGGCTACTCCATTTCCCACAGACGGCGCCAGTGTTAAATCAATGTTTAAAACTGTTTATCAAATCTGGGTTCTTGGGATGGTTAGGGGTCTGTAAAACAGAGGCCCTGTTTGTATTTTCCCAAATCTACAGATTCAATTATATGCTACTACACCAACTTAACGCCCTGAATTAGATTATTCTTCAACTACTTATGTGTTCTGCATATTGCAACATGCTTCACCGTAATACGTACGACTGCGCAACTTCGTCACTTTACCACAATGTCACTTAACTCAATACTTCATCAAAACTTAACACATTACTGAACTTAATTAACAGAGTGACAGAATACTCAGAGTATCAACAATGCGCGCTATGCTCCACTTCAAGCATTCACCCAGACTACAGTCCGGCGACGACATACCCTCTGTCTCATGCATGCTTCTTTTCATTAATAAAAAAGGCTACAATTGTTTGCACTATGCCCTTTCGGTATGCGTGCGACTTTTCAGGATTACATTCCGGCGGCTCACAACACCCTAGGGCTGGAGTGCAATATAGAACCAGAGGGCAATATAGTGTATATAGGGAAAGGATTGGAGTTCAAAAGAAGAATGCGAGCATTATGTGACTCCTACTTGAGCCTTGTCCACTTGCAGTGGAAGTAAGTATAAGTTTTAGGTATATACTAAAAATAAATATTTTATGTTCTATTTACATGAGTTTTTTTTTTTGTAGTGAGCATGATGAGAGGGATAAAACATATGTACTTAGTTCACATGAGACAAAATTTGGGACTGGGTGGTCGCATTATTGGTGTCTAAAAGAGATGCGAACACGTATGGCTCATCCTCGCGATAATGCACAACATGCATTGTTTTTATTTGTTATATTTATATGTGTAACTATATATATACACACACACATAATATACACATATATTTACATATACATTTATACAAATATTTATATACACACACGTATACACACAAACGTGCACGCACATTAGGTCACATGCATACATGTGTATGTGTGTATGTATATATATGTGGATATGTGTATGTGTCTTTATGTATGTATATGAGAGAGAGAAAGGAGTGCGACTGGAGGTACACACATACATGCATACACACACACATAAATGCACATTCACACACACACACATGCATGCAGACACACACATATACATGAATACACACATAGATACATACACATACACATACATAATCATATGTACACACACATAGATTCATATACACACATATAGATACACATCAGAACACACACCTACATATAGACACACATACACATGGTAAACACACACACACATATATATGTCTGTGTGTGTGTGTATATATATATATATATATATATATATATATATATATATATATATATATATATATATATATATATATATATATATATATTTATTTATTTATTTATTCATTCATTTATTTATACATACATACATACATACATACACACACACTCACACACACACTCACACACACACACACACATATATATATATATGTGTGTGTGTGTGTGTGTGTGTTTGTGTGTGTGTGACTGTGTGTATGTATGTATGTATGTATGCATATGAATATATATATATATATATATATATATATATATATATATATATATATATATATATATATATATATATATATATATATATATATATATATATATATATATATATATATATATATATATATATATATATATATATATATATATAGGAGTTAGACGTTTGCGGAAACACGCGAACAACACAAGGAAGAAGAAGAAGAAGCTTGGAGCACAACACACAAAACTGAATGTATTACCACTAGAATGTACAAAGATAAGTAACCCGTTAGGGCTATAGTCGTACATACAAGCTGGGGGAGAAAACCCCCTAAAGAGGGAAAAAAATGCCTCGGTGGTCCTAGAGTGTTCACACACATCACTACCTAAATATATCAACAAATCCCCCCTGGGAATGATGCGGTGAACAAGGAGCTGGCACTCATGTATAAGGAAGTGTCAATCTATGTGGAATCAATCCACAAAAGGAAGTAAGCCTAAAGCTTTGCAAAAAACTTCAAACTTCTCCCTAGGCAGAGCCTTCATGAGAAGGTCTACAATGTTCTCCTACATGGGCACATATGCCAAGCTGATCTCTCTAGTAGAGAACCTCTCCCTGTCATAATGATAAGGCACCTCAATGTGCTTAGTGCAAGCATAGAACATAGGGTTCCTCGAAACTTCCAATGTGCTCTGACTATCAGTGAAGATAGTGGTTGCAGAAGATTGACCAATACCCAAATCAACCATAAGGCATCTGAGAAACACACACTCAACAGTTGTTGTGAAGGTTGCCCTATACTCAGGCTCACAACTGGAAGTGGCCACAATAGGCTGCTTCTTGCTCAACCATGATATGCATGAGCTACCAAGCATGAAGCAAAAACCACTGTGGACACATGAGTGTCATAGCAACCAGCCCAATCACTATCAGAAAAAGCATGCAAATGTGGTGGTAGTGATCCCCCCTTGGGATAAAACAATCCAAGTACGCGGGTATAACTCAAGTAGCGAAAGATGCGCTTAATTGTCTGCCAATGCTTGAGACTTGGGCAATGCATAACCTAAGATAGCAAACTGAATATATGGCCCAGTAATCCATAAGTAAATCAAGCATCCAACAGCCTGCTCATAGAGAACAACATCAAATGCATCTCCAGCATCATGAAGACTCAAACATAAACTGTCTCCATAGGAGTGGCAATAGGCTTACAATCTTCAAGGCCAAAACATTGCAATAATGTGTCAATATATTTCGTTTGACACAAAGCCATTCCACCATTAACTTGCATAAACTGAATGCCCAAATAATGATGCAAATGCCCCAAATCAGACATCTCAAATGAGGCATGCAAATCAGCCTTAAAATTAGCAATATGCTTCTCGATAGGACCAGTGAGCAGCATGTCATCAACATAGACAACAATGATAAGAAGCACATCATTAGCATGCTTAACATATAAGGTACTATCAGTTGGACTATTCCCAAAACCATGTGCAATCAGATAGGCATGTATCTTTTCATATCAAGCACATGGTGCTTTCTTTAAACCATGTAATGCCTTCTTTAACCTACACACCTCGTTTTCATGACCTTTTTGCATAAAGCCACGGGGCTGAAAAACATACACTTCTTCATGCAAGTCACCATTCAGAAATACAATTTTAATATCCAATTGATGTACATTCCAACCATGATGGGCTGCAAGTGCACAGATGCTATGAATAGTAGTCATATGGCATGTAGGTGCAAATGTCTCATCAAAATCAATGCCTCTTCCCTGCGCATAGCACTTTGCAACAAGCCTAGCCTTATACTTGTCAACTATTCCATCAGGCTTATGCTTCAGCTTGTAAACCCACTTAGTGACAATGGCCTTCTTGCCAAGAGGCAAGTCACATACCAAGTACCACTCTTCGGATTGCATAGGAGCCATCCAATTTTCTAAATTTTGTGCTTCATCAAATGAAACAGGCTCATTCTCATCACAAAGACTAGGCGCAGCCATAACATAGCAATCTGATGCAAAAGAGGCATTATGAGAGCCTAAACAAGTACGATAACAGAGATGCATCTAATTTGATGTCATGCAAAGTTTGCACTAGCCATTTTGCATAGTTTTTGCCTGCTCAATATCAGCTCTCTTATCAACAAGTGCATCATGTAAATCTGCATCAAAAATGGAATGACTTGCATCATCACATGAAACCTGCAAAAGCTAAGAAGTTGCCTCATTAGGGCCACTACAACTATCCACCTCTAAAAAGAGGAAGCAAAGTATCATACATGTATTTGGAGCTAAGAGATGTCTCCTTAGTACATGAAAGTAAAGAGTGAATAGCATCTTGCACAAAAACAACATCGCGGCTAAACAAAATGCATTTAGTCTATGGATAATACAAACAATAGCCTTTGCTTTCAGAACTGTACCCAACAAAAATACATTTTATTGCTTTATCACCCAATTTTCTACGATGTTGTTTAGGCACTAATGCATATGCCAAACAACCAAAAACATACTGATGCACAATAGATGGCTTGCAACCATGCCAAGCCTCATATGGAGTGATAGACTACAGCGCTTTAGTGGGACACCTGTTAAGTACATATGTTGCACACATAACAGCCTCAAGCCAAAAATTATGTGGTAAAGCTTGACTCTTGACCCTACACCTCGCCATCTCCATGAGTGACATGTTCTTTTGTTTAGCAACTCCATTCTATTGAGGTGTATACGGCACTATAGACTGATGTTTTATCCCACGTTTAGCCAGAAACGCATTAAAATCAAAAGATATATATCCCTCTCCCGATTTGAACGGAGGGTGCCCATTTTACATGCTGACAAATTTTCAGCCAAAACCAGAAACTGTTTGAAGCACATAAACACTTTGGACTTTGCTTTCAATGGATATACCCATGCAATTCGTGGAAAATCATCAATGAAAGTCATGAAGTAAAGATAATTTCCAAAAGAGGATGTCTACATAGGACCATAGACATCACCATGAACAAGCTGCGAATTTTGAGTAGCTCGAACTGAACCATCTTTTGGAAAGGAGGAATGTTGCATTTTCCCCAAAATACAGCCTTCATATACATGTTTAACAGGTGCCTCAAGTTTGTGCAAAGAAGACACCATTTCAGATTTCAAGAAGCGTAGCGAACTAGCAAAATTCAGATGACCAAAGCCTGCATGCCAAAGCTTTGCATCTGACATGGAAAATCATCAATGAAAGTCATGAAGTAAAGATAATTTCCAAAAGACGATGTCTACATAGGACCATAGACATCACCATGAACAAGCTGCAAATTTTGACTAGCTCGAACTGAACCATCTTTTGGAAAGGAGGAATGTTGCATTTTCCCCAAAATACAGCCTTCATATACATGTTTAACAGGTGCCTCAAGTTTGTGCAAAGAAGACACCATTTCAGATTTCAAGAAGCGTAGCAAACTAGCAAAATTCAGATGACCAAAGCCTGCATGCCAAAGCTTTGCATCTGACATGGAAAATCATCAATGAAAGTCATGAAGTAAAGATAATTTCCAAAAGAGGATGTCTACATAGGACCATAGACATCACCATGAACAACCTGCAAATTTTGACTAGCT
>CM035442.1:59582253-59784753 GCA_020310875.1 Ceratopteris richardii
TGTGTATGTGTATATATATATGTGTGTGTGTGTGTGCACATCCTAATTCAGAAACCCTATTTCAAAAATCGTAATTTGGAAACACTAATTTTGATATTAGGGTTTTACAAACCCTATTTTAGAAACCCTAGTTCAACCTTTTTGCCATATGGTTGAAGTATATGTACACATTGCATATATTCCTCCCACCATCTACTAGAGAGATGTCTCTCCTCCCAACCTTATGCCTCTACATATAGCTACTCGAATCAACACTGACCATAATCTATATAAAGATACATACACATCATGTAGATACACATACATATATATAAAATGATGGAGTAGATACATATGCATCACACATACATGCCTACATGCATACATATTTACATGTACACATTTACATATATACACATACATATATACACATCACATATACATGCCTACATGCACACATGTATACTTATACACGCATACACAATTATGAACACACTTGCATATATTACACAAATGCATATGCATACATACATGTGTGCATACTAACACATGTATAAATATATCACACACATGCACACACATACATACATGAAACATACATATGTGCATACTAACACATGTATACATATAATACACATGAATCCACACACATATGCATATATACATGAAAAAAAAATTGTCCTAAAAAATAAAGCTAAGTATAAAATTTTAGCCATACCTCTGAACTTCATGTTATAACTTAAAAGAACATGATTTCGTCTCTCTGGTGGGATTCACCAATATTCTAGTTGAATAAAGGAGAATCTATTATCTGATACCCATTCAAATGATTCAAGTTATCGATTGATAACTAGAGTAGGATTTACTATCTAATCTACTCATATGTTTTCATTATTGTCATCATTTTGGTAAGACATCAATATAGTCTCATCTTCATTATCCTTATTGATTTCATTTATTTCTTCTATTGTTAAATAAGTGTTCTCATGAATGACATCATCTATTGATGGACTAATATGGATTTCTAGTAATTCCTCTTCATCATCTGTAGAATTGACATGCAGAGTATTATCCTCATCATCAAGAAGATTAGTATCATTGTCATGTACAACGATTCTAATTTGTCTTTGAGATGCTGATATATCAGTATCTGATGGTGAATCATCAAGAGGACTTTCTTCGATCTCTGTAACAATAAATTGTTCAAACAATGACCTACCTCCAGGTTGAACATGAGTGACTTGCCACCAAGGATGAGCATCAGGGTTTTTATAAAAAAATGTTTGTTCAATATGCCTAGGAAGAATATATGGTAGATTGCATTACCTTTGAAGAATCAATTTCCCAAAACCCAGATAATTCCTTTCTCAATGTGGAATTACTACCTTTGTATTCAGCTCAAAACTAGTCAACTTCCAAAATGATCTATCAAAACATATAAACACAAAAAACAATTATTAGGTGCTTAGAAAAATAATAAACTCTATCATAAAAAATATAAATTTTTTTTACCTGTTTGAATATACAAAATGATATTTCATAAATACCAACAATAGTTCCCACATAACCAAGTTTGCCATCTATAAGGTTCGTGTCTTTTGAGCTAGCACATGATAGTTGCTTGAAAGAAGCAACAATGCTATAATCCTCTGTTTTACATAAAGAATCAATAGCTTTGATTCTAATATGTTGTCCAAAAGCCATCATATTAGTGAACATTCGAGCTTGCAAAAGAAATTAATTTAGTAAAGAGAAACTAATATACATATATGTAAAAAATAGAATATTATTAAAATAAAATTACCTTTTGTTCACAACCTATGATTAACTCTTTATGCTCATCTAAGATTTCTTCATTATTTGCATTGGCATTGCAAATGAGTATATAGCCAATCTATGGAAGAAGATATATTTGTAAACTCATTATTATAAAGATTAGGTCTATATCTTTTGTTTCTCCATCTTTTACTTCAGAGATTTTGAAGTTATTGTTCGTACTCGCTAATGAATGCTTGCGTGCATTCGCTAAGACATGCTACAAAAGTAGAAACATCATTTTTTTCTAGTAATGTAAATAAAAATTGAACTCCCTTACCTGATAATACCTCATGTGTTATTTTTTAAGAAGACTAGTTGGTCCATGCAGGTGGAGCTTCTTAATGAACTCTTTCAAGGTACTCACTAACATAGTACATGCACTCCTCAAGCATCCAACCCTTTGCCATGGATCCTTGTAGTTTTTCTCTTTGTTGCACATAACCTTTTAATATTCCCATAAATTGCTCGACCCAAAACATCCATCGAGTGTTGACAACACCTGCAATCTCTATTTCATCCACAAGATGGGCTAATAAATGGACTTGAATATCAAAAAATGAAGTAGGAAGCTCTTTCTCTATCCACCATAATAGCTCCTTGCATTCACATTTCTTTTGTGGGATCGCGTTTTTATCAATCTCTTTTGATGTAATCCAATTATACACTTCATAAAAAAATTTATAAAGAATTTAATTCAAAAATAAAAGATATCAAATAGTCATATATGTTAAATATAAAAGTATCATAATTACCTTATAAGCGATCCAAGACGATAGATCACATCCCGTCCTCCTTTCGTTGTACATCCATTGATAACCAAAGGTAAAATGTGCTTCAAAACGTTATGCCAATCATGGGACTTTAACCCAGATAAGCTCTTATCATCCGTAGTAAACATGTTCTGGAAAGAGGCACCATACCCTGTAGAAGTCTGAATCAATTGAGTCCTATTGTTGATAGTCTGCATCTCTTTTGTCATAAGTACCCAAGGAGCAGGTGCATAAGTCATTTCCTATAGATGTCTATAAAAAATTAGCCATAACTTTGGTTTTGAGTTTTGGTCCTTCAAACCATTCCTTGACGCTATTTTGTCTTTTAATCCAAGAAGATGTTGCCATAATGAGAAACCAATATTCTTAAATATATGCATTGGATCAAGAAGATGATAGACCTTTAACTCTCTCCAATACTCCAAAGAATACCATATCGATATATTCTTTTTGAGTGCCAATTTTCCTTTACCTCTCTTTACATTCTCATTATCTTCATCATTGCTAAAGTTTTTGGATTCTGGATCTATGAGAGGTCCATCTGTCCAATTTTTATACCAATCCATAGGCATCATTGGTTTTGGACATTGACCTGTCTCAAGCTTTCCATTAAAATGTATCACTTCTCTTTTACATCTTAATGGATGATCATCAGGCAAGAATCATTGATATCAAAGATAAATATTTTTGTTGAGATTCTTACTATAAATTGATTTCAACCAATCATCACAATATGGACAAGCTTTATAACCCTTAGTAGATATTATTGCATCATGAAAATGATAAAAATATAATTAGATTAACTCACATATGTTTGTATGCATATTAAATAGAAAAATTACATCAAAACCTAAACAAACACCATATCCTAGAAAATCGTGAATAGTCCAAGTCACAATACCACAAACCATAATATATCTTTCATTGATGCTTTTTGATACATCAATGGCATTAATGTCTCTCCATAACTCTTGCAGATCGTCAATGAGAGGAGCAAGATAAATATTCATATCTTTAACTTGTCTTTTTTTTGGTATTAAAAGTGAAAGCATTAAATGTTCCTTTTTAATGCTAAGATATGGTAGAAGATTGTAGTTTATGACTACCACTAGCCACGTTGACCATTTAATAGATTTCATAGAAAGCAGATTGCCCCATCTAATGCAACTCCTAACTTTAGATTCTGTGGATTTTGTGCAAAATCAAGCCATGTAGAATCAATATGTTGAAAAGTTGCACTATCTACTAGAATTCTGATTATTCCATCAATACTTTTATGATCATGTCCCCATGTCAAAAGCTTTGATAATTTGGGGCTATGAAACACATGTCTAATTTGTGGAGCCAATGGAAAATGTATTAATACCTTTTTTGGGATTTTACCTTCTCGGTCCTTATATCAAAGAGATTGACATTTTGGACAGGTCAAAGAGTCTGCATATTCACCTCTATATAAAATACAATCATTAGGACATGAATGTATACACTGATAATCTATACCAAGGTTGTTGATTATCTTCTTCATTTCATCATGTAAGGTAGGAAGAATATTCTAACTTGGTAAAAACTTTTCAGATAATTACCTATAAGTTCATGAAAAAAAGTCATATCAATAAAAATAATTAAAGAAATATATACATACATACACACACACACACACACACACACACACATATATATATATATATATATGTATATGTATGTATGTGTGTGCATATATATATATATATATATATATATATATATATATATATATATATATATATATATATATATATATATATATATATATATATATATATATATATATATATATATATGCATATGTGTATGCTTATGTGTATGTGTATCTGCATGTGTATATGCATACACAGACGTATATGTATGCGTATGTGTATGTATATGTGTATGTGTATGTGTATGTGTATGTGTATTGTATGTGTATGTGTATGTGTATGTGTATGTGTATGTGTATGTGTATGTGTATGTGTATGTGTATGTGTATGTGTATGTGTATGTGTATGTGTATGTGTATGTGTATGTGTATGTGTATGTGTATGTGTATGTGTATGTGTATGTGTATGTGTATGTGTATGTGTATGTGCATGTGTATGTGCATGTGGATGTGCATGTGGATGTGCATGTGTATGTGTATGTGTATGTGTATGTGTATGTGTATGTGTATGTGTATGTGTATGTGTATGTGTATGTGTATGTGTATGTGTATGTGTATGTGTATGTGTATGTGTATGTGTATGTGTATGTGTATGTGTATGTGTATGTGTATGTGTATGTGTATGTGTATGTGTATGTGTATGTGTATGTGTATGTGTATGTGTATGTGTATGTGTATGTGTATGTGTATTTGTATGTGTATGTGTATGTGTATGTGTATGTATGTGTATGTGTATGTGTATGTGTATGTGTATGTATATGTATGTGTGTATATGTTATGTATGTATGTATATATATGTATGGATACATATGCGTATGTGTATGCATATATGTATGTATGTGTATGTGTGTATGTGTGTGTGTATGTACGTACATGTATGTATGTGTTTTTGTTTATTGTGGTATGCAAACTTTCACTTAGATATCTAGACCATTGATTTGTTTGGTTGTCTCCCATTTTATAGTCAATCAATTACTGCCTTGCTAACTAAGACTATTTTATAGCTAAGGTAAGAACAAGAACTTGCATTGAATGGACCCTTTCTATCCCCCCATCCTTTAAAACTATTTGTCCGTCTTTCATAATCTTTGAGATAAATTTGCTTCTCCTATTTCCCAAACGAGGTAATACCTCCATAGGTAACCGATACTTAATATTTGTATGCAAAGTTCATAAAAGAGTTAGAAACATAGGTATTAGGTCTACTAGAATAGGAGAAGTAGATGTGTCAGGAAGATTCTAAAGGTTGAGTAGACAATTCCAAAGGCTAGATGGACATAATATCTTCATTTGATACAGGTATGTATAATTTTGCGTTACTTCATAACATGTGTATGTATGTATAGGTGTGTGTATTTTTATATGTGTGTATGCATTCATGTATATGTGTATGTCTATGTATGTATGTATTTATATGTGTATGTGTATGCATGTATATATATATATATATATATATATATATATATATATATATATATATATATATATATATATATATATATATATATATATATATATATATATATATATATATATAGATTGAAAATTAAAAATTATACCTTAATAATGTCAAAACAGATACATTACTCCATTCAAAACGATTTTGAAGATTGAGAATAAGTAAGCTTGCACTTAGTCATGTCAAGCGAATTCCTTCATATACATGCTTTAGACATTTCTCTCGAAGATATTTATCATTTTTAGAAATATCAATGCTCTCACTATCATTTTGATACCAATCCTCGATAAAATCTGCC
Organism: Ceratopteris richardii; assembly: GCA_020310875.1. Lineage (NCBI taxonomy): Eukaryota > Viridiplantae > Streptophyta > Polypodiopsida > Polypodiales > Pteridaceae > Ceratopteris > Ceratopteris richardii. The sequence continues at coordinate 59,588,253 of CM035442.1, forward strand.
ATGCCATCATCTTCATCATTGTCGCATAAATCTTGTACTTTATCTTCTTTTGAATATAGGTCTTTCAACCTTGCATATTCCAAAGGATCACTTTTGCATAGCCTCCTCATAGAAGCTTCTGATAAACAAGGTCTTACTGGAAACTTTGAATGGTGTGGTGAAATATCATCAACATCATACGTTGGAATCTACACACATGAATAAAAATCATTCGTATTTCATAAATGAATGAAAAGTAAACTTTAAACATAAAATTAAATATGTAAGCTACTTTGAAAAGAGATTGAGATTAGAGTTTGTCAATGCAACACAGGATAGGTGGATAGAAAGTTTTCATCTTCTCTCTAGCTAAAAGGTGCTCTTGGAGGTCTACGCCATCCATAATTCACTAATAATTCATCACCAGCATGTAATGAAGTAATAGCATTGACAACTATGTATCTTACTACATCTCTACTCATGTATGGTGATTCATGACTATTTTCACACTCCTCAAATGTGCAATTAGTCCTTGAACTGTTATGTAGCCCTCGACTACTATTTATTAATCTTGTTATATTTCCATGCATGTAAGGTCTTCCATCAATATATAGTCTTTCATTTTTTGCATGTCAATCGCTCTACTAGTAAGGGATGCTTCATTCAAGCATATTCCATAAGTACTCATGCTTTAAACATAATGTGCAAGTGGATGCCAATCTCCCCATCCATATATAGGACCACAAAATGACATAAGAGTGACTTCAGAGTTCGGAGGCACATACAAATCCTCTACAATAAAGAGACCACGACCAGCACTAGAAATAGTGGATGGAGCAATCATAATCGATTACCCCAAAAGTTAAAAACCTCTCCATCTAAAGGAAGTGGTCCTCTATTCCATCCTCCATACCTTCTTCTATCATATGTTTGTACTAGAGAACGGTCATGAGGTGGCAATTGATAATCTCCAATCATTTCAATCTCTAATCTAGGAGTAGAGGATTTCTAGAAACCTCTGCTTGTAATTGATGAATAGCAAGTCCATGATGTGTACGAGTTATATTAGCATTATGAGTATGAGAATTAGTATCATCATCATCGAGCGAATATTCCTGTATATCAACAATAATTTGATTTTTTATATGGTTTTAAAATAAAATAATGACATTAATTTATAGAAAGAATGCATACCCAAGCATTATCACGTTGACCAGGTGATGATGCATGCTCAAAGGTACCATACTCTACCTCATGTTCAATACATTCCAATCGTGGTCTTCGATATGTGCCATAGCAAAACTTACACCAACATATAATATGCTCTTGATAGTAAAATTCATCATAATTCCTATCGAAGGATACATGTGAAGCCGTTGCATGGGTAGCAGGTGGTGGAGTGCCCTCTGATTGATTAGAATCTGATTATAACAATAAAACAAAAATATATCAGATATGTATCTATCAAATATATGTAAAATTAAAAGTTTGATATAATTACACTATATAGTCCTTGCACGATTAGGAGATGGTGGTGGAGTTCCATCTCATTGATCATAATCTGCATATTAAATATTAGTAATCTGATTATTTACATACATACACATTCACATATACACATTTACACATACACACATATTTACACATTCTTGTGGGATATATGTGTTGGAGATAGATGTGTGCGGAAGCACACGAACAACACAAGGAAGAAGAAGAAGCTTAGAGCACAAACACACAATACTGAATGTATTACTAGAGAATGTACAAAGATAAGTAGCCCATTAGGGCAATAGGCGTATATACCAACCGGGGGAAAAAAACCTCCTAAAGAGGGAAAAAAGTGTCCCGGCGGTCCTAGTGTGTTCACACACATCACTACCTAAATATATCAACAAATCCCCCCTGGGAGTGATGTGGTGAACAAGGAGCTGGCACTCATGTATAAGGAAGTGCCAAGCTATGTGGAAATCACTCCACAAAAGGAAGTAAGCCCAAAGCTTTGCGGAAAGCTTCAAACTTCTCCCTAGGTAGAGCCTTCGTGAAAAGGTCTGCAATGTTCTCCTGCGTGGGCACATATGCCAAGCTGATATCCCCAACAGAGAACCTCTCCCAGACATAGTGATAATGCACCTCAATGTGCTTAGTGCAAGCATGGAACACAGGGTTCCTCGCAACTGCCAATGCGCTCTGACTATCAGTGAAGATGGTGGTGGCAGAAGACTGACCAACACCCAAATCAGCCATAAGGCGTCTGAGCCACACACACTCAACGGTAGCTATGAAAGCTGCCCTATACTCAGCCTCATAACTTGAAGTGGCCACAGTAGGTTGCTTCTTGCTCAACCAAGATATACATGAGCTACCAAGCATGAAGCAAAAGCCACTAGTGGCCACACGAGTGCCATAGCAACCAGCCCAATCTGAGTCAGAAAAAGCATGCAAATTTGGCGGTAGTGATCCCCCCTTGGGATAAAACAACCCAAGTAGCCGAGTACCACTCAAGTAGTGAAAGATGCGCTTAACCGCCTTCCAATGTGTGACTCCTGGGCAATGCATAAACTTGCTCATCTGTGAGATAGCAAACTGAATATCTCGCCGAGTAATGCATAAGTGAATCAAGCATCCAATAGCCTGCTGATAGAGAACACCATCAAATGCATCTCCAGCATCATGAAGACTCAATCATAAACCTGTCTCCATAGGAGTGGCAATAGGCTTACACTCTTCAAGGCCAAAATGCTGCAATAATGTGTCAATATATTTCGTTTGACACAAAGCCATTCCACCATCAACTTGCATAAATTGAATGCCCAAATAGTGATGCAAATGCCCCATATCAGACATCTCAAATGAGGCATGCAAATCAGCCTTGAAATCAGCAATATGCTTCTCAATAGGACCAGTGAGCAGCATGTCATCAACATAGACAACAATGATCAGAAGCACATCATTAGCACGCTTAACATATAAGGTGCTTTCAGTTGGACTATTCTCAAAACCATGTGCAACCAAATAGGCATGTATCTTCTCATACCAAACACGTGGTGCTTGCTTTAAACCATATAATGCCTTCTTTAACCTACACACCTGGTTTTCATGCCCTTTCTGCACAAAGCCATGGGGCTGAAAAACATACACTTCTTCATGCAAGTCACCATTCAGAAATGTTGTTTTAATGTCCAACTGATGTACATTCCAACCATGATGGGCTGCAAGAATTCAATTAGGCTTATGAACCTTAGATCAAGACGACATCTGGTAAGGGATAGACAAAGCCTTAGGTCTTCAGAGGCTAGTGTTAATCACACTGCTAGGTCTTGGGCCCAGCAGCTGAGCCACCATTCGCATTACCCTAGCTCTGAGACAAGTGAATCAGAGATGTCTCAAGGCATGGACCGACCTACAGGAAGTTCAGGAGTGCCATACTTGCACAGGGTAGAAGGCCCTTACAAAACGCAGTTGGAATACCTTAGGACCAACCGACTAGGTGCTAGCATCTATGAGGACGGCCTAGGAAGGTCCGTGATCCAGATTAAAAACCCTGACCAATCCATTGGACTAGAGCACCCCGCTGTCAAGTTTGAAAACGGAGCATACTTGGACAAAGAAGGAACCATATACGTAGTCACCAATCACCCAGATAGGACAGACGAATTCGGAAATGTGATCTCAGAAGCGGATTTAGGTGACCTGGAGCAAGGAAACATGGGTGTAGAACCTAGAACCCCCCGAGGCAAATCTATTCTCACCAGAATCCTCAATCCTGAGTGGGTTCCCCAAGACAACAAGAGTATAGATCTGCTTCTGAACCGAGAGACTGACGAAGCCTTTTGGAGGTATAAATCTGAGCGGCCAAATGACATAGGAACAATCATGATCTATGAGTTTAAAGATCCAGATAGCCCAGGCAGAGTGACCTACCTAGATCACGCCTCAGAGAGGATCTTTGTGGTTACGGAACATGATAGACATGCTTATACTTGGAAGGGTGAATTCATTTTCCCCCAACCAAGATCGAATGTGTCCTATGGTCACCCGGGAGCTGGAACATCCCAAGCTCATGGAACGCAAAGAGACATAAGTAGAGATAGGCCAGAAGTAAGCTTTGCCAACCCAGGGGGCAGAGAAAGAACGAGAATGAAGACAAATAGGGTGGAACCTGAGATACTTAGAGCCCCAGGAAATCGAAGAAATGCCGATGATTTCCCTTTGCCAAGACCAAGAGAGCACACGAGAACCCTGAGACCGACTCAGCTAGTTAAGTCCATGAAGAACTACTTTGATGGCACTGGAGATCCATACGATCATGTGGCTGAGTTTAGGCAAGTCTTGAGAGCTGAACAAGTGGAGGATCTATTCACACAGTACAATGCCTTTGGTCTAACCCTTAGGAACATTGCCCTGACATGGTTTCAACCACTAAACGAGAGGGAGTTCAGGAATATAGACCAACTCCTAGAGGCTTTCATTATTGAATTCTCTAAGAGTGGCATAAGACATAATACCTCCTCGCTGATTCACAGCTTCAAGCAAACCCCTCAAGAAACCGTGAGACTTGCAGGAAGAAGATTTAGGCAATACTTAGAAAGATGCCCTGTTTCGGAACTACCCACACCAGCTAAGCAAGTGGCTTTATTCTTGGATGGATTGCTAAGTACCAAATTGAGATCTTATGTGTACTTGAAGGACCCTAGGACCATAGAAGAGTGTGTACGCATGTGCATTGACATCGAGGACAACCTAGGGGAGGAGTTAGAGCTTTCCAAAATATACAAAGATTCAGATAGTGCCTCTAGCCTCTCTTCCTCGCAATCCACATCAATTGAGGAACTCGCTGAGAAAGTGGCACAAAAACTAGGTGTCTCTAGCAAACAAATCCCAAGGTTTGCCCCTGTGAAAAGATGCTATACTTGTGGGGGTGACCATATAGCAAGCGTATGTCCCATTATGGCTCAACCCCAAGTAAATCCTAGTAGCCAGTACTGCACCATAGAACGAAGATACACAAATCACACAGCACAAGACTGCCCATACAATAAGCAAGTTGTTAGGCAAACCTACCCTCAGCCATACCCTCAACAAGGCAGATACCAGAACCAATACCCACCACAACAGTATACTAGGCCTCAGCAAAATTACCAATCACAATATCAAGCCCAGCAAAGGCCTCAGCCTGTGTTAGCACAACAACCCCCTACCCCAGCTAATGTAATCCCAGTAAAATATGCAGCTACAGAAGAGAACCTGAATAGAGCTATAGTCCCTGTACCACCATTGCTTTCTGAAAGTGACCCGAGTGACCATAGCTTTGATTCTACACATGTCGATAGTCCCCATGCTTACTACATGCAATCTCCTGAACATGGTGAGTCCTACTATAGCGAAGAGCCGAATGAACCCAGTTGGGAACCGGAGTACACCAATGTAATGTATACAAACCCTAACTCAAGACCCCAACCTAGGCAGGTAAGACCTCCATTCCCACGAGGACCGTGCTACAGATGTCAGGGAGATCACCTTATTCGTGATTGTCCCTTACCTCCACCTATGCAACCCCAGTCAGTAACAATTCAAGGCTTTTGCCAAAATTGTGGAAAGGAGCATCTCTTACGAGACTGCCCTAAGAATCCTAATAATATGCCAAAAATCACTCCTATTAACGTTATTGGGTTGGTAGTAGACTCCATAGGAAGTGTGACGTCCACCGCACCAGTACAGGTAGTGACTAGAGCTCAGGCATTGCAGCAAAACCAAGGGGTAGGCCAGGAAAAGGGCCCAGAGGCTAGTGAAACTGAGAGCATAACCAAGAAAAGGACTAGAGCTTGGCGAGATAGTCGTGAAAGAATGAAAAGACAATGGGCAAAAAAGATGAGTGAACTTGAGGAAAGCCTCAGAGAAACAAAGGCCAGGATAACTGAACTCACATCTCAAACTCCCTCTCACACTACCCCACCACAACCATTCCCATCTCCATCTGACCCGCCACCTTCCAACCCACCTCACACAATTCCACCAACCCCAAGAGTAGGATCAGTCCTAGCAGATCCCACTCCCGAGGACCTTAATATGATGCTTAAAGCATATCAGGCCAGAATCCAAGAAGGGCCAAACGTAACTGATCATGAAAAGTGTTACCCTAGAGCAGAACTAGAGCTAGAACGAACCAAAATTTGTGCTAAGATCGTGGAGTTGGCTCAGACCATGTTTGAGGCCAGTCGCCTATTTAACATCTCTAGTTCAGCGAAGACACAGTTGCACTTTGATGGACTGTTAGAAAGAATAGAGAAGCTGATTGCACAATCAGAAAAGGAACCCGTCTCTCAACACAAGGACAAGGCAAGTGAAAGAGTAAGCATTCCTGCCCAGGAAGCCTATGTGCCTGAAGCCTATGTGCCTAACTCTACGGAGCCAGACACATCATCTTCTATGAATCGGTTCACACCAGAATTCCTACGCGAGATTCAAGAAGACAAATGGGCTAAAGAGAGTGAAGTCCCTCCTCCTATTGAACTTGTGGATGATGCACACGACCAATTCCCACAAGACATCCCATCCATTTATGAGGAGCAGGAGAGCACCCAATCTCAGGAAAGATTAGACTTTGAGTCTAACTCTCTACAAGAATTACCCCACTTCACAGGCCCATGGGAAACTAAGTCTACTTGTATGAGAGCACCCACGGTCATGGTACGAAATGAGGACTCAGTCATACCTAGGAACACAGAGGTAGTGAAAAACACTAAAGTACAATGCAGCCTCACCTTAGAAGAGCTACTCAAAGTAAGGCCAGAGCTATGGAAACATGTAGCCAAAGAAGTACTAGAGATAGCAAAACCTCGTTCCCAGGTAGGAACCCAGAGAACAGTGCCAGAAATACCATTGGACAAGATAGGAGACATGAGTGAGGGCGAAGAGGGAAACACATATCTTCCTATCACCCATCAAGGATACACCACCAAGGCCATTCTAGACTCAGGCGCAGGTGTTGCAATTGCTACCACTTCCCTATGGAAGCGTTGGGGCAAGCCAGCACTCAGGCCCACAAGGATGAAATTGCAAATGGCCGATGGTCACATAGAGAGACCCCTAGGGTTGTTAGAAGGAATAACTCTCTCCACCTGTGGTGTTGAGTTCGAGCACACATTTGCTATATGTGATTTTAGCAAAAATCATGCCTATGAGATGATTTTGGGAAGACCCTTTATGCGACAGTTGCAAGTGGTACAGGATTGGGGAACCAATTCTTTGTACCTGCAACACTTAGGTGTTATGACCAAAGTGAATCTCAAAGATTACTCTCATAGAGATGTCCCTCCTATCCAATGGAATCCCATCCATAGAGCCAAAGATGATACGGAATCTGTGCATTCCATAGGATCAGGATCCTCATGGATGCATGAAGACACCCACTTATGGATGTGCAAAGTGGCAGTAGAAGAGGAAAAAAGAGAAAAGGCCAGAGAAATAGGTGCAAAAGAAACACATAGATCAATTCAAGACCCAGCCTATGCACCTGTAGCCTTTCCTGACGAAGAATTTGAACCCCACGGCTGGGCAGAAATCCTAGCAACAATGGATGTAGCCATCAATGAAGAACAATGGACACCTCACTGTGATGAGGATGGCTATGACATTTCAGTTTTCTCCATAGAGCCAATCATGGGAGAGGCAGTGTTAGAAGAATGCGAACCTAACCCTGATGCATTTGAGGATGCGAGTGAATCCGATCTAGAGTCAATCATTATGGACCCACCTTTTGCATCAGATGGAGAATACTTCCAGGAAGTAGAATTTCAACCCCAGAGGTATGGAGAGCTTACAAGTGATGTAAGACTAGCCACACATGTGACCCCGAAGGAAGAAAGAAAGAAAAGAAAGAAGAGAGAATTCACAATCGAAGAGGAAGAATCTTTGTTTGAGGTCCCAAAAAATTTTAAGAAGTATGAGATAGATGACAGGAGAGTCATGATCAGAATGCCTAAACGAGAGGCGCAATTAGGGGAGGCCTATGATAACAAAGAAACCACCAAGAAAATAGTGGTAGCCATAGAGGAAGGAGAAGAGATATGCACTTACATAGGACATGATCTGACGGAAGAAGAAGAGCAAGAATTGATAGCCTTGCTAAGAGAATACAGAGATGTATTCGCTTGGAGTTACAAGGATTTGAAAGGTGTTGATCCAGACATATGCTCACACACTATCCCCATGACCTCGGATGCCAAACCTTCTAAGCAAAAGCCATACACCTATAATGATAATTATGCTGCTAAGATCAAAGAGGAGATAGATAGACTGGTTGAAGCTGGATTCATCTATGAAATTGAGCACACTGAGTGGGTATCCCCCATCGTAGTGGTGCCCAAGAAAAATGGAAAGCTGCGTGTATGCATTAACTTAAAGAAGGTCAATGCAGCCACAATTCGAGATAACTATCCGCTTCCGATCACAGAGCATCTCTTAGAAAGAGTAGCAGGCAAGGAAGTGTACAGCTTCCTTGATGGGTTTTTGGGCTACAATCAAGTAGCCATAGCTCCAGAAGATCAGCATAAGACGGCTTTTGCCACTGAATGTGGCATATTTGCCTTTAGGGTAATGCCATTTGGGCTTACCAATGCACCAGCAACCTTCCAAAGGCTGATGTGCCATGTATTTAAAGAGTTCTTGAGGAAGAACTTAGAAGTCTATGTTGATGATCTTTGTGCTCATTCCAACATTAGGCACACCCATATTCCTGAACTCAGACAAATCTTTGACAAATGTAGAGAATATCAAGTCTGCCTGAACCCAGAAAAGTGCGTCTTTATGGTTAGGCAAGGCAAGATTCTAGGACACATAGTGTCAAAGAATGGCATATCCACTGATGAAGAGAAAGTGAGAGCCATAGCAGAGCTACCTAGGCCAAGGAATGTCAAGGAAGTACAAGCTTTCATGGGGCATTGTGGATATTACCGACGGTTTATACACATGTATGCCATCATAGCAAAGCCTCTGTATGGACTTTTGACTAACTTTGAGTGGACTGGCGAATGTGAGAATTCCTTCCAAGAGCTTAAACGAAGATTATGTTCAGCACCAATCTTGACCACACCAGATTGGAGCAAGCCATTCCATGTTCATGTGGATGCTTCCAATTATGCTATTGGATGTGTACTTGCACAACCTACTGGTGAAGGTAATATGGATCTTCCAATTGCCTATGCTAGTAGACAATTGAATGCAATTGAACGAAATTACACCACTACTGAGAGAGAAGGCTTAGGCATGGTATATGCGGTTAAAAAGTTTGGACATTATTTGCTTGCGAATAAGTTTAAATTTTTTACTGACCATCAGGCACTACTGTATCTCGTGAACAAACCTTGCAACACAGGTAGATTAGTAAGATGGTTTCTCTTGCTAATGGAATATGATTTCGAGGTTGTGGTAAGAAAAGGAAAGACTCACTTGAGAGCAGACCATCTCTCTAGACTCACATCTGGAGAAGCTCCACAAGGAGTGCCAGATGACCTTCCTGATGCTTACTTGTTTAATTTGGAAGTGGTGCCACAGTGGGCTAAGCCACTAGTGCCAGTATTGACGTACGGGCCTAACCATCCAGTAATAAACACACAGGATAGAGAGGTAGTAAAAGCCCAAAAATATCACATCATGGCAGGAAGTATGTACAAGCACATAGATCAAGGGATCTTGGCTTGTTGTGTGGAAGAGGATGAGTACGCCAAATGGTTGCAATTAGCACATGTAGGTGCATTAGAGCAACACTACTCAAAACAACGAACCCTACAGACACTAAGGAGACTCGGAGTGCATTGGCCAACTATGGAAGCTGATGTCCAAAAGTTGTGCAAGGAATGCCAAATTTGTTGCACTAAACCACCTGTGGAACATGCCACTCTTTATCAAGTGTCCATAGTGCCAGATTGGAGTGAACCACTAGTATCCTTCCTCAGGACAAAAACATTCCCTCCAGACATGACTCTGGTTAGGAAAAGAAGTCTAGAACAAGAAGCCCTAGAGTACTCACTCATTAGTGATAATCTCTACAAGCGTGGTAAGGATGGTTACCTGAGACTATGTGTCCATGAAAGTGAATATCTCAAGATCTTGGAAACTGCTCACAAAGGTGTAGCAGGAGGACACTTTGGACCAGATCGGGTGATCAGGGCAATACTATTTGCGGAATTCTGGTGGCCGACCCTTCACTTGGATGCACATACCTATGTGAAACGGTGTGATGTCTGTCAGCGAACTCAGTATCCTATACGCAAAAACGAGATGCCACTGAAACCTATGATGGGTGGACGTGCATTCTCTAAGTGGGGAATAGACTTTGTAGGTCCTATTAATCCCCCAGCTAAGGGTTCCCATGCTGAATATATCATTGTTGCCACGGATTATCTCACCAAGTGGGTAGAGGTAAAAGCTACGACAAAGAACGATGCTCAGACAACTGCTAAATTCTTGTTTGAGAATGTATTCACAAGATACGGGCTACCTATAGAGCTAGTCAGTGATAGGGGCACTCATTTCTTGAATGAAGTAATAGAAAATCTACTCCAAGAGTTCTTGATAGTACATAAAAAGTCTGCCCCCTACCACCCACAAGCTAATGGGCAAGCCGAAAGCACAAACAAGATTTTGTGCAATGTGTTGACCAAGCTAGTGAACAACCGACGCTCTGATTGGGACAAACAACTACACCATGCTGTTTGGGCATACCGAGTCGCCTACAAAACGGTACTCCAAGCCACTCCCTTTCAGATGGTATTTGGTCAAAATGCAGTGCTACCGTTGGACTTCTTAATACCTACATTGAAAGTGGCACAAGAGCATGAATGGACGGGTCACGAACTCTCCTCAAGACTTTTTGACCTTGAACGATTAGGAGAAACAAGACTGAGGGCGGCTGCAGGGATATATGCAGCCAAGAAATGACAGAAGGCATACTTTGATGCCCACATTAAGGATAAAGGTTTGAAGGCAGGCGACCTAGTACTAGTATACACGTTGAAACAACATGCGAGGAAAGTAGAGAAAAGAGGCTACGGACCCATGATCATTAATAGAATCTCAACAAGTGGAGCAGTGCAGCTAGCCACATTAGAAGGCGATATTCTTCCAAGTTACATTAGTGGTTGCAGAGTCAAGTTGTATCAGGAACCTCTCATAGAGGAAATGCTAAGTCAACTCAACACTGCTAAGAAACGCAAAGAAGAAGAAAAGCGAATTCGAGAAGAAGCTCAAGCAGAAGCCCTAGAGCGCATACGGAGAATGAAATTAAGAAGACAAGGTAGAGAGCAACCTAGGCCAGAGGCCGACGCAGACCAAGGATATCACATGGATATGTGTGACGTTTCACGTATCAGCTCTCATAGGATAATTGATCGACGTCCTTTTATAACCTTAGATATAGGACAAGGAAAAAGTGCAAGGACTGTAAGAGCCTTGATTGACTCAGGTGCAGCCACTAGTGCTGTTCAATTGTCTTACTGTCAAGAGTTGAAATTAACTGTCAATCCTATAGAAGCATATCTCATAGGATTGGGAGGTGTGGAAACCCCTTGCATGGGCGAGGTGGAACTTCCCCTCTATATTCTTGACGAGGCAATGACAGTCAAAGTACTAGTGTGTCAAGATGAGGACCTCATTGAACCTCTTGTCTTGGGTCAAGATTGGATCTATGACCAAGCAGTCAACTTAAACCTAAGAAGTGGACTTCTTCAGGTATGGGTGAATCAGAGTAGAATTACAGTCGAGTTAGATGATGGAGCACTTCCGGAACTAGGAAAGGCACAAACTCCTGGTCCCTCTAGGGGTACACATGAAGTTGACCATGCTATTCTTGTCCAAAGCTATGTGATGCAGAGGAATGGAGATCTCAATAGAAAAGTCAAGGCATTGGCGGAACTCCCTTCTTTTCCAAAGGCCAGAAGGAGGCAGCAACTAAGGGCAGATCAATTATTGAAGACTATCTATGCGGGAGACCAAAAGAACACACGAAGCCGAACAACTCAGCCAGTGAAACGAATGTGGGTGCGAAAAGACGAGCTGCCGACTGTAGCCAAGTCGCGACAACTGTCTCAATTACCTATTAGTAATCAACGACATCATACTAATAAGAGGACTCCTAAAACCTCTGTTGAGAAAGTGAAATCTATCTGGGTGCCCAGGAAGTCGATGAAGGCTGACCCACAATCAAGACAAATTTGGGTGCCTAAGGCTTGCTTGCGGGCTCAACTAGTCCCACACAATTCACATCATACACGACAGGGTTCACTTGCTCAAGCAGCCGCCACCCACTCTTGTCGGATACACTCGAACACATTGCCACCTAGAAGCACGCACAGACTCACTCGTAAATGGGTCCCAAAGACACAACAAACCCCATCAGAATTACTCATGCAACCCTCCCGAGTCTCCACAAAACCAAGACCAAAAGCCATCCATGGTGTTTGGCAACCCAAGACTTGTAATAAACCCCCCGACCCCAATTGGTGAATTCATCTCCACTTACTAACTGCATTAGTCAGACACTGCATCTTTCCATCTAGCTCCTAGGACTATCCAGTCATTAACTACACACACTGTCATCGTGCACTCACTGACCACTGACCCATTACTCACCTCACGATAATATTGTAACGGGGGCAAAACGTGTTCTATCTTGTCCATTACAATATTAACGCATGCTCTATATTCTCGACAGAACCAGTAGCAAGCAATAACTATGGCAGAAGCTGGAGGCACGAGTTCCCAGGCAGGGTCCAGCGCACAGATTGTGGACATTGAAACCATTCTTCTGGAACCGCCACTCACCGAAAGGCCTCAAGAACTTCAAGCGGTGCATGTCCTTCCTATCCAGGACCCCCCTTAAGGACACACTTCTCAAGTGGGGAAACATGCTCATTGGTTTAGTGATGTAGCAGGGCCATTGGGTGACGGCACCTACTTATGGGAAGCAGAAATTGAATTTAATGGCAAATGGGGATGCTACCACTTTTTCACGAGGGAATTCGAGAACTATCAGAATGCAGAGGTAATGCGATCAGTTTGGACCAAGGCAGGCCTGGATAGATATTTCAGGGCACACTTGCCTAAACGTGATTTTCTACGCTGCTCCTATTTTATCAGCACCATCACTCCCAGTAGGGCCAAGGGAGGAGATAGTACTTTTGTACTACCATCATTGTTGCCAGGACACGAACTCAAGAGATTCAAACTGACTCTCAATCTGGTACGGGAGGCATTGAACATGCAAGGTATGCACATTCCCACCGAGAAAGAAACAATGGTCCCGGGACGGATGAAGCATAAGGATCTCAATAAATTGAAGGACATGGTGGCAATGACGCCTACCATTGCTCTCCACTTACGAACGGTTATGCAACATTTTGCTTTTCCCGCACAGGAGCGATTCACTATGCCCCCTAAGAAAATTTGGTTCAGCTTGTACTTGGCAGAAACAGAGAACCTCACCCTCAACATACCGCATTGGGTCATCGACCAGATACACCTAGCCCATCAGCGCTGGAATAAGAAGCAGAAAAATGTACTTCATGGATGTTGTGCCTTAACAAGAATAATTTACAGGTGCCTAGCATATGACGTGCCCATTCAACGAGCACTAGTGTGGTCCAGGGCCCAAGAATTTCAAAGGCGACTATCAACAGCGGGTCCTCCATCGAAGAAGATGAGAGGGTGCGTCCAATTACCATGTGCTCAACCAAGAGGTGCTACTACCACACCTGAAGTAACTCCCCCTCAAACTAGGCATGTTCGGCCATTCACCATTCATCTTCCCAGACCAAGTACAGAAGGACCCAACTTGGTGTTTCCCCCCATTCCATCAGATTTGGAATTTCCACAGGGATTTACTCTCAATGACCTCACGGATGAAGAAGTTGCCAGGCTGATATACGAATCTAATCTTGAAACAGAAGCAGACCAGACCTAGGAACCACATCCCACCACAACAACACCCGCCCCGACAAAACCAGTTGTCATAGACGTTGAAGGAGATGAACAAGAGGCAGGAGGAGAAGAAGAAGAAGCTGACGAAGAACAACATCAAGAATATGATGAACTCTCAGAGCTAGCAAGTGCCCCAGCATATTCGGCACAAATAAAAAGATTGTACCAAACCATGAAGCGAGTTCAGGAACAACATAAAATGTCACTTGAATCAGGCAAGGTGCTCATGAGCCAACTATTGGCAGAGGAAGGCGTGGACGATATGTTTATCAAATCCATGAACCTACACGCAGAGGCGGTCGGCTTAGACGAAGTCATACATGCAGCCATGACATACATTAATCGATTCAAGAAACGTGTGCCTACCTGACCCATGCGATCTGGAAAAAAAATACACATCAATGTGTCAGAACCGGGAGGCCGCACACCAACAGAAGAACATCAGGAGGAACAACTCTCTCCACCCACCTCACCTCTCACTACACACTTCACCTCACCAACCGGCACGACCACACCCTTTTCTACCGTCACCACAGTCGTCATGGGGATTCCTCTCTCTCCCGGCATCCAATTCGGAGGAGTTTCCATGCCCACCTTCACGACACTCTTCACCAATATCACTTCCACCCCTCCCACAGTCCCCCTCTTTACCGTCACACCCACATTTGACACAATGGAGACATCACCCGCCACAGTACCACCCCCACCCCCCACACAACCTCAATCTCCCATACCCCCTCCACCAACTTCACCACTTGATTCCACAGCATTCACAACTCCCTTCCCCATCCCCATTCCCCCTGCATCTTCATCTTTATCTGCATCTTTTAATGTAAATAGTATATTCCTGTCATTACATCAGTGTGTATATCAACTTCAGCGTGAGTACAGGGATCTCGAAGGCCGCAATCAACAGTTGACAACAAATCATCAGAACCTACAGAGGCAACTTACAACGCTAGCAGAAGAAAATGCGGAACTCAACCAGCGCTACACTACTCTCGAGCAAGCCCATCAAACACTCCTGGAGACACCCCAACCATCAGCAGAACCCGGTGTCAAACAACTCGAAGCCTTGCTGGAGGTGTACCAATCAGATAACCTGAGAGTCCGACGTAATTTAGCTCTACTTCGAAAGCATATGGCTACAGCACTTGAAGAAAATAAACGGTTGCAGAAACAAAATGAAGATAATCTGGAAGCGGCCATGGAAGGTTCCCCTCATGAGATCGATCTAGAACAGTTCAAAGCGGTTCCCACAGAAACAATGAAAACCATCTTGGAAAGTTATGCGGATTTATTAGAAGCACATGATGACTTGGAAAGGGAACGAGATGAGCTACATAGCCAGCTCCGGGAACAGGAGGCTCCACCCAAGGTAATAGAAACGGCCTCGACTTCAGAGGAAGTAAAGGCATTGACAGAGCAGGTGGTGGAGCTCCAGAAAAAGTTACTAGAATATGAAAGGCAGCCCTCCCTAGTTGTAGAACCCGAATCGGAGGACTTAGTACCCATTGAGGTGGATGAAACATATGAGGAACCATACGTTCCTATGCCGATGCCAGGTGGTGCACAAACCTCAGAAGGAATGGACACATTAGAAGTTGAAGTACCTGAATGGCTCCAAGCACTAGAGAAGACAGCAACAACCCATGAAGATAGAGTGGCCATTCAAATCCAATCTATGGCAAAGTTAGAAGACACCATCATCAAGTCTGAATACTTTCAAAGCATGTCTCATCATAGATGGATCGGCACAAACGATGATCAATATGTGCCATATTGTGTGCTCCTTGCGGACTACAATGCAGAGATTCAGCACAAATGTGGCAAACCTCCAACTTTTGCCACACAATTTGGGCCAGAGGATATCCCAGAAAGTGCGAAGAAAGGCTCCATTCATCAACCAACCTGGAGAATCCGTCTTCTTAAAACCTACCCGGAAATGGTTCGTACCTGGACTAACATGCCCCTTTTTATTAAATACAATCCTTGTTATGTTCCAGTATTCCGCCGGCGCACTTGGCCAGAGTTTACAATTACTGTCAAGAACGTCAAGGGTTGCGCGAAGTGGTTAAATTATGTTTATCTAGCACCGCCACAAGGCCCTCCCACTGTAAATTACATGATTTCTACCATCAGACACTGGAGCACTCGACTACGGAATACCCCCGATGTGATGGCACAAATGTGTATGAAAATCTTTGAACTAATGCTAATCACCTTCAGGACCTTCAAGAATATTAAAGACCCCCACTTCTCAAGTGTCGAGGAGATGTTCATAACGGGATTCTGGGAATATCACTCAGAAATATTTGTACCCAGGCCCTCACATCTCCTCCACTTATTCGCTGTGGAGAGAACCATCCATTCAGAACAACTGCGGGTGCCACATCCGGACGTACCAGGACCAGTAAATTGGGATGCATTATTAACAGATCTAGCACGGGGGCTCAGATTGGAAGAACATCACCTCGCTTCCGACGTTGTCCAATATTACGTTCAAAGAACATCTAGACAAGGGTCTGTCAGGGGCGACAGACGCGAGAGTGGGGGGGGTGTTGGCAGCAGTCAGGGAACCGAAGGAGCCACAAGACAAAGAGGGTCGGAATGAAGAGATAGCACAAGCAGACACAGTAGCCAACGAAGATCCGGCAAGTAGGCCATCAAAATTTTTCAGACATCAAGGAGTTGAGCACACAAGAAGAAGGAGCAAGTAGAGAGCTCAAAGATGTGTATGACAAATCAACAGAGAAAATCCCTACACAAATAGTGATTTTAATCACTAAACACCATTGTAAATACCATTTCGTATTTTTGTAGCTTCATTTTGTGCAAGCCAAGGAGTCCTTGAGCTTGAGGAGCTTTAGAAGTATCTACCTGCTAATTTTCGTATTTTTTAGATCTCGTTTGAGCCCTCAAATAAGCCCTGGAACCTAATTTTTAACTAGGCCGGACACTAGGTCTGGACAGGGCCAAAGCTAGTCAAAAACTATAAAAGGAGCTAGAGAGCTCATTTTTGAGGTTAGATTGTAATTGAAATGAACTTGTAAGATCTTTTTGAAAGGAAGCTAAGAACTCCATTGCTTCTCACTCCTTGTCTTGCCTTGTGTGCGCGTGTGTGTGTATGTGTGTGCATGGTTGTGTGCTTCTCACTCACGTATTTGTGCCTTCACTTGCTCGAGTTCTTCATACCATCCTCATGTCTTCCCAGATTGACATTAAAGGAGGTGCTACTCATCACTGAGCTACAGGGACCCTTACCCAAACCAGATCTCCTCCGATTCTACTATCTGGTCTCAACATTACAGGCTAATGCAGAAAAGGACAAACCAGGAACGTTTGTTCTTCCTTCTTTGCTGGGCAACAACTAGTTGAAGAGGTTTGAACTTACCTTGGAATTGGTGAGCTCTCCTTTGAATATACACGGCACACATGTACCTTCTGAGAAGCATGCTCTCATTCCCAATAACATGAAGGACCGGAAACTACTGAAGCTGAAAGATATGGCACCACTCACACCAAACGTGTCTATCCCTCTCCGTATGTGCATGCAACATTTTGCTTTTCCTGTTCAAGATCGATTCACACAACCTCACAAAAGAATATGGTTCGCTCTTTACTTGGCGGAGACAGGTGCGTTATCGATTAAGCTTCCTGTATGGATTGTGGAGCAATTGTATGAAGCAAATAAAAGGTCATATATAAAACTAGTGGTGAATGGCTGTTGTGCAATCACGCACATTATCTATAGATGCTTAGAATATGATGTACCCATTGAACGTGCTTTAACTTGGGCACAACTACAAATGTTTAAGAGACTCAAAACTGCCACACATCAATCCAAGCGCATGAGGGGCTCAATTCCTTGTGTTTAGACACGTGAAGTTCTGACTACTCTAGAAGTCTCGCCACGAGAGGGGGCCACTATACCTCCCTTTAGCATTAGAATACCTAGGTCTGGATCTGAAGGTACATCACAAGCTGCCCCTTCGGCTCCTCCTATCCCATCTGAATTTGAATTTGCCACGACTGGAGACGTTGAAGGGATGAGCACCTTCGACTTCGAATCATTCTTGCAGAATACCCAACTCTCCGATGTCGAATTCTTCTCGGACACAGAAGAACAGGGCACCACTTCCCAAAGATGGAGGAAATCCATAGAAGGCTGCCATGTACATTGGGATGACGATCAGCAGGGTCAATAACCAGGACACCTAGAAGAAGAAGAAGCAGAAGAAGAAGAAACAACTGAAGCCCCAGCTTATACAGTAGAACTCGGAAGGCTATATCAAATAATGGAACGAGTGCGGTCGCAATAGTTGCTCACCGAACAGAGCAGTCGGGTGCTCATGGCTCAGCTATTGGAAGAAGTCGGAGTCGACTCAGAATACAGTGAAGGTCTCTTATTGATGGCGAAAACATATGGGGTAGTAGAAGCAACTCGAACAACGATTAAGAGGCCTCCGGTTCAATATGATCCACGAAGATTCCAGACACGACCACGGTCGGATAAAACATCCAAATTCCCATTACTACAGGGGAAGGACCTATTATTACATCCAAACCCATTGAGATAACCTCCCAAACAGCAGGAACCACTGGCCAAGAGATCCCCGTCACCCAAGATGATTCAACCGAACCACTACCACTGACCCCTCCCCCATCACCTCCTCGAACGGAAGCTGTAAATGTCACCTCGACTACCCAACCCACAGAGCAAGCCTTCATCTTCCGTAGTCCAACCTCTAGTTCTACTTTGTTGTCCTCCCTTGAAAACCCCCTATATAATACCGCCACCGTCATAACTGAATCCTTCATAGAGCCTACCCTAGGACAACCCTCCCCCATGCCCTCAGCCATAGGCCATCCTGACTCTAGATCCATTTTCTTCGGATTCCCAGCCACCATATCCCCTTTTATGGCTTTCCCGCCTCCAAGTTCTCATTTTCCACCTCCCATACCACCATTCCTTCAACCCGCCCATGAATACTTTTGTAGAATGTATCAATCCACCACCCCACCCTCCTCATCAATCCCATCCCCACCATCCACACAACACTTATTCACCACTCTCACGCACACACCACCTACCATTCCAATATACATGGTAGACACCACACTTGCATCCAATCGTAAAAGTATGGACATTTCGCCACCCACAGCACCTCCCCCTCCCCCCACACTTCCACCTTCTTCCATTCCCTCTCCACCAATTTCACCCACACACACATCTCCAATAGACACATCATTCACTCTTTCCATTCCCCAATCCCCTCCCCTTGCATCTTCCATTGTACAAACCACACCATCGTCCATAGGCAATGCATTGGACACCATGCTTGCATGTATATCACAGTTAAGCAACATAACGTACGACTGCAAGAGCACTCGGAGGTGCTACAACGTCGTCTTGCTGCACTAGAAGGGGAGAATACTCGCCTCCAGACACAATTCCAAGCTTTACAAGAGGCTCATAGCATATTGGAAGTACAGTTACAGAACACAGACCAGGAAGCAATACAAGTGGTGGAAGGCCATCTACAGATACAGTTGGAACACAACTCAAAGCTTCAGTGAAACATGGCCCTACTTAAGCGACACCTTGCAACTGCTCATGAAGAAGATCCACGCCTACAACTACAGAATCAGGAAAATTTAGAGGCAACCATGGAAAGCACACCCGGAGCAACAATCAGTCCCCCAAAATTACAAGTAGTGACCCCAGAAAACATAAAGATAATCCTCGAAGATTATGCTATGCTGCTTGAAGCACATGACTAGTTATCAGAGGAACTGGGTCAACTGAAGCACAAACAACAAAAAGACACAACGACTGCCGCTCAAACCACCTCCTCCGTAGCTTCACTTCTCACAGACTCAGAGGCCCTATAAGATCTTCAGAAACAGTTCACAGAATTACAAGCACGCCTACTACAATATGAGCGACCACCTTCCCCACCCGAGGCTCCCACCGATGAAGAAACAGTACAAATTCCTGTGGAACAAATGTTTGAAGAAGAATATGACCCACACCCCTTCCCAGGAGGACAACAAACGGAAGAAGGTCAGGATACGTTCGAAGCACCGCGACCCCCATGGCTACGACAAGTGGAGGAAATGGTGAGTTCACATGAAGAGTGAACAATAGTGCAAAATCAGGCCATGAGAGTCATAGAAGAAACTTTGTTACAATCCAATTACTTCAAGAACCTTTCATCTAGACGCCTTATCCTCTCATCAGAACTCCAATAGAGGCCTTACTATATCATTTTGGTAGATTATAACACAGAAATACAAAGAGTCACAGGAAAGATACCTTCCTTCGCAACCCAATTTCAACCCGAAGACCTTCCTCCAGAGGTGCAAAAAGGCAAAATCCGTCAACCGACATGGCGACAGAAGCTTCTTGAAACATATCTTGAAATGCTGCGCACCTGGAACAATGTGTCTTTACATCGACTTTACAATCCATGCTATGGCCCTGTTCCACGACGCCGATCATGGAAAGCATTCAACATAAAGGTACAGAATAATGCTCAGTGTAAGGAGTGGCTCAATTATCCATACATAGCACCATAGCATACATGATGGCCACAATTCGACATTGGATGCCTCGACTGAAGCCCATGCCAGATGTGGCAGCCCAAATGATGCTCAAATTTTGGATATGATGCAGGTAGTACTCAAAACCTTTAGAAATGCAACAGCACCACATGTACGTCTACCGTGGTTTACCAATGGAAATTACGATTTGGTGTATGTCATGAGCACCACCCCTAGCATTGGGGTAGCTTACGCCTGGCATGCACGCATCAAACACCTCCCTGCATGCTATAAACAAAAATTCGAAGACATGTTCAGATCAGGTTTCTGGGAGTATCACTCGGAGGTCTTCGCACCAAAACCTACACGCCTACTTCATCTTTTTGCATGCGAACAAGCTATGTACTCTGAGTACTACACTACACCGCAACCAGATGTCCCAGGTGTAATAAATTGGGATGCATTGGAAGCTGATCTAGCAAGAGGATTAAGGATAGGAGAACACGAGCTAGCCACCAACGTCATCCAATACTATATTGACCACCCTATAGAACAGTGGTCTGTCAGGGGCGACAGACACTAGGAAGGGAGGAGTGTTGGCATACAAGTCATATGAAGAGCAAACTAGCACAAAGGAGCAATCATGCACAATATGGCAACAAGGCCTAATCATTTTTTTCCATGGACTATTCACAAATCAAGTGATTTTAATCACTACACAAACATTGTAAATTCCGTTTTTGGTAGAATAGACTCCATTTTGTTCAAGCCCAGGAGTCCTCGAGCTTGAGGAGTATTAGAAGTAGCTGCATACCAATTTTCATAATTTTTAGACTCCGTTTGAGCCCTCAAATAGGCTCTAGAACCTAATTTTTAACTAGGCCGGACACTAGGTGTGGACAAGACCAAAGCTAGTCAAAAAACTATAAAAAGAGATAGAGAGCTCATTTTTGGGGTTAGATTGTTTGTGAATTGAGCTTATGTAAGAGACTTTTTGACTAATGCAAAGAACTCCATTGTTCCTCTCCTTGTTCTTGCCTTGTGTGCGCATGTGTGTGTATGTGTGTGCATGTTTTGTGTGCTTCTCACTCACACACTTGTGCCATCACTTGCTCATAGTCTTCATACTAGTCCTCATGTCTCCACGGATTGACAATTATGAGGTGGATCTCCTCACGTTGGTACTTGCCATTGTGCTAGAGTGACAAAGGGCTATTAGATTTTGAGCTAAGTAATCGGTTCAGAGACATCTTTGGACCAAAAAGTTGGCAAAGTGACCATACGGTCTAGGAACATCAAGAAACACTTCCTCAAAATTTAGGCAACATGAGTAGTTCACAACAACAGCAACAACAACAAAAACAATAATAACAACAACAACAAGAGCAACAACAACAACAACAACAACAATAGCAACAGATTATTCCACCGCGTCCAGTGCCATCCGGAGTCACGTACACAAAATTTGGAGGTTTTCTGGGAGATGATCCTGATGTGCATCTACGGACATTTGAAATTAATTATGCAGTTTTGAATTACCCAACAGACCCTGCTTATAAAGCCATTGTGTTCCAGTCAACTTTGGTTAATGAGGTTGCACGCTGGTTAACCGAGTATGACCTGAATCATTTCCGACAGTATGATGACGTGAAGGATGCATTCCTGCAACGATTCCGGTTAAAGAAAAACCCAACACAAATTTTTGATTACCTACAGAATAACAGGTAGAAGCCACACCAGAATGTACAAGACTATGCCACTCTATTTCGGATGCATTTACGGCAATTACCACCCGTGCATGCCAATTTACCAGATGACATCATTACTCAGTGGTTCGTAAACGGATTAAACCCCCAATTGAAACATATCATGATCATACGATGTGTGGGAGGAATGACCTTGGATGCCGTAATCGCTATGGCGTTACAGTTAGAAAATAAAGTGGGTGGAATCACTGAAGATCTAGAGTGGTTGAAGGCGTCCAAGCATTCAAACCAGGATCCTCTGAAACAAATTTACTGTAATAAATGTAAAAGCACAGGACACAGCAGCTCAGCATGTGCTCTGAATCAGATGTACTGCGCTATTTGCCATACAGTAGACCAAGCTACAAAGACCTGTCCTTATAATGAAAAGGTACAGAGCAGAGCGGCTGTCAATGCCATTATTCAGGAACAAGGGCAACCGGCCAGTCACTACGTACCACCACAAATGAGGAATACTCCTTACCAAGGATATAAGAATTATAGAGGAGCTCGGTCAACTAACTTTGGACAAACTGGGTGGAATGCGGGTACAATAGGTGAAGGTGCATCTCTTCCACCACCTAAATGTCATTTTTGTGGTGAAATAGGGCATATACGCAGGTACTGTAAAGATGCGGCTGAGTACGATAAAAGGAAAAAGGAACGACAACACCCGATGGCAAATATGGTGTATATTTCAGCAGTAAACACTCAAACGGCAATGGTGCAAACACGCTCCAGAAAGCAATTATAGCCAACTGCAGAGATTTTTGAACCTGGAATTCGTGAACAACAGAAGGTGTTTACTAAAGCAAGCAAGTGGGCGACCCAAGAACAAACTATTTTTCCTGACCCAGTTCCGGTGACGCAGCAAAGCCTACCGTAGGCCGTACCAAAAGGAAGAAATTTGACCCAAACAATACCGGAGTCCCCACCGGACTCCGTACCAGAAACAACAAAATTTGATCCGGTGTGGGATGTCTTATCCAAGGCGTCAGTTACACTACCATTGGAACAATTATTGGCTTTGGTCCCTGTCGTGCGCCAACAATTCCAACAACAGGTCAGTCCAAGACCTTCATGTGCTCCTTCGATAGCAACAATTCAGCTCGAACTTGATCCAACGGTGGATCATACGGTGCCCTTGATTACGGTCTGGTATAAGAATCATAAAATCACTCAAGTACTCATTGATGGAGGTTCTGGTGTAAACATTACAACAAAAACACTTTGTCAATGGATGGGATGGACACAAATCGAACTTGTCCAATTTTGTGTCCGAATGGCTGATCAATCCCGAGTTCATCGGGTTGGATTGGTGCGACACATTCCTATTACTCTGCAATGAGCTGTATTTACAATGACCTTCATTGTTCTGGAATTAACAAAATCCAGCCTTGATTATAACCTACTCTTTGGACGACCATGGTTAAAGCAAGCTAAGGTAGTTCAGGATTGGTCAGCACATCAATTGATTTTTAAGAATAACCACCGGAAATATGTCGTTCCACTAGACGACATGAAGCCTTGCGACTTGCATGCACGACCATATGTAGCCGAACTTGTACACATGCTGGATGGTCTTTCAGATGATGAAGAGGAAGCTTTTCTTAAAGCCAACAAGAACCTGATGGCACTCGGAACTATGGATTTGCAAACGGTTGCAGATAACTGGAGTCCGGAAGCCTGTACGATAGTACCACTAATCGGTGAACCAGAATCAAGGGCAACACCGACCTTGGATGATACGACGCTACAGCAATTGCTTTATCCAGTTGATGACTTTACCATGCCCCGATAGTTCTACGTACCGGAAGACCAATTGGTTACCTGCAACTTAGGCGATGATGCCAATCCGCAACCAGTGAAGATTAAGGCAAGACTATTAGAGACCTTCCAAGATAATTTATTGCAACTATTACGAGAATTCTTTGATGTATTTGCCTGGGATTACTGTGATATGAAGGGGTTGGATCCGTGCATCTATGAACACTGGGTTATGCTGAAACCAGATGCCCGGCCTATTAAACAACCTAGCTATAGAATGAATCCTCACTATGCAGCCCAGGTCAAAGCAGAACTGGATTGATTGTTGAAGGTTGGGTTTATTGTCCCTATCAAGCATGCGGAGTGGATTTTCCCTATTGTCATATGCCCTAAGAAGAATAAACAATTACGGATATGTGTGGACTACCGGAAATTAAATGCAGCAACAATACCTGATCCATTCCCTCTACCATTTTTGGACACAATGTTAGATGATGTGGTAGGTCGGGAGATGTAATCCTTTTTGGATGGATATAGTGGTTATAACCAAGTACGAATGGTGGAGCAAAACATTCCAAAGACATCATTTATAACCAATTGGGGCGTTTATGAGTGTACAGTGATGTGGTTTGGTCTACGAAATGCTCCAAGTACATTTCAGCACTGTATGCAGGAAGTTTTCTCTCCTTATCTAACTACATTCATGAGAGTTTACTTGGACGACTTCTCCTTATTTGGTGATACTTCGGCGCATCTGTATCATTTACGGTGTTGTTTCTCAAAGTGTCAAGAATACCATTTGTGCTTAAACCCCAATAAATCTGTATTCTCTGTATCTCGCAGCAAGTTGCTAGGGCACATCATCTCAAAGCATGGGATCCAAGTTGATCTAGATAAAGTGAAGGCGGTACTTGAGGCACTTGCTCCCAAGACACCCAAAGAAGTGATGCGCTTCTTGGGACAAACCCGGTGGCATGGGCGACATTTGTGGTGACTTGCTCATCTAGCCACACCACTCAATCGACTGATAACCAGTACTCCCTGCCAGTTTGAATGGATTGAAGCCTGTCACTTGTCTTTTGATCGGTTGAAATCACTGTTAACGCAGGTAGCTATTTTACAAGCGCCAAATTGGGACCTCCCATTTCACGTTTTTGTGGATGTGTCTGACATTGCCATTGGGAGTGCGCTGATGCAGCAAACGGAGAAATGGTTCCATCCAGTGTATTATGCGAGTCGCAGATTAGCTCAAGCAGAGTGCAATTATTCAGTCATTGAACGTGAATGTCTCGGATTAGTTATTCGGTGAAGAAATTCAGGCATTATTTACTGGGATGTCGTTTCACCTTTCATGCCGATCATGCAGCATTGGTGTACCTTGTCCATCAACAGCATCTGGGAGGATGATTAGCAAGATGGGTATTGTTGCTCCAAGAGTTTTATTATTTAGTAGTACATCAACTAGGGTCAGCCGACGTGCTGGCTGACTTTTTATCTCGGTTGGATTCTGATGAACTTCCGGAAGGAGTTGATGATACCACACCCACTATCTATGCAACTAGGACTATACATGACGATCATCAAGAATTGCCGGTACCCTCCTCCTACTATGACACTTTGCTTCTTTTCTTGACCAGTGGATGTCCTCCCGGTACGACCTCTCTTGCTGCTCGACAAAAATTGGCCATGTATAGTCGACCTCTCTTGCTGCTCGACAAAAATTGGCCATGTATGTATGTAAATTGGCTAATTGTAGGGCAGTTATATTATATGGATCACTCGAGAGTGCTGCTAAGATGTGTTCCACCACACGAAATTGCTTCAGTAATCACAATGGCTCATTCTGCCCCAATTGGAGGTCATTTTGTAGTTGACCTGACCCACCGGAAGATTCTACAGAGTGGCTTATGGTGGCCTACTATGTACCGTGATGTGACCAAGTATGTGCGATAGTGCGATGAGTGTCAGCATTCGTGTCAACCTTTACAGAGACATTTCTTTCCGCTCCAACCAGTTTTGCATCCCGAACCCTTTGAGAAATGTGGTTTGGATTTTATCAAACCAATTACACCTCCTGCGACACTTAGCAGTAATAGATATATTCTTACATGCACTGATTACGCGACTCGGTGGGTCGAAGGTTGGGCTCTACGGTCAGCCACAACTGCTGCAGTCACTAAATGTTTGATGAAAGATATTTTTCCACGCTATGGTTTACCCTTGGAGATTGTGACTCATCAAGGTACACACTTTGCTAACACATTAATGCAAGTGCTTACTCACACCTTCCAGATTGTGCATAAGTTCAGTTCCCCCTACTATCCACGAGCGAATGGCCTCGCCGAGAGCACAAACAAATCTCTCTTGAACATCTTAAAGAAATTGGTATTGGATTGCCCGGAGAGATGGGACCAATTCCTACCTGCGGTATTATGGGCTTACCATACCGGAACAACTCCCTTCAAGTTGGCCTATGGTTTGGAGGCAATTGCTCCTATGGAACTGGTGGTTCCTAGTCTGCGAGTGGCATTAGAGCAGAAATTACTACCGGAAGAATTATTTCCTTTTCGATTGGATGCTTTACGGTCTATGGATGAACAATGCCTCGAGAGTTTTTTGGTGCTGTAGGAAGTTTAGCTCAGACAAGAAAGAACTCATGATGGTTTCCTTAAAACCCCCGTTTTTTGATAAATCAATTAGTGCTCTTTTATAATTCTAAATCTAATCGATCCACCAAAAAGTTTAAATTGTGTTGGTTCGGTCCCTACTGTATTGCCGAACAAATGGGACCAACGACTTTTTGGTTATCCACCTTAACTGGTACCCTTCTCCCTAAGGCGATCAATGGATCGAAGCTTCGTTTCTACTATTCTCCATCGTCTTCCTTATGATGATTGATCGATCTTTTCATTCCACATCCGTTTTTTCCACTGTTCTGACTCGTCATTCTTTTCCTTTCTGTGTGATTCCGGTTGTCTGACTGATTGTAATATTTATGTTTTCTTACCTAACTATGATTAATAGTTGCCTTCTGTGTCTTTGATTATATTAATGCATGCATGTTGCCATTATATCTGTATATCTCCAACACTCCATGATGATTATGTTTCTTTCCGCCTGATTTTTTGAGCATTTCTACTTAATCCTGTTCTTCATGCTGTTATTCGCTATTGCATCCTTGTGTGCTTGCAACCCCTATGTTACCTGTGCTCTTGTGTGTCTCTGATTGTGCCATGGAAGCTCTGGCAAACATTGTCACCTTCCATGTTGGTCTTGCTCCAGGAGTGAGTTCCTGCGTGCTCGTGGTCTCCTGACCTTCGTTGGATTGCCTTGGCATTCAGTGGAGTGTCACCCTTTTTTTGCGCAGATAATCTCTGCCATCGCGGCTACGCCTGCTACAGAACAATGCTGGTCGCTTGCATGCCTTAACCCCCATGTCATCATCACACTTAGTACAGTTGTTGAGGGATTCCGTCTCCCGCATGAGGGTCTAGTTGATGGACCTCTCCTTCCCATGTCGACAATGAAGGAACTCTTTCCTCGGCACTCGTCTAACAAGTTTGCCATTTTGTGTCGACCTGAACTGGAGTGCACCGCACTCCAGTTCCTGGTAGCTGCCTTGAATCTCCAATAATGTGTTGGAGCAAGTCTATGACAAGCCTAAGTATTGGCTTGAGTCCCACAAAGTCTTAGAAGAAGCTTTAAAATGAAGACTATGTAAAGTTCACTTGTGAACTACCTCTTGTAACTTTTGAAGAGTTTACTTAATGTAAAAGTAAGAGAATCTTAAGTGATTGAGTCCACTTGATCAAGAATGGAAAGAGGAGCCACGAATTTGTGATTTGTGGTAGGTAGAGAATCAAATCAATCATTGATTGATTGGAGAGTGATTGAGGGAAGTTAGCCTCCCAAACTCAACTATAAATAGATGGCAGTTTTAGTCGTGGTTAGAGAGACCTATGTGAAGACCTCCAAGAGCTGAGCTTTATGCCATATCAAGGTGTGATTACAAGGCACACATATGTATCAGTAAGTCATTGTATTGTACAAGCAATATACTTTCATTTTCATGATTATTTGAGTTCATCTTTCCATGTTCTTGTGAAGTTTACTACTCACTGCCATTACTCTCAGTTTTCTCAGTCAGATTGCAGAGATGTTTTCTCTGAGCTTGGTGCATCATTTTCAGTGATTTAACTTGTTAAAGTTAGCTCTATAAGTCTAATATATTCTCACAAATTTTCATGTCATTTGGATGTTGCAATCTTCAGTTATGTTCATTTGAAGTCAACAGGGTCTGTTCATCTTCACTTCTCTGTCAGGTACACGACTTTTTCACTCATCTTGTCAGAGCCATTTCTCAGTGGTTACTTATCCAAATTCAGTGATTTAAAGCTTGTTGGATTCAGCTTACTGTCTAGTATAACCATACAAATTTTCATAATCATTGGATTCCTACATTTTGAGTTATGTTGATTTTGCTGCTCACTGGTCTGATTACAAAACCTAACATCACGATCAGATAACATTACTTTTGGAAATCCATGATGTGGAAAAATGCATTTAATGAATAATTTTGCAGCTTGAGGTGCAGTCAAAGTTTTTCTACATGGAATGAAATATGCATATTTACTAAACCTATCAACTATTGTCCAAATCATATTATTATGTGATGAAGTGAGAGGAAGACCTGTGATAAAATCCATAGAGATTTGTTCCCATGGTTCATTTGGAATAGGAAGTGGCATTAATAATCCAAATGGTTTACCATGATGACGTTTGACACACTGACATACAATGCATTGAGAAACATAATGTGCAATGTCTTTTTCCATGTGTGGCCAAAAGAAGAAATCTTTGCAAGCAGAAATGGTGCTTTGTATGCCTCTATGACCCATGTAAGATGGTTCATGCATTTCTTTAATGACAAAATCTTTAAAAGCTTGGGTTATGCACAATCTATGTTGAAAATAGAGAAAACCATTATGAAATGTATAATGTTCATCAGATAAAGATGCAGCATTGTTGAAGTCATGCCATGCACGTGAAAAATACAAATCAGGTGCATAAGTGGAAACCATTTCTTGAAAAGAATGAATTTGGATGGCAGAAATATTATTCAAAACAACAGAATGCAAAGGAAAACGGCTAAGAGCATCCGCTACAACATTAGCTTTACCAGGCTGATATTGTATCATGGGTTGGAAATTTTGAATGAATGATGCCCACTTAAGATGCCTATCAGAGATTAAGGGTTGACTTAATAAATGCTTAATAGCCTGTTGATCGGTTTTGATTAATACTTCAGAGCCCATAAGATAGTGTTTCCAAAATCGCAAAGCATGCACAACTGCTAACAGTTCTTTATCATACGTACTATGATTTTGTTCTGAGGGCTTAAGCTTTCTACTCTCAAATGCAATGGGATTGTCATTTTGCATCAGAACAGCACCTATTCCTGAACCGCTAGCATCAGTAACAACATGAAAGGGTTGTGAAAAATCAGGTAATTGTAAAACAGGTGCATGTGAAAGTGCATGTTTAAGTTTGTCAAAGGACTGTTGTTGGAACAAACTTCCTATAGAAACTAGCCAACCCAAGAAAAGAACGAACATCATTGACTGATTGTGGTGTAGGCCATTCTATGATAACTCTAATCTTTTTCGGATCCACATGCACACCTTCACTTGAAATAATATATCCTAAACATTCTAGCTTACGCTGAAAGAAATAACTCTTTTCAGGATTAGCATAAAGTGTGTTCTCTCGTAACAAATGAAAAACTGTTTCAAGATGCTTTTCATGTTCACTATTATTCTTTGGTAACCCGATTTAAGATCAATTTTACTAAAGACACGAGCTCCTTGTAACTTATCTAAGAGATCATCTATTCGAGGAATAGGGTATCTATTCTTGATCGTGATCTTGTTAAGGGCTCTATAATCAATGCACATTCGATAAGTTTTATTCTTCTTCTCTACTAAGAGAACTGGTGCTCCAAATGGGGAAGAACTAGGCCTTATAAGTCCTTTTTGTAGTAGGTCTTTTACTTGATTTTCTATTTCCTTTTGATGTAGTGGGCCATGTCTATAAGGTGCTTTATGAGGAGGAGAACTACCAAGGACTAAGTCTATGCTATGGTCAAAGGATCCTCGAGATGGTGGTAGTTCAGAGGGATATTCAGACATAAAACAATCCTTATAAGTACTCATGAAAGGTTTATATGCATCTGGAAGTGTATGAGTATAATCATTGATGACATTGACAAAAACAATGCATGAGTTGAATCCTTTCCTAAATGCACGCTTTACTTGAGTGTGACTAATCAATGGAAATGGCTGGAAATCATGCCATGCAGACAAAGTAATGATTTGACCTTTGAAAACAAACTTAAAGGTATGAGTATGGTAGTCAATACGTGGGTTATAATGGTGACGAAAAGGCATACCTAGTATAACATCATAAGATTGCAAAGGTGCAATTAAAAATGTTCGTGAATCAACATAAGGGCCTATGCTAATCGTAACATCTTGCACTTCTCGTGTTACATTATAACGACTACCTTGAAATGAAGCTTTCACTTTATACAAAGAAGGAAACGTTTGTAATTTAAGTTCTTGTACTAATAAATGTGAAATGAAGTCATGTGAACTACCATCGTCATGTAGAATTTTTTAGTTTGTTATTTATTGTACCCTGCATGCAAAGAAGAGAGTGTAGACAGATATCGTTACCCAAGGTACTTAAATCCTTCTCGAGTGATTCCTCTGTCCAAACAGGAGGAATTTCTTCATTATAGACCTCCATGTTATGCAATCTAGCTGTAGGCCGGTTTCATATGAAGAGGTTGCAATCTGCACCTTATTTTTGTATGTCCAGGTTTACCACAATTCCAGCAAGTGATTCGTGGTCGCTTCTGTTGGGCATTCACTGCTGAAGTTTGAAGGGTAGGTGGTTTGGTTGGTTGGAGAGATGAAGCAACGGGTGGAGTTGAATAATTGGATTGTGGAGGACGAGGAAAACTAGGGTAAAATGGGGCATTAAAATTACGCTTCATAGGAAATGAAGGTTTAACAAGAAATGGTCGTGGACGTGGTTGTTGTAGACGGAGTGACTTGGTCATGGACTGGAATTCTTTTTCTGCATCATAAGCAAAAGATATAGCCTCGTTGAGGGTTGTAGGTCGTAGGGTGTGAAGCTTAGCTTGGATTCCCACCTCCAAACCATCTTCGTATTTTTGCTGCAAGATATCTTCTGATACATCTTCAAGCATTCGTACAAGTAGTAAATTTTGCCAGAACCGCTCTGTGTAGGCAGTAACCGTATTACCCTCCTTCCATGTAAGGGTCGTCCATGCTCGTCGAACATGCAAATGGTATTGAGGAAGAAGAAATGAATCCTTCAAGTTTTCTTGAAAAGCCTTCCAAGTTGTTGGACGCTCCGTACTGTGCCGCAGGACATTCCACCAGAGTTGTGCTTTACCTACTAAATAGTTAGTGGCAAATTTAACTTTTTCACTTTCAGCATACATTTCATCGGTATAAAAATCATCAAACTGCGACAACCAAGAAAGTACTAAAGGCCCATCCTTTCGGCCATCAAATCGTAGAAACTGGTAGTTTCTATTACCAATCTTTGAATGAGTAACATCAGATTGGGCAGACACAATAGCTTTTACTACTCTCGTAAGGTTGTCTTCCTCAACTTGCATCTTTTGGAGGATTTCATCACGTTGTCGGATCTCGTTCTGAGCTCCTTGAAGCTCATGCCGCAAGAGCTCTAGTTGTTGTTCAAGTGTTGCCGCAGGTAGAGGTGAATTACTGTAATCCTCCATGGTGCTCTTGGACCCTTGCTCTCAACCTTGGTGTATTGAACCTTCTTGTTTGCAACGTTGGTGTCTCGATCCCGTGTTCTCAACCTTGCTTGGTATCTTGAACACTTAATCAAGTGCCACCCAAGGATTTTGAAGGAATTCACACTTCCAAGCTAGCTCATTGGAAATTTCGTTCCGAGAACTTTCCAACGGTATATTACACGCCTCAATCCGACCTACGGATTGAGAGATACACTTGATTCTTTCTTGGGTCCAATCTTGAAATCGACGCGAACGCCTTCCACAAGTAAAAAAGAAAGAGAACTTGAGTACAACTCCAAGAGATGGTGGAGTGGTCAAAGTACTTCCCTTGAAAGTAGGAGGTTGTGGGTTCAAATCCTCCTACCTTAGGGACTCTAAACCTCTCTATTACCACTCAAAAATTAAAATTGCCTCGCGCGTAGCCAACGGTCGCCAAGGGAGCCTTGGGTGCCAATGTTGCCAATGTATTGCCTAAGTTATTGCCTTAGTCGACGCCTTGGTCGACGCCTTGGAGTAAGCGGAAGGTGAAAACGTAGGTTCTGGTTCTGGAACGGAGTAAGCCGAAGGAGTAAACGTAGGTGAAAACGTAGCTTCTGGTTCTGGAACAGGAACAGAAACCGAAACAGAAACCGAAGACGAAATAGAAACAGAAATCGAAGGAGTAAACGTAGGTTCTGGTTCTGGAACAGGAACAGAAACCGAAACCGAAACCGAAGACGAAACCGAAACCGAAGACGAAGACGGAGATGGAGATGGAGATGGAATCGGAATTCAGAATCGCGAACTGAGAACAGAACCCTCTGTATTGACGCGTGCAGAGCTCTGATACCACTGTTGTCAGGATCTTGCTCACGTGCATACAGAGATTACGGACGCAGAAAAACACACAGAAAATAGAGGCAACAAGAGACGAGACCGAACGCAAGATTGGGTGCAATCTCCCCCCATGCACTCTGTTTCGACAGTCCACAGAGTGCATGTATTTATAGGAATTTTGATTACGTCGAAAAGAGTGGTTACATGAGGGCGGCTTCAAAAAGTAGGCGTGAAACTAAAAGTTAGTAACTTTTACAGAAAGCCATTACTTTGAATAACAGAAACTGCGGTCTACAACGACCCTTATTCTAACCATTACTTTTCTAACAATAGAACCTTCTACGCAGGTTTATTTACAAGCTAAATAATAATTATTCGGATTATTGATGTCCGCCCTTTCACGCCTTGCACGCTCCTCATGAACCTTTAGTTGCTATAACAGAAACATCAAAAACATATTAATACATTAATAATATAACACTTTAGCAATGTATTGTTCAATAATATACAACAATTGTAGACTTTTTTATTAATGAAAAGAAGCGTGTGTGAGACAGAGGGTATGTCCTCATCGGACTGTGGTCTGGGTGAATGCCTGAAGTGGAGCGTAGCGCGCATTGTTGATACTGTGAGTATTCTTCCACTCTGTTAATTAAGTTGAGTAATGTGTTAAGTTTTGATGAAGTATTGAGTTAAGTGACATTGCGGTAAAGTGACAAAGTTGCACAGTCGTACGTATTATGCTGAAGCATGTTGTAATACGCAGAACAAATAAGTAGTTGAATAATAATCTAATTCAGTGCATTAAGTTGGTGTAGTAGCATATAACTAAATCTGTAGATTTGGGAAAATACAAACAGGGCCTCTGTTTTATAGACCCCTAACCATCCCAAGAACCCAGATTTGATAAACAGTTTTAAACATTGATTTAACAGTGCCTATGCATGTCCTCATAGGCACCTGTGCTCTGCTCTCATGATCTAGAGGTGGTATAGGTGTCCTGAAAATAGACAGATAAAAATAAATAAAAATATGTGTTTTAATATCATTAAAAAAAATTGTAAAAAAAAAACATACCTATGAGTAGATAGTTCTCTTCTTGCATGTGGAGCCGCAGAAGAACCCTCCTCTGGTCGTTGGGTAAGCATCTGGATCGTAAAATCCAACTCATCATCGACATCTCAGGAGATGAGGAATTGCCCTCATTCAAAACAAGAGGATTACCAACCAAGGAAGAACATGAAAAGCTCAACACATGGTGTGCTAAGGATGCATTGGCAAGGTCTTATCTACTCAACTCTATATCTGATTTTCTTTTGCCACATATTAGAAATTGTAAGACATCCCAAGAGACTTGGGAAACCTTGTCATCATATTTTTCCTCCAACACAAGGGCTAGGAAAAATCAGTTGTGGATTGAATTCACACCATTAAGGAAGCAAGCTATTTCAGAATTTGTGACCAAGATTAAAGATGTAGCAGATCAGTTAGCAAGCATAGGAGAAGAGATTGAAGAAGAACAGATTGTAAGGCAAGTGATCAATGGGATCAAGATTGATGACAAATGGGAAAGCTTCACCACAGCTATGGATCTTTACATGGACATGCATACTCCATATCTTACAACTCTCATGGGACAATTATTTACTCATGAAGCAAAGCTCAAAAAAAATGGAGACACATCCAAAGGTAATAACTCTTCTGCCCTATACACTGATAAGAAGTCTAAAGATAAAGGTAAAAGCAAGAAGGTGGAAGATGAAGGCTCTAATTCTCAAGCCAACTATGCAGGGAGAGGTAGATCTTCAAGAGGAAGAGGCAGAGGAGGTAAGTCAGGTAGGGGGAGATTTTATAACTCCTCACCATGCAACATTTTTGGTATATCAAATCATACTACAGATGAGTGTTTCAGGAATTACAAGAATAAGAGAGGAAGAGGATATCAAAGAGGTGGCTACTCACAGTCAAGAGGTAGATTCAACCATCACCAAGGCTACAATAATAACTACAACAACAACTACAACAATAATTACAATGGCAACTACCAAGGAGTATTCAAATCTAGGAAGGATTACAACAACTACACGGAGGAGCAGGATGACTCTCTTCTAATCATGAACATGACTTCAAAATCAGGTACAAATGATGACCACCTATTCTACATTGACTCAGGATGTTCAAACCATGTGGCTGGCAATGTAGCATTACTCTCTAATCTTGAGGAACAGAAGGTAAGCATCAAGTCCAAACAGGTGATGACACAAAGCATTCTGTAGTTAAAGTTGGAAATGTTAAGACTTGTGATGGAAATCAGAATTTGTTGAGCAGGGTACTCTATGTACCAGCTATTACCAAAAATTTGATGAGTGTTGGTCAGATTGTGGAGAAAGGTTTGCAGGTCAGATTCAATCAATATGGAGCATATGTGGAGGATCCAAGACATGGGTTCAAGAGGATTGCTAAAGGAGAAAAATCAGGTAGACTTTTTACTTTTGAGTTGGAAGATACAAAGAATATTGCACTATACAGTTATAAAGATCAAACACTTTCAGAGCTTGAGATTTGGCACAAAAGGTTAAGGCACATAGGAGAGAGAACCTTGAAACAAATGTGCAGGGATCAGTGTGTGCTTGGGATACCTAATGTATCCAAGCAACATATGATTTACAAGTGTGGTGCTTGTCAATTTGGTAAGTCTCATAGGTTACCCTTCTCCAAGAAAGGATATATGCATGAAGACTACCTAGAGCTTGTCCACATAGATGTATGGGGACCAAGCAAAGACCCCTCAGTCTCACGATCAAGGTACTATGTGCCTTTCATTGATGATTATAGCGGATGGACTGTATTGTACTTCATGAAGCACAAGGATGAGGTATTTAATTGCTTTAAAAAATATCTTACATTAGTTGAAAACCAGATAGGAAGGAATTTGAAAAGGATAAGGTCAGATGGAGGAGGTGAGTACTTCTCCAATGAATTTGAAGACTTCTTGCAGGACAGAGGCATCAAAAGAGAGATAACCACAAGGTATTCTCTTGAACAGAATGGGGTAGCTGAGAGAAGAAATAGATTAATTGTTGAGACAACTAGATCCATGCTTAATGAGAAAAAGTTACCTAACTATATATGGGCAGAGAGTGTTTCTACTACCACTTACCTCATAAACAGGTTACCATCTAAGTCTCTTGATGGCATGACACCCTATGAAGCATGGCATGGTAAGAGACTCTCACTTGACAATTGCAAAATATTTGGATGTGTAGCATATGTACACATACCTTCTCAGATAAGAGGTAAGCTAGACCCAAAGGCTGAAAAATGCATCTTTATTGGGTATGATTTAAATAAAAAAGGTTACAGGTTTTATAATCCTATCAATAAGGGATTCATGGTAAGCAGAGATGTTTTCTTTGATGAAAATGATTCTTGGTATGAGAATGAATGCAGGAAGGTAAAATTACCCTATGATTTAGAAGAGGAATTTCCAAGTCTTACAAAGGAGGAACCTACTCAGAATGAAGCCTCAAGTTCAGATGATGAAGATACTATCAACCTTGAAGAATTCAAAGCATGGAAGTCCAAAGGCAAAATGAAGATGAAGAAGCTTGAAGACATACCCGAATCTTCAACTCAACCATTTAGAAGATCACAAAGAGAAAGCAAGAAACCTATCAGATATGGGTATGATACATTTCTTGTTACTAAACATTCTGTTTATCTTGCCAAGGATTTGTCAAATGAAGAACTAGGATCATATGAAGAAGCAATAACCAAATCAGAATGGAAAGAAGCTATGGATGAGGAGATTGAAGCACTCAAAGAAAGTGACACATGGGAGTTAGTACCTAAGAAGGACTCAATGAAGGTAATATGATCCAGATGGATCTATAAGCTTAAAAGAAATGCTGATGGCACAATCAATAGGTACAAAGCCAGATTGGTAGCTAAGGGTTTTGCACAAACCCAAGGCATTGACTATGAGGAGACATTCTCACCTATGGCCAAGATGCCAACAATCAGAGTGTTGGTAAGTGTGGCTGCATCAAAAAATTGGAATATGTACCAATTGGATGTCAAGAATGCTTTCTTGAATGGATGGATTTTAGAGGAGGTATACATGTCACAATCTCCTGGCTATGAAGACCCTAAGAAGGTAACATATGTTTGCAAATTGAAAAAGGGTTTATATGGATTGAAGCAAGCACCTAGGGCATGGAATTAGAGGTTAACTACATACCTTCAAGACCAAGGATTTGTCATGAGCAAGGCAGATACTTCTCTGTTCATCAAGAGAAGTAATTCAGAGGTAATATACCTTTGTGTTTATGTTGATGACATCATCATTATAGGTAATGATGTCAATGGAATCAGATATATCAAAAGTCAAATGATGAAGGAGTTCAAGATCAATGATCTTGGTCTATTGAAGTATTTTTTGGGACATGAATTAGTTTACACTAATTCAGGGATATATATTACTCAGAAAAAGTATATACAGGACATGTTGAAGAAGTTTCACTTACAAGATGCCAAAGTAGCTAGCACTCCAATGGAGGTAAATCTAAAACTAAGTGCCCATGAAGGTGATGAAGTCAATGACATTACAGGTTATCAAAGTATGGTGGGTAGTTTGAACTATGCTACCTTAACAAGGATAGATATTGCATATGGAGTTAGTGTGCTAAGCCAATTTATGCACAAGCCAAGAGTACCTCACTTAGAGGCTGCCAAGAGAATCATGAAGTATCTCAAGGGTACACAGAACCATGGTTTGTATTTCCCTTACACTTCAGATATTGATATCAAAATTTATTCAGATGCAGATTGGGCAGGATGCAAGGATGATAGGAGGAGCACTTCTGGATATATCTCTTTTGCAGGTGACAAACCAATTTCATGGTCTTCAAAGAAGCAACCTACTGTTGCTTTGTCATCCACAGAGGCAAAGTATAGAGGACTGGCTAATGCCACACAAGAAGCAATTTGGATTAAGCTTTTGTATACAGAATTGGGTTTGTTTACTAGGTCTCAAATAATCTTTGGAGATAATACAAGTTCTCTTCACCTTGCAGCTAATCCTATTTATCATGCTAGGACCAAACACATAGAGGTCCATTACCATTATGTGAGAGAGAAATTGATAAGCAAGGACATTCAACTTACCTATGTATCAACCAACATGCAATGTGCAGATTTGTTGACTAAAGCTTCGGATGGAACCAAACTTTGCAGATTCAAATCCATGATTGGATTGCAGGATATACTTGAAGATTGAAGATGAGGACTTAAGCCAAAATGTTTGGCTTGAGGGGGAGCTGTTGGTGTGAATTACAAGCCTACACATTTGGCTCAAAGGATGCATTGAAGTCCATACATACATGAAGAAACATAGGAACATATGCTAGTGGTTAATTACCACTTTACCTCATTGTAAAAGTCAAATTGAATTGGAATCTCTTGTAATCACCTACCAAAAGGATTCGTGGAAAAATTAGTTGTTTGATTGAGAGAATATCTCCAAGCATTTAGGAGCTTGATCATAGGGAGCCAAAAGTTTGAATTTGAATTCAAATTTTTAGTCATCTCTTATAAAAATGGACATGAAAAGTTGCGGGCAAGAGAGAGCACTCTCGAGCATAGCATTACTGATTTGTGAGTGTGTGTGAGGTCTACACTCTAGCCCACACTTCTCTATACCATTTGGCAATGGTATTCATGCCAATGGAGTTGTATACAATCGTGCATTAATACATACATTCACATTGTCCATCTCTGAGTTCTCTGTTAGTCTACTCAAAATTCTGTCAACTTGTCAAGGGCATATCTCCGTCAAATCTTCACCAAATTCAGTGATTCAAAGCTTGTTGGATTCAGCTTGAAGTAATCTACTGCTGTCAAAATTTGAAGACATTCTATTCAGCCATTTTGGAGAAATCTGCGTCGAGGTGATCTCTGGTCATTTTTTTGCTACAGTCCTAAAAAGTCGGGGGTATAGCTTAACTTGCTAAATTGATTTCTCTTAAAATAGTTTATCATTTTACATCATTCCACTTGGAATAGGTAGCTTACTAAGCTAATTAGATACCCCTAAAAGCAATTTTTCCAATTCCTATTGTGCTGGTCATACTGAGCAAAATACCCAGCAGGTGTCAAGACATAAATAGAAGGTTTTCTTGAGTTTGTGACTTCCAAAGTTATCTGTTTTGATTCAATCATTGCACACATCATTTCCAAAGGACATAGGACATTTTATGGTGTCATTGGAAAGCTAAGGAGGTCTAGTTATCAACTCTGAAGAAAAAGAGGGCTGGTACAAAGCAGGTTTAGCAGTACCTACTCAGTCTCTTGGAGCATCCATCCATCTTTCCCAACACACCAACACCAAGGTTTACATACAAAGATTGTCGAGATGAAAACAGAGATCAAATATGTCTTCGAACACTAGGAAGTTGTTGGCAGATGAAGCAAGTACGAGCATACATGAAGATCTAGCACTAAGGCAACCCATTAAATTTTTCCAAACCTTACACCATGTTAAAAGTGATTCTCATCAGTGAAAACCCTTGTAAATATCATTTCACCTTTTTGTAGCTCCATTTTGTACAAGCCAAGGAGTCCTCGAGCTTGGGGAGCCTTAGAAATAGTGGCCTGCCAATTTTCATATTTTTTAGATCTCGTTTGAGCCCTCGAATAAGCCCTGGAACCTAATTTTTAACTAGGCCGGACACTAGGTCTGGACAGGGCCAAAGCTAGTCAAAAACTATAAATAGAGCTAGAGAGCTCATTTTTG
Source organism: Ceratopteris richardii (assembly GCA_020310875.1). Lineage (NCBI taxonomy): Eukaryota > Viridiplantae > Streptophyta > Polypodiopsida > Polypodiales > Pteridaceae > Ceratopteris > Ceratopteris richardii. Next base: position 59,627,728 of record CM035442.1, read on the forward strand.
GGGGCAGCTTCTTGTAGTTTTGAGCTTGTATGAGAATTTTGTTGCAATAGAAGTGATTCCACTGTCTTACTTTCTTTGTCCTTGCGTGTGTGCGCGTGTGTGTGTATGTGTGTGCATGTTAGTGTGCTTCTCACTCACACATTTGTGCCTTCACTTGCTCCAGGTCTTCATACCATCCTCATGTCTTCCCGGATTGACATTAAAGGAGGTGCTACTCATCACTGAGCTACACCAAATTTTGGCACCGTTGCCGGGGATTCGAGCTTAGAGGACGAGCGTGTGATGGTAAGACGTAGAGAGGACGCGTTGGAATGGTAAGTAGTAGGTAAATTTCTGATTTTTCTCCATCTCCATCTCCATCTTCATCTCCACCTTCATCTCCTTCTCCACCTTATATTCTCATTTCCAAACCATTTCCTCATTTGCTTTGTGCGAGTTTGAGAGAGAGCGAGTGTGTGTTCTTGCTTGTGTGTGTTTTTTGCATGTTTCTTGCAGGTTGCAGCTCCATCATCATCTCCAGCAAGCTCAGCAGGTACGGATTTTGTCTACACAAACTCCGAGGCATCGAGCTCGAGCTATCGCGACACTCCGGAAACTTCACCCTATCACAATTCTGAGTGCACCAGGACACTGCGCAGGCCTAGAGCTCCTAGGATCACTAGACAGAACAGCAAAATTCGCCATAACCCGACCTATCGCGACACCTCGAAGTATCGTGACACACCGAAGTATCACGATACCCATGACTTATCGTGACACCTCGAAGTATCGCAACACACCGAAGTATCACGACACCTCAAAGTATCGCGACACCTCGAAGTATTGCGACACACCGACCCCACCTATCGCGACACTCCCAAGTATCGCGACACCTCGACTTATCGCGACACACCGGAGTATTGCGACACTCCGACCTATCGCGACACCTCGAAGTATCGCGACACACCGACCCCACCTATCGCGACACTCCCAAGTATCGCGACACCTCGACTTATCGCGACACACCGGAGTATCACGACACTCCGACCTATCACGACACCTCGAAGTATCACGACACCTCGACCGGACCTATCGCGATACATGGGCTTAACGCATAAAATTTTAAAGTGAAATTAATGGAGTGAATTGAGGTATATTTGGGCCTAATTTTTGACACATTGGGGTAACAGTAGAGCCTTAAGAGTGGGCAAAAGACCTAGAAACCAGGGAGAGATCTCCTGAACCCTGAGAGGTCATAAGATTTTGGGGGTTCAGCAAATTACTCCAAGGGGGACCCATAATTGTTAATTTCAATTCATTGTGGTCAATGAGCTATATTAACTTGTGAAATTTTGCAGGAACAGTGCGTGCACTCAAAGTATTCCAAGGCAAGCTAGCAAGGGTGAGTACCAGGCTTGGGCGAAGGCTTCCTAGGTTTGTGCAACGGTCTGAGCAACCAGAGGATTGAGGTTGGAAGTTCTCTCAACCCTCCTTTGTCAATTCCTGGCCTAGGCTAAGTACGACTTAGGTGTGGTAATTAATTAGGCCAACGTCAGGACGAATTAAGTCCAAGAGAACTAATCAACCAAGTGCAAGCATTAAGTAGATCTTAGGTGCAAAAACCCTAAGGGACAAAAGTAAACTTGAATCGATCACTTATCAAGTACGAAATTCACTTAAGTATTCTTGACGACGTGATATCAGACAAGATCATAAACATAATAATCAACTAAAAAGAACAAAGTGATTGGTGCCAACTAACCTGCAACGAGAGTGTACTTGGAACCAAGGGGGTAGAGAAACCAGGCATATGAACCTTAGGTCCGACAGACACTTAGGCCGAGACAAAAAAAGCCTCAGATCTTCTGAAGCTAGTGTCAATCACACTGCTAGGTCCTGGGCCCAGCAGTTGAGTGATTACCCATACACTCCACAATCAGAAACAAGTGATTCTGAAATGTCCTATCACATGGAGAGACCAGTAGGTAGTTCAGGGGTGGATTATCTAGAAAAGCCAGAAGGACCTTACAAGACTCAATTGGAATACATCAGGACTAATCGTCTAGGTGCTCGCATCTACGAAGACGGCCTGAGAAGATCTGTGGTCCAGATTAAGAACCCCGATCAACCCCATGGACTAGAACACCCGGTAGTCAAGTTTGAGAATGGAGCATACCTAGATAAAGAGGGGACTATATATGTAGTCACTACTCTTCTTGATAGAACAGATGAGTTTGGAAATGTGATTGCGGAGACCGACATGGGTGATATAGAGCAAGGGAATTTAGAGAGAGAGCCAAGAACTCCCTGGGGTAAATCTGTCTTGACCAGAATCATGACTCCAGAGTGGATTCCACAGGATAATAAAAGCATAGATTTGCTTTTAAACCGAGAAACCGATGAGGCCTTTTGGAGATATAAACCTGCTCAACCTCAAGAAGTGAGTGCTCTCACAATCTATGAGTTTAAAGACCCTGACAGCCCAGGCAAAGTAACATACCTAGACAATACATCGGAGAGAATCTTCATGGTCACCAAGCATGGCAGACATGCCTACACATGGAAGGGTGAATTTGTTTTTCCCCAACCACGGTCTAATGTGTCCTATGGTCACCAAGGAGCCGGGACCTCCCAGGCTCATGGAGCTCAAGGAGATAGAAGTAGAGATAGACCTGAAGTAAGCTTTGCCAACCCCTAGGGAAGAGAAGGAAGGAGAACGGGGACGGATAGAGAAGAAACTGAGAGATTTAGAGACCCAAGGAACCAAAGAAATGCTGATGATTTTCCTTTGCCAAGGCCAAGAGAACACACTAGGACTCTGAGACCAACTCATCTGGTGAAGTTCATGAAGATTTACTTCGATGGCAGTGGAGATCCTTATGACCATGTGACAGAATTTAGGCAAGTCTTGAAAGCTGAACAGGTAGAGGATCTATTCACACAATATAATGCTTTTGGTCTAAGCCTTAGGAACACTGCCCTTACGTGGTTTCAACCACTGAACAAGAGGCATTTCAAAAACATAGACCAGCTCCTAGAAGCATTTATCATTGAGTTTTCTAAGAGTGGTATAAGGCACAACACTGAACAAGAGTGCCTCTTGTTCAGTGGTATAAGAGTTTTCAACCACTGAACAAGAGGCATTTCAGAAACATAGACCAGCTCCTAGAAGCATTTATCATTGAGTTTTCTAAGAGGCATTTCAGAAACATAGACCAGCTCCTAGAAGCATTTATCATTGAGTTTTCTAGCTTCACCCACACCAGCCAAGCAAGTGGCTTTGTTCTTAGATGGCTTGTTGAGCACCAAGCTTAGGTCATATGTGTATTTGAAGGACCTCAGAACTATAGAAGAATGTGTGCGCATGTGCATAGACATTGAGGATAATCTAGGCGAGGAGTTAGAGCTATCAAAAATCTATAAGGATTCGGATAGCTCTAGTAGTCTCACATCTGGTCAGTCCACATCCATTGAGGAACTTGTCGAGAAGGTAGCTCAAAAACTAGGTGTCTCTAGCAAACAAATTCCAAGATTTGCCCCAGTTAAGTGGTGCTACACTTGTGGAGGTGACCATATGGCAAATGTATGTCCCATTATGGCCCAACCCCAGGTGAATCCTAGTAGCCAGTACTGCACCATAGAGCGAAGGTACACCAACCACACTGCACAGGACTACCCATATAGCAATCTGTTAGGCAAAATTACCCTCAGCCATATCCACAACAGGGTAGATACCAGATTCAATACCCTCCACAACAATACAACAGACCACATCAACCTTATCAGCCACCTTATCAAGGGCAGCAGAGACCTCAACCAGTCCTAGTGCACCAACCCCCTTCTCCAACCAATGTGATCCCAGTGAAATATGCATATGCTGAAGAAAATCCGAACAGAGCCATAGTCCCAGTCACCCCAATGCTATCAGACAGTGATCCAAGTGACCATAGTTTTGACTCCACACATATTGATAGCCCTCAGGCTTACTACATGCAGTCACCCGAGCATAACAAGTCATACTATTATGAGGATCCAAGTGAAAATAGTGGGGAGCTGGAGTATGCTAATGTCATGTACACAAACCCCAACTCTAGACCTCAACCTAGGCAGGTACGACCCCCATTCCCTAGAGGACCATGCTTGAGATGTCAGGGAGATCAGCTTATACGTGATTGTCCACTGCCTGCCTCTACACAACCCCAACTAGTGACAATTCAGGGTTTCTGTCAAGACTGCGGAAAAGAGCATCTCCTACGAGATTGCCCAAAGAACCCTAATAACATGCCTAAAATCACTCCATCAACGTCATTGGGTTAGTGGTAGACTCTACGGGAAGTATAACTTCCACAGCCCTAGTGCATGTGGTCACTAGAGCCCAAGCCTTGCAGCAAACTCAAGGAGTAGGGCAGGAAAAGAGTGCTGAGGTTAGTGAGACAGAGAGTATAACCAAGAAAAGGACAAGAGCATGGAGAGATAGCCGGGAGAGAATGAAAAGACAATGGTCACAGAAAATGAGCGAACTTGAAGCAAGCTTGAGAGAAACCAAAGCAAAGATAAGTGAACTCACATCTCAAAACCACTCTCACACCACCCCTCCACCACCTTTCCCTTTAACCACCAATCCATCTTCTTCCATTCCCCAACCTTTCAATACACCACCCTTAACCCACCCACCACCCAGAGTAGGATCAGTCCTAGCCGACCCCACTCCTGAAGATCTAGATATGATGCTTAAAGCATATCAGGCCAGAATCCAAGAAGGGCCAAATGTGACAGATCATGACAAGTGCTACCCTAGAGCTGACCTAGAGATAGAGAGAACCAAGATGTGTGCGAAAATGGTCGCATTGGCTCAGACCATGTTTGAAGCCAGTCGCCTTTTCAACCACTCAGGCTCAGCTAAGACACAATTGCACTTGGATGGACTCCTAGAGAAGTTAGAGAGCATAATTGCAAGATCTACCAAGGAAGAAAAAAATCGAGAAAGAGATGAGGCGAGCAAAAACATAAGCCATCCCCCACAGGAAGCTTATGTGCCCAATTCCACTGAACCAGACACCTCCTCTTCTATGAATAGGTTCACTCCAGAATTCCTATGAGAGATTCAGAAGACAAATGGGCTAATGAAAGTGAAGCCCCTCCTCCCATTGAACTTGTGGATGACACACATGATCAATTCCCTCAAGATATTCCTTCCATTTATGGAGAGCAGGAGAATGCACAAAACCAAGAGAGGTTAGACTTCGAGTCTAACTCCCTGCAGGAATTACCCCATTTCACTGGCCCATGGGAAACCAAGTCTACTTGCCTGAGAGCGCCCACATTCATGATAAGAAACGAAGATTCAATCATACCTAGGAATACAGAGGTAGTAAGGAACACTAAGGTGCAGTGCAATCTCACTTTAGAAGAGCTACTCAAAGTTAAGCCAGAAGTGTGGAAACACATAGCCAAACAAGTGCCAGACATAGCAAAATCACGTTCCCAGGTAGGATCTCATAGAACAGTGCCTGAAATACCATTGGATAAGATAGGAGACATGAGTGAAGGAGAAGAAGGAAATACCTATCTCCCAGTTACCCATCAGGGATACACAACCAAGGCAATTTTGGACTCAGGTGAAGGAGTTGCAATTGCTACAACTTTCCTCTGGAAGCGTTGGGGCAAGCCAGCACTCAGACCGATGAGAATGAAATTGCAGATGGCCGATGGCCATATTGAGAGGCCCTTGGGATTGCTAGAAGGCATAACTCTCACTACATGTGGTGTTGAGTTCGAGCATACATTTTCTATATGTAATTTTAGCAAAAAACATGCCTATGAAATGATCTTGGGGAGACCATTTATGCGACAGTTGCAAGTGGTACAGGACTGGGGAACCAATTCCTTGTACCTGCAACACTTAGGTGTTACGAACAAAGTGAATCTCAAAGATTACTCTCATAGAGATGTCCCTCCTATCCAATGGAATCCCATCCATAGAGCCAAAGATGATACGGAATCTGTGCATTCCATAGGATCAGGATCCTCTTGGATGCATGAAGACACCCACTTATGGATGTGCAAAGTGGGAGTAGAAGAAGAGAAAAGAGAAAAAGCCAGAGAGCTAGGTGCAAAAGAAACACATAGATCAATTCAAGACCGAGCCTATGCACCTGTAGTCTTTCCTGACGAGGAATTTGAACCCCACGGCTGGGCAGAAATCCTAGCAACAATGGATGTAGCCATCAATAAAGAACAATGGACACCTCACTGTGATGAAGATGGCTATGACCTTTCAGTCTTCTCCATAGAGCCAATCATGGGAGAGGTAGTGTTAGAAGAGTGTGAACCTAGCCCTGATGCATTTGAGGATACAAGTGACTCCGATCTAGAGTCAATCATTATGGACCCACCCTTTGCATCAGATGAAGAATACTTCTATGAAGTAGAATTTCAACCCCAGAGGCATGGAGAGCTTACAAATGATGTAAGGCTAGCCACACATGTGACCCCGAAGGAGGAAGGAAAGAAAAGAAAGAAGAGAGAAGTCACACCAAAAGAGGAAGAATCTTTGTTTGAGGTTCCGGAAAATTTTAAGAAGTATGAGATAGATGACAGGAGAGTCATGATCAGAATGCCTAAACGAGAGGTGCAATCAGGGGAGGCCTATGATAACAAAGAAACCACCAAGAAAATTGTGGTAGCTATGGAAGAAGGAGAGGAGAGATGCACATACATAGGCCATGACCTGACGGAAGGCAAAGAGCATGAATTGATAGCCTTACTGAGGGAGTACAAAGATGTATTCGCTTGGAGCTACAAGGACCTGAAAGGGGTAGATCCTGATATATGCTCACATACAATCCCCATGACCTCAGATGCCAAACCTTCTAAGCAAAAGCCCTACACATACAATGACAACTACGCTGCCAAGATCAAAGAAGAGATAGATCGTCTGGTGGAAGCCGGGTTTATCTATGAAATTGAGCACACTGAATGGGTATCCCCCATTGTAGTGGTGCCCAAGAAGAACGGCAAATTACGTGTATGCATTAACTTGAACGGTTCTGGGAGGCACACTCAGAGGTGTTCGCGCCACGGCCCACTCATTTGCTATAGCTCTTTGCATGCGAACAAACAATGCATTCAGAGCTCTACACAATGCCACAACCGAACATGCCGGGAGCAGTCAATTGGGATGCCCTTCAGAGAGACCTGATCAGAGGGCTACGGATCAAAGAACATGACTTGGCAACCGACATTCTCTAGAACTACATTGACCAAACCGCAGAGCAAAGGTCTGTCAGAGGCGACAGACGCTAGGGGGGGAGAGTGTTGGCAGATGAAGCATGCTGAAGATCTAGCACTAAGGCAACCCATTAAATTTTTCCAAACCTTATACCATGTTAAAAGTGATTCTCATCACTGAAAACCCTTGTAAAAATCGTTTCACCTTTTTGTAGCTCCATTTTGTACAATCCGAGGAGTCCTCGAGCTTGGGGAGCCTTAGAAGTAGTGGCCTGTCAATTTCCATATTTTTTAGATCTCGTTTGAGCCCTCGAATAAGCCCTGGAACCTAATTTTTAACTAGGCCGGACACTAGGTCTGGACAGGGCCAAAGCTAGTCAAAAACTATAAATAGAGCTAGAGAGCTCATTTTTGGGGGGAGCTTCTTGTAGTTTTGAGCTTGTATGAGAATTTTGTTGCAACAGAAGTGATTCCATTGTCTTACTTTCTTTGTCCTTGCCGTGTGTGCGCGTATGTGTGTATGTGTGTGCATGTTAGTGTGCTTCTCACTCACACATTTGTACCTTCACTTGCTCCAGGTCTTCATACCATCCTCATGTCTTCCCGGATTGACATTAAAGGAGGTGCTACTCATCACTGAGCTACAGAAGTGAAAAAGCATAAATCAATTATAACGATTCTATATGAATATAAAATACAAAGGAACAAAATAGACTACAATGTGTGGTTCCCTATGTAGAAACAGAGATGATGAAAAAATCTCTACATTGGTGCAAAGGTAAGCTAGCAGGGGTAGCTTTAGGATGATTGAATTAGCACTAATGACAAGCCCAATACATGCCAAAGGAACCCCAAATTTTATTTCTAGTAATTATATAGATGAGGCAAACGAAGTGGTTTATTTCCATCCGACTTCCCCTAAGAGCATCCTTGGACTTCATGTAGTTGTATCTTGTATTGTATTATGATGGTCATCAGCAGATGCAATAAGAAATTATGAAAAAGTACCTATAACATACTTCAAGTTTGATTTAGTAGTTGTAGCATAACATAGACTTCCAATTATGCTCCTATACACAATGATCTATTCAATTCATCTTCCTTCACATGCACATAACTTTGTATTTGGATCTATACGTTATATGAGTGGCTTGCATATGTTCATGCCAAACTTGTAGAGGATGTCTCATAGATATTCCTTTTGAGCTAGGTATATAACTTCCTTCACATAAATGAATTCAACCTCAATAGAGTAAATTCTCAAGATAAAAGACCTTTAATTTTCTTTCAAGCTTTGTTTTGATCATCTCAATATCCACATCATTCCTGCTTGTTATGATTGAATCATCTACATACATACATATGTAGAATTTCTTTCAAACTTCTATCTCTTAGTATACATAAGGGTTTGCATTATTTGGTTGATATCCACACCTAGAATGATACTCAAATAGCCTTTTTCCACAAGCCCTTAGAGCTTTCTTGCTACCATACAAGGCTTCTTCAATGTAGACATGTATTCTAGATTTTTGCATCCAATTGAAATATAGGCCAATTCTATGTTGTGGCTAATCCAATGAAAACCCTAATGGTAGTACTTTTGTTGAGATATCAAGCGATGATTGGGGATGACATGTATCACTTTTTTATTTCTCTGACATGCATAGTGGTAACGTTGGTTTATGTTAGGGATACTTTAGTGAGATTTCTTAGATTTATCTACCATGAGTGATAGCACATTTGTTTTGTGCTAGCTCACTCATTTGTGGAAATTTGGATATCCCTTATGTACTTTTCTTTATTATTGCATTAGTTGTATTGTTGTTTTAGGTCATTCTTGTATATTCCTTTTATGTAATAGAAGAAGAAGAAGAAATTCTTTCTTGACTCAATCTGTGTGTGCTCCTCTTTAGTGTGAGAGTGTGTGAGTGATCTCTCTTCCTTATCTCATTTCTTTTGACATGGTATCAGAGTCAGTGTGGTTGTAGAGAGCTCATGGAGAAGGCGAACGAAGAGTACATGAGAAGACGTGGAGAAAGCATGCTTCACAAACTGTTTGTTGTTACCCTTTGGAGTTGTCCTCTCCAATCATTTTAGCATAAAGGATCAAGTACACATCTTTAAATTGTCAATCCAGGAAGTATGCAATGACCACAACCCCTTCTAGTTAATGAAATCCAAGAATAAGAGTTAAATGACTATTTTTTTGAGAAATTATGAAGAAGGAGAGAAATATCTAGGGTTTTGATTATCTTGAGCTATACAACAACATTTTCAATTATCTTTGTGCGTAAAGTGTGCCATTTCCACAGTAGATCACAACTATGAAGTCAAATTTCAAAAACAGTACCTGTATCACACAGACGAGACAATCGCGATTCTATGAAAACTGAGAATTTCCATGTCCAGCTTTGTTCTTCTACACTTTCTTACTCAATACACTAAGAATCACCTCTCTTCATACACATTACTCAGAAATACACAAATGAAGCTTACAAATTCCATGGATTACACAATGAATAGACTCAACAAATCTAAAGAAAGTACATGAAAGGAGGAAACACGATTTTCTGCAGGAGATCTCTTCACATTACTTGGATAGCAAAAATAATACAACCAACCCTCTCAAAATAGAGGAAATTATCTTTTATACATTTTCAAGTGTCCCTTTTCACACTTGAATTTTGGTCCTTTTCCCTTCTAATCTAAAAATATGCTATCAATGAGCTTCCAAAAATTCTAGAAAAAATACACAATTCTAATTTACATGAGGAAGACTATTCCTCATTTTTACATCATTTATATAAATACTTCTACAAGTTTTTGACATTTTACAAATAAATTCTCTTCAAAAAATGCTTCTTCTAACATTCTTCCCCTCCTAGACTTTTTGGCTCCTCACAAAAAATATTCTTGCAGATAAGTAGTGAGAGCTTCCTTCACTTCTTCTTTCTTTGATAAACCTGTGACAATAGATCATGACTTTTTCTTTCTGTAATGTTCAAATTATTCACCATCTCAAATAGAGCTTTTCTCCATTGTACAACTGCCTCTAGTTTGTCTATTACATCTTTCTTCAGGTATTCTGTGTATGCAGCTTCATATGCAGTGAGTCTAGACTTTGTGACTACTGATAAATTTCCAAAGATTTCTGATTCTCTTTCAAAAAATCCATAATCAAAGGCATCCTCAAAAATCTGAAGATAATGACTACCCAAAAATACTGTTCTACTATAAATGCCATTAAGCAAATTCTGTCTGGGGTTTCACTGAGATCAAAGAGTAAGGCATCAGCTGGTCAATTAAATCCAATGTAGTTGAGGGTTCTGACATCTGTATCTATAAATGTTTCTATACATGCTACTATGAGTCGCATTACTCTTATTAATAGAATACAAGCTGGATCATTGACATCTTTATATGTAGATATAACAGACTCTGCTGTATCAACCATGTACTTCTTTGTTGGCCATGTTCCTCCCTTAGGTCTTGCTACCTTTGGAAAGTTCAGCCATTTTGCTGGAATCTGTCCTACATTCCTCCTTTCCCAAAATACTGTACATTCCCTTCTTCTTGCTACTAGACAATAGGCTAGATTGATCTTTAGCTGAATAGGTGCCTCTTTCCACATTTTCCTGCACTCCTTATTGGCATCTAACCACCTATTCCTCCATTTAGGATTAGCTTTTTCAAATAATTCCTTAGTGACATTGATATCCTCTTCATATTCCAAATATTTATTAGGTGATAGTCCTACTCTTGCAAGCTGGTAATTTTTAATACTTTCCATTATCATACAAAATGGTATACGTAGACCATCTGCTGCCCAATGGTGTTGGTCTGGGTTTATTCCTTTGTTAAGAGCAAAATTCACAATCTGTTCTTCATATTCATTATACATTTTTCTGATAAATTCCATTCTCGATTCTCTGTCAGTTAGAAGTTTTTGAACAAACTCATCTGAATATTCTTCCAAAACTTTGTCCTCTGTTTCATCACCATTTTGAATTCTGTTATCTTCAACTCCTTCATACTCTTCTACTTGTGTAGTCACTACCTGCTCTTCAACATGTTTTTGTGGATTTTCCAATTTTTTCTGTAACTCCTTCACCATCAACATTAAGCTTCGATTCTGAGATGTCCATAACTCTCTTTCTGATTTCCACTCACTTCTTTCTTTTTCTATACTCAATTGCCATTCACTCCTTTCTTTTTCTATATCCAAATGTAATTTATTGTATCCTCTCATTGAGCTAGCAGCATGTACATTGGCGTGCTTCTCCAATTCTTTGACCTCTTTCAATTCTGCTTGTAGTCTTAGAATTTCTTTATTCAACTCCTCCCTTTCATCCTGTGCTACTTGTACAATCTTACCCTCTTCTTTTATTTGGCCTTCCTCCATCAGCAATTTGTTTATCTCTTCATTTGCTTTAACCATAATTTGATATGAACTTTGAAGAGTTCTAAACCTTCCTTCCATCTTCTTCAGCTCCATTTCTATTTTGCTACTATGCTCCATCTGTTTAGCACATTTGTCCTCAAGAAAGTGAATTTTATTTTGCTGTTGAACCTCCAGTTCTTCCAATGAAATTATTTGTTTAGTCAAATCCTCATTTCTTTCCTGGACAATCCTCAACTGTTGCTCTAACTGTTCCTTTTCTTTCTTTTGCTCATTAAGGATTCTACTGCCTTTCACAAACTCTGATTCAGCCACCATTCCTAATGCAATCATGTTTCTACTAGATGGTCTGAATTGCTCTATATTGCTCATGATGACTTTACAAGTAGACCTAATATCCTTGGGTATCCTTTCTAACCTAGTTTCCAATTCTATCTGTTTTACTTCTATTTGCTTCTCCTCCTTTAGTTCTTCTTTGCCTGCAGCATCTTCCTCATACTCTAGTGCCTGATCCTCTTCCTTCTCATGATCTAATATTTCTTTCATTATCTCCATCTCTTCTGCCTTCTTTTTCTCCATCTGTTGTTTCTCTTCAATGACATGTCCTTCCTCTTCCTGTACTTTATTATCCTGAGTTGAGGTTGAATCAATCTCTACTGAGAGCTTTATCTGATCATTTATTTTGTGCTCCTTTTGTCCCTCCTCTTGCTCATCTATATCCATAAGATCTAATTCTTCTTCCTTTTCCTAATCTTCTGTAGTTGTGAACTCCTCATTATGATTTAGATCATAAAGTATATCTTCTATGCTTTGGTTTATGTCTTTTTCTGTATTCCCTTCTTTAACCTCTTTGAAATCCACCTTTTCCAATACTTCCTCTGTTTCCTCAGTCTGATCTTTATCTTCTTTATTATGCACTGAACTACATACTTGAGCTTCCTTTTCCACTTCTAGCTTTTCCTCATTTAGTTTGAAATAGGTTTGTTGAGATGGTTTTGTCCATATTGCTCTAAACCTTGTGTCCACCAATCCACTACTGAACTCTTTCCTTGCTTCAAGTTCTTCTTCCCACACTATTTCTTTACCTTTTAATATCCTTTTCTCCTCCCCAGGGCTAACTTGTTTTGCTGCTTCGTCATGGACCTGTATTCCTTGTGACTTCTGACTCAAATCTTCTGGTGTTTTTCTTTTTTTCAGAGGCTTGTACTGTTACTATTGGTGTGCTAGGTACTGAGAAATTTAAACTTTTCAAAAGAAAGTTCTCAATGTCACTTTTTGATTCTGAAGAAAATTGTGAGGAACCAGCTATCCCTGATTTGTCCATTTTTTGTTCTTCTAATGCAATGGATTCCTCCTGATTCTTTTCTTCTGATGATAATTTTACTGCTTCCTCCATTTGAACATGTTCAGCTGCCTTACCCTTATTCTTCTTGGTTAGCCTCTTCTTCTGCATAGGTTTTTTCTGGACCTTCTTCTTCAGTACTACTGTAGTTCTGGTTTCAGGAGGACCTTGTAACTCTTTGAAATATGCTAACAATTCCACTTCCTTTTTAACAAAGACCTCTTCAGTTTCTGCAGCCATCATCTGATCATGTAACTCTTCATAGTGTTCCACTTCTTCTTGTATCCAATCAGTTGCTTTGCATGAATAATTATCTAACATCTTCTGATATTGAGCTTCATAAATTGCCCTCTTATTGTTTCCTTGAGTCAGATAAGTATATAATTGTTCCTTACTTGTTTGAGGTGGATGAGGTTCCTTCGAGGACCGTACTTCCTTTTGAGCAGCTTCATGCTCTTCTTTTGTTGCTTCCTCCTGTTCCAATTCTACTTTCCTTGGATCCAACCTTCTCTTCTTTACTAGAATAACTTCTTCTGATACTCCTTTCATTTTCCTTTCTGATCCCCTCATGCTTGTTTGGGCTTCTGCCTCTCTTATGTACATCATTTTAGAAGGACTTTTAATTCTTGACATCAAACTTCTGAAGTATTGAGCTTCTAAAGCCAACGTCAATTGATCCTCCATTCCTAAAACATGATATATAATCCTTGTTAAGAATTGTGCTCCATTCATGAACTTTCTTTGCTCCCAATGTTTTGCTGCTTCCTTCAATTGATCATGGATGTATGGAGTTACATCCATTACTCCTAATGGCTTGGTCTTCTCCTTATTATTGAACATAATCAAAGTTACTGGCTTATGTGGCATTGTATATCTAGGCAGCTTTGGAAAACAAAAATATTAGAGAAACATCCTGATGGCATACTCTTCATTCTCTTTTCCTTTGAAATCCACAAATTTAGAACATCCTGCATAGGTTGCTTTATTCTTTTTGACAAAACTTTTATCCAACTTAGTTCCCATTGAATAAAATTGGAGAGCTACCCTGATGTGCTCTGTTTTTATAGTGATATTCACCTCTTTGTTCTCTTTGTCCTTGATTGAACATCTGAAATATGCTTCATTGCCTTTGCCAACTTCCAACAGACTATTCATCACCTGTGATACTCTCTCAAAGTCTATAAAAAATAGAGGTTCATCCAGTAGTCTGTGTAATCCTACTGCTTTCCATCTTTTATAATTGTCTGCAATTTTTTGAAATTTGTAAAATTCCTGGCACAGCATTGTATACTTGTGGCCTCCAACTCCTACTGTAAAAATGTGCTGACCAATGATACTAAGGGTTTCCTTTATTTCCTTGGCTATCTTCTCTGCTTCTGGGATTTCCTGTTCTTCATCAGACTCCAGCTCCACCTTTTCCATTGCTGCTTCACTGTCTAAGAACCAATGTCCTCTAGACAAAGTTACTGAGTCTGCTTTAAAGTCATGAATTGGCAGTTCCTTTGGATTCACCATTCTGGAGAAAATATAACATCACAAAAAAGAAAACTCCACCCACATGAGTCACAAGAAACATAAATGAAATCACATTTGTCTTGAGATGTAATGAAAAAGAATGAAAATAAAATCTCAAATGAATCCTGACTTCCTTATTTGTATCACAGATATAACTCAATTGAAGTGATCATCACATGTGTAGCAAGATGTCTAGTGCTCTCTTCCCTTCTCTTTTTTATATATTTTTTAACAATAAAAAGAAAAAATGAATGAATTTTTTTAAGAAGATTTAGATTTTTATAGGAAAAAATGATTAAACAATGACTAAAAAGAATAGAAACCTGCTAAATTACAACCTATATCTTGCTTGTGCTATATAACTTATATAAACAAAAGAATTGTTAATTTTTCTCTCTTTTTCTTCCTCTTTTCTTTTCGTTTTCTTCTTTTTTCTCTTTTTCTCTTTTTTTTTTATAATAATAATTTCCTCCTCTTTTCTCTCTTCCCCTCTTATTTCTTTTCTTAGAAAGAGGATGAGGTATAGTAAATGGAAATAATTTCCAAGATGTCATAATTTCCTTCTGGTGAAATTCTGAATTCTTTATAAAGAATCCCAAGTCTATATCAAATGACCATTTTGCCTTTTCCTTCATCTGTAACTCTTCATGCTTTTGAGCTATTTTAGTATCTTCATCCTTGTTTTCTTTCCATTGAATCAGATTTGATTTTTTTACCCAATAATACTTGATTCCTGTTGACTTTGTTCTAGGAATAAAACAATCTTCTTTTGATAAACTATGATGCCTAGATGCTTCTGATTATTCCACACTTTCCACCTTTCTTCTGTCTGTTCAACACCTTTGGTTTCTTCAATTTCCTCCTCTTCTTGACTGAAGTAGATTTGATCATAAATAAGTTTTGTTTGTAATTCCTTTGTAACTTCTAGTGAAAAAGTAAATCCCTCCAAGTCTAAGTCATAGATATCCTGTTGATCTTCCTGTTCTTCAACACTCAATAAAAACATTAAAAACCTTTTGTCATTTATTGTCAACTTAAGATTCATATTTTCAAAATCCAAAATTACTTTACCTTGCCTGAGCCATGGTTGTCCAAAAATCAGTTTCTCAGTCATCATATGATCAGGCCATTCTTCACAATCTATTTTCATATATTCTTCATTGAACTTAACTTTAATAGATGGTGAAGACAAGCTTTGTCTAATCTATCCTTCCAGTGTTTTGATAAATGTTTTACTCTCAGTCCTTTTTAAGTTAAACTTATCCAACAAAACTGAACTGATCAGATTAACTTGTGCACCTGAATCTATCAAAACCTTGATTTTCTCATATGAAGATTCATTGTTATAACAGGCAAATGCTCTTTCACTCTTAAAGGTATTTCACATAAGAGAACTTCTCTAATTTCCTTGATTTTTCTTATCCTTTCCTTAGTCTCTTGTTGAGCCTCATGCCTAATTTTTTCCTCTTCCTTTTTCCTGTTTTCAGCTTGATGTATCCTTCTCCATTCAGAAACAGTTAATGGAAGATATACCTTTTTACCCTACATCCACTTATGAAATTTGGCATGATTTCTCCATCTATATTAGCTAATTGGATAGCTCCACTGTTACTTATTTGATTGATAATATAAAGCCCATGTCCTTTTTCTGAAATTTTTTTTGATGTTCTTTAATTGTATATGCCAGGACTAAAACTCCTTCTTGCAAATCTTTTTCTTTAATATGAACATCATGATAAGCTTTCTGCCTTCTTTTATCTGCATATATGCTCATGATTTCTTGAAGTCTGGAAGCTCCAAGTTTTTCCAATTCCACCACTCTCTCAGATAACTCATGTCCAGTCCATTTATACTGATTACCCACCTTTAGTGTTGGAATAAAGAATTCTAAAGGCAGAACTACATTTTGTGCATATACCAGATTAAATGGTGTGGTTCCAAGTGCGGTTTTGTATGCTACTCTATAAGCCCATAAGACATGATTAAGTTGCAAATCCCAATCATTCCTATTTGTATTTACCAATTTTGACAAAACAGTGCACAATACCTTATTAGTACTTTCTGTTAATCCATTGGCTTGTGGATGATATGGGGCTGAATTTCTATGACTGATCATGAAATACTCAGTTATGTTTTCTATTATTTGGTTCAAAAAATGAGTCCCCCTATCACTTACCAATTCAATTGGTAATCCAAATCTTGTGATAATATTTTCATAAAGAAATCTTGCAGTGGTCTGAGCATCATTCCTTTTTGTAGCCCTGGCCTCTGCCCATTTGATCAGGTAATCGATGGCTACTAGTATATATTCAACATGGGATTGTTTTGCTAGAGGATGTATAGGTCCAGTAAAATCCAACCCCCATTTACTAAATGCTCTTGCTGAAATAAGTGGTACTAGTGGCATATTGTCTCTTTTATTTGGTTGACTCACTTTTTGACAAATGTCACATCTTTTCACATATGTTCTTGCATCAGGAAATAGAGTTGGCCACCAAAAACTAGAATATAATATGAGTTTGGCAGTCCTTTCACTTGAAAAATGTCCTCCTGCCACTCTAGAATGTGCCATCTCTAACATTTCCATATATCTATTTTCAAGAACACAGATTCTTAAATATCCGTCCATCCCTTTCTTCTACAATTGATCTCCTATCAATTGATACTCTTCAGAAATCATTTGTAGATTCCTTGAGTCTGCACTAGCTCTTGTTGGCTTTCCTTTCTTGTTTCTTTTCAACTCCTCAATTATGTTTGCACTCCAATGTGGATTTTTCTGAAACCAGTATAAGGTTATAACTTCTGAATTTGCAAGGATTGGCATTCCCAGTAGTTGGAAATATATTTTTTTTACATCTTGAATCTTATTAGGCCAATGTACTCCCATCCTATTGAGATTATTTAGGGTGACTATCATGGAAGCATGAATATAGGGATTCCAACAATGAGCTCTTCTTAAGTACTCCTACTCCTCATCTTCTGGAGTACAATATTCCAATATACCCATATGATTGAGATGATACAAATGTCCAGCTAGTAGCACAAAATTCCTACTTTGTAATACCAGATGTGTGTTGTTTCCAGATGTTCTGCAAGGTCCCATGGTTAGCAAAGATACTAAAGTCATGGCCCATTTAGGAATAGTTTCTATTTTGAACAGATATGCATCTGGTAAGTCATCATCTAAAGGTGAACTTGGCTCTTTGGTTTGGATTCTGGACAAAAGGTCTGCTCTCAAATGAGTTTTTCCTTGTCTGACCACTACCTCAAATTCAAATTCCATCAGTAGGAGAAACCATCTGACTATCCTACCTATGTGACATGGTTTGTTTACCAAGTAGAGTAAAGCTTGGTGATCCACAAAGAATCTAAACTTGTTGGCTAAAAGATAATGTCTATATTTTTTCACAGCAAATATCATTCCCAACCCTTCCCTCTCAGTGGTTGTATAATTTTCTTCTACTGAATTCAATTGCCTACTAGCATAAGCAATTGGAAAGTCTAATTTGCTCCCTTCTATTGGTTGTGTTAACACACATAGCATAATTTGAAGCATCCACTGGAACATGAAAAATTTTATTCCATTGTGGAGTTTTTAGAATTGGTGTTGTTACCAAACAAGTTTTTAAAGTCTCAAAAGCTTGGTCACACTCTTTGGTCCACTCAATTTTGTGATCAAATCATACAAAGGTTTTGCAATGTCTGCAAACTTGTGTACAAAATTTCTATAATACCCACAATGTCCCATGAAAGTTTGAAGTTCTTTTACATTTGTTGGTCTTGGAAGTTCCACTATGGCCTTAATTTTTCTTTCATCAGTTGAAATTCCATTTCTAGAAACTATGTGACCCAACATTCTCCCTTGCCTCACAAAGAACACACATTTTTCTGGATTTAAACATACTCTGTATGTTCTACATTTTTTGAATATATTTTCCAGATCTTTCAAATGATCTTGTCTTTTTAATGAAAAAGTGCAAAGATCATCCACATAAATTTCCATTATATTTATAAGTAATTCCTTGAATATGTGACACATCAATCTTTGAAAAGTTGATGGGGCATTAGTTAAACCAAAGGGCATAACCCTAAAGGCATAGATTCCCCATTTTCTGTGGAAAAGGCAGTTTTATGTTGGTCTTCCAAAGCTATTGGTACATGATTATATCCTGAAAAACCATCCAAAAAACTATAGACCTCTTTACCTGCAACTCTTTCCAAAAGATGGTCTGTTATGGGTAATGGATAGCTATCCCTTATAGTTGCAGCATTAACTTTCTTCAAGTTAATACATACCGTGAGTTTCCCATTCTTTTTAGGTACCACAACTATAGGAGATATCCACTCTGTATACTCAATCTCATAGATGAAATTTGCAGCCAGCAGCTTGTCAATTTCTTCCTTTATTTTAGCAGAGTATTTGTCATTAAATGTATAAGGTCTTTGTTTGCTAGGTTTTGCATCAGGAGTAATAGGAATCTTATGCTCACATATTTTAGGGTCAATTCCTTTCAAATCCTTGTAACTATAAGCAAACACATCCCTATAGCTTTTAGCATCACCTTCTTAGTTTGTTCCTCATTGTCATATGCCTCTCCTTTTTTCTTTTCTCTTTTTGGTTTTATTTTTAGAAGTAATCTGTCTTCTACTTCATAGGTCTTGAAGTTTGTAGGTACATCAAATTGTTGATCTTCTTTCTTTGTGTTTTTTATTTTTTTCAATTTCTTGATCTTTTTCTATTTTTTTGTGCTTATTATTTTTTTATGTTCCTGAGATTTTGTCTTTTATAGCATCAACAGCTTCCACTTCTTCCAGATATTGTGTTTTCCCATTTTTTAATATTATTCCTTCCTCCTGATCTTCCTCTGTTTTTGACACCTTTATCATTTGTATTCCTATGTGGAAGATATCATATCCTTCTTCATTTTGGAATTTTTCTCCCACATACTCATCATTAGCTAGATCCATGGTGGTCAAAATCTGATTCCAACCATAAGGCTCAAATTCTTCATCTTTAAATTTCTGTGGTATGTAGCTTTCATCTTGTGATTTCCTTTCTCCTAGACAATCTCCTTTTTTTATCATCCTTTTCTTATCTGTGTGTTTCCTTATAATATTACATTTCCACATTGATGATTCTGTCTCATTCTGATCTTCACTCCGTGATTCTTCACTTAATTCCTGATTTTGATGTACTTTGAACCATTCTTGAGGGGACATATCACAATATTGACCATTTCTTAAATTCACCCTAGTTATCCTTCCTTTGCTTTGAAGATATAGACAATCATTACCCCAATCTTGCACAATTTGCATTTGTCTCATAAATGGTCTTCCTAGAATGATTTCATATGAAGTGGATTGTAGGAATTCAACTATGGCAAAAGTATGCTCTATCTCTATTCCACATATTTCCACAATCACTTTTTCCCATATTCCTAAGGGTTTTTCTATGTGTCCATCTGCAAGTTGTAATCTCATTTTAGTGGGTATTAACTCATTTTTTCCCCATTTGTCCCAAGTTTGTTTAGTCATGATAGCCACTCTTGATCCACTGTCTAATATGGCCTTGGCATGATTATTACCAAATTGTATTTTCAAGGTTGAGTTCCCTTCTTCTCCTTCACAGTATCCTCCTATTTTATCAATAGGTATGTACAACAATTCTTCCAATTCTTGTTGCTGTGGATCTAGGTTCTTTGACTTTGTTTCCCACTTTTTCATGTTGTGTTGTAAATGAGGATTTTGTTTTACTATCTCCTCCATTGTGGTGTGGTATAAAATTGTACAGTGTTTGTCTATATTGATTTGGAAGGTTATTTGTGAGTTATCTTCTTGATCAATAGTTTTCCTGGTTTCTGTTGCATTTGCTCCTTCAACTATTGTTTGATAATTGTCTGGTTCACCCATTTTGAGCTGTGTTTCTTGTATGATTTGTTTACATCTTTGCATTCTTTCATCCTCTAAATCTGGCATAGGATATGCCATCACATGATCTGTGGAATTTGGTCCATCTTGAATTCTTCCCTTGTATGCTCTTATTAGAGTCTCCAAACTTTGTGAATTTTTTGCCTCTTCCTGAGTCTATGTATTTTGTGGTTGACTATTGTTTGAATGTTCCATAGTCTCATCTTCCAAATTTTTACCCGTTCTCATTTTTCTTTCCCATCTTCCTTTTTGTCTGTTTTTCTTTTCTTTTAGACATGGAATTTTCTTATGTTCCTGTGTGTGTGTGTGTTTTTTCTGTGGTTTCTTGTTGTTTAGCTTGTGCTCTTGTTATAGCATTTACCATGGTCACTCAATTCTTCTTGCTCCATTATGTTAACTGTTTTCAATGGTATGTTACTAGATGTGTTCTGTTGTTTTGAGGGTTTCTTGGACAATCCTTTATTAAGTGTTTCCTACCACAATCCTTGCAATAGGATCCTTCTATTCTTAGTGTAGAGGGTTGTGGGCAGTCTCTAATGAAATGTGCTCCCCCACATCAATAACAAGTTATCTTTTGACTCCCTTTGAATTAGGGTTTCTTATTGGACATGTAATTATTAGTTATGTACATGAATGTAGCTGTGTCCATTTCAATTCTCCCATTTCCCAAGTCTAGGGCTTGAAGTTCTGGTTCTCTTTGTTCATATCCTTCCCAATCTTCATGATATCCTTCATTCCAATGATAATCCTCTCTGTAAGATGATCTAAGTCTTGAGCTTTCTTCTTCTATTGGTGTGTATTTTACTGGTACTACATTTGTTGGTAAAGGTGGTTGTTTTCCAAGTACAGGTTTTGGTTGCTCAACAAATCCAGATTCTCTTTGTAAGTTGTGTTGGTTCACATATTCTCTTTCTTTAATGGGTTGTTTATTGTAGAAGCATTCCTCTCTGGTATGGTTTGTCCATTTTCTTTCTAGTGTACAGTATTTGAGTGTTTTTCTATCTTGCAAATGTTGTGGTTTTTTATAAGGACATTGTTGTACCAAATGATTTTCTCCACAGTTATATCATTTCTTATTTGTTGCTATCCTGGTGTTTATCAAATTTGTCTTGATGCTAACTTCTAGGGCTTTAGCAATGGCTTGTGCTAATTCTTCTGCTGGTGGGATTTTATCTTCATTTGTTCTTGGTTGATCAAATGCTAATAGATCTTGTCCTCTGTTATCCTCTAAGTCTATTACTTCTTTCACATATGCTCCTAGATCAGGATATCTCCTATAATACACCAAGGTTCTTAATTGTGCACTTCTCAGTCCTTCTATGAATAGAGATACTTGTCTTGCCATGGATGGTACCTCCTCTCTTGGACATCTATCAATGTATTGCTTGAATCTCCTAGCTGCCTCTCTGACATTTTCATCTTTTTGTTGTTTAAAACTATGTATTAGGGTAGTTGTACTATGTTTTATTCCAGTTTTTGAGAACTCCCCTATGAAGGCTTCAAGGAAAGATTCAATATCTGGATACATTTCCTTTCTCAATGGAATGAACCAAGATAGTGCAGGTCCAGTTAGGGTTAGACCAAATGCTTCAAATTTTACTTTATAATCCTCTACTTCTTCTGCCCTAATTAATTGTCTGAATTCTGGAGCATGGGCATGAGGATCAGAATATCCTTCATATTGGTTCCTCATGCATTTTGCTACTTGATAGGGCCTAAGCATTCTTCCCTGATTTGTCTCCTTCTGATTGGAAAATCATTCATTCCTTCTGCTTCTCTTTCAAAAGGATTTGGGGAAGTGTGTACTCTCCTACCTTGTTGTTGTTCTATATTAATGTGAGTTTCATTTTGTCTTGGCAAATCTAGTTGCCCTACGTTTTGTTCCCAAGGTCTCTTGTCTACACACTGGCCTAGATCATTAGAGTTTTCTAGATCCTGTGAAAATATGTATACACATCCCTGTCTATCCTCATATCTACCATCCTTAAATTGTGCTACTGGGGTTATATTTAACGGAACTTCTAAGTTTCTCATCCTAATGAGAAACTTATGCATCCCATCCTGATACACATAGGTTCCAAACCTGTTTGTATACATATACTTGAGGATATTTCTATAATCACTAGTTTCAGAGGGTTCATTGGTTTCATTTAGGTTTTCCATGTTATTTATCTACCCTAAATCCTTTTTTGTAAATCTCCTAATACTGGCTCTATCTCCTTCCTTTTTAACTCTTGTTTATTAGGTGTGAACAATTTATTACCAGATCTCAGAATCATCCAACTAATTCACAATTCTGTGAAGAGAATCATGTTTGCCACGATCGTGTGAATAGAATCATGTTTTCTACGATCTTGTAAATATTCTAGATGTTTTTCACGATTCTGTGAAGAGAATCGTGTTTCCCACGATTGTGTGAAGAGAATCGTGTTTCTCACAATTCTGTGAAGAGAATCGTGTTTCTCACGATTCTGTGAAGAGAATCGTGTTTTTCACGATTCTATGGATAGAATCATCTTTTTCACGATTCTATGAAGAGAATCGTGTTTCTCACGATTCTGTGAAGAGAATCGTGTTTTTCAAGATTCCGTGGATGGAATCGTGTTTCTCACGATTCTGTGAAGAGAATCGTGTTTTTCACGATCCTGTTAAGGGAGTCGTGATTTTCACGATCCTGATCTCAGACAATCGTGATTGTTCACAATCGTTAAAAACACAATTTTCTTATGAAAATTGTATTCTGGGAATCGCGATTTTGTGTTTGATTAGGGAATCGTGATTTTGTGTTTGATTACAGAATCACGATTCTGACAAAATTTTTGTAAATTTTTGGTTTTTGATTTTCTAATAACTTTTTACTCTAATGGAAGCGCCTTAGCAAAATAATGACATGCAATAATGAACTTATAAAAAAATAATGATTTTTTCTATCAAAAAATTCAAAAAAACAAAAAGTTGCAATTTCGTGTTTTTTAACAATTTTCTATGTTTTTTGTACTTTTTCCAAAATGTTAAACTTGAAATTATACAAAAACTTGTTGTAAGTAAATTACCTTGCTGCCTGATCAAGCAATGTCCAAAAAATTTTGTATTTGTAGAAGATCACGATTCTGATAGCTCCTCTCCCTCACTCTTCCACTCAAATGAATATTTTTCTAAGATTTCAGGCTTTTATAGTCTTCAGACAATCACGATTGTGTGTGATTTTTACCAAATTTTAACTTCTCACTGAATGATTCTTTTCCTTTAGCAATTTTATGATTTTAATTCAGAGTTTGGTAGCTTTCTTAAAAGTCATGGAATTCATTGGCAGCTTTCATGCAGGTACACACCACTATAGAATGATGTTATTGAATGCAAAAATAGACATATTGCAAAAATATCAAGGGCCTTAATCGTTGAGAAGGATATGCTTCATTGTTATTGGGAAAAAGCTATGCACACTACTATATACAACATGAACTAGAATCCAACTATTGTTGTACATCAAGTTACACCTGAAGAGAAGTTTATAGGACAAAAGCCAAACTTATCATATATGAAAGTTATTTGGTTGTGTCGCATATGTACATGTTTGAGATGGATTGAGGAAGAACCTTGATCCAAAAGCAGAAAAATGCATCTTCATTGGGTACTCCCTTAAGCAAAAGGGATATAAATGCTACAACCCACTCACACAAAAGAAAAAGTTAAGCAAAGATGTGGTGCATGATGAAATGTCAAGCTTCTATGCAAATGAAAAGAAGGAATTAATCTTGACTCAAATGACAAAGGAAATGCTAAAAAGTCATGCAAAATCTCAATTTTTTAGTGGACTTGATGTGTTACCAAGCAATAGTTCCAACTCAAATCCATAGTGGAAGATTTTGTGGAAATTGCAATCTAGAAAGTTCATCGACTAAATCCAAGAAAGGTAAAGAAAAGCTTTCTACTAGTAGTAAAACATTGATAGGTTTTGAAGACATTGATGGAGATTCAAGCATTCAGAAAAGAGCCTTGATGAGGAACTTGGATTGCCCTCTGTGAAGACTCCAGGAGCAAGAAAGGCACATGTAGATGATAAAAGGAGAAGTGACCCAAGACCAAGAAGATTTGGGAGGATGCGGAATTCACTACAATGATTAATATATGCAAGTTACATGATCTTCGGTAATACAAGATGTTGAACCTTCTTCTTTTGAAGATGCAATAAAAAATGCAGATTGGGAGAAACCTATAGATGAGGAGATTGTTGCACTTCATGTAAAACATGGAGGTGGGTTCCATTACTGCAAGGAAAGAAACCCATAGTTTGCAAGTGGGTTTATAAGGTGAAGCACAATACTGATGGTAGCATAAGTAGGTATAAAGCACGATTGATGCTAAAAGGATATGCATAGATATATGGCATTGATTATGAACAAATTTTCAAACCTATAGTGAAAATGGACACTATCGAAGAACTTGTTGCATTAGCTACAACAAAAGGATGGCTTTTGCATCAAATGGATGTGAAGAATCCTTTCTTATATGGTGAGTTGCAAGAAGAAGTATACACGGACCAGGGTATGAGGATTCAAAGCACCCAGAATATGTTTGCATGTTGTAGAAGGCTTTGTATGGGCTTAAGCAAGCCCCTCATGCTTGGCATGCAAGGATTGTAGATTATTTAACCACCATTGGATTTTTTGCATGTGATGCATACCACTCATTATACATAATGAAGGGTGATGATGGTATCACGATTGTGGTTATTTATGTTGATGACTTGATTGTAGGTGGTGATAATGAAGAAAGCACTAAAGAGATAAAGCAACTCCTTGTGCAAGAATTTGACATGAAAGACCTTCGACCTTGGTGTATTGTTTCTATTTCTTGGGCACTGAGTTTATACATAAAGAAATAGGTATGTGGATGTTGCAAAGGAAATATGTCGTGATCATGAGCATGCTTCAAAAGTATGGTATGGATGATTGTAAGAAATTTCTATGCCATTAGATCAAAATTTGAAGTTGGATACCACATCAAGTGAAGCATTGGAAAATGCTACTATGTACAGGAAAATTGTGGGAAGTTTGATATATCTCACAATTACAAGGTCTGATCAAAGCTACACTATTGAAAGTCAATTTATGCAGCTTCTCAAGAAACCACATTTAGATGTTTTGAGATGTAAGTGCTACTTTGGATTATGCATTGTTTTATGAAACTTGTGCAAAATTGTACGTTCATGGATACACACATACAAATTGGGCTGGCAGTATTCCTACTGGAAGATGTACTAGTGGCTTTTTATTCTCACTTGGGAGTGCAATTACATGGAGCAGTAAGAAGCAACCCACTATTGCTTTGTCGAATACAGAGGATGAGTATAGAGGTGCTGCAATGGAAACATGCAAAGCCAAATTTGAGTGCTACTTTGGATTATGCATTGTTTTATGAAACTTGTGCAAAATTGTACGTTCATGGACACACAAATGTAGATTGGACTGGTAGTATTCCTCTTGGATATGTGAGTGCTACTTTGGATTATGCATTGTTTTATGAAACTTGTGCAAAATTGTATGTTCATGGATACACAAATGCAGATTGGGCTGGTAGTATTCCCGCAGGAAGATGTACTAGTGGCGTTTTATTCTCACTTGGGAGTGCAGCTACAAAGGCTGAGTATAGAGGTGCTGCAATGGCAACATACAAAGCTTCATGTCTAGAGATGCTACTTGCAAATTTAGGTGTGGAAATGCAAAAGACTATCATGATTTATTAACAATAAACTTAGCAGCATCTAGTTAACATGAAATCTTGTTTTTGATGCTAGAACAAAGCATATCGGGGTACACTATCACTTCATTAGAGAGAAGGTATTAGCATGTGATATTGATCTTGTTTATGTGAGGACAAATGAGGAGGTTGCTGATATGTTCACTAAAGCACTTGGAGTTGAGAAGCTTAAGAAGTTTCGAAAGATGCTTGGATTACAGGACATGATGTTGAGCTTGAGGAAGAGTGTTGAGATATCAAGTTCAACATGTGATAATCATGGATGACACGTATCACTTTTTTATTTCTCTAACATGTATAGTGGTCATGCAGGTATATGTTAGGGATACTTTAGAACTTTACTAGATTTATCCAACAAGAGTGATGGAACATTTGTTTCCTACCAGCTCACTCATTCACAGACGTTAGTATTACCCTTATCAATTATTATTTATATATTTCACCAGTTGTATTGTTGTTTTAGGTAATTCTTGTGTATTCCTTTTTTGTAATAGAACAAGAAGAAGATCATTCTTCATTGCCTCAATCTATGTGTGCTCCTCTTGAGTGTGAGAGTGAGCTCTCTTCCTTATCTCCTTTTTCTTGACACTTTTGGCAATAGAGGTGAAATTTTCTTCATAGTTTATGCCATGGGAATGAGCAAACCCCTTTGCAAAAAATCTTGCCTTGTGTCAATCTACAAAACCATTAAAATTTCTTTTGATCTTTTACACCTATTTAGTTCATAAATCCTTCATTCCAACTTTTTCTAGAACCGAGCTACATATTACATTTTCCTCTAGAACATTATTGTCTTCCTCCATAGCTTCCTACCATTCCTTTAGTTTTGGCCTCAAATATTATTCTAAGAAGGTTACCCATTGAAAACTAAAATAAGTAGGAAGATCACCTAAGAGGGAGAGATGCATGTGTTCATGCAATCAACTAGACCCATATATATACTCTAGTCCAATGAGGTGCATGTCCTAGGGCACATCCAAGTGTCCCTCTAAGCTTTCCTCATGTGGACACTTTCCTAAAGTCTATGACATGGGTATCACATGATTTCTCAATCAAATGAGGCTTCTCCTCTTAGATACACCCTAAGATGGCACTAGGAGAAGCCTCTCCAAAGACTGAGGTCACCAAGTCTTAAGATAAATTAATCATAAATTTGAAACCCTTCAAATGGGATATCAAATAATTAAAATAACACAAGGGTTCAAACCATACAAATTGAGATGCTTTCTCAAGGGTTTGCCAATAAAATTTAAGAGTCCTCAAAGGGGTTTTGGACACGTAAAACCATATATTTTGCCTTTCGGACCCATAATATTATGAATCCTTTTGTGAGAATCTTTCACCCCTTTTGGACATAGATTATGATTTAGAATATCCTTGCTAGTTCATTTTGTAGTTGGATGTAGTTCTTCACGTATGAGAATACAACATGTTGTGTTCTTTGCCTCTTCATATACAGATGGAACTCTATCCTTGATCACATTAGACATATCTCCATAATGTCTGGAAATGAAATTATCATAAGAAAACCTTTAAATATGACTTTCGGTGACTTCCTTTCCTCACCCATGGGTAGAAAGAATCTCCTTTGCCTTCACATTTTGACACCTTTGATGTAGTACCTCTTTCAAAGATTGCATCATCATCATCTTCCGCTTCATTGACCTCTTCATCTAATTCTACAAGTCTTGCCTTGTTGTTATTGATTCATTTTTTGGTCGGTTGATTTTCTTCCTCTCCATTGGGAATTCATTCTTGAAACTTCACCCATGGTTGAATTTCCTGGTCCACTCAATTCCAAGCTCTCTTGCATCATTTCTTCATGCTTTCTTGTTGCCTCTTCTATATCTTCTTTCTGTAAATAATTTTGGGATGACAACAATCTTTTAATTCATCAAGGACTAAAACTAGAGATAGCTTGATTTTTTTGGTGTTAGTATTATAGCATCTATATCCGTTTTTCCAAATTTTATCAAATGAAGATGCATCTCTCTATCGCATGATGTGGGATGATTATAACACCCCCAACGCAAATTTGGAAGATGACTACTATCTACTAGTCTCCTAGTTAGAGGTATCTACTCTCCATTTTGTGATTTACTCTAAGATACCACCACAATCGTGTAACTCTTCATAATGGTGTGATATAAAACAAAAGATAAATAATTTACAAAAATAGATAAGTTGTTCGATACGTAATGTTGGATATTGGCTAGGATGCAGTTTGGACCATGTAATCAAGGATTTCCCTAAAACTCACAACAAAAAAAAAATAATCATCTTAGGAGTAGTTGTAGGTGTTGCTACAACGTCCTTGTGGATCAAGTGGGGTAAAAAAACAATAAGGCCTACATGCATAAAGCTACATCTACCAGATGTTCACATGGAAAAACAATTAGAATTGCTAGAAGGTGTAACTCTAAGCAACTTTGGTGTAGAGCTTCAGCACACTCTTTCCATTTGTGACCTTGGAAAGGCAAGCAATTATGAGTTGCTCCCAGGAAAACCTTTCCTACACCAACTCCAAGTGGTGCACGATTTGGGTGGAAACACAGTTTACCTACATCATCAAGGAACAACAACACATGTAAACTTGATATCTAACTCTCATAGAGATGTGCCACGACTCCAATGGAAGGGCTTCCACAAAATCGAGATGATCTAGACAAAAATGATTACTCTAGTGAATCTACAGTAGAAAGTG
Source organism: Ceratopteris richardii (assembly GCA_020310875.1). Taxonomy (NCBI): domain Eukaryota; kingdom Viridiplantae; phylum Streptophyta; class Polypodiopsida; order Polypodiales; family Pteridaceae; genus Ceratopteris; species Ceratopteris richardii. The sequence continues at coordinate 59,656,585 of CM035442.1, forward strand.
AGGTTTGAAAAGATGAGAAAACTCATTTATGGATGTGCCAAGTCTCTGAAAGGAAAGAAGCCAGGACAAGATAGAACAAAGATCTCAAGTGGGACAAGTGAAACTTTGATAGAACAATGAAAATTCCTTCTACATACTTATGATATTTTTGAATGCAGATTTTGAACCATTTGATTGGGCTCATATCCATGCTATCGTGGATGCAATTGTTAATTAGAAAACACTAACCCCATGTCAAGATGAAGAAGTCTATGAACTCTTCATGATGCAAGCAGTGTTGGATTCCAAGGAAGATAAGATAGACTATGGAATATTTATAGTCCTAGTATATGAGAGGGTAAAATATGAAAAGGAAATGTCATTGAGACAACAGGAAATTAAAGATCTAAGGAGAGGAAGAAGAGAGTTTTCATACATAGTAGATCTTGCTTATGCATCAAGAAATGAATATTTGACCAAGTTTGGACTTCTGGATGCCAGAGGGACGCCTATATGACCTATCATAAGGAATTCTACTAGTTAGAGAAATCCAAAGAGAAATACTTAGAGTCAAAGAAGGAAGAGAGAGACTCAATCGTTGAAGTCCAAAAGCACTTGAAAACCTCCTCATTGGGTTGTCAAATGGAACCTCAAAAGAATTCATGCTTACTATAGGTCTACCTCTAGCATTTGGACCCACAAAAGGCTTTTCAAGATAAATAATTTTTCAATACGAATTCCCTGCTTTGTCTTTAATTTCGAGAAAGAAGGTATGATCTACACATTTTGAAACACACACAACCACTCTCTTAGAAGGAGGAGTAGTCGCATTGTTGGTCCAATATATATTTTGAGTAGCCCTTTCTAAGTAGATGGCCATCAATGAAGGTTCAAACTTCAGAAAGTGAAGTATACACATATCTACTATAGTTATTCCTTCTAGGGATGTGGGCAAAATTTTAGATAAGTCTTTTTCACCCATGCCAGCCAAAATTTCCACTTTGCCCTTATCATTTGTATGTTCAGGGTCTAATGTGAGAAGGTATAAGTCCTCGCATCCTCATAGTGGTCATTTCAAACTTGATTATGGGTTGCGGATCAACGATCAGGCTCTTAGGGTTTTTAAGCCTAATCACTTGATTATTGAGGCCATCTTGGTAGATGCCTATCAAATGGGCATTCAATTTCTAGAATTTTAAGATGTTATGATAGTTTTGTCAGATAGTCCTCCTTTATTGAGGTTCATTGGGTGAGTGTGCATGTCTTCTAAAGAATCCATGTGATCCCAGCAAAATTCAAACTCACTACTTGATGAAGGTTCACCTATATGGCTAGAGGGTACGTGACTACTTTCCAATAAAGAAAGATGACTTTTGAAAAACTTTTGTTGTCCTAGAGTTTTGCCTAATCTCAAATGCATGTACAATCAATCAAAACCAAATGAGTTACAAACCTTTCGGAGGAAAAATATGCATGTTTATATATTGATTTCAACACAATTTACACTTAAAGTTCAAATTTAAAAATAAAATATGCGATCCCACAAAGTGAGGTGCTTCTTTTAGTGCTTTGATAAGCTAGCACATTCAGACAATCAGTAATAGAAAAAGCTATTTTTCACCCATTAAGGACTCTCAAATGCAATTCTCTATCTTTATTTGTTGCTTTTTGTTTTCTTTTGCTGTAATTATGTGTATGATGTTAATAAGGGTTGATTTTTGTTACTCAATAATTGTTGTGAAAGAGTAAAAAACTTCACCAAAAAAAAAACCATCATCCAAATCATTGGTTCAACCCACATGCACTTCTGCAAAGTTTTCATATGAGATTGTGCTATTTTTTTTCATAAAACAATCACCAAAATTGTAAAACGTTTTTCATTATAATATTTTCAACCGGTTCGGAAAATACTTTGGAAATAAAATATCGCTTCTTTAGTTGTCATTTTCTAGAAAAAGCAGTCATTGGGTTTTCAACTAAATTAAATGATATATTGCATTTTGCATGACTTTCAATATAAAAATAGTTCTTCAATATTTTACGAATTTGTAGATCTTCTTAAAAGCTACACAATCAAAGATGGATTGCATCAATCCCTTATTTATAGCTCAAGTTATAAACAAATTTTCGATCAGGTAGAGTGATATCATCATCAAAATTATATGATAGATCACATTTCCATCTAACGTCTAGTATGGAGTAGCTTTCTAATCTTCCGCTAAATTGTAGTACTTTTTACAAGATACGCAACCAAAATTGGATCTTTTTAATCCGATATTTTTAGCTCAAATTATGAGCAAAATATTGATCATAGGAAGAGTGATATTGTCGCCAAAATTAGATGGTAGATCAAATTTTTGTCTAACTAGAAATGTTTTTTTTCATCATCCAAAAACTATATTACCTTTCATGATCTATGCAACGAAAATTGAATCGTGTTTATTCCTAGCTAAAGTTATGACCAAAATACTTATCATGGGTACAATGATACTATCCATAAAATTAAATGGTAGATCATATTTTTGTTCAACTTTAGATATGAAGATGCTTTTGCAATCTTCTAAACATTGTAGCAGCCATAGAAGATGTGCAACCAAGGCATTTGAGGTAGCTCTCTTATAGTAATCCAAGCCATATAAGCCATTGCATAATGTCCACGACATCATAATAACATCACCATTGTTGAAATGATGCACCATACATTTGTTATCAACATTGTACATGAAGTCCTGCACTGACAATAGTAGGAGTTAATATCAAGCTTTTCTTGATGCCAGGGGCATACAATGCATTCTTGAAAGTGACAATACCTCCATTTGCATGTGTAAGCTGAATTTCTCCAACTCCAATATTAGGATAAGAAGCATTGTTTGCACATACAACATGTACTCCCTTGGGTGCATCTTTTAAATATGCAAAAAATATTTTACATGAAGTGATTTGATTTCAAGGACCGCTATGAAAAGATCAATCCAAATTAGCTTCATTTATAATCATAAATGTAGAATGTGATGATGAATCATAATGAGATGTAACAACACATGCCCAAACATTTTAAGCCACATTAAGCTTCATCATTCTTTGCACTAGGTGTATTCTCAACAATAGACATGCCATATTTTTTTCTTCTTTTCATTGCACTTGGAAAACTTTCTACATTCATCAATGATATTTCCAGCCTTTCAACAATGCTCGCATCTATTCTTTTTTTGCATATCACCATCATGAAAGAAAGAAGTGTAAGAGGAAGAGTGAGGCTAAGTTTGGTTTTGATGAACCATAATCTGAACCATACTTTTTGTTCCTATTTTGTGTAATATGAACTTGCATTACATCAAGCAAACCACTCTTTACACTCTTGATTGCTCTTCTTGCAAAAGAAGGGACATAACCTCATTAAAGTATGCATATTTGGAATTCCTTTTGCAATCAAACAAAGTGTAGTATCAAAACTTTGAAAATATTATGGCAATCCATTGAGTATGAGTCATGCATCGATAATGATCTCATCAATGTTTTCCAACTTCTATTTTAAATCCTTGTTGTATGTAACATATACATCCATTGACTCATTTTCAGCCACACATACATCTCAAGTTGATTTCTCATTTTCAGCCACACATACATCTTCAAGTTGCATAATGTCCATGACATCATAATAACATCACCATTGTTGAAATGATGAACCATACATTTGTTATCAACATTGTACATGAAGTCCTTCACTGCCAATAGTAGGAGTTGATATCAAGCTCTATCCTCTAGAATCTGGTTGACCCTCTCGGTCTGACCATTGGTCTATGGATGATCACCACTACTCATTTCCAATGACACTTTTAGTTTTTCAAATACAAACTTCCAAAAGTGTCCTATGACTCTAACATCCCTATCTAAAACTATGGATGCAGGTAACCCATGCAATCTAAAGACATGTTGGATAAACAACTCTGCTACTTATGAGCTTCTATCATCTCCTATGTGGGTATAAAATGAGCCATCTTGCTCAATATATCTACCACAACTAGGATAGTATCTCGCTTCCTTTGGGTCCATGGTAACCCGACTATGGAGTCCATGGATACACTATCCAAGTTATGATCTAGTATTTGTAAAGGATGTAAAAGACCTAGTGTCTTTACCCTTCCTGCCTTGTTGAATTGACACATAAGCATTGTTGAACATAAGTGTGGACATATCTGGCTAATCTAGGCCACCAAAATGTTCTTCTAACAAGCTAGATTGTCTTCTCAACACCAAGATGCCCTACACAAGGAATATCATGGTTATCATCTATGACTTTTCTTCTCAAATGCTGGGAATCTGGTATGCAAACCTTTCCTTTTCATTTAAGTATTTCATTCTCCTTTGAGAAATTGGAATATCGACTTTACTTGTCTACTTTACTAGGGGAAGAATTAGATAGAACTACCCCGTCTCCTATGATAGAGTCATCGTATATGGCTCTAATGGTCTGTAAAAAATGTGGATCTTCCACCTATGCTTCCTTTATTTCTTGAAGCAATGAGCTTTCTAGAAATGTAAAGCTCATTTGATACACTGTCACTCTAGCACAATGGAAATTACCAACATGAGGAGATCCACCTCATAATTGTCAATCCAAGAAGACATGAGGAGGATATGATGACCATGAGCAAGCGATGTGCACAAGTGAGTGAGTGAGAAGCACACAAGCATGCACACACATACACACACATGTACACAAGGCAAGACAAAGAGTGGAACAATGGAATCTTCTATGAGAAAGCTCCAAGAAAGAATACAATGCTCAAGATTAAGTTCAATCTCCAACTAGATAACCCCAAAAATGAGCTCTCTAGCTCTTTTTATAGTTTTTTATTAGCTTTGGCCCTGTTGAGACCTAGTGTCCAGCCTAGTTAAAAATTGCGTTTGAGGGCTTATTTGAGGTGTTGAACTACATGCAATGAGGAGATAGAGTAGTCAAGTACAATGCGACACAAAAGAGGCCTAATCATTTTTTTCATAACTTATTTTCAATCAAAAGTGATTTTCAGCACTACACAAACATTGTAAATACTGTTTTTGGTAGTTTGGACTCCATTGTTTTTTATCCCAGGAGTCATCAAGCTTGAGGAGTATTACAAGCACCTACATATCAATTTTCATAATTTTTTGACTCCATTTGAGCCCTCAAATAAGCCATAGAACCTAATTTTTAACTAGGCTAGGCACTAGGTCTGGATAGGGCCAAAAGCTAGTAAAAAACAATAAAAAGAGCTATAGTGCTCATTTTTTAGGTCAACTTCTTAGAGATTTGAGCTTTTGTAAGAGATCTTTGATAATAGAAAGCACTTCATTATTCCTCTCTTTATTCTTGCCTTGTGCGCACATGTGTATGTGTGTGCATGCTAGTGTGCTTCTCACTCACACACGTGCCTTCACTTGCTCATGATCTTCATACCAGTACTCATGTCTCCACGGATTGACATTCATGAGGTGGATCTCCTCACATTGGTACTTACCATTGTGCTAGTGACACCAAATTTGGCACCATTGCCAGGGAGAGAGCTTCCTCGATGAGTGTGTGATGGTAAGACGTAGAATTGTGATGTTGGAGTCATAGGTAATTTCTTTACTTTTCTTTTTTTTCTTACTTCCTTCATCATCATCATCACCATCCTCACCATCTCCTACCTCCATCTCCCTCTTCGCTAATTTTTCAGTTTTTTGGTCATATTCCTTTCCCCACTTCATTCCCCTCATTTCACTTGTGTGAGAGAGTAAGAGAGATCTTGTATGCATTTTGGTTTGTGTGTTTTTTAGCATTTCTTGCAGGTTCTGGATGTATCATCATCTCCAACAGCTTGAGCAAGTACCATAGACCTCTGCATAGGTCTCGAGATGATGAACTCTATCTGTCGCGATAGACAAAGAAAGTTTGTATTTCTTGTTTCCATGCATGGCATGATAAACCGCACCAAAAGAGCATCCTAAATCACTAGAAACATCACAAGAATTTTCATTTTTTTGGTCTATCGCGGCATACCAAAACCAAGATAGAAGATAGACATCTATCTATCATGATAGATACCTCTCTATCATGATAAACAACCTCCACGACAGAGGATAGACACCCTATTGCGATAAACACCCGTCTATCGCGATAGACACCCATCTATCACAACAGACACCCATCTGTTATGATAGACAAACTTCACCACAGACGATAGACACTGTCTATTGTGACACACACCTATCTATCGTGATAAAAACCTGTCTATCGTGACAAAAACGTGTCTATCGTGATAAACACCCATCTATCATGATAGACAACCTCCACAATAGATAATAGACAACATCTATCAAACACCCATCTATCGCAATAGACCAAAACCACGATAGACGATAGACACCATCTATCATGATAGACACCCATCTATCATGATAGACACCCATCTATCATGATAGACACCCATCTATCATAGTAAACATCTGTCTATCATGATAGACACCCATCCATCATGGTAGATAGGACCCCACAATAGACGACAGATAGCTTCTATCGCAACAGACACCCATCTATCACGGCAGAACGAAACCACGATAGATGATAGACACCATCTGTCACAACAAGCATCCATCTATCACGAAAAATATCCATGAATGATAGAGATCTTCTATCACAATAGACACCCCTCTATTGCGATAGACAGGTCTATCGCGATAGACAACCAATTTTGGCAAAGATTAAGGTTGTTTTTTTTTTATTTGAGGCTAATTTTGAGCATATTTAAAAAATATTTCATCTATACAATTAGGGAGGCCTTAGAAAAGTACACCCATATCTTGAGAGGTCTTGTTTGGCTGTTTTAAGCCCCAGAGCCCCGAATTGACATAAATTTTCCATAAGAAATCCATTTTTGAGCTCTAGAGCTCGTTGGAAATTTGAAGTTGAAGGAATTTGAAGGTGACCCTAGGTGGGATTAGGACACCTAAGGGGCTCTAGAGAACTTTTGTGCAATACAAAGGAAAAAAAAGGGTTTTTGTTTTTAATGTCTGAATCAAATTGTCTATCAATTGAAGTCAAAAGCTTGAGCTAAACTTGAAACTTTTACAAGATCATTAAGAGCTTGTGGAGAGACCAAAGCAAGGTGCTAGTGAGTGCATCCTTGGGAACGTGCATCTTGAGCATACAAGTGCAGCAAGGAGAAGCAACTTGAGGTTGGAAGATCTCTTAAATCCCTCAAATCATTTGTAGCTTAGGCTAAGTGCGATTAGAGGTTTTGATTGATTAGAGGCACAATAGGAACACTCAAGTTCTAAGAGCCTTTAAACTCTCAAGTTTAAGAATACAATAATTGTAGTTAATGGACAACTTAATGGCAAATAACTTCATCTAATTCGACAAAAAACCATCAAGTACAACAAACTTAGGTGCTCCTGATGATGCATATTCAAAGACAAGGAGATACATTCTAAAGAAATTAAAAGGAACAAGTAATTGATATCAAAGAATCAACAACATGGTTGTACAAGGGTCATTGGGCTAATCAGTAGGGCTTATGAACCTTAGATCAAGTCGACACCTAGGGAGAGATCGACAAAGGTTTAGATCAGCTGAGGCTAGTGTCAACCATACACCTAGGTCTTGGGCCCAACAACTTAGTGATTATCCCTACCTACTCATTTTTGAAACGAGTACAACCTATTTACAGACACCAAACGGTCCCTATAAGACACAATTAGAATATAATAGGACCAACCGATTAGGTGCACACATCTATGAGGATGGCATGAGGCAATTAGTTATCCAACTCAAACATCCCAATCAACCCTTCGGACTTGAACACCCAATGGTTAAATTTGAAGCAGGCTCATATATTGATAAGCAAGGAACCATGCATGTGGTTACTAGCTTACCAGACAGGACGGATGAGTTTGGAAATGGTATTCCCGAGAATGATATAGGAGACCTAGAGAAAGGGAACCTGAGATGAGAACCCAAGACTCCTCAAGGCAAGTCTCTCATGACGAGAGTGATAACCAAAGTGGATTTCCCAAGACAAAAAAAGCAAAGAACTATTCTTGGATAGAGAAACAAATGAGGCTTTTTGGAGATTCAAGATAGATCAACTGAGTGAGATAGGCGGAGTCACCATCTACGAGTTTAAGGATCTTGAGATACCAAGAAAAGTTGTCTACCTAGATAACATGTATGAGAGAATGTTCTTTGTAACAGAGCATGGGAGGCATACATACACTTGGAAGGGCGACTTGATTTTCCCTCCTCCAAGATCTAATGTTTCTCAAGGGCACCAAGGAGCAGGATCATCCCAAGCCTATGAAACCTAGAGGGAAAGAACTAGAGAGAGACCTGAAGTGAGCTTTGTAAACCCCTTAGGAAGAGAGCAGTCAGGAATAGATGCAGAAAGAATAGATCAGGATAGGCATAGAAATCTAGGACATCAAAGAGGTATGGACGAGTTTCCCTTGCCAAGGCCTAGAGAACATCCTAGAATCTTGAAACCAACCAAACTGGTCAAATCCATGAAGAATTACTTTGATGGCATTGGAGATCCATACGATCATGTAGCAGAGTTTAGACAAGTGTTGAGAGCTGAACAGGTTGAGGATTTGTTCACTCAGTACAACACCTTTGGTCTAACTCCCAAAAACACTACCTTAATGTGGTTTCAACCACTACATCAAGGTCAATTCAGGAACATAGATCAATTGCTGGAAGCCTTCATCATAGAGTTTTCTAAAAGTGGCATCAGACACAACACCTCTTCACTGATACATAGCTTCAAGCAAACACCTCAAGAAATGGTCAAATTGGTAGGAAGAAGATTTAGACAATACCTAGAGAGATGGCCTGTGCCAAAGTTACCCACACCTACCAAACAAGTGGCTTTTATTCCTAAATGGTATGTACTTGAAGGACCCTAGATCCATAAAAGAGTGTGTATGCATGTGCATAGATATTGAGGATAATCTAGGGGAGGAATTAGAGCTTTCCAAAATTATAAAGATTCAGATACCTCTACTAGCGTCACTTCCAAACGAGCTACATCTATAGAGGAACTTATAGAGAAGATAGCTCAGAAGTTAGGAGTCTCTAGTAAATAGATACCTAGATTTGCCCCAGTGAAACAATGCTATACTCGTGGAGGAGACCATATGGCTAATGTGTGCCCAATCATGGATCAACCCCAAGTGAACCCTAACAGCCAATATTGCACCATAGAAAGGATATACACTAACCACACCACACAAGATTGCTCGTATAATAAGCAAGTGGTTAGGCAAAATTATCCATGGCCATATCCACAACAGGGAAGATACCAGAATGAGTACCCACCAAAATAGTATGTTAGGCCCCAACAACCCTACCAACCACCTTATCAAGCTCAACAAAGGCCTCAACCAGTGTTAGTTCAACAATCCCCACCTCTAGCCAATGTAATCCCAATGAAGTATGCAGCCACTGAAGAAAATTTGAATAGAGCCTTAGTGCCAGCATCACCATTGATTTCAGAAAGTGACCCAAATGATCACAGTTTTCACTTGACTCATATCGATTGTCCACATGCTTACTTTATGCAGTCACCTGAGCATAAGGAGACTTACTATTATGAAGACCCTAGCGATACATGCCTATCTGATTGCACATGGTTTGGAGAACAGTCCAACTAAAAGCACCTTATATGTTAAGCGTGCTAATGATGTGCTTCTGATAATTGTGGTGTATGTTGATGACACGCTACTCACTGGTCCTCATGACATGCATATTGCTGATTTTAAGGCTGATTTGCATGCCTCATTTGAGATGTCTGATTTGGGTCATTTGCATCACTATTTGGGCATTCAGTTTATGCAAGTTGATGGTGGAATGGCTTTGTGTCAAATGAAATATATTGACACATTATTGCAGTGTTTTGGCCTTGAAGACTATAAGCCTATTGCCACTCCTATGGAGATAGGTTTACGATTGAGTGTTCATGATGCTGGAGGTGCATTTGATGTTGTTCTCTATCAGCAGGCTGTTGGATGCTTTATTTACTTATGTATTACTCGGCCAAATATTCAGTTTGTTGTCTCATAGATGAGTAGGTTTATGCATTGCCCAGTTGTCAAGCATTTGTAGGCGGTTAAGCACATGTTGAGCTACTTGAGTGGTACCAAGCTACTTGGGTTGTTTTATCCGAAGGGGGGATCCCTACCGCTAGATTTGCATGCTTTTTCTGACTTTGAGTGGGCTGGTTGCTATGACACTCGTGTGTCCACTAGTGGTTTTTGCTTCATGCTTGGTAGCTCATGCATATCTTGGCTAAGCAAGAAGCAGCCTACTATGGCCACTTCCAGTTGTGAGGCTGAGTATAGGGCATCTTTCACAACGATTATTGAGTGTGTGTCGCCTTATGGCTGATTTGGGTGTTGGTCAATCTTCTGCCACCACCAGCTTCACTAATAGTCAAAGTGCATTGGCAGTTGCGAGGAACCCTATGTTCCATGCTCGCACTAAGCACATTGAGGTGCATTATCATTATGTCAGGGAGAGGTTCTCTACTGGAGAGATCAATGCTAGGGCACTTCTTTCCCTCTTTAGGAGGTTTTTTTCCCTCGACTTGTATATATGCCTATAGCCCTAATGGGTTAGTGACCTTTTTGTATATTCTATTGGTAATACATTCAATATTGTGTGTTGTGCTCCAAGCTTCTTCTTCTTCTTCTTCTTCCTTGTGCTGTTCTTATGCTTCCACAGACGTCTAACTCCAACACAATAGAGATCATTGAGTCTTCATTTTCATATATAGCTCGCGATAGCATATCAGCTACCACATTATTCCTCTTGGCTATATGAACAAACTCGGGGTTTAGTGACTTAATATACGCTATCCATCTTAACATAGCAATGCCTGTAGTGGAACAATTCATGATCATTCCCAATAATGGTAAGCAATATGTGTCCACCACTACATTCGTCCTGAATAAATATTCTTTATCATTCTTTAATGCAGTCACGATTACCCAAATTTCTCGCTTAATTTGAGGGTAGACTCTCTGGAAAACATTTAGTACTTTATCTCCAAATCAAATCGCATATCTTTTTCCTTCATCATCTTCTTGGCCAACAACCCAGCCTATACCCGTGGGACTCGTATCTATGGTAATGTATATTTTTTTATTGTCACTGTAATCAACTTTTCTAAGCAACGCAATTTTGCAAGTGCCTTCTTTTATTTCCTCAAAGCTTGCATATGGACTTCTTTCCATTGAAATCTCTGGCCTTTTTGAAGCAATTGATAAAGTGGGTCTGCAACATGGGTGAAATGAGGAATCCATACAACATAGAAAACACATGCCCAAAGAAATCTCCTCACCTTGGTGATTGAGGAGCAGACTTCTTACATGTGTTGAATAGCATCTACTTTCTTCGGGCATGGCTTTCTTCCTTTAGGACCACACATGATTTGCACAATCAGTACCTCTTGCACTCCAAATACTGATTTCTCTATAGGTAATGTCCAATGAACCTCTTCCAACCAACTAAGAATGGATTCACAATCATTTGTGTGATTTTTAACAGATTTCTGACATCCATCCTCCTCAAGTATCTTTACTTTATTTTTCCTCGCAGCCTTTAATAGGGACGTCATCAATGAATCACATGGTCAGATGTGGAATAAAATTCCCAAGCACCTTATGCATACCGTTCATCATGTGATCTAGCGAGTTCGTGGCACCTTTTGGCAAAGTACACATGCGCAGGAGCCCAAGTGGTGTGATCATGGTTGTCAAGTCGCGACTCTCGAGGGCTAGCCTAAATTGGTCATACCCAGAGTGCAAGTCCCCCATCGAATAAGTAGATCTTCTCGCAAAGGCTTCTGCATATTCATCTATGATAGGCCCAATTCACATATTTCTGATTGTCACCTTGTTTATCGGCTGTAGAGCCTAAATAAATCTCAATGAATTGTTTTTCTTTGGTACTCTAAACCAACGCTTAGAATAGGGAGCACTTGATGGCTCAAGAATCCCCATTCTAATCTTTTCATTCAACAGGTCAATCAACTTAAAACTGTGATCTTTTGGTACTGGAATGGGTTGAAGATTCCACGGTACATGGTATCATGAAAATTATCATTAGTGACACCACATAAGGATCTACACACCCAATTTCCTAGGCATTGAAAGAAAAGGTCTTTCCATGTCTGAATATCATCTGGGAGAATACATTCCTCTCCCTTTCACTGAGAAACCCATCTTTTCCTAACTCGATTTTCTCAAGTGATTCTTTGGTAAATTCGTGATCTATTTTTCTTTTATCCCTTAGAGGCGGCTGGGTTTTTCCACCATCCATAAGTTGGTTACTATTTTCAAGAAGCGAAACTGCAACCGATTTAATCTTTTTATCGACCATTTTGTACTTTGTTTCAACGAGAGCTTCTTTTCCTTTTTTGTTTTGCTCAAAATTTTCTATTTCCTTGTACATGGAAATAGAGTGCATTTGAATCATGTAGTCACTCCTTCATCCTTCAATCAATTCTTGAAAATCAAACAACATATCTGCAAAAGATATCTCATCAAAAACTCTAGAGATTTCCTCATCGAAGTCAAGCACTCTACATCCGTAAATGTTTCTCTGAAGATCTGCTATGTATTGTTTTTCCCACTTTTTTAACTCAGATAAAATACAAAATTGAAATGAACTTGTTGTAGAAACTGCTATGAAACTCGATATGAACATATTTACATTTGAGATACTTTTCACTATCCAAGCGTCCATAGTCTTGATTTATGAAAGCTTCCTTTAAAAACTTTGATCTTCAAGTTCTTCAAGAATAGGTCTTGTCCGAAGAGAAGTTCTATTCTTGACATGGTCTACAAAAACTATCATAAATTGGATCGCTTTCTTTTCATCCTTGCTTCGGATTCGTGCATAGGCCAATCATCCTCCAAGACTCTTGTCTCCATTCTCAAGGCAGTAATGTATGGCTGCCCTAAAATCTCATCTAGCATCGTATTAGCAATCCGGATTCTCTAGCCTGGCTGCATATATATTGGCCATTTCCTTTTCATGTAGAGATCTTTGGACATCAAGTTGATTTCATATCTGTGATCGATAAGAGCGACCACTGGTGTATTGGTTTTATATAATCATACCAATGTCTCAATCGTGGCGCGAGCCTATTGATCTCTAGTATAATGACTTGAAGGAGTTATATCTTGAGAATTCTACTCCAAGAACATTTCCTCATGTGTGCATGGCATCACATTAGTTTCAATTTGTTCAAATGCACTTTTCAATTCTTGTACTGGCACTTGCATGGCTTGAACATGTGTCTCTTCATCCATCTTCTCAACTTCTTGCGTATCGACAATTGGCTTCATTTTCCTTCTTAAGAGGTCGATAATTACTTCTAGAAATTCTTGTTTAGCTATTCCCAACAACTCACCCAGTGTAAATTTGATCACAATGTCAAGCACTCTTTTCTCAAGAACTTGTTTTAAATTCGTGGCTTGCTCAATATGCGATTTTAGCATGTATGATGGGTTTTTCACTCTCCCTTGGCCTCTCCTTGTGGGTTTCATTTCTTGATCTTGAGGAGGATTATTGACTTGAGCAAGAACTAGCATCTCAACAGAAGTAGGGTTTACTGCATCTCAACAGAAGTAGGGTTTTGAACTTAAGTCGAGATTTGATTTGGTTGGAATATTGTTGGTTGTAATGGTGGAATTACTTGAGTGGGCTATGAAGAAATAGAAGCACTCCAAGAGAATGATACTTGGGAGCTAGTACCCAAGGCATCAATGAAGGCAATTGGTTCTAGATGGATTTACAAAATGAATAGGAACTCAAATGGATCCATAAATAGGTATAAAGCTAGACTTGTGGCTATGGTTTTGCACAAACCCAAGGAGTTGATTATGAAGAAACTTTTTCACTTGTGGCTAAAATGCCAACCATCAGAGTATTGGTAAGTGTGGCTGAATCTAGAAATTGGAATATATATCAATTGGATGTGAAAAATGCTTTTCTCAATGGCTAGATTTTAGAGGAGGTTTACATGGCTCAACCTCCTAGCTATGGAGACCCAAGCAAGGTAAACTATGTGTGCAAATTGAACAAAGCTCTTTATGGGTTGAAGCAGGCACCTAGGGCATGGAACCATAGCAACCTATCTTCAAGATCAAGGATTCATAATGAGCAAGGCAGATTCTTCTCTATTTATCAAGAGGAGTAATTCAAAAATGATATACTTATGTGTATATGTTGATGACATCATCTTGACAGGTAGTGATGCCAATGGCATCAAACAAATCAAGAACCAAATGATGCAGGAGTTTGAAATCAGTGACCTAGGGTTTTTGAAGTATTTTCTTGGACTTGAGTTAATCTACAAAAATTTTGGAATTTACATCACTCAAAGGAAATATGTGCAAGATATTATGAAGAACTTTCCCATTGAGAATGTAAAGGTAGCTAGCACCCCTATGGAGGTAAATCATAAATTGAGTGCTCATGAAGGTGATTTTCTTGAAGACATTGCAAGATATCAGAGCATAGCTGGGAGTCTAAACTATGCAACATTAACAAGAATTGATATATCTTATGGAGTAAGTGTTCTGAGTCAATTCATGCATAAACCTAAAGCACCTCACTTGGAAGCTGCTAAAAGGATTTTGAAGTATCTCAAGGGTACTCAAAATCAAGGTCTTTACTTCCCATACACATCAGATTTGGACATTAAGCTATACTCAGATGTAGATTGGGCAGGTTGTAAGGATGGCAGAAGGAGTACTTTTGGATATCTTTCTTTTGCAGGTGATAATCCCATCTCATGGTCTTCCAAGAAGGAACCAACTATTGCTCTATCTTCAACAGACGTTGAATACAGGGGATTAGCAAATGCTACACAAGAAGCAATTTGATTAGATTGCTCTATTCGAATTTGGGACTTAACACTCATTCACCTATGATTTTTGGTGACAACAGAAGTTCTTTGCATCTTGTAGCCAATCCCATTTATCATGCAAGAACCAAGAATATAGAAGTGCACTATCACCATGTTAGAGAGAAGCTATTGAGCAAGGAGATTCAACTTGCATATGTATCCACAAATATGCAATGTGCGGATTTGTTAACCAAAGCACTTGATGGCACTAAACTTTACAGGCTTAAACTTATGATTGGATTGCAGGATATTCAAGAGGACTAATGAAGCTATACAAGACAAGATGTTTGGCTTGAGGGGGAGGTGTTGGTGCAATATACAAGCCTTCACATTTGGCTTGGCATGGAAAGTAATGTGTGCAACCATGTGATGATACATATGAACCATAGTTTGTAACACTTAGTCATTTACCACTTGCAAAAGATAAATTCTTGAGAGAATCTTGTAATCCCATACATCTCATGGAGTTAGGAGAGATAAGAGTTATGGAATTCATTTGGTGGAATTCATTAATTTTAGGTAGAGCCAAGTTTGAATTCAAATTCAAACTTGGAGGTAAAACACTTATAAAAGGATTGGTAAAAAGTCGCGGTTAAGTGGCCTCTTCTTGGAGGAGCTCTTCCATTGATCATTGTTGGATTTGAGTAGCTACACCATATCCTACTCATCTCACTATCATTGGGCATCATCATAATATCAATGATCTTGTAAAATCATGTGTCATAATACATTTACTTCATTGACCATTTCTGTTCAATTCTTTGCTATGACTACTCAGAACAGTGAACTTTGCATGACCATATCTCAGTGACCTCTTAACCATTTTGCATGTTCTATAGGTTGTTGGAACTAGCCCAAAGTCTATTTTATGCTATCAAAGTTTCATTACATTTACTTCAGTGAATTGGGAGAAATCTACATCGAAGTGCTCTCTGGTCAATTATTGCTCAATCCTTAAAAAGTCGAGGGTACGCATTGGATTGCTAAATTGATTTCTCAGTGTATGGTTTCTCATTTTAGATGATTCCACTTGTAATCATTAGCTATCTAGGCTAATTAAGTTCCCTCAAAAGGAATCTAATCAATTGCAACTATACTGTGAGCACTGAGCAAAAGAACCAGCAAGTGTCTAGACAAACATAGCAAGTTTTGTGAGATGAGCTACTTGTAAAGCAGTCTATTTTGATTCAATTGTTTGAAGAATCCACTTCAAATTATATAGGCACTTTCTTGGTGTCATTTGCAAGATAAAAGGGCCTACAACATAACTATGAAGTTTGATAGGATAGGTACAAAGAAGGTTTTGGCAGTACCACCTCACTTCCTTGAGGTATCCATCCATCTCTTCCAACAGCTTGTGGAGACTGGGATTCCATCATCTGCTTAACACTTTGGATTGTGAGATCACTAAAGCTTTTAAACATTTCTTCCATGGTATTGGGAGGTACAATATCCTTCCCTATTGGTGGATTAGTCTGAGCATTTGGGATAGGCTGACGTGGAACTTGCATTTGCCCTTCTTGTAAATCCTCCTACCAATATTGCATGAACTTTGCCATAGCTCTTTTCTTTTCTACATACCTCTTCACTGCTACTTCCACCTCATCCCAATTTTTTGTAAGCCCAGAATCTTTCTCTGCAACTGTGGGAGAAGTTCTTCACAGGCCTTTATATCTATTGCCCATAGAAACAAAGATATCCTTTCATGTTCTATCGCTCTCCTATCATGTTCCATGAGGTCATCGTACTGACGGTCAAATTCCCTTTCTATATCCAAGATGGTTTGATCTTTCGCTTTGTGAATCCACTTTAAGAATGTTGCTCGAGTTACTTTATCAATATCTTCGAGAGGGAACTTTTTTATTAGAGCCAATTTGTATTGCGACCACCTTGTCTAGGCTTCCATTGTTACCAGGTCATGCAAATGTAGCTTTGAAACATAAACAAAATTTTCAATAAAATCCATATCGTTCAGGGGTGTAAGCCTGGTTCGAAGGTATCAAGCTTCCAGCTCGTATTCCTTACAAAATCGCATAACATTTTTACCATCCAAGTAGCCACTCCTTTTAATAACTCGCTCGTGGAATGCTTGAATGGAACTTCCTCTTTTCTAATCCTGCTAGAAGCACAAAAGCTGAGTTATGATGTCCATCTGAGAAATTGCAATGTTACCCATAAACAATCAAATGGGAAGAGCTTTTCAAACTGCACTTCTTGCTAAACCTTTCACTCTAAAATCGAAGTCTCTACACTCACCTCCTTTCATGTCGGGTTCACCAGATATGTCACGGAGTTACTTGAGAAGGAGGGAGAAGTAGATCAGGTAAAGGATTCCACTTAAGGATTATGGTAACATTCATGGAGAGAGGGAAATGAGACCTAGCATAGTTGGACTTGCGATTTCCCTTATGCCATTAAATTGAGTTCATAAAGAGCAGCCCGGTTGTGTTAGCTTCAAATCAAAGTCTTAAATGAAAAGGGGAAAACCTTCACCATCAACCCAAGCCAAAGTACTGTCATCCATCCATGCGTGTGACTCAGCCACAATATTCTTCTCCGTAGCCATATTTGATTCGTTTGAAACGAGTAAGTGAAATATAAATTCCAGAAAAGGTGTACTTACATTTAAAGCAATGATCCCGATACTGGATCTCTAGCATTAAGGAAAGAAAAGCTGAGAGAAAACAACTACTTAGAGGATGGAGAGTAGGCTATTGCCGAACTTCCTTTATATTAAAAAAAACTACCTTAGGAGGATGGAGAGTCAATTGTCTGCAAGCATCGGAATGGATTTCTCATCCTTTCGCCAAGGGAAGGATGCGTCTATATGGATAAAATAATTAGGGTAGATACCAACACTCAAAAAATGATCAGGTACGAGGCTCTCTGGAATGGAGAACACGCGACTATGGAGGTAGGGACGGAGAGAGAAAGAGAGACTATGGAGCGCCCAAATACGTATATCACCCCTGACACGATTGATTCCTTATTGAACTAGCAGTTTTCCATTTGGTTCTTTGCTGACAAAAAGGGGAGTGCATATATATAGTTTAATTCCAGCGTTAACCATTTTCTGCTGCTCCATTTGTCGCTAAAGATGATGAAGAGTGCAATACGTGATTGACTCAGTGAACTTCAGCATCAAGCAGTACTAGATCCATGATCTACGTTTCTAGGATGGACAAGCTCAAATCTCTGTTAGTTTTTTTTTTTTTTTTTTTTTTTTTAATTATTATAAAGCATGCATCACTTCGATAAATTCACTGATTTTTCTTTTTCTTTAATAGAGTTATCACATCTAAACTATACATGTAAGCCTAAGTTTCTGACCATACATTGGGAAGGAATATATATATAAACTTCGCCCTCTTTGTTTCATAGAGCATTTCGGGATGCTCAACGAATATATATATATAAACTTCGCCCTCTTTGTTTCGTAGAGCATTTCGGGATGCTCAAAGGATCACAGGAAATTAGCAACTTATAACAAATGTTAATCTAGTGACCTTACCATTCTTACATTATATTTTCTTCATACTTTGGTGTCACGACCAAGGAGATAAGGAAGAGAGTTCACACACACACACTCTCACTCTCAAGGAGAAGCACACACACAGATTGAGGCAAGGAAGAATGGTGTTCTTCTTCTTCTTCTTTTATTACATAAAAAAGAATATACAAGAATGACTGTTGAGAAAAGGGGAACAACAAACCCTAACCGCCTCACATGGAAGTGAGAGGTTTCTCCAAGTTGGGGCAAAGAATGAGAGGAGAGGTTCACCCACGCTCATGGAGCAATGGCAACAATGGCCAACGTCACAAGGAGCAAAGGGGAACATCCTCCCAACCATGCACACACACATGCAAATCCATACACCAAGACCAACACCATTGCACCCAAGGAGGCAAGAGAGTAACAAATGACACCTTCTTCCATTACCAAAATGGAGGCCAAGGCCATGGCCAAGGGACCTCCCTTTTACAAATGAGGCTCTTCTTTATATAGAGAAGAGAGGCATATGTGAATAAAAACATGTGGTCAAAAGACCACATGTGCTAAATCAAAAAGAGAATCTTTATGTGATATGGGACTAACCACCTAGAGAGAGAGAGAGCACGTGAGATTTCTACGTGGGGATTTTGGTATTTGAGCAAAAAGGAGTTTTCAAAAAAAGGCTTCAATACCATAGACTAGAGGAAATATCAAAAAGTGTTTTTAGGAGAGTGTTCACATGGACATCTCCTAATTTACAAAAAGAAGGTATTTTCATGAGAGCTAAAGGATGCCATAGCATGAGAAAAATTATGGGCAACCCTTAGAACAACACTCCTCCCCCTCCTAAACTTTGTCGTCCTCGACAAAGCTAAGAGAAGAGCATACATAGCTGAACTGGCCCAAGGTAGAGTCTTTCAAGTCTGAAAATCTTCATGTCTTCAAAATCTGCAATTCTTCAATCTGCAAAGCTTCAGGCAGCAACTCTTTAGCTCTGCATAATCTTCAAATCCGCAAGCCGCCAGTCCTTTCTTCAATCTGCAAATCTTTGAGCTGAGCGACACAATCCCCTTGGGGGGCAGTCTGCCCAGCATTCCTCCCACTATGCAGTCTTTGGTAATACCTTCACCAGCAGCTCCCAAACCTGAAAGGACATACAATAGAGCAAGTAGCCTGCATCTAGTAATGAGATAAACATTCATTTCAAATTTAGTTTCCACATCAGGGCATCCTCTTATGCAAGACTTTTCTCCTAGAGAGACATCCTCTTGAAGATCTATCTTGCCATGGTGTGCATATCAAGTATAGCTACCCCTATACAGTAGTGATCAAAGTTATCATGGTTTCTAGTTCTCAAATAAGCTTGCAATGTTGGCCTTATTTTCATTCAAAGAAGTCACTCATCGTAGTATCTAAAGAGGAAAATAGGATGATCATGCATATAGTAAACATATGATTCATTTCTCAAGTACCACTATCGAAAGAATAGAAAACATCCAAGTAATCTCGCCCAACTATGTGATCTGCATGGCCAAAGTATGAACCAGAAACAAGCACTTGTGATGACATAGATCAAAAGTAAGATTTTTGTAGTCCTAGGCAGAATTCCAGTTTGTTTGCCAATCTCACCTAATGTAATACACCAGCAGTACATGTACCTAAATAGAAGCAATCTGATTATGCATTGTAAATCAGGCAAGAGATGGCGCTTTCATATTACATTTAGTGCATGTGTAATGACATGTATTGTCATCGAACATAATACCAAGGAGATATGATCCCTTAATTGAAATCATCATAGTATCATTATAGCATCTGGGAGGGAAAGCATAGGGAACAAAATCCCATAGATCAACCCCTAGCTTGTAGTGTGATCTGAAAAAGCTTCAAACCTAAGCACAAGTTACACGACAATCCACCTGCCCAAGGTATTTCACAGTAGAGTTACTGTCTAGTATTCTGAATGGAAATTTGCACATCATTCATGTATAGCAACCACAAAAAACTTTAGCCAACCTCCCTGCACCACACAACCCCATCTTGTATATCCTATAAAGACAGAATAGCACATGGACTGCAACCAAGCACAAGTCACATGACAAGCATTGTAAGATACTTCCTAAACTAAGATGCATTCCGATCTTCAAATGGTATGGAAGATGCATGCACCTAATATCTCATTCTAGGCAAATTAGGTCATGGTACATCCATGATATTACTATGACTCAGATACTGCTTTCTCAAAAATTCTTAGAGATCCGTTCCCCTTAAAAAAACCTGCTAATATCTTGCATGAGACACATCTTTCCAGATGGGTCTCAGAGGCACCAGCAAATTTTCAAAAAAGGAAGGAACCGAAACTATCATCACATTTGTGCTCAAGTGTGGATCCAAACTTTGATCTTTAATCATCTAAGATTTCCATAAGATGGTTAGTGGACACAATTCCCTACGAGCACTCAACATATCAGTGTATCATATCCTGTCAAACCTGTGACACATATCAAGTATGTCAAAATGAGCAGTCCCCACACATTTAAACTGTTAGATTGTCTTGTAACAGGCCTTTGTGAGCTAGAGGGCCATCATCATCCTTTGTTTTGCCCTGTAACACTTAGGGAAGAGTTAGGGACATTAAAATGAAAGCATACTTACAATGTGAGAGAATATCAAAGATAAGCCCCCAAAATTCAGCTTCAGCCGCCTCTAACAAGAATTGCACTCCCTATATGCATCTGTTACTTTACTTTGAAGAGCACAAAGAACATTGTGAAGTAAAAGTGTTATGCAACCAACCTCACATTCCTCTAAATCATTGTCATGAGGTACACATAGAGGGCCACCCTAATTTAAATAGGATTTAGTTTGAAAATCACCCTTTTATTTCAGGAACATCTAAATGAGGAACCCTAGATATATGCGAATAGAAATTGTACAAAACATCACTTTTCTGCGAGCGGAGATGCACGTAGCAACCATCAGTACACCAGACAAGTGACAATACACCCAATCCCTATTCTGACAATAAATCATCAAGCAATAGTAGGGAATCAGCATCATTTTTCACCCCACCGCTACCTACACCTTTTACATGCATAAAAAAAATCCAAAAAATTATGGTAGCAGCCTGCTTGAGTAAGTCCCAGGGCCACCATCAGACTTCGTTCATGCCTCCAACATTAACCTTCCCATATTGACAAGAATCCATGAGGCTTGCCTGGAGAAGTGAGAATAAATCAAACAAGCACAGGCCATCATTCAAAGTTCCTGATAATCTTTTCCCATTATGTGGGATCCAAACAAGTTGTCATCAACATAGATTAAGCAGACACAGGTAGGGATGTTCTGAGACTTTAGCCAAAAACAAAAAAAGGGGTTGGGAGTATGGACACCAACCTTTTCATTACATCATACACAGATGTTCTATCAATTTGGTCTTCCTTCCATCAGTTTTACTGTTTCAAGCAAGAATATCATGTTTCTGCTCAATCGAATCTGCTACTTATATATCAATAGGAAGAGTGATCATGAATCAAAATGCCCTCAGAGAAAAAACATGTCCCTATGAAGAAAGACACCCAGATATTCCTTGGAAAAGAGCTCAATTGATGTGCCTCAAGTTCTAAGTTGATGGTACACTGTAATTTTTTACATCATTTAAATTCACATTGTGCTCTTTAAAGCGAGAGGTCTATTCAATAGTGTGCTCTTTAAGAAGGGAAACATCTATTCCTTTAGAGAAAGCAAACACACAAAAGAATATTGGCCATAAGAAATCACAACTCTAGCTTTATATGAGTAGCAATAGCCATTATCACCCGAGAAGGCGTACTGTCATCTTGTTATTCTAACATCCTGGGTGACAAGCACTACACCAGAGCATAACAACATTCACCTTTTCACATAGGAAGCACAAGGAGTGCTGAGGTAGAACAAGGTAGACAACCAACTTCAATGTATAGGCAATGAGTACTTCAATTCTTGCATGCATAATTCAGTCAAACGCTTCCAGTAGTGTGGAGTAAGCACACATTCCCCCGAGGGGCAATCACACTTAACCAAGATCCACCATGCCATTTGTGTTTGGAACTACTATAGGACAGTCTGTGGATTCAAAAGAGGAGAGTGGTAGATTCAAATCTAGAGAAGCCTAATAGATAACAGTCATAGAGTTGCAGACTTTACAGATAGTAGTCATTCATGATGCAAGGAACTCACCCTGGCCTCCACCGAATGGCATGTAGATAAGGACGAGGGTAACTAGCTACCGTGAGAAGAAAATCACTCTTGAAGCAAGGGAAGTAGACCATATTCAATGCGGAGTAAGGGCCAAGAAAAGGAGGGGCTGGTACTCGACCCTGATAACCACCAAGATTTATCAAGTCTTTTCACACAATATGTAAAACCGACAACACATGATGAGCTTCTATTGCACAGATAAAAAACCCCATTGTTCTTCATTTGCATGAGTCAGATTTCCATGCAGCTAGGAGAGCCTCAAGCCTTGCAGCTATAGAAGAGATGAAGCTCCAAACCCGCCATGACGATCTGGACAAGAGATAGGGAGCATCGAGATGTTGGACCCCAAACAATACCCAAACAAACATGAATATGACATATATACCACAAGAACAGATCACATCATCAAAACATCCGAGTTTTAGTATACAAGCAAAAAGAATTTCAGCAGTTTCCATGAGTTGGCGACTTCTTCTAAGAACCCCTGGGTAACCATAAGTAAAATCTTTTAGAAAATGTGTGCATGCATCCACCTGTGTAGAAATACATCGACAATCGGCCCCTCCTTGAGATTAAGTAGCCCTAAGTTTTCGGCCAGCAGATGCAGGTGAACGCCTTATCACATGGTGCAGAGAAAGCCCAATAGAGAGGATCGTTAATACCAAGTACCACTCAGCACGAGATATTTTTACTAGGGTTAAGGGACCAAGGATCAAGCCAAAGCTCCAAACTTAGATCTGAGGAGGGGAAGTAGCCAAAAACATAGCCGGAGACATGAATCTCACACAACTTGTTGAGATCTGCAGGTAACAATGCACTTTGAAAATTGATTGCAAGGCATTTTGAGCAACCTGTCATGCGTGCGGACAGGGAACATGCAGCTCATCCTGACAGAGTGAAGGGCCAAGAGGCAGAACAAAGAGCCGACCACACCCATCCTGCCAAGAACAGAGAGTGAGCACCTAAAATATGTGACGAATGTGGGGTGCGCAACCATTGTCTGGCCATAAAAACTCCACAGAGATGGGGGAGCTCGCACAAAGCTTACCCTTCCGAGATGAGGATGACAGAGGTGGTACCAATGTGTGGGAAAGCCGTGAGAAGCTCGACCCCAAAAGTTATGCAAAGATCACACTCCCCCGTAGCAAGAGAGGAGAATTGCCATATACATGAGGCAGCATGAGCAGAGGGAGCCTTTGACAGGCGGCACTACGATATGGACTCGAGGACACAGAGAAGCCACCTTCACCATAGCTAGGTAGTGCGGGGGAGCAAGAGGATGCTCGACCCCAAGCAATGAATGCGGGAAAGAGAAACCCATAAGGGGACAACCCGAATTTACCAGAGATTAGGAGGGAGGGAGAGAACCTCCCCCCATCTACCCACCTCCGCGCTGAAAATAAGGTAATGGAGAGGAGTTAATGCCTCCCCTCCAACTAACCTCGAGATTGACACATGCCAGATTTAAAGTTCCTTCGTGCCCGTATCAAACTTAATTAAGGGTGCAGACTAGAACCTTCATAATTTTCTCACAAGTTATCTTTTCCGGAGTGTATTTCTTGAAAATGAGAATGAGGGAGGGACAACAAGAAGACTACCCCCCCCCCTTCCAAGCAACACCAGGACAAGGGTGACAGAGATGGATAGTCATGCTTATGATGTGTGTGAAGAGGTGTGTATATGTGAGAGTGAGAGAGAGAGAAGGGGGTTAGGGGATGTTTTTTTTATGCAACAAACGAAAAAATAAACTAAAACTTACTCAAAAATTAAAAGAAAGAGGTACCCTAGGCCAACCGAAGGCCACACGTATTCATCCTCCTCCAAGTGTCAAGGTGCATCTCACGAAGTATGGACACGCAAACTTGGAAAAACCAACGGCTAAAGGCCGACGTCCCTGGCAACGGCGCCAAATTGTTGAGAAAAGGGGAACAACAAACCCTAACCGCCTCACAGGGAAGTGAGAGGTTTGTCCAAGTTGGGGCAAAGAATGAGAGGAGAGGTTCACCCACGCTCATGGAGCAATGGCAACAATGGCCAACGTCACAAGGAGCAAAGGGGAACATCCTCCCAACCATGCACACACACACATGCAAATCCATACACCAAGACCAACGCCATTGCACACAAGGAGGCAAGAGAGTAACAAATGACACCTTCTTCCATTACCAAAATGGAGGCCAAGGCCATGGCCAAGGGACCTCCCTTTTACAAATGAGGCTCTTCTTTATATAGAGAAGAGAGGCATATGTGAATAAAAACATGTGGTCAAAAGACCACATGTGCTAAATCAAAAAGAGAATCTTTATGTGATATGGGACTAACCACCTAGAGAGAGAGAGAGAGCGCGTGAGATTTCTACGTGGGGATTTTGGTATTTGAGCAAAAAGGAGTTTTCAAAAAAAGGCTTCAATACCATAGACTAGAGGAAATATCAAAAAGTGGTTTTAGGAGAGTGTTCACATGGACATCTCCTAATTTACAAAAAGAAGGTATTTTCATGAGGGCTAAAGGATGCCATAGCATGAGAAAAATTATGGGCAACCCTTAGAGCAACAAGAATGACCTAAAAAACAAGAATACAACAAGTGCAATACATAAAGATCACTACATAAGAAAAAATCTAATGTCCGTGAATGAGTGAGCTGGCAAGTAACAAATGTGCCATCACTCTAGGTAGATAAATATAATAAAGCTCAATGAATTACCCCTAACATATACTGGCATGACCACTATACATGTCAGAGAAACAAAAAATTGATACGTGTCATCCTGGATCATCACATGTTGAGCTTGACATCTCAGCACCCCCCTCAAGCTCAATGTCATGTCCTCTAATCCAAGCATCTTCCGAAACTTCTTCAGCTTCTCTACTCCAAGTCCTTTATTGAAAATATCAACGACTTGCTCATCTGTTCTCACATAAACAAGATCAATATCACCTGCTAATATCTTCTCTCTAATGAAGTGATAACGTACCTTGATATGTTTTGTTCTAGCATGGAAAACAAGATTCCATGCTAACTGTATTCTGCTAAGATTATCACAATAAATGGTGATAGACTTTTGCACTTCCACACCTAAATCTCCAAGTAGCATCTCAAGCCATGATGCCTCACATGCTGGCATTGCAGCACCTCTATACTCAACCTCTGTACTCGACAAAGCAACAATGGGTTGCTTCTTGGTGCTCCATGTAATAGCTGCACTCCCAAGTGAGAATAGAAATCCACTAGTAGATCTTCTATCTGAAATGCTACCAGCCCAATCTGCATCGGTGTATCCATGAACCTGCAAATCTACACCAACTTCATAAAACAATGCATAATCCAAAGTAGCACTCACATAACGTAGAGTGTGCCTGAGAGCATCCAAATATGGCTTCCTAGGAACGTGCATAAATTGACTTTCAATTCCAACAGTGTAACTTAGACCAGGCCTTGTAATTGTGAGATATATCAGATTTCCCACAAGTCTTCTATACATAGTAGCATTTTCCAACGCTTCACCTGTAGTAGTATCCAACTTCAAATTCTGATCGAAAGCATATAAATTGGCTTGCAATCAGCCATACCATTTTGCAGCATATTCAAGGCATATTGCCTTTGCAACATCTATATATCTATTTCTGTATTTATAAACTCAATGCCCAAGAAATAGCACAGCACACCAAGATCCTTCATGTCAAATTCCTGCATAAGAAGTTGCTTTACCTCTTTGATGCTTTCTTCATTATCACCACCTACAATCAAGTCATCAACATAGATAGCCACAATCGTGATGCCATCATCACCCTTCCTTGCATATAGTGAATGATCTCAATCACACATAGAAAACCCAATGGTGGTCAAGTAATCAACAATCCTTGCATGTTATGCATGAGGAGCTTGCTTCAGCCCATACAAAGCCTTTTGCAACCTGCAAACATATTCTGGGTGTTTTGAATCTTCATATCCTTGTGGCTGGTCCATATATACTTCTTCATGTAACTCACCATGTAGGAAAGCATTGTTCACATCCATCTGATGCAAAGCCCATCCTTTTGCTATAGCTAATGCAACAAGTGTTTTGACAGTAGATATTTTAGCTATAGGGCTAAATGTTTCTTCATAATCAATGCCATAAGTTTGTGCATATCCTTTTGATACCAATCATGCTTTGTACCTGCTTATGCTACCATCAACATTGTGCTTTACCTTGTAAACCCACTTGCAGCCTATGGGTTTCTTTCCTTCTGGCAATGGAACCAGCTTCCATGTATCGTTTCCATAAAGTGCAGCCATCTCCTCATCCATAGCTTTTTCCCAATCTACATTTCCAATTGCATCTTCAAAACAAGAACGTTTAGCATCTTGTATTACCTTGGTCATGTAGGCACAATGACGAGCCATATAACAATCATACATCAATCATTGCACTAAATTCCGCATCCTCCCAAACTTGTTGGTCGTGCGTCACTTCTCCTTGCATCATCTACATGTGCTTTTCTTACTCCTGGAGTCTTCACAAAGGGCAATCCAAGTTCCTCATCAAGACTCTTTTTTGAACCGCTTGAATCTCCATCAACATCTTGAAAACCTGCACATGTTTTGCTACCAACAGAAAGCTTTTCTTTAACTTTCTTGGATGTATTTGATGAATTTGCTGGACTAAAATTTCCATGCAATCTTCCACTCCATGGATTTGAGTTGGAACTATTGCTTGGTGATGCATTCGGTCCACTCAAAACTTGAGATTCTGCACTTGATTTCTCAGCATTTTCTTTGTCATTTGGTTCAAGATTAAGTCCTTCCTTGGCATCTACATAGAAGCTTGACATTTCATCAAATAGCACATCTCTGCTCACCTTCACCTATCATGTGAGTGGGTTATAACATTTGCACCCCTTTTGCTCAAGGGAGTATCCAATGAAGACACACTTTTCTGCTTTTGGATCAAGCTTTGTTGCTATTTCTACGATATGTCTATTTTTGTGTTCAACAACACCATTCTGTTGTGGTGTGTACCTGCATGAAAACTGATCGAATTCCATGACTTTTAAGAAAATTGTTGAACTCATTTGACATGTATTCACCTCCTCCATCAGATCTTAATGTCTGAATATACTTCCCTGTCTTCTTTTCCACCATAGCTTTAAAATTTTGGAAGTTAGTGAATACCTCACTCTTCTCTTTTATGAAATATACCCACACTTTCCGTGCATGGTCATCGATGAAAGTAACATAAAAGCTGCAACCACCCATAGATGTGGTCTTTCTAGGACCCCAAATACCTATATGTACTATTTCTAGCACATTCTCACTAACATGCTTGTCATCTGGAAATGATGATCTTGACTTTTTACCAAATTGACATGCTGCATATACCTTTTGCATCTCTGAAACCTTGAAATTTGGTAGTCCATGAATGATCTCCTTTGACTGCATGAATTTCAGCCTTTGCAGATTTAAGATGAACATCCTACCCACTTTGTTTCCTTTGGCAATCAATCGTCCACCTTGTTTGTATTGTTCTACGTATAACCCATCTGCAGCACATCAGCAAGATGTTTTACCTTCCCGTCCTCCATAGACAATGCTATGTTTCTTGTATGCTCGATAGGATGCGATGTATCATCACCTGTTTCAACATATCCAGGAACTGGCAATTTTTGCAAACTACTAAACCATTCTGTATGACTGATCATGTGATTTGAAGCACCTGAATCAACATACCAGACTTTATCATTCGATTTTGAAACACCAGCAGACATCGTATTCATCATGTGACGTTGAACCATGAACAACTTCTCAGAATCATCTGCACTTTTGGATGCATAGTTATTCTGCTACCTTTTGTTATTTTGATTCTTCAACTTGTAATCATGTTCAAAGTGTACATGT
Source organism: Ceratopteris richardii (assembly GCA_020310875.1). Classification (NCBI taxonomy): domain Eukaryota; kingdom Viridiplantae; phylum Streptophyta; class Polypodiopsida; order Polypodiales; family Pteridaceae; genus Ceratopteris; species Ceratopteris richardii. The sequence goes on from CM035442.1 coordinate 59,685,114, forward strand.
TTACCACAATTCCAGCATCCTTTATTGTCATTACCTGAATCATTTCTTTGGAAATTTTGCGGCCTCTTTGGCTCCCCCTACCTCGAAACTGTCTTCCTCCTCTTGCATGATTCTGTTGTTGACTTTGGTCTTGGTTACTGTTTCCTCTTCCACTTCCAAAAGCTCTACCTCTGCCTCTTCCTCTACCAGAGTAGAATACCTGCTGAGAACTAGATTTTCCTTGGGAGTTTCAATCCTCACCAAGATTCTTTTCTTCAATAATCAGCATAGATACCAGATCAGTAAAATTCAGAATATTTTCCCTAGTCTGTATAGAAGTTCTGAACTGCTTATATGAAGCTCCTAAACCACGAAGGCACACTTCCAACTCATCATCATCATCTACATTCATGCTAATAGATGCAAGTGACTCACATATGCTTTTGATTTTCAGGGTGTAGTCACTTATCGACATGTTTTTCTTCTCCAATGTATGCAGCTAATTCTTAAGTTGCAATTTCCGTGCCTTTGTATTGGTCTCATACAATGTGACCAAACTGTTCCAAGCCTCTTTCAGAGTCTTGGCATCCTGTATGTGTCCAATCATGCTATCTTGTATGCTAACAGATAGCCAGTACATTACCTTTTGTGTTGCTTGATTCCATTCCTCATATGCTCTTAACTGATCTGTAGTTCGATTCCTTTCTGGTAACCAGAGCATTTTCATTTTCTCCTTCGATGTACTTCCAGTAGCCTTTTCCCATCAGGAAATTCATCATTCTGAATCTCCAAGCATGGAAATTGTTGTTGTCTAGCTTATCGCTCATAAGCTGACTCATTCCATCTGGATTTGCCATTTCTGCAACAATTCACAACATTGCAAAACACTACAAGAAGCACTTATGCTTGAACACTCGCACTATGATGTGACAGTTCGATTTCAAAAAAACACAATTTTCGTGTATCAATAGTACACGAAATTGCATGAAATTCTCGATGTAGAATATATGAGTGTCGCTGAACATAACGCAAGTTACAGTTTCTGAAACTGACCTTGTTTTTCTATGGCCCCACCTTGGGGGCTCGAAACAGAGGTCGAGATGGCTCCAAAACTTCGATCTGATAAAAATGAGTGACCCTAAAGGGATAACTTGCAAAAATATTTTGAGGTCTTCTATCTTCACACCAATTTTTGTAGCAAACAGAGGTCGTTTGTGAATCTCTTTTTCTCCATGTCTTGCCGCATACTCTTCACCGTCTAATTCTCCACGAGCTCTCTACAGCCACGCTGGCTCTGATACCATGTCACGAGGAAGGAGATAAGGAAGAGAGCTCACACACACAGTCTCACTCTCAAGGAGAAGCACACACACAGATTGAGGAAAGGAAGAATGATGTTCTTCTTCTTCTTTTATTACATAAAAAGGAATGTACAAGAATGACATAAGAAATAAGAATACAACAAGTGCAATATATAAAGATCAGTACATAAGGAAAAATCTAATCTCCAAGAATAAGTGAGTTGGCAAGTAACAAATGTGCCATCACTCTCAGTAGATAAATCTAATAAAGCTAAATGAAGTATCCCTGACATATACCAGCGTGACCATTATACATGTCAGAGAAACGAAAAAGTGATACGTGTCATCTTGGATCATGACATGTTGAATTTGGGATCTCAACATTAGGAACCAGATTACATTAATCAAGACTAATTTGCATGCTTTCAACAATCAACCAATAAATTAACTTAGACACATTACAATCATCTAAATTTACGGGCGTTAACATATGCATTTTTATGTAAGCTTGAGCATAGAGTAACTCATTCAACATCTCAGAAGAGGATTCAAAGCTCTAAAATGTTTATTTATAGTGCATGAAGTGCATCCAACGATTGCATTCACTCCACATGCATTTCTGCTTGCAGACAGAATCAATCTAAATATTCAACAGATTTGAGTTAATGACACTCTCATTAATCGATTGCAAATTAATTCGTGAACAGAGTTCATGCTGAATAGATTTGAACAAGCCATGTCACACACAAACTAATTGATGAAAACTTACATGGATATAGCTTTTAAATGTGAATAGCTCTCAGGTATCACCATCTAGAAACATGGGTAGTTCTTTCTCCCCACCTTAAAAACACAAATGCTCCACGTATACATTCTATTTACATCTTATTTATTTATGCGCTTAAATATTTTTGATATTATGTATGTTCATACATGTGAATTTACATTGTGAATATGCATTTCCCATTACTTGTGCATATGCCATACGTCCCACAGTGCGTTGGAAGAAGGCCAATACCATTATCAAACGTATCTGCTAATTTTATTCAGGTAGCTTGAGCAGAAAATATGCGTAAAGCACCATCGTAATCCAATGTTTTAGGACAGCCCTCTACAGACTATTTTCCATCAATGTGGATGATAATATCATATTGTTGATAATTGACCCCATAGAAAGGTTGTCATTGCTCAAAAAGGCACTATATGTTTGAGAGACATTGACAAAACCGTTCAAATCCAAGAAGAACGTGAGGGTTGTGCTTACATACTCCAGATGTTGGCATGCAGCAAGAATCTTATTCTTATCAAGATGCCATATCCAATAGGGTAGAGGCTTTGTGATGAAGAACCACTATCCAGTACAAATTTCAAGCGTGGATGGAGGTTAGATAAGTTGATATCCATGACTTATATATATAACCTTCCACCATCGGAACCACAGTGCCCATTGATTGAGGGCCTTCATTCAGGTCTGCTTTATACACAGCCACGAACACATCACACACACATACATTTATTCTACATAATTACACACAACCATGAAGCAAGCAAGCAAATAAGCATTTCAAGCATCAACTTGAATAAGGAAATGGTCAAAAATCACTAGATAATGGTCCTTCTGCCATTCTTCAACCTGACTTTTAATTGCATTTAATTGGATAAGAGCTTGGGTTTACAATCTCGACCACATCCACCCCCTCTGAACCTGTGCATCCTCCAGATGTGCCAACCTACATACACATCAATAAACATGAAGCGGCATCAAGAAGTCATGACAGATAGATATAGCTTAAAGAAAATTTAACTAGATGCATGAAATCTAAAAATGCATTAAACTTGGCATGAATTAAGAGACGACAATAGACACAAGCATCGCATACAACCTATCAAGATACAATAATACATTCATACTAGCAATCACATGAGTGAATTGAAAACTTCTTAATGCTTTCGTTTATTCAATTGGTCAGATCCAGTACCCTATCCTAAGCACATGCATATACCAATCCTTACTCACTGGATTTATGAAACTACAATCTGGCTTCCCTGTTGATCTCCCATCATCTAGACCCCCATCAGACCTTTTCTTATTTTTCTTTTAATTTTATTTTATTTTTCTTTGCTTCAATTCTTCACCCTAGCGCACCCTTTTTATTTTTATTTTTATTTTTATTCATTTTAATTTTTATTAACACATATCAGCCTATGTCAAAATCGGGTGTGACTCATGGACCTGTCCACCCCAACGAGGTTTAGCCCACTCATCTATCGATCATACATAGCGCATGACACACAATGTCAGCCTCATACAAAATCAATGTCAGCTCGTGGCTCTAACCACCCGGTCAAGGTGACTCCACTTGCCTATCGACTCGGATGAGCACATGACAACATTATTGGAGTTAGACATTTGCGGAAGCACGTGAACAACACAAGGAAGCAGAAGAAGCTTGGAGCACAACAACACAATACTGAATGTATTACTAGAGAATGTACAAAGATAAGTAGCCCATTAGGGCAATATGTGTATATACAAGCCGGGGGAAAAAACCTCCTAAAGAGGGAAAAAAGTGCCCCGATAGTCCTAGTGCATTCACACATCACTACCTAAATATATCAACAAATCCCCCCTGGGAGTGATGCGGTGAACAAGGAGTTGGCACTCATGTATAAGGAAGTGTCAAGCTATGTGGAAATCACTCCACAAAAGGAAGTAAGCCCAAAGCTTTGTGGAAAGCTTCAAACTTCTCCCTAGGCAGAGCCTTCGTGAAAAGGTCTGCAATGTTCTCCTGCATGGGCACATATGCCAAGCTGATCTCCCCAATAGAGAACCTCTCCCTGACATAGTGATAATGCACCTCAATGTGCTTAGTGCGAGTATGGAACACAGGGTTTCTCGCAACTGCCAATGCGGTCTAACTGTCAATGAAGATGGTGGTGGCAGAATTCTGACCAACACCCAAATCAGCCATAAGGTGTCTGAGCCACACACACTCAAGAGTCGTTGTGAAAGCTGCCCTATACTCAGCCTCACAACTGGAAGTGGCCATAGTAGGCTGCTTCTTGCTCAACCAAGATATACATGAACTACCAAGCATGAAGCAAAAGGCACTAGTGGACACACGACTCTCATAGCAACCAGCCCAATCAGAGTCAGAAAAAGCATGCAAATCTGGCGGTAGTGATCCCCCCTTGGGATAAAACAACCCAAGTAGCCGAGTACCACTCAAATAGCAAAAGATGTGCTTAACTGCCTGCCAATGCTTGACTCTTGGGCAATGCATAAACTTGCTCATCTGTGAGACAGCAAAATGAATATCTGGTCGAGTAATGCATAAGTAAATCAAGCATCCAACAAGCTGCTGATAGAGAACAACATCAAATGCATCTCCAGCATCATGAAGACTCAATCGTAAACCTGTCTCCATAGGAGTGCCAATAGGCTTACGGTCTTCAAGGCCAAAATGCTGCAATAATGTGTCAATATATTTCATTTGACACAAAGCCATTCCACCATCAACTTGCATAAACTGAATGCCCAAATAGTGATGCAAATATCCCAAATCAAACATCTCAAATGAGGCATGCAAATCAGCCTTAAAATCAGCAATATGCTTCTCAATAGGACCAGTGAGCAACATGTCGTCAACATAGACAACAATGATCAGAAGCACATCATTAGCATGCTTAACATATAAGGTGCTTTCAGTTGAACTATTCTCAAAACCATGTGCAATCAGATAGGCATGTATCTTCTCATACCAAGCACATGGTGCTTGCTTTAAACCATATAATGCCTTCTTTAACTTGCACACCTGGTTTTCATGCCCTTTCTGCACAAAGCCACGGGGCTGAAAAACATACACTTCTTCATGCAAGTCACCATTCAGAAATGTTGTTTTAATGTCCAACTGATGTACATTCCAACCATGATGAGCTGCAAGTGCACAGATGCTCCGAACAGTAGTCATACGGCATGTAGGTGCAAAGGTCTCATCAAAATCAATGCCTCTTTCCTGTGCATAACCCTTTGCAACAAGCCTAGCCTTATACCTGTCAACTGTACCATCCGATTTACACTTCAACTTGTACACCCACTTAGTACCATTCTTCATTATAGCATCATATTCAGATTGCATAGCAACCATCCAACTTAGTACCATTCTTCATTATAGCATCATATTCAGATTGCATAGCAACCATCCAACTTTTTGAATTTTGTGCTTCATCGAACGAAACAGGTTCATTCTCATCATAGAGACTAGATGCAGCCATAGCATAGCAATCTGATGCAAAAGAGGCACTATGAGAGCCAAAACGAGTACGATATGATAGAGGTGCATCTAATTTGTTGTCACGCAAAGTCTGCACCAGCCATTTTGGCATAGTTCTTGCCTCCTCAATATCAGCTCTCTCATCAATAAGTGCATCATGTACATCTGCATCAAAAATGGAATTATCTGCATCATCACTTGAAACCTGCAAAGGCTGAGAAGTTGCCTCATTAGGACCAGCACTAGATTGTCCACCTATAAAAAGAGGCAGCAAAGTATCATACATGTCTTTGGAGCTAATAGATGTCTCCTTAGTACATGAAACCAATGGTTGAATAACATCTTCCACAAAAACAACATCACGACTAACTAGAATGTGTTTAGTCTGTGGATGATACAGACCATAGCCTTTACTTTCAGAATTGTACCCAACAAAAATACATTTTATTGCTTTATCATCCAATTTTCTGTGATGTTGTTCAGGCACTAATGCATATGCCAAACAACCAAAAACATGCAAATGAGCAACAGATGGCTTGCGATCATGCCAAGCCTCATATGGAGTGATAGACTACAACACTTTAGTGGGACACCTGTTCAGTACATATGCTGCACACATGACAACCTCAAGCTAGAAACTATGTGGTAAACCCTGACTCTTGACCATATACGTCGCCATCTCCATGAGTGACCTGTTCTTTTGTTCGGCAAATCCATTCTGTTGAGGTGTATACGGCACTATACACTGGTGTTTTATCCCACGTTCAGCTAGAAATGCATTAAAATCAGAAGACATATATTTCCCCCCTCGATCAAAACGGAGGGTGCCCATTTTACATGCTGACAGATTTTCAGCCAAAACCAAAAACTGTTTGAAGCACATGAACACTTCGGACTTTTCCTTCAATGGATATACCCATGCATGCTTGGAAAAATCATTGATGAAAGTCACGATGTAAAGATAATTCCCAAAAGAAGGTGTCTGCATAGGACCACAGACATCACTATGTACAAGCTGCAATTTCTGAGTAGCCTGAACTGAACCATCTTTTGGAAAGGATGAATGCTGCATTTTACCCAAAATACAGCCTTCACAAACATGTTTTTCAGGTGCCTCAAGTTTGGGCAAAGAGGATACCATTTCAGATTTCTGCAGGCGTAGCAAACTAGCAAAATTCAGATGGCAAAAGCGTGCATGCCAAAGCTTTGTATCTGACATAGCCTGAGAATCATTTACTGCACATGCCAAATCATTTACAGATCTTTCATAGTCTATGAGCTTATACAGCCCACGGCATAAAATGCCAGAAGCAATAATCACATCGCCATTTGACAGATCATGAACTGTACACCTGTCATCAACAAATTTCACAATCAAGCCAATCTTGGCTAATGCAGAAACTGATAAACTTCTTGATCCCTGGCACAAATAAAGCATCTGACAAAGTGAAAGAACTACCATCAATAGTAGTCAAAATGATCTTACCAACTCCCATAACAAGATAAGAGGAGTTGTTGGCGCATGTAACAGTATTCCCTATAGGGGCAGGCTCAAGTGAAGAGAAGAAACTATGCTGCGAGGTAATATGTTTGGTCGCCCTACTATCAAAATATCAAATATCTGAGTCTACTGCAGACATGCACTACTCATGAGAAGATGGGTCAAAATTGCAGACAGTCGTAAATGCCCATTCTTCTTCTTGCACAAGATTAGCAGACTCTGTTTTTGGTGTAGAAGCCTCTGCAACAACCATTCCAGCCTCTTTCTTCTTTGCTTCTTTAGCAGCCACTATTGGACAGTTCTTTATGATATGATCATTCCCTTTACAGTACTTACAAAACAATTTCTAACGTTCTGATTTCTACTCATCTTTATCTTCCTTCTTTGAATATGCAAAATTAGCAGATTTCTGCTTACTAGTTGAAGAGCTCCATTTTCCTTTGCCCTTCTGACTAGCCAGGAAAGCTTGATCTGAAACTTGCATAATGGACCTATTCTACCTGGACTGATCTTCCTACAACAAAATAGAGACTAGCTCCTCAAATGATATGGCATTTGGATTGACTTTCATCATCAACCGAAGAGTAGAAGCAAAACTCTGATATGAATCAAGAAGACCATTCAGAACGGTCTGCACAAGTGAGCTATCTGGTATAACCTCATGAGCAAAAATCAAATGTTCCTTCAAGTCTTTGATCTTCGTTAGGAAATTGTCCATAGAATCACCTTCATTCATGTGCTCACTCTCCAACTGTTTTTGAGGTAAGCAACGCGAGCCTCATTCCTAGCTTGGTACAATTTGGTAAGTGTATCCCAAGCATTCTTAGCTGTTCTGCAAGAGCGAATGTGAGGAATAATAGCACGTTTGACAGAAAAAAGCTATCAATACATGTGCCTGGGCATCTCTACCATCCCAACAAATCTGCTCTGTAGTAGGTGCAACAGAAACCACAGCACAAATAGGAATATGCAGAATATCATCATCTTCAACACCTTCTGCATCAGCTTCAGTACCTGCAGTTGTAACAGTTGCAGGTGTAATAGGACGTTTTTCGACACCCTACACAATGTTCCACAGTTCTTTTGCAACCAACACATGTCGCATCATATAAGCCCATAACCGGTAGTTGGTACCATCCAACTTATCCTCAATAGCCAACATATGGAATACATCACTGCTTTTAGCCATGGCCGGTGACTAAAATACCTTGATGTAGAAAATTGACTTTATCTCAAAAAGTTGAACAGAACTACCCAAACGAATTCTACTAGACCTGTAACAGACTTTGAAACACTTATACTGGTGAATAGAAATTGGTATATACCTTTGGCGCAAAAAGACGAAATAGCCTGCACAAGCACTATGATAGTGCGTTCGAAGGCCGAAATGAGCTCAAATCGTGATTTCAACACCACACAGCGAAGCTGTTTTGATCTGGAAAAAACGCTGAGTATGCTCACCAAAGTTCATGGGATTCTGAGACTGCAATCGGAGGAGTGTTGACGGTGCCCTAGATGAAGCGACGACCTGCTCTGATACCAATTGTTGGAGTTAGATGTCTACGGAAGCACGCGAACAACACAAGGAAGAAGAAGAAGCTTGGAGCACAACAACACAATACTGAATGTATTACTAGAGAATGTACAAAGATAAGTAGCCCATTAGGGCAATATGCATATATACAAGCCGGGGAAAAAAACCTCCTAAAGAGGGAAAAAGTGCCCCGGTGGTCCTAGTGTGTTCACACACATCACTACCTAAATATATCAACAAACATGTGGTGAGGCCATACGACACAACTAGCATTAGCTCGTGGCACGCATCACCCGACTAGGGTAGTTCTAGCTGCCTATTAGCTCATCGCAATGCCCAACAGCACATACACATACACATAGGTAGCTAGCTAGTATATGAAGTCTTTTTCTGAAACATAATCTATCTGAAGGTAATGGGAGATCAAAAGCAGAGGTCAAAGCATCTCACTCATGAAGTGCTCATGAACACTAATATATACAGGTACCCAGTTTAGGTCTTCCCTTCACCTTCCTTGGTCTTGTTCCCGAACGTTCTAGTTCGCTTTCTAATCCTACTCGAATAATCCCGGTCCTTTATGCATCACATGTAATCTCAATAGACCTATAAGATCCTTGGTCTACTTAGTTTTCTTAATTATGCATTTCTTTATGTATCATATGCTCAAGTCATGCAGTCTTTTTATATAGATATATATACACATATACATATATATATACACATATATACAAGAGAAAAGAAAGACTTAAGTAGTAACATCTTATCGGTACAAAGTCAGAAGCTGCTTGAATTTTACACCTCCATCACCTCTTCTTTCTTTCTTCCAGGTTGCCATTTTTTATTTACTGACCTGGTTCCTGTTTCTTCTGAAAAACTAGATGAAAACCATTAGACACTTCTTTCCATTATGTACAACTTACTTTCTTTGTTCATTTCTCTTTAAGACCTCTTTTTGGAGCTAAATGCTAAAACAAAACATAATCATAAAACACACGTATATACACACCTCAGATCACAAGTTTAGAAGACATTATTCACCTTTATTTATGTACCATAGCAAACTCGGACTCTTAACTCATAAGAATTCGGTCTTTTTCAATTTAACTCTTATGGAGGCCTACATATCAGTGTCCTCTAGTAGAGAAAATAAGTACTCACAAATAAAGGCATCAAGTTCTTCTTCTCTTAACGAATCATGTTCACTTTTCTCTCAAGGCATTTCACGATATATTCTTGATAGAAACCTATCGTTCTCTTCTTGACTATGTGTAGGCACAGGGAACAGATAAGTGGACAAGAAAATGTTGAACGTGGACTCATCTATAGGCACATTCCTAGCTCGAGTTATCTCTCTATTTCTGGCCTGATCTAAGGGTCTAGCCATAGGCTGAGTTGGACATACATCCCTGGCTTGGTTTATAGCTACTCCAATTGATGGTCCTCCCTCAATCACTGTTATGTGTGCTAAGGGGTTTACAAGCGCGGGGAGTAAGTACTCAAAAATAAAGGCATCATTCGGAGATTGTACTAAAGATGTATTTCTAATTTGAGTCGAAGCTATATTTCTAGCTTGATTTAAATTTGCAATTCTATCTCAAATTGAATTCCTCCAAGATGTTGTCTCGACTTCATCTAAAAAATTCCTCTCCATGATTGGATGATAGTTCTTTATCTATTTCTATAACTCCACCTGCAAGGAAAGACACATTAGAAATGATCATGCATGTAATCTTTATTTATGTACATTAGCATGCATTCATGTTTATAGACTTTTATTATTCAATGTAGAGTTTCACCTTTGGATGCACATATTATTTAATATCTAGTTGTTCTTCTTATTTATTTACACTTTTAATATTTACATGTGTATGTATGTATGTATGTATGTATGTATGTATGTATGTATGTATGTATGTATGTATGTATGTATGTATGTATGTATGTATGTATGTATGTATGTATGTATGTATGTATGTATGTATGTATGTATGTATGTATGTATATATATATATATATATATATATATATATATATATATATATATATATATATATATATACACTTTGGTTTCCATTTTTATTTATCTCTCTTCTCCATCTTGAATCTCTTCAGCAAGCTCTTCATCTTCTTCCTCCTCTTCATCTACCAATTTCTCATATTCTTCATTCTCTCTCCTTTTAAAAAGCTTAACTCTTTTTCTAGCAATCTATTCCTTTAAATTTGTTTTGTCCAGTTCCCTGAGAGAGTATGTACCATTGTCAAAAACTTTACATATCACATAGGGACGAAACCATCTCTTCACCAATTTTCTTTGAGCTTCATATTGCATGTCTAGTGAGTTATCATAGACAAGTACCCAATCTCCCTCATTCAACTTTTTGGGTCTTAACTTATGGCACTTGTCAAATGCAATCTTATTTCTTTCTCTGCTCTGAGCTTAACTACAGCTTCTTCTACCCGATTTCTTCCTTTCTCCAATTGAATAATCTACACTGCTAGAAGATCTTCCCTTGACATCTCATCTTCCCAAGGTAATGAAGTCCATGCTAGAGCATGTGACTCTATTGGTAATATAGGTTTTTGACAATACATTAGTTCTGATGGCATGTATCCAGTAGTCCAAGTGCATGTCATCCTATCTGCCCAAAGGGCGACTATTTTCTCAACATAGCCAAATCTACTGAACACATCTTCTAGTAGAAACCTACATACATTGCTCGTAGTCTTTGTCCGCAAAGTTGTTCCTTCAACATGATTTATTAGGTCCTCTCTTGCCAGCACAATATATCGCATGTGTTGTATCCCTAATGGCATCGTAACTAGATCGACAACCCACTTATAGTGGATGTTTAGAGGATATGTCAGATGCAAATCATCTCTGTGTTTTACGTTCGAGAAACCTGGCAAGTCTTACAAGTGGCCACATATTTCTAGACATCTACATACATCTCGGGCCACCAATATCCCTCCTTTATCTTTTCATAAGTCCCTTGAAAGCCCTTATGTCTGGACCATAGTGAACTATGCATTTCACACATAATCTTGTCCCTCATTTCATTGCGACCACAACTCACTGAGGTATCTTGTTTATTGCAATCGTTTGTTTCCAAAGCAACCCATCTTTTAGAAAGTACTTGTTTGACTTTCTTCAAATGGTACGGAACATTTATTTACTCTAGCTAGGATCAAGATATTTTATACTTAAGTATCTTTCGGTTCCCTTCCACTCATTTTCATATTCATCTTCATTGAATTTTTCTGTTATTCCTACTTGAACTTTGTAAATTTTCTCTTCTCTTCTCTTATTTTCTTTCCCTCTTCCTAAGCTCTTTTGAATTCCTCCTCTTGAAGGTTCTGAATGGTGACTTGCATGAAGAAGTATATGTTTTTCAGCCCCATGGCTTTGTGCAAAAAGGGCATGAGAACTAGGTGTGCAGGTTAAAGAAGGCATTATATGGTTTAAAGCAAGCACCACGTGCTTGGTATGAAAAGATACATGCCTATCTGATTGCACATAGTTTTGAGAATAGTCCAATTGAAAGCACCTTATATGTTAAGTGTGCTAATGATGTACTTCTGATCATTGTGGTTTATGTTGATGACATGCTGCTCACTGGTCCTCATGAGAGGCATATTGCTGATTTTAAGGCTGACTTGCATGCCTCATTTGAGATGGCTAGTTTGGGGCATTTGCATCACTATTTGGGCATTTAGTTTATGCAAGTTGATGGTGGAATGGCTTTGTGTCAAACGAAATATATTGACACATTATTATAGCATTTTGGCCTTGAATGCCACTCCTATGGCGACAGGTTTACAATTGAGTGTTCATGATGTTGGAGATACATTTGATGTTGTTCTCTATCAGTAGGCGATTGGATGCTTGATTTATTTATGCATTACTCGGCCAAATATTCAGTTTGTTGTCTCAAAGATGAGCAGGTTTATGCATTGCCCAGGTGTCAAGCATTGGTAGGCAATTAAGCGCATCTTTTGTTACTTGAGTGGTACCTGACCACTTGGGTTGTTTTATCCCAAGGGGGATCATTACCGCCAGATTTGCATGCTTTTTTTTACTCTGAATGGGCTGGTTGCTATGACACTTGTGTGTCCACCAGTGGTTTTTGCTTCATGCTTGGTAGCTCATGCATATCCTGGCTGAGCAAGAAGCAGCCTACTGTGGCCACTTCCAGTTGTGAGGCTGACTATAAGGTAGCTTTCACAATGATTGTTGAGTGTGTGTAGCTCCAGATGCCTTATGGCTGATTTGGGTGTTGGTCAGTCTTCTGCCACCACCATTTTCGTTGATAGTTAGATCGCATTGGGAGTTGCGAGGAACCATGTGTTCCATGCTCGCTTTAAGCACATTGAGGTGCATTATCACTATGTCAGGGAGAGGTTCTCTGCTGGAGAGATCAGCTTGGCATATGTGCCCAGACAGGAGAACATTGCAGACCTTTTCACAAAGGCTCTACCTCGAGAGAAGTTTGAAGCTTTTCGGAAAGCTTTGGGCTTACTTCCTTTTGTGGAGTGATTTCCACATAGCTTGGCACTTCCTTATACATGAGTGCTAGCTCCTTGTTCACCGCATCACTCCCAGGGGGGATTTGTTGATATATGTAGGTGATGTGTGTGAACACTCTAGGCCCACCGGGCACTTTTTTCCCCGGCTTGTATATACGCCTAGAGCCCTAACAGATTACTTATCTTTGTACATTCTCTAGTAATACATTCAGTATTGTGTGTTATGCTCCAAGCTTCTTGTTCTTCCTTGTGCTATTCACATGCTTCCACAGACATCTAACTCCAACAGGGCACATTCATCTTGTTGAGCATCGATCTTTCCACTTTAACTATGTCTCTATTTTTCCTCTCTGCAATCCCATTTTGCTGAGGTGTATACCTGCATGTATATTGTTTGTTGATGCCATTATGACTTAGAAATTTAGAAAACTACTTGGAGAAGTATTATCCCCCTCCATCAGATCTAAGGATCTTTATGTACCTACCCATTTCCTTTTCAACAAATGCTTTGAAAAAACTTTCAAGTGACTAAAAACTTTAGCTTTTGATTTCATACAATACAACCATGTCATTCTGGTATGATCATCAATGAAGATAATAAAGTACCGATTGCCTCCCAATGAGGTTTCTTTGGTCGGTCCCCATAGGTCAGTGTGAATGAGATCCAATGAAAACATGCTTCTTTGTGTACTCTTCTTAAATGGAAGCCTTGCTTGTTTCCCCAATTGACATGCTTCACACAAATGTTGCATAATTTGAGATCAAAAATTTGGAAGACCACTTACTACTCCTCTCCTTTGCATATCCTTCAGCTTTTGAAGGTTTATGTGGCCAATCCTCTTGTGCCATAGGTCCATCTGCGCTATTTGCTTGCTACAAACTGTCAAATAGACTATATGTGATGAGAGTGGTTTTACCTCCATGGTGAATAGTTTTTCTTCCTTCTTTCCTTTACATATCAGCTTGTAGCCTTGCTTTGGATCTACCACAAAACATCCCTTATTGTTGAACTTGACTATATATCCTCTTTCAATCATCTATCCAATTGATACTAAATTCTTTGTGATTGTCAATACATGTAACACATCTTTAAGACACTTTGCATTCTGATTTTCATCTAAAGTAACATCACCTATGGATCCTATGCTCGGTTTCATCCCCTATTTCTACATGACATTTTTTACTTGGTTCATGCAAATTACAAAACATTTCCCTATTGAAGCTCATGTGATTTGAACATCAGCTATCGATGTACCATGTGGTTTCCATGCCTTCTCTTCTACCATTTCTTTGCATCATGGCTAAGAGATTATCATTCTCTAACGTATTTGAAGTACTCGTATAGTTACCTTGATTCTTTTTATGGCCTCCTTGGTTGTTCTTTGAGTAACATTCATTTGCAAAGCAGCCAGGATTGCCATAGTTGTAGCATTCCTTTGTGTAGTCCCTTCCTTGATATCAGCCTCCTCTTCCTCTAGCTCTTCCTCTCCCACTTGCTCCATAGCCTTGACTTGCTTCATCTTGATCATTGCTTGATCTTCCTCTGCCTCTACCTTGTCCATTGTGTCCACCTCTCCTTCCTTTGACTTTACCTACATAAAAGACTTGGGCTTCATTGTCGTTTGAATGATCTCCATTGAGGTTCATTTCCTTAGTCACCATGAGTATGACTAATTGCTCAAAATCTAGTAGTGAGCCTCTCACATATACTGAAGTAGTAAATGGACTCCATTTGTCATCATCCCTTAGCCCATTTAGTGTATTAGCTACCAAATCATCGTCATCGATGGAGCTACCTATTGATCCTAAGTCATCCACAATTGCTTTTACCTTGAGGATATGATCATTGATGATACTATTTGAAGTCTTCCTTAAGTTTTTCAACTCATCACATTGTGGTGTCCATTGTTCTTCATTGATCGCTACATCCATTGTCGCGAGGATTTCCACCCAACCATGAGGCTCAAACTCTTCATCTGGGAATACTACAGGTGCATAGGCTCGGTCTCGACTTTATCTATGAGTTTCCTTCACACCTACCTCTGTTGTGTTCTCTCTTTTCTCTTCTTCTTCTTCTTCTGCAACTTTTCACATTCACAATTGAGTGTCTTTATGCATCCAAGAAGATCTTGATCCTATGGAATGCACAGACTCTGTATCATCTTGGGCTCTATGGATGGGATTCCACTATAGGGGGAACATCTCTTTGAGACTAATCTTTGAGATTGACTTTAGTTGTAACACCTAAGTGTTGCAAATAAAAGGAATTGGTCCCCCAATCATGCACTACTTGCAACTATCTCATGAATGGTCTTCCCAAAATCATGTCAAAGGCTTAATTTTTGCTAAAGTCACATATAGCAAAAGTACACTCGAACTCTAGACCACAAGTAGTGAGAATTATCCCTTCTAGTAGTCCTAAAGGTTGTTCTATGTGACCATCAGCCATCTGTAATTTCATTCTTGTTAGCCCGACTGCTAGCTTGCCCCATCGCTTCCATAGGGAAGTGGTAGCAATTGCAAATCCTGTGCTTGAGTCCAAAATAGCCTTGGTGGTGTAACCTTGATGAGTGATTGGAAGATAGGTGTTTCCTTCTTCTCCTTTGCTCATGTCTCCTATCCTATCCAAGGGTATTTTTGGCATTGTTCTATGAGATGCTACCTGGGAATGGGTTTTAGCTACTTTCGGTACTTGATTTGCTATGTGTCTCTGCAACTCTTGTTTAACCTGGAGTAGCTCCTCTAAAGTGAGATTGCACTACACTTTAGTGTTCTTTACTACCTCTATATTCCTAGGTATGACTGAGTCTTCGTTTCTTACCATGACAGTGGGTGCTCTCATACAAGTACACTTTCCTTCCCAAGGTTCTATGAAATGAGGCAATTCTTGTAAGGAGTTAGACTCAAAGTCTAATCGTTCACTTGACTAGATATCCTCTTTTTATCCATAAATAGAAGGAATATCTTGTGGGGATTGGTCCTGTAAGTCATCTTCAATTTCAATGGGAGGAGGATTTTCACTTTCTTTTTCCCATATCTCTTCTTCAATCTCTCGTAGGAATTCTTGTGAATACCGATTCACAAGAGAAGAGGTGTCTGGTTCAATGGAATTAGGCACATAAGCTTCCATGGGAGGAATGCTCATTCTTTCACTTGCCTTGTTCTTACCATGAGAGGTGGCTTCCTTTCCAGATTTTGCAACTAACCTCTCCAATCTTTCCAATAGTCCATCAAAATGCAATTGAGTCTTAGTTGAACTAGAGCAATTGAAGAGACGATTGGTCTCAAACATGGTTTGAGCCAATTCTACCATCTTAGCACAAAGCTTTGTTCCCTCAATCTCTAGGTCAATTCTAGGGTAACAATTTTCATGATCTGTTATGTTTGGCCCTTCTTGGATTCTAGCCTAAGATGCTTTAAGCATCATGTCTAGGTCTTCAGGAGTGGGATCTACTCGGAGTGATCCTACTCTAGGTGTTGGTAAGATTACATGAGGTGGATTAGAAGGTGGTTGTTTTGATATCCAATTGATGTACATTCTAACCATGATGAGCTGCAAGTGCACAGATGCTATGAACAGTAGTAATTCGGAAAGTAGGTGCAAAGGTCTCATCAAAATCAATGCCTCTCTCCTGTGCAAAACCCTTTGCAACAAGCCTAGCCTTATACCTGTCAACTATTCCATCAAGTTTACACTTCAGCTTGTATACCCACTTTGTGCCAATGGCCTTCTTGCCAAGAGGTAAGTCACATAAAGACCAAGTACCATTCTTCATTATAGAGTCATATTCAGATCGCATTGCAGCCATCCAATGTTCAGAATTTTGTGCTTCATCAAACGAAACAGGTTGAGTCTCATCATAGAGACTAGAGGCAGCCATAGCATAACAATTTGATGCAAAAGAGGCACTATAAGAGCCTAATTGAGTACGATATGATAGAGGTGCATCTAATTTGTTGTCATGCAAAGTTTGCACCAGCCATTTTGGCATAGTTTTTGCCTAGTCAATATCAGCTCTCTCATCAACAAGTGCATCATGTAAATCTGCATCAGAAATGGAATGATCTGCATCATCACATGAAACCTACAAAGGTTGAGAAGTTGGCTCATTAGGACTAGCACTAGACTGTCCACCTCTAAAAAGAGGCATCAAAGTATCATTGGAGCTAACAGATGTCTTCTTAGTACATGAAAGCAATGGTTGAATAGCATCTTCCACAAAAACAACATCACGGCTAACCAAAATGTGTTTAGTTTGTGGATAAAATAGATGATAGCCTTTACTTTCAGAACTATACGCAACAAAAATACGTTTTACTACTTTATCATCCAATTTTCTATGATGTCGTTTAGGCACTAATGCATATGCTAGACAACCAAAAACATGTAGATGAGCAACAGATGGCTTTCGATCATGCCAAGCCTCATATGGAGTGATAGACTACAGTGCTTTCGTGGGACACCTGGTAAGTACATATGCTACACACATAACAGCCTAAAGACAGAAACTATGTGGTAAGGCCTGACTCTTGACCATACACCTCACCATCTCCATGAGTGACCTGTTCTTTCGTTTAGCAACTCCATTCTATTGAGGTGTATACGGCACTGTATACTAGTGTTTTAGCCCACATTCAGCCAGAAGTGCATTAAAATCAGAAGACATATATTCCCCCCCTCGATCAGAATGGAGGGTGCCCATTTTACATGCTGACATATTTTTAGCCAAGACCACAAAATGTTTGAAGCACATAAACACTTCAAATTCTGCTTTGAGTGGATATACCCATGCATGCCTAGAAAAATCATCAATGAAAGTCACAAAGTAAAGATAATTTCCAAAAGAGGGTGTCTGCATAGGACCACAGACATCACTATGAACAAATTGCAATTTTTGAGTAGCCCAAACTGAACCATCTTTTGGAAATGAGGAACGCTCCATTTTGCCCAAAGTACAGCCTTCACATACATGTTTACCGGGTGCCTCAAGTTTGGGCAAAGAGGACACCATTTCAGAATTCTACAGGCGTAGCAAACTAGCAAAGTTTAGATGACCAAAGTGTGCATGCCAAAGCTTTGCATCTGACATAGCCTGAGAATCATGTACTGCACATGCCAAATCATTCACTGATTTTTCATAGTCTATGAGCTTATATAGCCCACAACATAAAATGCAAGAAGCAACAATAACATCGCCATTTGACAGATCATGAACTGTACATCTTTCATCAACAAATTTCACAACCAAGACAATCTTGGCCAAATAGGAGAAGTACAAGTGGCTACGTAATCATGATTGGAAGCAAAACTATCTTGTGGAGTTCTAAGAAGCAGCCAACAGTAGCAGTATCTTCCACCAAAGTTGAATATAGAGCCT
Organism: Ceratopteris richardii; assembly: GCA_020310875.1. Taxonomy (NCBI): domain Eukaryota; kingdom Viridiplantae; phylum Streptophyta; class Polypodiopsida; order Polypodiales; family Pteridaceae; genus Ceratopteris; species Ceratopteris richardii. Next base: position 59,703,605 of record CM035442.1, read on the forward strand.
TAGCCCTCCTCACATGTGAGAGTTTGTGGCTGAAGAAGCTCTTTAAAACTTAAAGTTGCACGTAAACTAGATTTCAATCATGCAACAATTACAAGCAGTGTATACCTAGCTTTGGATCCAATTTTTCATGCTAGGTCCAAACACATTGAGGTACACTATCACTTCATAAGAGAGAAGGTGATTGCAAAAGAGGTCAAGGTGGAGCATGTAAGTACCAAAGATCAATTTGTAGATATATTTAGAAAAGGATTGGAAGGAACAAAGCTAGTAAAATTCAAAAGAAATATTGGCATGGTGGATTTGCGTTCAAGGCTTGAGGGGGACTGTTAAAAATCAAGCCTTGAAGATGTCGAAAATTTATTTTGGTGATTTTTCAATATTTCTCTGGTGTTTTTTCGGTATATTTTTGGTGACTTTTTGGTGGTCTAAAAGTCTCAAGGATCACACAGTCTAGTGTTTTTGGTGTTTTGTGGTGATCTTTTTTGATGGCCTAAATGCCTCAAAAAACATGCAGTCCTGTATCTTTATAGTGTCATTCCGGTGTCTTTCTAGTGTCGGAGAGATTTTCTCTCCTCACTTGGGAAGACAATTGAATTGATGACTTGATATGATGATGTTGTGATCGGACTATGCACAGAGGTTATAACATGGATTTGAAGCTCCCTGGGATTACAAGATATGCGAAAACTTTATACATTGCAGCTTTTGGCTTTATTTTTTACGGTCATGCTTGGGCATAAGAGAATTATGGTGTCAGAGATTGTTTGATCTTCTTTGGATGCAACAACAGTTATCAAGAAAATACTGTAGCTATCAATCACATTAAAATATGGTAGCCACATTAATGAAGAAAATTTATGGAGCATGCAAACATTGTTGTTCGCATCTTTGACATAAACGTCCCTCAAAAGTAATGATGGAAATAGCTCCGTGTGCGTTTTTATTGGACAACTCTAATTATAGAGTGGGAACGCTATAAACCAAAGTTTCATGTTTAACTCATGTCACTTGGTAAGAGTTACGATTCATATGATTGAAACGTTCCAAAAACACCTTTCTCCATTGAGATTTGCGAGACTTCCCTTTACAATTAATTGAAGAAAGTTAATTTTCATCTTCGAAGCTTATGGTCACTCATTGCACCAATCATGTTAATTACACTTTTAAGACATAATACATATTCAAATTTTACGATCCATGAGTATGAAGACAACTAACCAAACTTGATGAATAGATCTACTTAATGGTTTGTTTTGCAAACTTATCAAATCCATTGTTTTGAAGTACTTTCTGATTATTAGAGTTGGTATGGGTATGATAGATAATTTTACAAAAGAATTACTAATTTATTTCTTTGAGTCTCCACTACACCTAAGTTTGCTCCAAGCAACCGGCGTGCGTCGTTGAAATTGGCTGTTGAATTGATCCACCAATTGAGCGTTCCCAAACTGCCCGACACCGGTGGTCTGGTATGTTCTGTCATGCAAGAGTTCTGAATATTTTCCTAAATCATAGCTAAAGTCGCAAAGGCATAGATGACAAATGGACCTATTCATTAGAGGTTACATATCATGAATCTCAGCTATCAAGAAGCCTCAACCACTTCCCTAAATTATAGCTTACCAAAAATGATAAAGAGGTTGATTAAGGGATCCTTGCAAAATTGTAGGAGCACTTTTGGACAACCTATATATGTATCAATCAATTCAAGAAAAGTATGATGACCTATACACTCTTCCTAGAGTTAGTATAGAGTGTAAGGAAGTTGCTATACGCACCCCCTTGCTTAGTTAATCATTTTGATAGCTTATTCTTCTCTATAGTTATCCATTGTTCACTACCTCTCCTAGTAGTGAGTTATTCTCCAGTACTATTTTGTTTTAGTTGTAACTCCTTCTTTTGGTATCTACTTAAGTGATTCCCCTTACATTTGATTGGTTAAAGATTTTATTTCATGTGGTGTGAATTTTGTGACTATGCTCCAAGTGATCTCTAAGTAAAGTTGTAAACCATGAAAGTGTGTCTCTGTACATAGGCAGACAGTAGTACCGACAACTAGTCTAACTTCAAAGTGACTCAGGGTCACTATGGAAAAGAACCTTTGAGGGCCTAAAACCTTCCAAAGCTGCATAGAGGTGTTGAAGCTTCCCCCAACATTGTGAACCACCATGCACTCTTGTAACAAATGTTCAATGACCTCATTCAAGAAGTGGGTGCCCTAATCACTAACCAATTCTATTGGCAAACCATATCCTGTAAATACATTCTCAAATAGAAATTTGGTTGTAGTCTGTGCATCATTCTTTCTTATTACCTTCACTTCCACCCATTTGATCACATAATCAGTGGCCACAATGATGTATTCAACATGTGAACTCTTAGTTGAGGGATTAATAGGACCTACAAATTCTATTCCCCACTTAGAGAATGCACGGCCACCCATCATAGGTTTCAATGGCATCTCATCTTTACATATCGAGTATTGAGTTCACTGACACATAAGAGCAAAAAATGGCCCAAAAAGGGCCGTGTAAGGATTTCAGTTAGTTGTGCTTAATGTAGATTAAAGTTGTCAAATCATTTAAAAATTTCCATGTAAGCTCATTTATAATGTATGTTATGCAAATTTTGAAGAGAAAGAAACTCGTGTGATAATCATGAAAAGTTTGTGTGATATCTTATGCCTCGAAGTTTGTGCTCATCAGGTGTTCATCAGAATTTGAATTTTCCTCTTGTTCACGGACCTATATAATGTGTGCTTATGATGTTTTGCGCTGTCGGGTCGTGAGAGATGCTTGGATGGTGGATCAAGTCATCCGCCTAAATCGTTCGGCACACGCAAGGTGTCTCAAGCAGACTCAGCTTCTGGAAATAAGGGTTCTAATGATAAAATAATTTAAATTACCTGTTTCTATGATTGAAAATAAGGTTATTCTATAAAATGTACATAGTTTAAATAGCTATGGACCGTAAGGACAGGCAGCCTCGTACCTAGCAACAGCTTCCTGATATGAGATTAAAATTAGTGACTCTTCTGTTACGCGTTCCATCATGATTTCTTCTACTAAACTATCAGGTAAGCTAGAGGTTTTTGGTCTGTCTAGAGTTGGCGGAACATTTTCTATATTTTCAATAGTACTGTGCTCAGACTCGTGAACTAACTTAGAAGACATCAAAGAAAGTAATGGGAAACAATATTGTTGCAAAACTGCTTGAATAAATTAGTTGATAAGCTAATGGTTCAAATCAATAATTCTAATACAAATGGAAGGTCTAAATAAAGGGATAAATGTCTAATCAATTGGATAGTTGACTAAATGAAAATAAGGTTTAAATGGATCTTCAATCTTGCTGCTTCTCTTCACTTTACTTCATTAGCTTGAACTCATCAATGTTTCTGCAAAGAAACATTATCATATTAGTAATATTACAAAAAATTAATAAGAAATATAAACTTACATTATCATACACATGCATATACTAATTAAAACATTCACATGCTAGTATGCATACATTCACATCATGTTCATTCATTCACTTACTCACACATATGCACATACATGCTTACTATCCATACACACACTCATGCTAGTATATGCTAATACATGCTCAAATATACCCATAATCATACACTATTATGCATATGTACTCATGTACAATCATTTCATGAACAGTCATCATCACTCATTACTATACTCTAACATAATTCAATATTTATATGTATACTCACACGCATAGATGTATATGTCTTCATGCATAAGCTAAACACCTAATAATAACTAAATAAAATTCAAACCAAATACATTTAATTACTTTTAATTATTCATTAATCTAAAACAACCAAATAAATAAAATTAAATTAACATTATATAAACCCAATCACTCTCTTCCTTTCTCTCTCATTCTCTTCCCATCTCTCTTTCTCTCTCTCTCTCTCTCTCTCTCTCTCTCTCTCTCTCTCTCTCTCTCTCTCTCTCTCTCTCTCTCTCTCTCTCTCTCTCTCTCTCTCTCTCTCTCTCTCTCTCTCTCTCTCTCTCTCTCTCTCTCTCTCTCTCTCTCTCTCTTTCCTTCTCTCTCCTCTCTCTCTCTCTTTCTCTGTCTGCGCGCTACCACGCTCAGACAGAGGAGGGGAGGGAGAGTCTCTCTCTCTCTCTCTCTCTCTCTCTCTCTCTCTCTCTCTCTCTCTCTCTCTCTCTCTCTCTCTCTCTCTCTCTCTCTCTCTCTCTCTCTCTCTCTCTCTCTCTCTCTCTCTCTCTCTCTCTCTCTCTCTCTCTCTCTCTCTCTCTCTCTCTCTCTCTCTCTCTCTCTCTCTCTCTCTCTCTCTCTCTCTATATATATATATATATATATATATATATATATATATATATATATATATATATATATATATATATATATATATATATATATATATATATATATCTCTCTCTCTCTCTCTCTCTCTCTCTCTCTCTCTCTCTCTCTCTCTTTCTCTCTTTCCTTCTCTCTCCTCTCTCTCTCTCTCCTTCTCTGTGTGCGCGCTGCCGCGCTCAGACAGAGGAGGGGAGGGAGAGTCTCTCTCTCTCTCTCTCTCTCTCTCTCTCTCTCTCTCTCTCTCTCTCTCTCTCTCTCTCTCTCTCTCTCTCTCTCTCTCTCTCTCTCTCTCTCTCTCTCTCTCTCTCTCTCTCTCTCTCTCTCTCTCTCTCTCTCTCTCTCTCTCTCTCTCTCTCTTCCTTCTCTCTCCTCTCTCTCTCTCCTTCTCTGTCCTCTCTCTCTCTCTCCTTCTCTGTCTGCGCGCTGCCACGCTCAGACAGAGGAGGGGAGGGAGAGTCTCTCTCTCTCTCTCTCTCTCTCTCTCTCTCTCTCTCTCTCTCTCTCTCTCTCTCTCTCTCTCTCTCTCTCTCTCTCTCTCTCTCTCTCTCTCTCTCTCTCTCTCTCTCTCTCTCTCTCTCTCTCTCTCTCTCTCTCTCTTCGGTGCTGCAGCGCGCAGCGCTGAGGAGGGGGGGGAGAGTCTCTCTCACACACATACATCACACACACACACGTGCACATACACATACACACATCACATACACATACACACACATCACATACACACACACACATCACATACACACACACACATCACATACACACTCACACATCACACACACACACATCACACACACATACACTTCGCACACACACATACACTTCACACACACACATACATCACATCACATATCACATCATACACGCACACACACACACATATCACATACACACATACACACATCACATACACATACTGCTGCAGGGACCTAGACCAAGCCATGGAATAGGCATGGGCATGCTTCCAGCCGGACAATCAACATCAAGATCATCATGCACAGCAGTACATGATGGCTTAATATCCCGAGCACGAGGAGGGTCTAATGAGAAAGAAGGAAAAATAGAAGAAAGTAAAGAGCAAGAGAAAGTACCTGCAAAGAAACATTATGAGAAACTTGAGCTCAACACTCATTTAAATACATACACAAGTCATTTCTAAACCACTCTTTTTAGTTTTAACTTTTAATCTACAACCACACTTTAATCTCCTTACTTCCACCACACTTTCTAGTTTAACTTTTCTACTTTAATTACACTTAATTTCTACTCCTTTCTTTTCATCTTCACTAATTCTCTCCACTCTTTCTCTTAACCAACTCTTTTCACTTTAAGTGCATCTTCTATTGAGACCACTCCTTAAATCTCTTTAGTTACACAACTTATATAAGCCATTCTTTTACCTAGCACTCATATAGTCCACTAGTTATTTATTTAATTAATCATTTTAATCTAATTAGCCTATATTTCTTATCTAAATAAATCAATTAACTTAAACTTAGTTTAAGGGTTTAATTAATTAGAAACTTAGTATTTAAATACACATATTTAATTAAAGTAATTTTTAATGACATAATTTAATGTTTAATAAATATGTAATTTAGATATTAATATTTTTGAATAACATCTATGTTAACCTTTTAAATATAGTAAAACCCTAGAAAACCTATTGGAAACCCATAAACCCCCTTGGGTTAGACCATTAAAATCCTTCTAAACCCTAGCTTTAACCCATTAAAATCATCTAAACCCTTAACATTAACCAAATCTTATAAACAACACATGAATTCAAGAAACCCTAGGCTGAATACCCATAATTCTTGAATGTAAAAATAGGAAAATCTCATTAAATGAGTAATTAGGGTAAACCCTAACATGAACATATGTCCTGCTTCATCCTTCATACCTGAAAACACTTTCAAAATAGTTAATCCAATTAACACAACTGATCAACAGTGATATAAAAGAGGTTTAGAATTCACCAATAAATAATTTAATTTTTTGGGTCATCAATTGGAAGATGCAAATCTTTCCGACATCCACCGCCACCAAACCTGCACATCGTCCCGATGGGCCAACTTGCAGATTAAGGGAAGCAGCCTTTTCAATGATTATCCTGAAATTAAATCATAGAACAGCATCAATTCTTTTTTAAATATATTTAATCTTATCAAATTTTAAATCTTTTCAACATGCACATGAAGTTTATTTCAATTACATCTGGCAATGAAAACATATTAAAGTATAAAGGTAAACTATTAACCTTTTCAGTCAACAAACATTAGTTTACATTTTATCCATTTATAAACTATGTAAAGATTAGTATAAAACAGAATTCATTTTCATTCATTCAAATGCAGGTTTCGTCATATATATGCATTCACATATGGGCAATCAAGCATGCCAAAGAAATCTACTAAATCTACTTGGACAGACAGCCGCCTTGTATGCCCAATTTTAATCCCTAGATGTGTTTTTTCACAACTAGTTTTCTTCATATAAATATGATGTAAACTTCATATTGATAATAAATGTAAATACCTTTTTGGGGTGGAAGAAGGTATAACTTCCATGTCAATATTCTTTTTTTTTTTTTGCTACTTTTTTGTTTTAAAGGGGAAAGGCTTAACCCCTTAATCCGAGCTAAGGATCTAGCTGCATGGACAAGAAAGATCTAGGTCTTCACAGACATGTATCATGCAACAATATGCTCCTACATATATACAACTACTTTCGTTATCTAAATGAACTACAAATCCTTCTATTTTTAACAAATCTCACTTAATCTATAAATGTAGAAATATAAATTATGTCTATTTTCCTAATATGGTTAAATAGAGTCCTTTATAAATTAATATTCTTCATTCCAGTTTTTATCAATTAGTTTTATATGAATGCAAATAAAATACGTAAAACAAAATTTTAAGACAAAGAAAAATACGACCTAAAATCAATTTTATCTTCAATCTGCTTCATCTTCAATCTGCTCTCTTTAAATTCATCAGAACTTTTGGCATAACATCTTCAATTGCTTTGATCAATGCATCTTCAGAACCTGTAATCACTTATAAAATAGAAGCTACAAAACAAGTAATCTTCATTATCATTTATCTTGCAAATATAAATTCATATATTCTATCAGATTCATCTTCATCATGTCACAAATTTCATCATAAGAAATTCATAGTGGTTATAATTATCATAAATAATGCATTCTTAATTTTTTTAAATAGGTTTTTCAACCTACGAAACAAAGTTCATAAAATTTAGGAAAAAATCAAACTGTTCAAAGTTTTTAACTTGTATCTTTATAAATGAGCATCATTTTTTTTATATCAATGAAAAATTCATATCTGGATTATAAAAGTTCCTCTTACTCATCATATGATATATCAATAAAATCATCCTCATATTGTAACATTTTTTTTCATGTTCTTCATATTTATCATGATCATATTTATATCATATATATTTCTTTCTTTTAAAAGTATATCATCATAATTGTTGTAAACAAAGATCATTTTGTGCAAAATATTCATCATAATAATATTCTTCATAATTGTTCTTCATAATAGATTTCTTCTTATTTGTGAAAGAAAAAAAATCATAAATTTATCATAAGTTTAGGAAATGACAAGCATATTGATCAAAATCATTTGCAAGCATAATTACAAACATGTTTTTGTTTAATTTGAAACAAACTTTGTGTTTTCATATTTTAGAATTCTTTTGATTAAACAAATCATAATGTAAACTTAATCATAAGTTTGTAATTAGCTTTTCAAACATTAAAACTAAACAATTTAGGTATATGTTTCTCAATTTTTAGGAAAACAGCATATATGCAGCAAGCAAAAATCAAAATTTGAAATGTTTTATCTTCTATAAACAATTCCATCACAATAAAACTATTCACTTAAATTCTTCTCCTTTTTCTTACCTTTAGATGAGTTTTTGATATTATTTTCAATCTTCCATATGGCTTCTTGTACCCATTTTCCCATATTCTTGTCATGTTCTGATTGAAGTTGAAGATTTTCGTCTTCAGATGTTTGTACTATTCTTTCATCATTTTTATTTTGATCACATTTATTGTCAATTTCTATGACTTTAGGTTCTGTTTTAACCGCCTGTATATCTATATTTCCATCAATTGATTGTTCATTTTCATCATCTTTTATCTTTACATCTTCTTCTTTCTTAAACTTTTTCAATGTATCTTGATCCTTAGATTTAATTTGAAGATCAATGTTATTCATAGATTTAGGTTTAATAAGGTTTTGATCATTGTCCAAACATTCACATTTAGGCACAATCTTGGTGTTCATAGAATGTAATTGACATACATTGCTTTTCTCCTTATGACTCTTAGGTTTCCATTGTTTTTGAAGTTTGGTTTTAGGACTAAATTTTTCTTGGTCAAAATAGTCTATCATTCCTCCTCTACCTAAGTTTAATCTCAATGGTAGATGCGTTTGATAATCACATATTTTCTGTTCACTTTCTAATACCAATTGTTGGCTACATGCTTTCTCATAGGCCATACAATTCCCATAAGTATGACCTAGTTGGTCACACCAGAAGCATCTTACAGTTCTCTTCGGTCTTTGATATAAAGCCTTAGGATCAACTTTTCTATGATCGGGTAAAGGATTTTGGTCAATAGAATACATAGATCTACTTTGAACTCGTACTTGATATCTATCTTTGCATTCACATGTAGCACTTTCGTGTATTTGATTGTTTAACCTTTCAATGCTCTCTTTTAAACTTGCAATTTCATGACCAATCGTTTTGAATGATGAAATTTCTTTTACATGATTTGCTATTGTTTCCATATTTTCATTCAAATTTGAGAGTTCATAATGAAGAATTCCTTCTAAATTCCTAAACTCGTGATCAAATTGAGTATCTATTGACTTAAGATTTTCATTAAAATCAGATACTACTGTAGTTAAGATTGAAAGAAACGAGTTTAAGGACTCAAACTTGGAATTAAGCTTTAAATCTATAGATGAAATTAATCGTGCTTCCATATCATGCAGAAGATTCTCTACATTAGATGTCATTTTCATTTAATTATGTGCAAGCAAAAAGAATCCAAATATAAATACCTGGAATCTGAATCGAAGAAGAGGCTTAAAGAGTGACTTGTGTATAAGTTTATACAATTTTTAATAGAATCAAAATCTAATACATCAGTTGCTAATGGATGATTGTGCAAACGTTCTTGCTTCTAATGTCGATGAAAGGGGTGGCGAGATGAGGATAGCTACTTGCCACTCTTCGTGGAGGCGCTCAGTTCCCTAGGGAACAGCCCTCAACACCTAGAAGAGTGCAAGGAGTCAAAGACAAAGCCACTGCTCCCACGGATGAAGAAGCTTCTGCAATCCAACCTGTCGATATCATGTATGCACATGCACGAAAATTTTAAATTTTATACCTGAGCTGCAAGGCCGTTTGTTCACGTCGGGTTCACCAATGTCGGGTCGTGAGAGATGCTCGGATGGTGGATCAAGTCATCCGCCTAAATCGTTCGCCACACGCAGGGTGTCTGAAGCAGACTCAGCTTATGGAAATAAGGGTTCTAATGATAAAATAATTTAAATTACCTGTTTCTATGATTGAAAATAAGGTTATTCTATAAAATGTACATAGTTTAAATAGCTATGGACTGTAAGGACGGGCAGCCTCGTACCTAGCAACAGCTTCCTGATATGAGATTAAAATTAGTGACTCTTCTGTTACGCGTTCCATCATGATTTCTTCTACTAAACTATCAGGTAAGCTAGAGGTTTCTGGTCTGTCTAGAGTTGGCGGAACATTTTCTATATTTTCAATAGTACTGTGCTCAGACTCGTGAACTAACTTAGAAGACATCAAAGAAAGTAATGGGAAACAATATTGTTGCAAAACTACTTGAATAAATTAGTTGATAAGCTAATGGTTCAAATCAATAATTCTAATACAAATGGAAGGTCTAAATAAAGGGATAAATGTCTAATCAATTGGATAGATGACTAAATGAAAATAAGGTTTAAATGGATCTTCAATCTTGCTGCTTCTCTTCACTTTACTTCATTAGCTTGAACTCATCAATGTTTCTGCAAAGAAACATTATCATATTAGTAATATTACAAAAAATTAATAAGAAACATAAACTTACATTATCATACACATGCATATACTATTTAAAACATTCACATGCTAGTATGCATACATTCACATCATGTTCATTCAATCACTTACTCACACATATGCACATACATGCTTACTATCCATACACACACTCATGCTAGTATATGCTAATACATGCTCAAATATACCCATAATCATACACTATTATGCATATGTACTCATGTACAATCATTTCATGAACAGTCATCATCACTCATTACTATACTCTAACATAATTCAATATTTATATGTATACTCACATGCATAGATGTATATGTCTTCATGCATAAGCTAAACACCTAATAATAACTAAATAAAATTCAAACCAAATACATTTAATTACTTTTAATTATTCATTAATCTAAAACAACCAAATAAATAAAATTAAATTAACATTATATAAACCCAATCACTCTCTTCCTTTCTCTCTCATTCTCTTCCCATCTCTCTTTCTTTCTCTCTCTCTCTCTCTCTCTCTCTCTCTCTCTCTCTCTCTCTCTCTCTCTCTCTCTCTCTCTCTCTCTCTCTCTCTCTCTATATATATATATCTCTCTCTCTCTCTCTCTCTCTCTCTCTCTCTCTCTCTCTCTCTCTCTCTCTCTCTCTCTCTCTCTCTCTCTCTCTCTCTCTCTCTCTCTCTCTCTCTCTCTCTCTCTCTCTCTCTCTCTCTCTCTCTCTCTCTCCTTCTCTCTCCTCTCTCTCTCTCTCCTTCTCTGTCTGCGCGCTGCCGCGCCCAGACAGAGGAGGGGAGGGAGAGTCTCTCTCTCTCTCTCTCTCTCTCTCTCTCTCTCTCTCTCTCTCTCTCTCTCTCTCTCTCTCTCTCTCTCTCTCTCTCTCTCTCTCTCTCTCTCTCTCTCTCTCTCTCTCTCTCTCTCTCTCTCTCTCCTCTCTCTCTCTCTCTCTCTCTCTCTCTCTCTCTCTCTCTCTCTCTCTCTCTCTCTCTCTCTCTCTCTCTCTCTCTCTCTCTCTCTCTCTCTCTCTCTCTCTCTCTCTCCTTCTCTCTCCTCTCTCTCTCTCTCTCCTTCTCTGTCTGCGTGTTGCCGCGCTCAGACAGAGGAGGGGAGGGAGAGTCTCTCTCTCTCTCTCTCTCTCTCTCTCTCTCTCTCTCTCTCTCTCTCTCTCTCTCTCTCTCTCTCTCTCCTCTCTCTCTCTCTCTCTCTCTCTCTCTCTCTCTCTCTCTCTCTCTCTCTCTCTCTCTCTCTCTCTCTCTCTCTCTCTCTCTCTCTCTCTCTCTCTCTCTCTCTCTCTCTCTCTCTCTCTCTCTCTCTCTCTCTCTCTCTCTCTCTCTCTCTCTCTCTCCTTCTCTCTCCTCTCTCTCTCTCTCTCCTTCTCTGTCTGCGCGCTGCCGCGCACAGACAGAGGAGGGGAGGGAGAGTCTCTCTCTCTCTCTCTCTCTCTCTCTCTCTCTCTCTCTCTCTCTCTCTCTCTCTCTCTCTCTCTCTCTCTCTCTCTCTCTCTCTCTCTCTCTCTCTCTCTCTCTCTCTCTCTCTCTCTCTCTCTCTCTCTCTCTCTCTCTCTCTCTCTCTCTCTCTCTCTCTCTCTCTCTCTCTCTCTCTCTCTCTCTCTCTCTCTCTCTCTCTCTCTCTCTCTCTCTCTCTCTCTCTCTCTCTCTCTCTCTCTCTCTCTCTCTCTCTCTCTTTCCTTCTCTCTCCTCTCTCTCTCTCTCCTTCTCTGTCTGCGCGCTGCTGCGCTCAGACAGAGGAGGGGAGGGAGAGTCTCTCTCTCTCTCTCTCTCTCTCTCTCTCTCTCTCTCTCTCTCTCTCTCTCTCTCTCTCTCTCTCTCTCTCTCTCTCTCTCTCTCTCTCTCTCTCTCTCTCTCTCTCTCTCTCTCTCTCTCTCTCTCTCTCTCTCTCTCTCTCTCTCTCTCTCTCTCTCTCTCTCTCTCTCTCTTTCCTTCTCTCTCCTCTCTCTCTCTCCTTCTCTGTCCTCTCTCTCTCTCTCTCTCTCTCTCTCTCTCTCTCTCTCTCTCTCTCTCTCTCTCTCTCTCTCTCTCTCTCTCTCTCTCTCTCTCTCTCTCTCTCTCTCTCTCTCTCTCTCTCTCTCTCTCTCTCTCTCTCTCTCTCTCTCTCTCTCTCTCTCTCTCTCTCTCTTCGGTGCTGCAGCGCGCAGCGCTGAGGAGGGGGGGAGAGTCTCTCTCACACACATACATCACACACACACACACGTGCACATACACACATCACATACACATACACACATCACATACACACACACACATCACATACACACACACACATCACATACACACACACATCACATCACATACACACTCACACATCACACACACACACGTCACACACACGTCACACACACATACACTTCGCACACACACATACACTTCACACACACACACATACATCACATCACATATCACATCATACACGCACACACACACATATCACATACACACATACACACATCACATACACATACTGCTGCAGGGACCCAGACCAAGCCATGGAATAGGCATGGGCATGCTTCCAGCCGGACAATCAACATCAAGATCATCATGCACAGCAGTACATGATGGCTTAATATCCCGAGCATGAGGAGGGTCTAATGAGAAAGAAGGAAAAACAGAAGAAAGTAAAGAGCAGGAGAAAGTACCTGCAAAGAAACATTATGAGAAACTTGAGCTCAACACTCATTTAAATACATACACAAGTCATTTCTAAACCACTCTTTTTAGTTTTAACTTTTAATCTACAACCACACTTTAATCTCCTTACTTCCACCACACTTTCCAGTTTAACTTTTCTACTTTAATTACACTTAATTTCTACTCCTTTCTTTTCATCTTCACTAATTCTCTCCACTCTTTCTCTTAACCAACTTTTTTCACTTTAAGTGCATCTTCTATTGAGACCACTCCTTAAATCTCTTTAGTTACACAACTTATATAAGCCATTCTTTTTCCTAGCACTCATATAGTCCACTAGTTATTTATTTAATTAAACATTTTAATCTAATTAGCCTATATTTCTTATCTAAATAAATCAATTAATTTAAACTTAGTTTAAGGATTTAATTAATTAGAAACTTAGTATTTAAATACACATATTTAATTAAAGTAATTTTTAATGACATAATTTAATGTTTAATAAATATGTAATTTTGATATTAATATTTTTGAATAACATCTATGTTAACCTTTTAAATATAGTAAAACCCTAGAAAACCTATTGGAAACCCATAAACCCCCTTGGGTTAGACCATTAAAATCCTTCTGAACCCTAGCTTTAACCCATTAAAATCATCTAAACCCTTAACATTAACCAAATCTTATAAACAACACATGAATTCAAGAAACCCTAGGCTGAATACCCATAATTCTTGAATGTAAAAATAGGAAATTCTCATTAAATGAGTAATTAGGGTAAACCCTAACATGAACATATGTCCTTCTTCATTCTTCATACCTGACAACACTTTCAAAATAGTTAATCCAATTAACACAACTGATCAACAGTGATATAAAAGAGGTTTAGAATTCACCAATAAATATTTTAATTTTTCGGTTCATCAATTGGAAGATGCAAATCTTCTCGACATCGCTTTTTTACTCTACTTTCCATAATAGGCCTGTTTTTGTCTTTCAAATCATTTTAGACACTTTCACGTCACTCTTCATAGCAAACCATGGAGAACCTCAACCCAAACATTCTCACTGAGATTTCAACCAGCCAAAATCATTGTGATAAGTTCCATATCAACATTGCAGTTAGTCATGAGTGTGCAATAACAAGAAAGGTATTCTGAAAGGCTCTTCAACCTTCTGAAGTGGATGGATTGCGGAAAGAAATCAAAAAACATATCTATATATGGGAAGATGGATCTGTTTATCCAATTGATCCACAAACTGGAAGGTATCCCCCTTTTCATAATCTTCATGATCTGATTAGATTTGTAGGGGATGGTGAGGATGGTTTATGAGGCTATTGTTCAAGGCTCTCGGACATTTCAAGGAATTATGTACAATATATAAACTATTTACAAAGCACACTACATCAAAGGGATTTACATACGAGGGAGTTAGAATACAAATTGTCCACTTTATCTTCTCAGTTAGAATCTTTCAATAAAATGAAAGAAACTCCTATAGGTTTGAGAATGTGGTCAAAAGGAGTAACACCTTTTCTAGATTTGATTGAAAAATCTAGCCAAAAGAAGAAAGAATGAAAATTATAAGAGATCATGTGACAAATGTGTTAGGTTTTAGTATGTTGAATAGTTTTGAGCACATACATTTCTGTAATGAAATTATGAGTCAAAATGATGTTTTAAGACTATTGAAACTGAAAGAAAATACATGCTTGAAACACTTTGTTTTCCAAAAAGTCATGACAAACATGAATTTGTTGCTAGAACCATCTCAAATTCAGGAGATTTGTGATGGTGTTGGAGTGACTAGGAAAGATTATAGAGCAATTTCAAAAGTTTGGTGTGAATTTTTAAAATTTAACAAAGTTAAAAGCTTTGGATTGCCTAGACCCCATCATGTAGGAAAGTTTTGGCTTTGTTTGAATAAGAAGATCACATCAATATTTGGTGAATATAAACATATTCATGGTAACATGCCTTACAAAGTAGGAAAACAAAAGTTACATTTCACTTACAATGAATTTAACAATATATGGATAGGTATTATAAGACTTCAAATATACATGGTACAATTCTATAATATAAAAGAACATGAATGTTCTGGTCTCTTGAAATTTGTAAACAAACTTGATAAAGCTTTAGCATTCTTTAATGCATAACAGACTTTCTTCATGTATCCTTTCTTATGACAATAATGACATTCAATATCCCTCTTCCTTGATTTACTTCTACTCTTATTTTATTGACCATAATTTTCTTGTTCTTTCTACTGCCACGTTGCTGATTCTTTCCTTGGTAAGAATCAGGAACATTATATGCATCTCCACTTTGAGGGCCAACCATATATTTTCTACGAATCTCCTCACTCAAGAGTGCTCCACATATGTCATCATAGACTACTTTACCACTAGGTGCACTATTGCTAATACTTATGCAAAACATATCCCATGATGATGGCAAGGTGCACAACAACAAGACTGCTTTCATTTCATTATCCATATCCATTTTTGAGCTTGTAACTGGGAGAATATAGCATCAAACTCATTTAGATTAGGAGCAACACTATCTGTGTCCTTCATGCAAAGGTCATATAACTTTCTCATGAGATACACTTTATTTGATGCCGTCTCTTTTTCATATGTATTTCATAACTTCTTCCAAAGATCCTCTGCACTTTCACAGTCTAATATTGTAAATTAAACATTATTTACCAGGTGCAATCAAATGGTAGACCTGACCATTTCATCTAACTCATCCCAATCATCTTCATCCATATCAACAGGCTTCTTTGAGATTCTGTTTACTGGCTTCCATTGCCTCCTTTGAATCAGCACATCTTTAGCTAGTTCTTCCATAGAGCAAAGTTTGTGCCATCAAATTTTTGGATCTCAAAATGGTCTTTTCCCTACAATTTATAGCTCCTCCTCGGAACACTAGAACTAGACCTTGATCCACTAGACGTGCATGAGACCTGTGATGCCATGATGGTAGACAACTGAATAGAATGATAATGGAACTAGAAGAGTCCAAACACCACTAAGGCTCAAAGAAGGATGACCAAGTGTCTGATTCTGGGAGAGAATTCAGCAATCTTCCCAAAAAATGAATTAATGGACAGTAATGACCAACCAAGGATTATATGAGAATAAATGTGCTCACACTAATAAGTGTATCAAGGAGTAAATCGACCACTATATAGTTGACAAAACCAAAAAATCTAGAAAAATTTTGCCAGAGTGTCCTGTGCAAAATGAGCGTATGACTAGTGTCAAAATCTCATAAAACTACAAGTACTAACATTTTACCTGCATAGTGAATCACTGACTCCACTGCATATAATCAGTTACCCAAAAGAAGCCAACTAGGCTTATCAAGCACCTATGAATAACTATCATACATCTCTTATGGTGAGGTTGGGTAAGTCTTCCACTTGCATCATCGAAGAGACCCCTACATCTAGGTGTCTCCTAGTTAAGAAAACCTCACCATGACCCTCTTTATCAAACATAAAAGGCTTTATGCAAAAACGTAACCGATGTATCAATGACCACATGGACATACATAAGTGGTATCAACAGAAGCGTACGTAGTGTATATGTGCTCAATATATGCAGTACAATGACATTGAAAGGCTAAATGCACAGCCCAAAAACTAGCCAACAACACTTGCAAGTGTCTGTCAACTCTATTGTTTAGGTTCAAAAAACACTTGCATAAAATTTATGATTAACCTCCATTGGAGTACCTACAATCTTGCAATCTTGCATCTTGAATTTTGCCAACATGTCTTTAATGTACTTTCTTTGAGCAAGAAAAAAACCATGATCTTTGTAGACAACTTCCAATCCTAGGAAGTAGGTAAGTGAATCCAAATCACTTATCTTGAATTCTTCTCTCATCTGTTCTTTGATTCTCTTGCCATCTGTATCATTTCATGTAAGTATAATATCATCTACGTACACACACAAATCGATGACTTCATAATTACTCCTCTTTATGAATAGTGATGGATCTTCCTTGCTAGGTTGAAATCCTTCGTCCTGCAAGAATGAGGCAAGCTTGTGATTCCAAGCCCTTGGGGCTTGTTTGAGTCCATATAAAGCTTTATTAAGTTTACACACATAATCAGGATATATGTGATTCTCAAAACCAGGTGGTTGTGCCATATATACCTCTTCTGTTATCCATCCATTAAGAAATGCATTTTTTACATCCAATTGAAGTATCTTCCAATTCTTGGACGAGACAATACTAAGCAAAGCCCTAATAGTAGGCATCTTTGCCACAGGAGAGAAGGTCTCCTCATAATCAATTCCCTGAGTTTGTTGCCACACGCCTTGCCTTATACATGTTAATGGAGCCATCTGAGTTCTTCTTCAATTTGTAGATCCACCTTGAGCCTATCACTTTCATGATGAAGACTTGGGAACCAATTCCCAAGTGTTATTCTCCTCAAGAGCTTAAATTTCTTCTTCCATTGCATGTCTCCATTTTGATTTCTTCTTTGCTTCCTCAAATGTTGAAGGGTCCTCTTGATTTATGTCTTGTGCTAGATAGATTGAATTTTTAGTGACTAGAGAAGTATCAAACCCATACCTCTTTGGCTTTCTTTTCTCCCTCATGGACCTTTTTAGGCCATGATGTGATGATTCTGCCTCTTGTCCAAGTTCTTGCATTTTTGCTTTACCTTTAGACTTCCACATTTTGATTTTTCCATATTGAGTTGTTTCATCAGCTTCTGAGGTATCTTGCTCTTCAACTTTAGAAGAATTATCCTTAACAAGTTTTGGAACATCTTCTTCAAGATCATAAGGTAGATTGACCTTTCTACATGAATCTTCATACCAAGAACTATTCTCATCAAATACTACATCTCTACTCACCAAGAATCCTTTGGTTGTTGGATTGTATAATTTGTAGCCCTTTTTATTGTTGTCATATCCAATGAATACACACCCTTTTGCTTTGGGATCCATCTTGCCTCTAACCTGTGAAGGAACATGAGCAAAAGCAACACATCTAAAAATCTTACAATGATCCAAGCTTGGTCTTCTTCCATTCCAAGCCTCATATTGTGCCATGCCATCAAGATATTTTGAAGGTAACCTTAAGTGGTTGTGGATACAGCCTTAGCCCATAAGTAATTAGGTAAGTGCTTTTCATTTAGCATAGACCTTGCAGCTTCAACAATTGTCCTATTCCTTCTTTCTACCACTCCATTTTGCTCAGGAGTGCACCTTGTAGTGATCTCTCTTTTTATTCCTCTTTCTTGAAGAAAGGAGTCAAATTCATGGGAGAAGTACTCTCCCCCTCCATCTGACCTTAGCCTTTTTAGTGTTTTACTTGTTTGATTCTCCACAAGAGCCAAATATCTTTTGAAGCATGAAAAGACTTCATCTCTTTGTTTCATAAAGTATAATATAGTCCACCTAATACGATCATCAATGAAGGAAACATAATACCTTGATCCAGATATTGAAGCATCCTCTCTAGGTCCCCATACATCTGTATGAACCAACTCTAAGAGATCTCCATGCATATATGCTTTCTTCATGAATGGTAACCTGTGAGACTTTCCAAATTGACATGCACTACACTTATAAATCATGTGTTGTTTTGACAAGTTAGGGAGTCCAAGTACACTTTGGTCCCTGCAAATTTGCTTTAATGATCTTTCACCAATGTGTGCTGACCTTTTGTGCCATACTTCCAATTCTGTGAGTGTCTGACTACCATAATTAAAGAGAGCAATGTTCCTAGTGTCTTGTAATTCAAATGTGAACAATCTACCTGTCTTTTCACCTTTTGCAATTCTCCTTAATCCTTGACTTGGATCTTCAACAAATGCTCCTTCTTTTGTGAACCTGACTTGCAACCCTTTCTCTACTATCTGCCCAACACTTATCAAATTCTTTGTAATGGTAGGGACATATAGTACCTTACTGAGTAAGTTTATGTTTTCATAAGGTGCTTTGACATTTCCTATTTTCTCCACAAGGTGTCTTGTATCATCTCCTATTTGTACCTCATGCTTGTTCCTTGGATCTTCTCTAATAGGAGGGCCACATTTCCTACCACATGATTGGAAAAACCTGAATCTATGTAGAAAACATGCTCATCAGATTTACTTTGTGGCATGGCCATATTCATGATTAGCAATGATTCCTCTTGATTTGAGTCTTCTATGTAGTTATTGAAGTCTCTTCTTCCCCTATTGCCTCCTTGATAGTTTGAATGGTTGTAATTGGTGTGGTTGCCATGGTAATTGTTGAACCTTCCTCTTGAGTACCATAGCTTCCTCTATTGCAGCCTCTGCCTCTTTGATTCCTAGAATTCCTATAGTATTAGTTAATCCACAAATAGAGCATGAATAAGAATCTTGGGATCTCCCCCTGCTTTGTCTTCCTCCTCTGCCTCTACCTCTACCATGTCTGCCTCTATCTGCATAGTTATCTTGATCTGTACCTGCTTCATCATCCACTTTCTTTCCTCTTCCTTTGTTTTCTTTGGACTTGATTTTATCAGTATACAAAGCTGAAGATTGATTACCTTTGGAGCTTTCTCCATTCTTGATAAGCTTGGCCTCTTGAGTAAGTAGTTGTCCTATGAGTGTGTTCAAATCTGGTACATGCATATCCATGTATAGATCCATACTTGTGGTGAATGCTTCCCACTTGTCATCTGCCTTCAATCCATTGATGACCTGCCTTACAATTTTTTCTTCATCTATTACCTCTCCAATGCTTCCCAACTGATCTGCTATGTCCTTGAGCTTTGTGACAAAATCAATCACATTTTGTTTGGGAGCTTTCTTGAGAGTTGTGAAGTCTAGCCATAGTTGAATCTTCCTGGCCTTTATACTTGAAGAGAAGAAGGCTTCAAGTGCATTCCACACTTCCTGAGATGTTTTACAACTTCTAATGTGAGGCAACAAAAAATCTGAGATAAAGTTGAAGAGATAAGACCTTGCAAGTGCATCCTTGGAACACCATGTGCTCAATCTTTCTTGCTCTTCTTGTGTTGGTTGACCTTTGTTCCTGAAACTTGGCATAACTTCATCTCTAGATATATAACCATATAAATTCCTTCCTTGAAGATAAGCTTCCATCCTTAATAACCAAGATGAGTAGTTACAGCTATCCAATTTGTCAATTGATGAAGGAAATCCATCTGCCATGTTGTCTAACCTTGCTTCGATACCACTGTGAAGAGATAGATTTGTAGTTGATGAAGATGAAGTGGTGCTATAGAAACTTTGCACTACACCACACAAATGGACTCAAGAGATATGTGGTGAGCCCTTTTAGCTTGCCAAAGGATGTATTAGACACCCTATGTAACTTGGAAGATCACTCTCCAAAAGTTGAATCAAAATAGATAAGTTGGAGTAGATTCAAGAGCCAAAAACTTGATATTTATGTTCATACACTTGTCAAACGTTTTGAACAATTCTTTGGCCACAATAGCAATTAACTTAATTCCTTTTGGGGAACTCTTACTAGCTTAGTAACCTAACAATCAAGACTTATTTCAACAAAAATGATGGACTACACAAGGAGAAAGAAGTTTAGCAAGTGATAGGATGACCCTGATTTTCCCAGGCTCTAACAGTACTCAGACCCATGCACAATAAAATGGAGATATCTCACAATTAAAGAATCCAATGCTCATGAAAATTTGTATCATATACTAGAGATTATGAGGATTCTAATAAGATTTAAATCATGGAAAATGGTGTACACAGTGAGAAACAGCTCTGACACAATGACTATTATGAGAGAGTGCTAGTAGAGAAGAAGAAAATGAGGTGACACAATTGGCTTCAAATGATCATAAATGAATATTGAAACATTGAAATGCAATGAAAATTTTTGAGCATATATTGGACTTGAAGAGATAACTTTACCAAGTTGAATCACTGAAAATGATGCACCAAGCTCAGAGAAATCATCTCTGCAATCTGACTAAGAAAATTGAGAGATATGGCAGTGAACATTACACTTCACAAGAACATGAAAATATGAACTCAAATGATCATGAAAATGAAAGTATATTGATTATAAAATACAATGGACTTACTGATACATATGTGTGTCTTGAAACCACACCTTGATATGGCACTCTTGGAGGTCTTCTCTTAACCACGACTTAAACCGCCATATATTTATAGTTGATCTTGGGAGCCTAACTTCCTACAATCACTCTCCAATCTATTAGTGATTGATTTGATTCTCCAACTACCTTCAATCATGAATTCGTGGCTTCTCTTTCCTCTTTTGATCAAGTGGACTCAACCATTTAGATTCTTTCACTTTTACATCAAGTAAAGGCTTCAAAAATTACAAGAGGTAGTTCACAAGTGAACTTTACATTGTCTTCACTTTAAGGCTTATTC
Organism: Ceratopteris richardii; assembly: GCA_020310875.1. Lineage (NCBI taxonomy): Eukaryota > Viridiplantae > Streptophyta > Polypodiopsida > Polypodiales > Pteridaceae > Ceratopteris > Ceratopteris richardii. Next base: position 59,725,125 of record CM035442.1, read on the forward strand.
TATGACTTTGTGAGACTCAAGCCAACACTTAGGCTTGTCATAGACTTGCTCCAACAACCCTTCCATTGGATTCTCCTACTAACCCAATGACATTAATGGGGGTGATCTTTGATACATTGTTTGGATTCTTAGGACAATCCCGTAGAAGGTGCTCCTTCCCACAATCTTGAAAAAAACCTTGAATTGTCATCGATTGGGGTTGCATAGGTGCAAGTATAGGGCACTCACGAATGAAATGATCTCCCTAGCATTCGTAGCATGGTCATTTGGAAGTTGGGGGTCTGATCTATCTAGGTTGGGGGCTGGCGTTAGGGTTTGCATACATGACATTAGCATATTCTGGCTCCCAATTACTTTCACTAGGATTCTCATAGGGGTAAATCTCATTGTTTTCTAATGACTCCATATAGTATTCTACTAGACTATCCATTTGGGTTGAGTCAAACTATGATTATTCGAGTCACTTTCTGAGATCAATGGTGATGCAGGCACTAAGGCTCTATTCAAATTTTCTTCTGTGAGTGCATACTTCACTAAGATCACATTTGCTGGAGGTGGAAGTTGTTGAACTAACATTGGTTGAGGTTTTTGTTGTGCTTGATAGAGTGTTTGGTAGGGTTGCTTGGGCCTACCATAGTGCTGCATTGTGTATTGGTTTTGGTATCTCCTTGATTGTGGACATGGCTACGGATAATTTTGCCTAACTGCTTGCTTGTTATATGGGCAACCTTGTGTGGTATGGTTAGTGTATCTACTCTCTATGGTGTAGTATTGGTTGTTAGGGGTCACTTGGGTTGAGAAATGATTGGGCACACATTAGCCATGTGGTCTCCTCCACAGGTGTAGCATCGTTTCACTAGGGCGAATCTAGGTGTCTGCTTGCTAGAGACTCCTAACTTCTGAGCTACCCTCTCTACCAATTCATCAATAGAAGTAGGGGGTTTGGATATGAGGCTAGTGGAGTGTAAATCTTTGAGAGCTCTAGTTCCTCACCTAGGTTGTACTCAATATCTATGCACATGCGTATGCATTGCTCTATGATTCTCGGTTCCTCTAGATACACATAGGATCTCAATGTAGCACTCAAAAATCCATCTAGGAACAAGGCCACTTGTTTGGCCGGTGTGGGTAGCTCTAGAATCGGGCATCTCTCCAAGTATTGCATAAATATTCTTCTTTTCAGTCTCACAATCTCTTGAGGAGTTTCTTTCAAGGTATGGATCAGTGATGAAGTGTTGTGCTTTATGCCACCCTTGGAAGACTTTGTGGTGAAGGCTTTCTAACAATTGGTCTATGTTTCTGAATTGCCTCAGGTGTAGTGGTTGAAACCACGTAAGATCCGTGTTCTCGAGTGTTAAGCCAAAAGCATTGTATTGTGTGAACTAATCATCAACTTTCTCAGCTCTCAAGACTTGCCTAAATTCTACCACATGATCGTATGAGTCTCCTATACTGTCAAAGTAGTTCTTCATGGACTTAACCAATTGTGTAGGCCTCAAAATCCTAGTGTGTTCTCTAGGCCTTGGCAGAGGGATATCATCTCCATTTCTCTGATTCCTTGGGCATCTATGCCTCTCATTTTCCATTCTATCTGTGTTCATTCCCATTCTTTCTCTTCCCACTAGGTTAGCAAAGCTTACCTTGGGTCTATCTCTACTTCTGTCTCTCTGAGTCCCATGATCTTGGGATGTCCTAACCCCTTGATGACCATAAGAGACATTAGATCTTGCTTGGGGAAAAACAAATTCACCCTTCCACGTGTAGGCATGCCTACCAGGTTCCATTACACTGAATACTCTCTTTGATGTCTAGAATTACCTTGTGGCATAGCCATGTTCATGATCAATAATGAATCCTCTTTGTTTGAGTCTTCAGTGTAGTTATTGTAGTCTCTCCTTCCTTTGTAGCCTCCTTGATAGTTTGAATGATTGTAGTTGTTGTAGTTGCCATGGTAGTTGTTGAACCTTCCTCTTGAGTAGCCATAACTTCCTCTATTGTATCCTCTTCTTAAACTTGTAAAAGGCTTCATCAGTGTCTCTATTCCAGAACAACTCTACACCTTTGTTATCTTGGGGAATCCATTCTAGCGTGAGTATCCTAGTGAAGACCAATTTTCCTCTTGGGGTTCTTGGCTCTCTTCCCAAATTCCCTTGCTCTATGTCACCTATTTCAATCTCTGGGATTACATTGCCAAATTTGTTTGTGTTATCTGGTTGATTGGTGACTACATACATGGTCCCTTCTTTATCAATGTATGAGTCATCTTCAAATTTGACTACCAAGTGTTTTAGTCCAATAGGTTGATCATGGTTTGTAATTTGGACAACAAATCTTCTTGGACCGTCCTCATAGATGCGAGCACCTAATCGGTCGGTCTTGATATATTCCAGTTGAGTCTTGTAAGGTCCTTCTGTTTTTTCTAGGTATGCCACTCCTTAGCTACCTACAGGTCTCTCCATGCTATACGACATCTCAAAGTCACTTGTTTTTTAACTTAGAGCATATGGGTAATCACTCAATTATTGGGCCCAAGACCTAGCTGTATGATTGATACTAGCTTTAGAAGATCTAAGGCTTTCTCTATCCCATCCTAAATATCTTCCTGACCTAAGGTTCATAAGCCTTGACCTTTATCCCAATTTTCCCAAGTACAACCTCGTTGCAAAGTTCTTTCATATGAGTCCCTTGTTCTTTTTTATTTCACTTAGGCTATCACTTCTTGTCCAATAAATTCCATCGTGAGGAACACTTGAGTTGTAATGCACTTGAGGTTTGATCGCTCAATTTATGTTCTTTCACTTTAAAGTTTGTCACAAAACTAGCCTAGTTATGCTTGCACTTGAGTAATTAGGCTTTTTGAACTTGTATGGTGCCTAACTCCTAATTAATCAACACCACTAGACATACTTAGCCTAACCTAGGAATTGACTGAGGGGGTTGAGAATGCTTCAACCTCAAGTCACTTATCTCTTGGATCACACTTGAGTGCTCAAGAAACCCATTCTCAAGCTTGCAATATGCTCTTGCTCTAGATTCCCTTTGATGCTCTCAATGGACATGTAAAAGTTCCTAATTTAACTCAAGCTTTTAACTTCAATTAACAAACAGTTTAATTCAAACACTTTTAAAACCCTTTTTTCCCCCTTATGTTGCACAAAAATTCTCTAGAGTCCCCTTGATTTCCTAACCCCTGAGAAAGGTCAACTTCAAAATACTATATCTAAAAGAAACTTCCAACGAACTCAAGATCACAAGACACGAATTTTGTATGAAAAAGTTATGACTATTCAAGGTTTTGGGGGTTAAAACAGGAAAACAAGCAAATAGGACTTCTCGAATTATTTTCTTGGGGGCCTCATTATGCTCCAATAACTTGAATTTTATGATCAAAACTAGCTAAAATTTGAAAATTAAAAAACCCTAAAAAATTTGCCAAAAATGTTTGTCAATCACAGTGGACAGGGCTATCAATCGTGATGGATAGAGTTTTCCATCATGGCCTATCAATCATGATTGATGGTGTCGATCACGATTGATGGTGTCAATCGCGATGGACGTGTATGTCACAATTGATGGTGTCGATCGCAATGGATGTGTCCATTGTGATGGATGGTATCGATCGTGATGGACGTATTCATCGTGATTGATGGCGTCAATCACGATTGATAGAAATTTTTGGGTTTTGCATAGCTTTATGTCAATCTGGCCCTATGCATCGTGATGGATAGGTTTTTCAATGAGATCAATTGACAATCATGATGGACGCGGATGTCCGTCATGATGGAGCTATCAGTCACGATTGATAGGGTGTCTATTGGGGTCTGTCAATTTTGATGGATAGGTTGTCCATCGCAATGGATGGTGTCAATCATGATTGATGGCGTCAATTGTGATGGACAAAGAAAATGCAAATTTTTTTGAAGTTTTTGTGGAATTATGATGTGCAGATCTTCTAGCCTATGGTGATGCACTTACTTTTAGCAAAAGACTGATTTTTTTGTCAATTCTGATTGACATAGCTCAATGCCCCGAGACTTGTGCAGAGCTTTTCTGTACTTGCTGGACTTGTTGCAGCTGTTGTGGATGCTTGTACTTGCAAGAACACTCAAGAAACATGCAAAAACAACAAATGCAAATTTGCTCTCTCACACACACTCACTAGTGAAATGAAGAAATGGAAATGGAATGTGGGGATATGACCAGAATGGGGAACATGATGATGGAAAGGGATGGAGAGTAGGGATGGTAGTGATGATGATGAAGTAGGTAGAAGATTAAAAAGTGAGAAATTACCTATGATTCCAACATCCCTTCTCTATGTCGTACCATCACATGCTCGTCATCAAAGCTCCATCCCCGATAACGAGGCCAAATTTGGTATCACTCTAGCATAATGGCAAGTACCAACATGAGGAGATCCACCTCATAATTCTCAATCCACGAAGACATGAGGAGGGTATGATGATCATGAGCAAGTGAAGTGCACAAATGAGTGAGCACACAATCATGCATACACATACACACACATGTGCACACAAGGCAAGGCAAAGAGTGGAACAATGGAATCTTCTATTAGCAAGCTCCAAGAAAGAATACAATGCTCAAGATTAAGTTCACTCTCCAACTAGCTAACCCCAAAAATGAGCTCTCTAGCTCTTTTTATAGTTTTTGACTAGCTTTGGCCCTGTCTAGCCTAATTAAAAACTAGGTTCCAGAGCTTATTTGAGGGCTCAAATGGAGTCTAAAAATTATGAGAATTGATATGTAGGTACTTCTAATACTCCTCAAGCTCAAGGACTTGGCTTGAACAAATGGATTCTAATCTACCAAAAATGGTATTTACAATGTTGGTGTAGTGATGAAAATCACTTTTGAAAAAGATTTATCTTTAAAAAATTGGATAGGCCTAGTTGTTGAATCTTCTTTGGCTGCTCTACCTACTTGGTCCTGCTTGACTCTCCCTCTGCTTTGACTCTTTTTGGCAGCTCCCATGTCTTGTAATAGCTTGGCTGCTCTAGTTGCTACCAACATACACCATCCATGATAATGCATCTGCTACTATATTTTCTTTGCCTCTTCTATATAAGATTTCCATGTGAAACTCCTGCATGAGCTCAACCCAACGAGCTTGCCAGCCTCAAAGATCTCGCTAACTACAAAAGTACTTGAGTGTATGATGATCTATGTATACCTTAAAGTTTGCACCATAAAGATAGTGTCTCTAGACTTTAAGTTCATGCACCACTGCATACAACTCGTGTTCATGCACTAGCCAATTGCATTGTGCACTACTCAAGTTTTTGCTTTCAAGACTATTGGCCTGCCATCTTGGCTCAAGATTGCCCCTATGGCTATGCAACTAGCATCTGTCTACAACTCAAATGGTTTCTGCAAGTCTACCACTTTGAGTATAGGAGCCTCTTAAACAACTTGTTTCAAAGTATCAAAACTTTCTTGTTGTTCTTGCTTCCATGCAAATGATACTTTGCCTTGTAACACGTTCTTCATAGGTGCTACTATCGACAAATAAGAAGAGATGAATTTTCGATAGAAATTAAAAAGTCTTAGAAATGATCGTAATTGCCTCTCATCCTGAGGAGTAAGGCAAGTTAGTTGGGATCCATCTGGAGCCCATCAAACAATACCACATGCCCTAGTTACTCAATCTCTAGAAGAAATAACTGAGACTTTTTTTGGATTCTCAAATAGCTGATTTTCTTTTAATTTATTTAATACTAATCTCAACTTTCATGCTCATGTACAGACCTACTATAGACTAGCACATCATCAACATAATCCACAACACACTTTCCAATGAACGGGTCATGGAATATCATTCATTAATGTCATGAAAGTAGCATGTGCTTTAGTCAAACCAAATGGCATAACTAAATACTCATAATGCCCAAAACACTTCATGAAAGTTGTTTTATATACATCTTGATCTTTTACCCTAATCTGATGGTATCCACTTTTCAAATCTATTTTACTATATACAATGGCTTCACCTAGAGCATCTAAAAGATCATCTATCCTGGGCTTGGGATATATGTGCTTGATGGTGATCTTATTGAGTGCTTTGTAATCGATGCACATCCTATAAGATCCATCTTTCTTCTTCACGAGAAGAACTGGTGCTACAAAGGGTAAATAGCTAGGTCTTATCGACCCTTTTTTTAAGTACTCATCCATGACCTTGTGGACTTCATTCTCCTCCTGCAAACTCATTTGAAATGGTGGTCGAGCGGTTGGACTCGCTCTTGGTACCAATTCGATTCTATGCTCAATGTTCCTGCAAGCAGGTAAACTAGAAGGTAATTATTTCAAATTCAACTCTTGGAATTTTTCTTTTACTTTATTCGAAAGTACTTGAGCATTCCAACTAGATTTTCTATGCCTGCATGAATCCATCACTACACATGATGAATACACAAAATAAAGAAAATAAATATACTTACAATCGATCTTGAACAACTTGGTAGTGGTTACCAATCACATCTCTTGGAGATCTAGCTCTCCATGGATTAGTAGTCACCTCCCCTCATGCTCAAACTGATACACATGTGAAGCAAATTCTATGATTGGTTGTTTCCTAGCATGCCACTTTTTAGTTAGGACTACATCAAAACATGCTAGTCGAGCTATCTCAAAATCCAATCTATCCTCATAGGACTGGATCTGAATGGGCAAACCTACCACTCATTGGTCCCATGTCTTAGTTCCCTTCCCATCAGCTAACTCTACTGTATAGGCATACTCTGACTGCACAGTCTCTAAGTGTAGCCTCTTGACTAGTCAAGAACTAATAACATTGTGTGTAGGCTAGTGTCAATGAGTACCTTGATAGGATGTCTTGCCATGACTCCTCTCATGGCAATGAGCTCTGTGTCTGGGAATCGGTACGCTTTTTATGCCACTGGCAAAAGCACAGTGTCTGGCATAGTAGGAACCTTCTTTGCGACCATCATGGCCACTATGGGAGATGATATTTGAGAAGTGGAATCTCCAAAATCCTCATCTCCATCACTTCCTGCTTGTGTAGGATTGATGACTATGGTGGCTCCTATTTTCTTTGTCTTAGGACAGACCTTGAAGAGGTGTTGTCCTAGACATCCATAACACAATCCCTCTTTCATTTCCTTCTCTTTCTGTTGAGGGGTAAGAATAGACTTATTATATACCCTCTAAGCTAGAGCAGACACTTTCCTTTTTCCTCCTGAAACTATCTTGATAATGTGCACCTGCTTAGCCTCTTTTTGAGGCTATGCACTAATCGAGCCAAGAGTGGATGCAGAGAAGGGTCGGCTTATCTTAGTCCATGAGGACCTCTGACCCTGAAAGCCTATGCCCCTATGTCCATCCTCATAAACTAAAGCCATCTCCATGGCAGATGCCAAGGAGTGACACCTCTCCTTCCTCACTAAAGATTGAATAGTTTCTCTAAGTCCCAAGATGAACTTGTGGACCCGGAGAAACTCTCAGAGAACCTCTCTATACTTATCAGAGTACTCCCAAATAGTTTTGTTTTTTTTTTATGAAAAACCGAGTGTCTAGTGCTTTAGATCTCTCATCAGGTAGTACAAAGTTATTGTAAATCAAGACTTTGAATTGTTCCCAAGTCATGGGCTCTTTCTTGTCTTGTTCTATCTTATGTCACCACATGTGGGTGATGTCCATGAGATTATATGTGGCCTACTGAATTTTATGCCTATCATCCATGATATGGCATAAACAAAAGCACTGCTCCCACTTGCTAAGCAAGGTCTAATTTCTCTCATGCATGCCCTTTTCTAGCCATGAACAAGTGTTGAGCTCTCTACATATCCCACATAGACCTTTAACAGCACCAAGCTTGAGTATATATTGATGGACAACTCGTTAAGCTCTTCAACTCAAACAAGAGAGTGTGCACTCTCTCTCCTCCTCTCAGGATGAGCACAGTGCACAGGTGCCTCTGGCTGTCCATGTGTGGTTGGGGGCCGCCTGCATGTGTTGGCCACTGAGGCCTCTTGGGGGGGAGAGGGGGAGGGATGGGTGAATCTCCCTTCAGGGGGTTCCAAGCTCCTTCTTCTTTTACTTCTGCCTTTGAAACCTCCTCATGCTAGTGGCTCCATAACTCAGATGAACATGATGACCACGCAACTAACATGATTGTTTGAGGAGATGGTGGATAGATTCCAAAGATGAAGTGGTGTTACAAAATCGTCCTTCACACCAGCCAAAAGCAAGTTGTGAAGAGTAGAGTATATCCTTTGAGCTTCCAAATAATCACAAATAATCACCTAAGTGCTTTGTATTATGATCCTCTGATCAATGGATCAAAATAGATGAGTAGAAAGTTCAACTATGAGCTAAGACTTGTTGTTTCGATCTCTACACATGTTCAATAAAATGAATGGTGCTCTCAACCTGCTATCAATTGAACATATTCCTTTTGGGAGTATTTAAATAACTTAGATAGCTACCAATCACAAGTTATTTCACTTAAAATGATCAAGTGTACTTTGAGAAATAAACTTAGCAAGTTAAGGATGCATCTCGATAATTTTGGGCTTCAATAGTATGTAGACTAGTGAGTAGAGTTGTGAAGATATCTCGAGATTGCGAAAAGCAATGAAATGAAACTTTGTAGCTATGAAATAGAAACTATGTGGAATCTATACCACTTTAAATCACATCAAATGATCAACTATGCACTGCAAGCAAGTCTTAGAAGATCACTATTCTGAGATGAACTTGACCGAGAAGTGAAGTAGAGATGTGATCAATGTATATGTATTAAATCACGTACAATCACAATGTGAGGGTAGTGATGGAGTTATAGAATGAGCTTATTAATCACACAAAACCCCTCTCAAATAATCTCCAAATCGGGTTGTATCTCACATGAGAGTTTGATCCATTTTTATAGCTTGGAGTTGGAGCCAACTTTTGAATTCAAATTCAAGCTCTTACCATAAAGTGAATCCTAAACTTTAGGACTTTATTTCTCATCAATCAACTACCAAGTAATTTGAGATTCGATTCCTTTTAACTCCACGTGAGATTAGTGCAATTAACATATGCACTTTTACAAGGATAAAAGTAAATTGATTTTTACAAGGGAATAGTCATATGTGACTATATGAAATAAATGCTAATTTTCCAAGTATGTAGGCTTGGACTCATTTGCATCAACAATGATGACCATGTAGCTTGATTCCCAAGGAGGTCCAAGATTCCATGCATAAATTTCCAAAAGGACTTCCCAAAATCTATGCTCTGAGTACCAAATGTGAGAGCAAATGGGAGTACCAAATGATGTGTGTGCCACTACATCCAATATATCCTCTTGCATTCAACATAGTAATGATCTAGAATAATCTAGTGTCAGCATGTGCCCATCATGCAACACTCATCTCCATTACCATTGAATAACTTAGGATATCCTCCAAGTTTGGGACCTTGGCTATGGCTGGCCCTTGTCCCACACACATGGAGTGGTCTCTATAGACCAATGTCTGACTTTAATGGTTCCAAACACTACCAAGTATGATCCTACATGAGAAGGGTACCAAATTTATAAGGTCCTCCAAGACTAGGTCGGCCTACCCATGTTCTAGGGTCACGACATCTAGATCCATGCCAAAAATAATGTTCACCATTGATTTTTTATCCAAATCCAATGGCAGGAAGGTAGGATCAACAACCTTTTTTTGTAGACCTTGATATTTCTTTACCGCCTTCATTTGAATTCACTTGTAAAAGTCATGGAGCACTTCAAGAGTATATATAAAGACTTCGAATCACTTGTACATTACATGGAAGCAATATACATATTGTGGTCATAATTGTCTTGCTCCTTCATTTACTTGCATCATCTTCTTCAACAACAGTAAGCTTGCACAGGTTGTTACTCTCTCTATAGAGCTCCAAATTGGATGTGTGAGTACTCATTGGAAAGTTATGTGTCTAGTTTATGTGCACAAAATTTCAAAGCATTTGGTTCAATAGATTGGGAGAAATCTTAGTTTCGATGTCTTGGGGTCTATCGCTATGCATCCTTGAAAAATAGGAGGTACCACTATTGAGTGTCAAGTTCATTCCAAAAGCACATTTTGCTTATTTCTTGTACTCTTGTGCATTTAATACACTCAACCTATGTGTATCACTCATCGAAAAGGATTTTTCCAATTTTAATCATGTTGGCTACTATGAGCAGCTGAAGTTGATTGTTTCATCCAAAGATAGTAAGTTTTTTTAGCTAGTCAATGTGCAAACCTATTTGTTTTGTATCGTCTCTTTCTCCTTCATGCTCCAAAGTACATAGTGCATTTTATTGCACTTATTGCATGCCTATAAGCTCTATATGAGTCTCCATAATCTCAAGGGTTGGTCTTGCGTCGATTGACTGGACCGAACTTCATCACTTCGCAACTCACTTTTCTACCTCCTACAAGCTTCTCCAAGTTATTTCACTAACTATCCATCTACAGTCTATTCTAGACCTTGTTCGAACAACTAGCTTTCTCCGGGCTTAAGAGAGGAATATTTCATGAATGAGCTAAGTTTATTCTTAGAGTGAACCATAGTCTTGTGAAGATACATGAGACTTTACAACACATCTTTGTAAACACCTATGATTATTTGTGAATTCTAATTCTTTATTTTTATTAAAGGATGAATGTTAAATCCCTAAAATCCACGAGCCAAAAGATGGTATCCAACCAACATCTCAAATCAAGTTTGAATTTCAAAGCCTCATCTCCTAGATTGTAGGAAAAAAGGAATGAATCACAACTAACTCATCCCGCGAGGGTTTCTAAATATTTTGGTTGTTAAGAGTCTTGGAGAATCTCAAGAAGAGATGCATAAGTGTATTTAAGCACTCTACACACTTGTAACATATTATAGATGAATATACATTCAAGTTACGTCAACATCTTGCTCACTACCCTTCTTCTTTGTGTCATCTTCTTCGAGTCAGAAAGATTGCAAAGTTTGGTTCTCATAGCTCAGGAGTCCAATCTTCATGAACAAGGAATCTTCGGGAAGTTATTAATGTCTATCTACATTTTTCAAAATCTTGTACCATCTAGGTGCATCTACTATGTGTTAGGGCAATTTCTTTGCCTCAGGGTATGTTCTTACTATTTCTTGAAAAGTCAAGGTGATCCCCTATTGATGCTAAGTTTATAATCAAAGCATCTATAGCTTATAATCCTAAGTCTTGTGCACAATAGATTCTTTACACTATTAGAAAACTTCTTCTAAGAGGAGTTAAATCAATTGTAATCAAACTGAGAGCACTGAGTGTTTGAAGTTGAACTTTCCTTCCATAAATAGAAGGTTTCTCATAATCACTTCTCAATTTGAGACATTCTTCTCTATTAGCACAAAGGCAAGGAAGAATTATTTGTGGAATGAATTCAACAAAATGAAGAAGACACCTAAGCAAACAATTACATATTTTGTTACCAAAGTCGAGGAGGTTGCAGATTAGTTAGCTTCAACTGGAGAGCTAATTGAAGATGAATCCATTATGAGGTAAATCTTGAATGTCATTAATAATGATGCAATGGCAATCATCCACAACTTCCTATGACCTCATCATGGATGTGCAAACACCTGACTTCAACATATTTCTTAGACAACTCGTCAATCAAAAGGCAAAAAACAACATAAAAGAAGGTAACTCTTTCCAAGGTAACTCTACAACTGTTCTTTATATAGATAAGAAGGGGAAGAAGAACAATGAAAAGAAGGAGGAAGAGGATTAGGAAGTTTCCCAATCCAAATATGCACACAGAAGAAAATGGAAGGGAAAGAAAAAAGCAAAAAAGCAAGACAATTCTAAAGGACATGAAGGTCGGCCTTGTGCCATTTGGAAGATCCATGTAAAGGCTTCAAGATCTCTAAAATGTACTGGGAGCATTCTGCAATCCAAACCACGTGATTGTGCAAGTGAATACTCCCCAATAGTGATGAAACTTGTCTTCAAGATGTCTTCTTCTACCGTGCAAACTTGATTGTACCCACCAAATCCATCCAAAAAGGAGTACATCTCCCATCCTGTGACTTCATCTAGCATACTGTCTAAAAGTGGTAGCGGGAAAGGACATAGGATAGTAGTTGCATTCAACTTCCAGTCATCTACACAAATATGCAGTTGCTTGTTTTTCGTTGGCACAATCACTATTGGAGATACCCACTCCTGATTTTCAAAAGGAACAATACACAACACCATGATTAGTCGGTCTAGTTCGTACTTTACCTATTCTGCAAAATTAGGGTTCATCCTGTATCTTTTTTGCACAATCAAAGTTATATCTAGCTCAAGTAAAATTTTATGATGATAGAGTCTTGAATCAAGGCCTTTCATATCCACATAGGTCCAAGCGAACACACACTTATAATCTTTTAACAAAATAATCAAGGAAGTTCAAAATTTCGGAGAGAGCTTTGCACAAATTCTCACTCTTTCAGGTACTTCTGTTGTGCCCAAATTAACTACTTCGAGGAGATCTTCTTCAACATGTATATTTCCTTGCTCCATTGGATCTTTGATGAGAGGGTCAACATCTTTGTCTAAATTTGGGTGCAACAACTCAGTACAGATAGATGTTGTTATATTGCCACAGACTGAACTAATCACTAGTTCAACATCTACCACACCAAATGAAAGTAAATCCTGATTAGCTTCTAAACATTGTTGCTCCTCATCCTCTTGGAGTCTTTCAAGCATGTGAGGTGGCTCCACAAGTATGGGTTTATTCTTAGAAAGACAAAACTGTTCATCTTTCAATTGGATGGAAAATTTAGCATGTCCTTTCCAAAAAGTGATGGTTTTGGTGGCCCAATTCAGCCTCACTTTAGCGTTCCTCAACCATGGTCTTCCCAATAGTTAATTATAGTCAAGATTCTTACCTTTGAGTTCCAACACTACAAGTTCCACCAGACTTGATATTCTCAACATTTGTCAAAGATCTATATGGGCTATGGGATGTGTGTTTGCCTTATGTGGGAAAGAGTGCATAGATCATCCACCTAGACCTCTAACTTCTTTCTCAAGAAGTCCTTGAACACATGACATGTCAACCTTTGGAATGTAGCAGGTGCATTGTTGAGCCCAAATGGCATCACATAAAATGAAAATATACCCCATTCTATGGTAAAAGTCATCTTATCTTGATCCTCTTGGGCAATAACTACTTGATTCTAACTTGAAAATGCATCAAGAAAGCTATAAACTTCCTTGCCTACTACTCATTCTAACATGTGTTAAATGATAAGAAGAGGATAACTATCTTGTATGATTATGGTGTCAACCTTTTCAAGTTAATGTAGACACAAAGATTTCCATTGTTTTTGGGCACTACCACAATGGGGGATACCTATTCGGTATGCTCAATCTCGTAGATAAACCTAGCTTATATCAGCCTATATATTTCCTCTTTGATCTTGGTTGCATGATTATAGGTGTAAGGCTTCTACTTTGTTGGCTTGGCTTCTAAAGTCATTGGGATCCTATGAGAATAGATGTCTAGAGTTACTCCTTTTGGGTCCTTATAGTTCCAAATGATCACATCTCTATGTTCTTTCAACAACTCGATTAACTCTCACTCTTCGTCTTCACTCAAGCCATGTCCTACGTAAGTACATCTCTCTTCGCCATATTCAATTGTTACTATTATCTTCTTAATCTTGTCCTTATTATCATATGCTTCTCTTATTAGAGCTTCTTTGTTAGGCATTTTGATCATGATTTTCATGTCCTCTATCTCATATTTCCTAAAGATCTCTGGCATAAACAAAGATTATTCCTCTTCTTATGTGGGTAATTTCTTCTTCCTTTTCTTCTTCTCACTCTTGTCATCTTCTAGCATTGTTAACTTCTCTTTAGCGGTTTCTTATCCTTGAGCCCTTGCATCTATCGAATAGATGTACTCTTCCTCTCAACCACAAACCATTTCCATGATGATGGATTTTTCCTCATCACTGACTTTCATTAGCATAGATGTACTAGGCTCACACTCTTCTATGATTGGATCAAAGATGTGTGGTTCTATTATGAATATTAAGATGTCATAGCCATCTTCATCACAACGGTGTGTCCAATGCTCCTCATTTACCATTATGTCCATCATGGCTAAGATGTCAGCCCACCCATGGGTTTCAAATTCTTCATTTGGGAAAACCATAGGTGCATATGCTAGGTCTTGAATAGATCTAGGGTTTTCATTAGCCCCTAAGTGGAAGTAAGCCCAAAGCTTTGCAGAAGGCTTCGAAATTCTCCCTAGGTAGAGCCTTTGTGAAAAGGTCTTGAATGTTCTCCTGTGTGGGCACATATGCCAAATTGATCTCTCCACTAGAGAACCTCTCCCTAACATAATGATAGTTCACCTCAATGTGCTTAGTACGAGCATGGAACACAGGGTTCCTCACAATTGCTAATGTGCTCTGATTGTCAGTGAAGATGGTGGTGGCAAAAGATAGGCCAACACCCAAATCAGCCATAAGGCATCTAAGCCACACACACTCAACAATCATTGTGAAAGCTACCCTATACTCAACCTCACAAGTGGAAGCGGCCACAATAGGTTGTGTCCTGCTCAACCAAGATATACATGAGCTACCAAACATGAAACAAAAGCCACTAGTGTACACACAAGTGTCATAGCAACCAACCCAGTCAGACTTAGAAAGAGCATGTAAAGCTAGTGGTAGTGATCTTCCCTTGGATAAAACAATCTGAGTAGTCAAGTACCACTCAAGTAGAGAAAGATGCGCTTAATCGTCTTCCAATGCTTGACACCTGAGAAATGCATAAAGCTACTCATCTGTGAGACAACAAATTTAATATATGGCCAAGTAATGCATAAGTAAATCAAGCATCCAACAACGTATTGATAAAGAACAACATCAAATGCATCTCCAATGTCATAAAGACTCAATCATAAACTTATCTCCATAGGTCTTCAAGGCCAAAATATTGCAATAATGTGTAAATATATTTGGTTTGACGCAAAGCTATTCTACCATCAACTTGCATAAATTGAATGCCTTGATAATGATGCAAATGCCCCAAATCTGGCATCTCAAATGAAGCATGCAAACTAGCCTTAAAATCAGCAATATGCTTCTCATGAGGACCTGTGAGCAGCATGTCATCAACATAGACAACAATGATCAAAAGCACATCATTAGCATGCTTAACATATAAGGTGCTCTCATTTGGACTATTCTCAAAACCATGTGCAATCATGTAGGCATGTATTTTATCATACCAAGCATGTGGTCCTTGTTTCAAACCATATAATGCCTTTTTCAACCTACACACTTGGTTTTCATGCCCTTTCTACACAAAGCCATGGGGCTGAAAAACATACACTTCTTCTTGCAAACCAACATTCAAAAATGCAATTTTAATGTCCAACTGATGTACATTCTAACCATGATGAGATGTAAGTTCATAGATGCTACAAACAGTAGTCATTCAGCATGTAGGTGAAAGGTCTCATCAAAATCAATGTCTCTTTCTTGCGCACAACCCTTTGCAACAAGCCTAGCCTTATATCTGTCAACTATTTCATCAAGCCTATGCTTCAACTTGTATACCCATTTAGTTCGAATGGACTTCTTGCCAAGAGGAAAGTCACATAAAGACCAGGTAACATTTTTCGTGATAGCATCATATTTTGATTGCATAGAAGCCATCCAATTTTCAGAATTGTGTGCTTCATCAAATGAAATAGGCTCATTCTCATCACAAAGACTAGAGGCAGCCATAGCATAGTGATTTGATGCAAAAGAAGCACTATGAGAGCCTGAACAAGTATGATATTATAGAGGTGCATCTAATTCACTATCATGCAAAGTCTACACCATCCATTTTTGGCATAATTTTTGCCTCCTTAATATTAGCTCTCTCATCAACAAGTGCATCATGTGAATCTGCATCAGAAATGGAATGATCTACATCATCACATGAAACCTGTAAAGGTTGAGAAGTTGCCTCATTAGGCCTAGCAATAGATTGTCCACCTATAAAAAGAGGCAGCAAAGTACCATACATGTCTTTAGAGCTAGTGTCTATTTAGTACACGAAAGTAATGGTTGGATGGCATCTTCCACAAAAACATCACAGCTAACCAAAATTGTTTAATCTATGGATGATGCAGATGATAGCCTTTGCTTTTAGAAATGTACCCAACAAAAATACATTTCACCACTTTATCATCCAATTTCCTATGTTGTTGTTCTAGCACTAATGCATATGCTAGACAACCAAAAACATGCAGGTGAGAAACAAATGGCTTGTGACCATGCCAAGCCTCATAAGGAGTAATAGATTGCAATGCTTTAGTACAGTACACCTGTTGCACACATAATAGCCTCAAGCCAAAAACTATGTGGTAAAGCCTAACTCTTGACCATACACCTCGCCATCTCCATGAGTGACCTATTCTTCCTTTCAGCAAATCCATTTTGTTGAGGTATATATGGCATTGTACATTGATGCTTTATCCCATATTTAGCCAGAAATGCATTAAAGTCAGAAGATATATATTCCCCACCTTGATTAGAACGGAGGGTGCCCATTTTACATGTTGACAGATTTTTAATCAAAATCAGAAACTATTTGAAGCACATAAACACTTCAAAGACTTTGCTTTCAATGGATATACCCATGCATGCCTAGAAAAATCATCGATGAAAGTCACGAAGTAAAGATAGTTCCCAAAAGAAGGTGTTTGCATAGGACCACAGACATGACTTTGAACAAGCTGCAATTTTTGAGTAGCTCAATATGAACCATCTTTAGGGAAGGAGGAATGCTGCATTTTGCCCAAAATACAGCCTTCACATACATGTCTACTAGGTGCTTCAAGTTTGGGCAAAGAGGACACCATTCAAGATTTTTGTAGGTGTAGCAAAGTAATTAAATTCAGATGACCAAAGCATGCATGCCAAAGCTTTGCATTTGACATAGCATGAGAATCATGTACTACACATGTTGAATCATTCCTTATATAGCCCACGACATAAAATGTCAGAAGCAATAATGATATTGCCATTTGACAAATCATCAACTATACATCTATCATCAACAAATTTCACAACCACGGCAATCTTGGGTAAAGCTAAAACTAATAACAAATGTAAGAACCATTCCAGGCTCTTTCTTCTTTGCCTTTTTTGCAGCCACTTTTGGACAACTCTTTATGACATGATCATTTGCTTTACAATATTTGCAAAACAATTTTTGCTTTTTTGTTCTCTTCTTGTCTTTTTCATCCTTCTTTGATTGTGCAAAATTAGCAAATTTCTGCTTACTAGTAGAAGATCTCCACCTTTGCCCTTTTGACTAGCCAAGAAACCTTGATCTACAACACACATAATGGACCTGCTCTTCCTAGATTGATCTTCCTACAATAGAATAGAGACTAACTCCTCAAATATTAAGGCATTTGGATTGCCTTTCATCATCAAGCAAAGAGTAGAAGCAAAACTCTAATATGAATCAAGAAGACCATTTAGAACAGTCTGCATAAGTGAACTGTCAAACAAGACTTCAACAGCAAAAATCAATTGTTCCTTCAAATCATTGATCTTTGTCAAAAATTTGTCCATGGAATCTTGTTCATTCATGTGCTCACTCTCCAATTATTTTTGGGGGTAAGCAACACAAGCCTCATTCCTTGCCTGGTATAAAGTGGTAAGTGTATCCCAAGCATCCTTAGCTATTCTATAAGAGTTAATATGAGGAATAATGGCACATTTGATAGACAAGGCTATCAATGCATGTGCCTGAGCATCTCTGTCATTTCAACGAATTTGCTCTACAGTAGGTGCAACATGAACCACAACACAAACATGAACATGAAGAATATCACCATCTTCAATGCCATCTGCATCACCTTTAGCAACAGTGTTTGCAAGTGTAATAGGAAATTTTTTAACACCTTGCACAATATTACATAGTTCTTTTGCAACCAATACATGATGCATCATATAAGCCCATGATGGGTAATTGGTACCATCCAACTTATCCTCAACAGCCAACATACAGACTACATCACTACTTTCAGCCATGGCCAATGATTAAAATACCCTGATGTAGAAAAATTATTGTATCTCAAAAAGTTGAACAAAATTACCTTGTCGTGTTTTGTTAAACCTATAGTAGACTTTGAGATGCTTATACTGGCGAACCAAAACCTGTATATATCTTTGGCACAAAAAGATAAAATTACCTACATAAGCACTATGATAGTGCATTCGAAGCCCAAAATGAGCTCAGATCACGATTTCAGCACCACATAGCAAAGCTATTTTGATTTCCTAATCACCCTGAGTATAGTCAATAAATTTTGTGAGTCTCTAAGATTATGACTAGAGGGGTGCCGAAGACACCCTAGATGAAGCGGTGACCTACTCTGATACCAATTGTTGGAGTTCGAGGTCTCCAAAAGCATGTGAAGAGCATAAGGAAGAAGAAGAACCTTGGAGCACAACACATAATACTGAATGTATTACCACTAGAATATACAAAGATAAGTGGTCCATCAGGATAATAGGCATATATATAAGCCAGGGGGAAAAAGCTCCTAAAGAGGGAAAAAAGTGCCCCAGTGGTCCTAAAGTGTTCACACACATAACTACCTAAATATATCAATAGACCCTCAGATTCTTCTACTTCACAATCTACTGTCACAGATAGAGCTTCTTCCTCAAGTACAATGGTTACTCCTTCTCCACCTACATATGAGTAGCTTAGATGGGATGGAAAAGATGCTCAAGCTCATGTGTTGATTGCACTTTCTCTGAAGTATCATATAGTTCCACACATTCGGTCATGTTCTACATCAATATAGGCATGGCACACGCTTGCTTCTTTGTATGTCGTGCGTAATGAAGCACGTGTTGCATACTTGAGGAAGCAACTTGAGGATATATGTATGGTTGAAAATAAGTATATGGATGTGTATGTGACACACATCAAAGACTTAAAAGAGTAATTGGTAAACATAGATGAGATTATTCTGGATGCATCACTTATCTCTACATTGTTGAAAGGATTAGCAGAATCTTTCCAAATCTTTGCCACTAAACTCCCTTTGGTTGCAAAAGGAAATCCCAATATGTATGCATTTGGTGAGGTTGTGTCTCTTCTTTTGCAAGAAGAGTAATCTAGAGTGAATAGGAGTGGTTTGATTGAAGGAACACAAGCACTTGCTATCTCATAAAAGGGAAAAGCATATATGGTTTAACTTTGGTTTCATCAAAACCAAAGCCTCAACCTTCCACTTCCACTCATTCCTCTAATGATGCCAATTTGAAAAAGAAGAAGAGATGCAAATATTGCTGAAAGGATGTTCATACTATTGATGAGTGTAGAAAGCTTGCTAAGTGCAATGAAAAGAAGAAGGAATCCACTATGTCTATTGTTGAAAAATTAGCAAATGCAAAGAATGATGAAGCTAACATGACCCAAGATTTTTGGCCATGTTTCTTATTTTTCATTATGATGCATCTGTAAGACAATAGTTATGCAATATAACACAGGAGTAGTAGTAGAGAAGATAATAGATATAGGAGAATCTTAACAATTTTCAACTAGCAGCAAGTACAAAGATGATGGCATTGTCCACCCATGCACTCCCAAGGTAGAGCTTAAATGGTGATCTAGACAACTCTAGATAGGGAGATACAAGGTAGAGGTATGCTAGCTCAATTCGATGTCTCAGGTAGTGCAGAAGTCATGTATATATAGGATCATGGGTGGCCTTTCGTGGACAGCTATACATGGGTGGTAGAGCATGGGCCGCCATTGCCCGTGTAATTGGCATACAGAGCTTAGACCAGTTCAACCAACCTAACAAATATAAATGATTTCTGACTCTGAAAAGGAATATTCCATGGAATATTCCCTTTGCCATCGTGTCAAGGGCGCTGCCCTCGAACCCCCACCAAGGGGCCAGCGCAAGGGGCCCGCTGGCCCCCTTGGACCCCCTAGTCGGGGCTGCTCACCGCTGCCCTAGACCCCACAATTGGGGACCCTTGTAACTCCCTTTCCTTATAATACCTTACATGGTCTAATATGACCTTCATCCAACATACAAGTTGGGATTCCCATCAATTGGGTAATGCACGCTTGGCTTCTCCTCATAATGGGGGCCTTACAAAATGTGCATACAATCATGAGGGGTAGACATTGATCATATACTAACACCCCCCCTCAATGTTTACCGATGATAAATCAAGTAGCTCTCGGTCCTATGCCCATCTATTGAAGATGTCTATTGAGCTACTCTCTTCCAAGAGCTTTAGTGAATATGTCAGCACATTTTGCCTCTATTGGGCAATATTCCAGCTCCACAATTTCATCTTCAATTAGCTCACGAATGTAATGGTAGTATACTTCTATGTGATTGGTGCGAGCATGAAATATTGGGTTCTTTGCAATAGCCATACAACTTTGATTATCACACTTGAGTACAGTTTCCATATTTGATGGAAAGCCTAGATCTGCAAGAATTCTCCTTAACAAGACTGCCTCACAAGAAGCAAAACAAGCTGCTTTGTACTCTCTTTCAGTGGAGGAGAGTGCGAGAGTTGGTTGCTTCCTACTTACCCAAGAAAATATTCATGAACCAAGTGAGAAACAATATCCAGAAATTGATTTTCTAGAATCACAATCTCCAGCCCAATCTGAATCACAATATCCTTGAAGTGTATCACCTATGGTATAAAAAATTGCCAATATCCAAGGTTCTTGCAATGTACCTTAGAATTCGCATTCCAGCATTCCAATGACTCTCCTTAGGTTTGTTGGAAAACCCGCTTAACACTCCAACAGCATAACAAATGTCTGATCTATTGTTGCAGAGAAAAATAAGACTTCCAACAAGCTTCATATACTTCTTAGCATCTACATCAGGCATGTTATCATCCATAGATAGCTTATGATTTACCTCCATAGGTGTCCTAGTTGGTTTGCAGTCCATCATTCCAAATGCCTTGAGAATTTCTTTGGCATATTTTTGTTCTGAGATGAAAATTCCATCCTTCCTTTGCCATACTTCAATTCCCAGACAAAAACCGTGGAGCTTGCTTAAGTCCATACAAAGCTTTCTTCAACCTGCAAACTTTATTTTCTGAATTGGGCACCTCAAAATCTAGTGGTTGAGATACATATACCTCCTCCCTGAGGTGACCATTCAAAAATGCAGATTTGACATCCATCTAGAAAATAGCCCAGGCCTTTTGTGCAGCTACTACAAGTACCGTCCGAATAGTTTTCATGCAAGCTATTGATGCAAAAGTTTCTTGAACATCAAATCCTTTGATCTGTGAAAAGCCTTGTGCAACTAATCTTGCTTTATACTTTTCTAATGTTCCATCTGCTTTATACTTAGCTTTCCAAATCCATTTAGTACCTATTAACTTCTTCTTTGGCAGCAAGTTGACTAGATCCCATGTATCATTTTTTAGTATACTATCATACTCGGATTGCATTGCCGCTCTCCAATCTGGATCATCAAGGCTTCTTCAATGGTGGTAGGTTCCTTTATCGAGCCCATGATATCTGCCATTAGAGCCATGTTAACAATGTGTTCTGAGGCTCTTCTTTGCTGCTCTATTCTCTTTTATCTTCGTAATCCATCCGATGATGCTTCTGGTACATCTACATGTGGATTGTGATCATCCAAGAGCTGTTGTGCCCACTTCGGTAGTGGCTTACGTTGTGCAACTACAACTGGTTGGCTTTCTATTGAGGAAATTTCTCCATCAGATGTTTCCTCCTCCTCAACTTTAACCTATCTTTTGATAGGCACAAGGTGAGATATTTCTCCGTTTGATGAGATAGTAGATTTACCTTTATCTTCTACTAAGTGTGGTCGTTCATCAAACACCACATCTCGGCTAACAAAAATCTTCCTTGCCTCAGGATCATACAACTTGTATGCTTTAGACTCTTCACTATATCCTAGGAAGACACACTTTTTTCTTTTTGAATCCAACTTTGATCTTGTTGAATTAGGAATATGTGCATAACAAAAACAACCAAAAATTCTGAAATGCTAAACTGAAGGCTTTTTACCAAAATATGCTTCTTGAGGAGTCATCCCCTTCAGTGCTTTTGTGTAGTGTAGACTGTTGTATTGACTGCTTCTACCTAGAATGAATCAGGCATGTCTTGAGCCTTTAACATACAACAAGCCGTTTCAACTATTGTCCTTTTCCTATGCTCAACAATGCCATTTTGTTGAGATGTATGAGCTGTGGTAAGTTACCTTTTCACACCATGCTCCTTACCCTTCTTTCTGCAATCCTTGATGGCATGGCCTTTCTTTTCACAATAGAAGCAACTTCCTGTGAACTTTTTCTTCTTTGGCTTCTTCTTTAATCCATCAGAAGAGCCTTTACCTTTTGCATTTGCTGCGAATGCAGCATCACTTGTACTTTGTCGATTCTTCAGCCGCATCTCTTCTTCTAAAAGCATAGCACAAAACTGTTCAAATGTAAGGGGAGTTGGTCTTACCTGAGTGTTAAGGGTTGTTACTAATCCATCATACTTTGCTGGAAGAACACGTACACATCTTCGAGCCACCTCTTTTGGTGTTATAACAACACCAACTATAGCCAATTGATCTTGAAGATGTTTTATCCGTTTGATAAAATCTTCAACCTTTTTAGAATCAGAATGCTTTTCATTTGCCAACTGATTTTCTAAATTCTGTATCCTAGTGTGGTTCTTGATCTCATATTGACGAGGAAATATGCCCCAAGCCTCATGTGCTTTAGTAGTATGTTGAACTAAAGTAAGCACATAATCACTTACACAAGTGACAATTGCACATAATGCATCAGCGTTCCATCTCTTCCAAGCTCGTAGAAGATATGGATCTAGCTGAATCATCAATCTTGAATTTGTTAGACTTCAATTGGTATAGTCTGTGGATCCAATCCCATCGGTCCCATGACAGTCTCAAGTAATTCATAGGAGTCCAAAATTGCAAAAATTTTAAACTTCTAGAGTGTATATTTGGTTCCATCCAGCTTCCCTTCAGTGAATACAGGTGGGCGAATTCGAATAGGTGCAGCATTAACATTAGCTGAAGCACCAAGACCAGTGTTCGATGATGAAGCCATCATGTAATCACTCAAATAATCTATTGATATTCTTGTCTGCTAGTAGGCTAAAATAGTGATACTTCTCAAGCTATTTGAACCTGGCTCTAATACCATGTAAGACAATAGTTATGCAATACAACACAAGAGCAGTAGTAGAGAAGATAATAGATATAGGAGAATCTCAACAATTTTCTACTAGTAGCAAGTATAAAGATGATGGCGTTGTCCACCCGTGCGCTCCCAAGGTAGAGCTTAAATGGTGATCTAGACAACTCTAGATAGGAAGATACAAGGTAGAGGTATGCTAGCTCAATTCGATGTCTCACGTAGTGTAGAAGTCATGTATATATAGGATCATGGGTGGCCTTTCATGGACGGCTATACATGGGTGATAGAGCATGGGTGGCCACCGCCCGTGTAATTGCCATATACAGCTTAGACTAGTTGAACCGACCTAACAAATATAAATAATTTATGACTCCAACAAGGAATATTCCATGGAATATTCCCTTTACTGTCATGCCAGAGGTGCTGCCCTCGAATCCCCACCAAGGGGCCCACTGGCCCCCTGGGACCCACCAGCCAGGGGGCCCACTGGCACCCTTGGACCCCCCAGTCACGGCTGCTCACCGCTGCCCCAGACCCCACAATTGGGGACCGTGATAACTCCCTTTCCTTACAATACCTTACATGGTCCAATATGACCTTCATCCAACATACAAGTTGGGATTCCCATCAATTGGGTAATGCACGCTTGGCTTCTCCTCATAATGGGGGCCTTACAAAATGTGCATACAATCATGAGGGGTAGAAATTGATCATATACTAACAGCATCTTTGCATTTTAAATGTATGGTTACGATTGAGGTTGATTCGTATTGGTTCTTTGATAGTGGTGCTTCAAAGAAAATAACTTCATGCAAAAGGTTTTTTGCATCTTTGAAAGATGCAGCCAAAGGAGAACATGTGGTGTGTGCAAACAATGCCTCTTATCTTATTATTGGAGTAGGAGAAATTGAGCTTACGACTACAAATGGAGGTGTGATCCTCTTGAAAAATGCATTGTATGCGCACTGTACCAAGAAGAACTTAATTTCAGTTTCGTTGATTGCCAAAGTTGGACCTCATGATGTACACTTTGTTGATGATAAGTGTATGGTTCATTATTTCAGCAATGGTGATATTATCGTGATGTCTGATACATTATGTAATGGTTTGTATTGCATGGATACATACCAGAGGGCTACCTCGAATGCCTTGGTTGCTCATACTTCTTCCATGGCTAAAGTGGAGCTTTGACATGCTCGTTTTGGCCACTTGAACTTCAATAGCTTTTTTTATTTGCAAAAATAGGACATGGTTATTAGTTTGCCAACACTTGAGTCCATTGAAAAGCATGCATGTGAAATTTGCATTCTTGGAAAAATGATTGTGCTTCTTTTCCAAAAGATACTCATACACACACTACAAGAAAATTATAGCTTGTTCATAGTGATGTATGTGGTCCCGTCAAGACTCCATCTTTTGGGAAGCATGTATATTTTGTTATCTTCATTGATGATGCTACTCGCCATACATGGGTGTATCCTATGAAAGCAAAGAATGAGGTATTTTCTTCCTTCAAAGCATTTTTAGCTATGCCTGAAAATTTTTCTTCAAACAAGCTTTTTGACTCTATGCACGGATCATGGTGGTGAATGCATGTCACATGAGTTCAATGGTTTTCTTCATTAAAGGGGTAATTCATGCCAATGTACGATGCCATATACACCTCAACAAAATGTTCTTGTCGAGCGTAAAAATAGAACTCTCCTTGAAATTGCATGATGTATGGCTAAAGGAAAGCACCTTCCTTATAAGTTTTGGATGGAAGCAGTCACGTGTGCAAACTGTGTTGAACCATTACCAACCCTAGAAAAGCATTGACAGTCATCACTCCTCATGAGGCTTGGAATGGACATAAGCCTATGTTTAGTCATATGCGTATGTTTGGTTGTTTGGCATATGCTCTTGTGCCATCACAACAACGTCACAAACTTGATGACAATGAAAAGAAATGTATAATTGTTGGCTATAGTGCTAAAAGTAAGGGATATCCTTTGTACCATCCATTGACGAACACAATTATTGTGAGTCAAGATGTGGTATTTGCTAAAAATTCAATTTTCCCTCTACTTGAATGCAAAAAATAGCCAACAGTTAGCTCACAAGATGTGTTCGATACACTCATGTCTTTGTTCCAAAGTGGTGAACTTGACTATGGCCATGTAGATGAGCCAACTGAGGCTCAAAGGGCTGAAAAATTCCAGCCATGTAGAGCTGAAAATTCAAAGAATTTCCATTTAAGCATGACCTGAAATTTTTCAACCAAAAAATATCGAAACTGCTAGAAATTTCCAGCCACATATGGTTGACCATTTCCATCAAAATATGGTTGAAAATGAGCATCAAATTCAGCTCATGCATGATATACATATTGATGATGTATTACATAATGAACACATGTCTATCAAGAGTGCACAAACTATGCCAACGTGGTTGAAACAAAGTTTGCAGGACAGCAAATTGAGTGCACTTTTACTTGGTAGAACAAGATCAAGCTTTCACCATGCATCAAGTAATTTTGTGGATTATTCTCTTATTGCAACAACATGTAATGAAGAGCCACTTACTTTTGAAGATGCATGGGACAATCCACGATGGATGAGTGCTATGCAACCAAAAATGGATTCCATACATAGGAATAATACTTGGGAGTTATGTGAACTGTAAAAAGGAAAAAGATTCCATTGGTACAAAGTGGGTTTACAAGATTAAGAGAAAGTCTAATGGTAGCATTGATTACTACAAAGCTAGATTGGTTGCCAAGGGATATGCGCAAAAATATGGCATTGACTACGAGGAAACTTTTGCAACTACTTCACCCATGACTACCATTTGTACTATGGTTGCATTGGTTGCCCATCGAGGTTGGAAAGTACATTAGTTGGACATAAAGATAGCTTTCTTGAATGGCGATTTGCAAGAAGAAGTCTATGTGAAGCAATCTCCTAGATTTTCCATGAAAGGGCAAGAGCATATGCTTTGTTGCTTGCATAAAGCCTTGTATGGTCTCAAGCAAGATCCACGTGCATGGTATGACAAAATACATAAGCACTTGATTGCTCTTGATTTCACATGTAGTCCAATTGAAAGCACACTCTATGTACACAAAGATGGGGCTAACCTTATAGTGCTTATTCTTTATGTCGACTACATACTCTTGAATGGGTCATGTGATGCAAAGCTTGACATTATTATGGTTGATTGATAACATACTTTTGATGTCATGTATCTTGGTCTTTTGAGCTATTGTCTTGGCATCTAGTTTGTATCCGTTGAGGGGGGAATTGTTATGCATCAATCAAAGTATGTTGAAAAACTACGTTAGCAATTTGACTTTGAGGATTGCAAGCCAATTTCCATACCAGTTGAGACAGGATTTAGGTTCTCAGTTGAGGATTCCAAAGATGCATTTGACACTTCTCTTTATCATCAAGTTTTGGGATGTCTTATATATGCATGCAACACAAGGCCAGATATATAGTATGTAGTTTCCCAATTGAAACATTGAAAATTGTGATTATGTGAAAAACACAATCCTGAGCTCAGGAATCATGATTTTGCCAATTGAATTCAAAACTCAAAAAATTTGACATACACTCAAAATCAAAAATTCTACACTCACTAAGGAACTAAATTGTGGAAGAAATACCAAAGTTAAGGTAAATAAAATATTAACCCTAGTTTTTCAATGGAATTTAGAGTTCTTTTAGAAAAACACATAAAAATTGATGAGATTGAGATCAAGAATTGTTACTAAACATAGTCAAGGATATAAAGAATCTTGGGAACAAAAAAACACAAGTGGGGAGGAGCAATACACATACTTGTCACAAAGAAATATGGAAAATCAAAATGGCGAAGCATAAACATCTCACTAAGGAGACTATAGAAACATGTTTAAATACATTTATATTAACAGGTTTGGAGCCTATGTGTATCAGAATGGACTACATAAGGAACTTATTAGGTTAAGAAACTTAGAAATTCCCTCAAAATTGAGGCCACAAGCTCAATTTAAAGATGGTAGATATGAAGATAGACAAAGAAGTATATATATATATATATCTCTTTACAAATAACCCAAATGATACAAATGACTTGGGGTAGTGTTCAAAGAAAGGGATTTGGGACCAAAACCTAGAACAACGAGATATTCCAAGGCATAGTAGACATCACACTCTTATAGAACCATAGAGAGAAAGGAGACATCATACTTCACCTAACCCTTTTGTTAGGGAAGGACAAGCTGTGAATGGATTCCCTATCAAAAGAAGAAATGAATGGAATAATCCTAGAAGAACTATGAGACCATACCAAGTGACAAAATGTATAAAGAATCAATATGAAGAATCTATAGATCCTTATGATCATGTGGTTGAATACAAAATAAGGGCTGAAGAGATACAGGAATATAAGATCCAATTTGAAGCTTTTGGATTAACTTTATCAAGAGCCACCTTAACTTGGTTTTTACTATTAAGGTAAGAAGTGTTTGTGGATATAGATAAGTTTTTGGAAGAGTTCATAGATGAATTCTCGAAAATAGGAATCAAACATAGCACTATTACATTAATTCATACATTTAAACAAAAACAAGATGGAAGTGTCAGGGTAGCAGCGAGTGTTGAAGATAAATGTACAAGCTCATTTTCACATGAGCTATGCTTGGATAAATTTACCAAATATAAAGATAAGGAAAAGAAGAGAAAAAAAAAAGGAAAAAAAGTCTAGTCAAAATTCATTATGAGTAAAAGATACAATATCTGCCTTGTAGTAAGTGGCATGTAGTGGGCAATCAAATGAAAGTGGTGAGTTAAGAAGGAAGCACAAACTTCTTCACATGCTCATTGGTTATAAACGTGGAGTGGGAGCACGTTCTAAACAAGGAGAGAAAGATTCAAGAGCTCCCAATAGTCGGATCTGGTCATTTTGTCATTTTGTCTTCCCATAGACCCCTTCCAATCGCATGTCATTTTGTACATAGCTTTGTTGTGAAGCTCATATCACAGTGTATATGTAACCATTTCTTGTTTTTAAACACTCATTGGAAAGCTTATCTTGTGTTATCTCTCTATATTAAATATCTCCTTCAAATCTTATATATTCTATGAGATATCATTCAAAGAGTGAAGTCTAGTTTTTCAGCATACCTGTGTAGATAGGTAGTCTATTTTGGTTGGTTAAGTTTCCCAACCAAAATGTATCCAAATTGCTTGGATTTTAGCTTGTTGGAAAGCTCTTTGCATCTACTTTGTTTGTCCTAAATATTTCATTCAAAGGATTTATATTCTATGATTATCTATCAGAGAGTGAAGTCCAATTTTTTAGTATACTTGTGTGCGTAGGTGGTCTATTTTGGTCAGTTTAGTTTCCTGACCAAAATAGACCACCTATGCACTCTTATATATTGACACATTATTGCAATGTTTTGGCCTTGAAGACTGTAAGCCTATTGCCACTCTTATGGAGATAGGTTTACGATTGAGTCTTCATGATGCTGGAGATGCATTTGATGTTGTTCTCTATCAGCAGGCTGTTGGATGCTTGATTTACTTATGCATTACTCGGCTAGATATTTAGTTTGTTGTCTCACAGATGAGCAGGTATATGCATTGCACAGGAGTTAAGCATTGGTAGGCAGTTAATCGCATCTTTTGCTATTTGAGTGGTACTCGACTATTTGGGTTGTTTTATCCCAAGGGGGGATCTCTACGGTCAGATTTGCATGCTTTTTCTGCAGATTTGCATGCTTTTTTTTACTCTAATTGGGTTGGTTGCTATGACACTCGTGTGTCCACTAGTGGCTTTTGCTTCATGCTTGGTAGCTCATGTATATCTTCGTTGAGCAAGAAGCAGCCTACTGTGGCCACTTTCAGTTGTGAGGTTGAGTATAGGGCAGCTTTCACAGCGACTGTTGAGTGTGTGTGGCTCAGATGCCTTATGGCTGATTTGGG
This sequence comes from Ceratopteris richardii, assembly GCA_020310875.1. Lineage (NCBI taxonomy): Eukaryota > Viridiplantae > Streptophyta > Polypodiopsida > Polypodiales > Pteridaceae > Ceratopteris > Ceratopteris richardii. The sequence continues at coordinate 59,754,305 of CM035442.1, forward strand.
TGTTGGTCAGACTTCTGCCACCACCATCTTCACTGACAGTCAGAGTGCATTGGCAGTTGCAAGGAACCTTGTGTTCCATACTTGCACTAAGCACATCAAGGTGCATTATCACTATGTCAAGGAGAGGTTCTCTGCTGGGGAGATCAACTTGGCATATGTGTCCATGCAGGAGAACATTGCAGACCTTTTCACAAAGGCTCTACCTAGGGAGAAGTTTGAAGCTTTCCGCAAAGCTTTGGGCTTACTTCCTTTTGTGGAGTGATTTCCACATAGCTTGGCACTTCCTTATACATGAGTGCCAGCTCCTTGTTCACCGCATCAGTCCGAGGGGGGATTTGTTGATATATTTAGGTAGTGATGTGTGTGAACATACAAGGACCACGGAGGCACTTTTTTCCCTCTTTAGGAGGTTTTTTTCCCCGGCTTGTATATATGTCTATTGCCCTAATGGGCTACTTATCTTTGTACATTCTCTAATATACATTCAGTATTGTGTATTGTGCTCCAAGCTTCTTCTTCTTCCTTGTGTTGTTCGCGTGCTTCCGCAGACGTCTAACTCCAACAAATATGGCCAATGGCGGATTCCTTTCGAAGCTCTTGATGAGACGCATCTAATGGTCATATTTTTAGTTGAAGTTAACAAACTTGCTTCAAGTTATAAGCAAAATAGTGAATGGTGGGAAACATCAACACCTACTCCTCAACTTGTTATGGCTCACACACACATAGTACAGTAGTTCAAAAGCGATGGGAAGGGGTAGACAATAGTCCTACACACACATTTCAAGCATTAAACACACACAAAAGCTCTTGGAGAATAAGGAAATCAGTAAGAAAAAAGCAAATTTGAAATTCTTCTTCAATTCTCACAATGGCAAAAAGTTCTTTACAAGAGTCACAAAGTGACTTATATAGATGTGCCCTAAAAATGGTCCTTTCACACAAGAGACCAGCACTTTTATTGACGAATTCTAATTTCCTAATATTTTACAAGGATTATGATACAATGATTGGGGCCTACGCATCTAGAGGACTCCTCTAGTGCATTTACATAGCTTCAAGGGATTTTCGTAGGATTTTGAAGAAGAAAATTTGTGCCCATTATTTGAAAATTTTTGGGGCTCTTCTTTTGTGCTTCTTTACTCTGCAACACTCTCCCCCTCTTTGTCTTTGTCGTCCCTTGACAGTCTTTTGCTTCTTTGTCTGCGGCTTGTTTATATGTCTTTAGTACATGCACCCAGTGGTCAAAGAAACAACTAGGACTGTCAGAAATTTTGTTACCTTATCCGATCTAAGTCCTTTGCTTCTATACTCCCCTGGGTATTCTTTATAGTCATAAATCTGGTTTTTTGTGTTAATCAGGCTACCACACATGCATCTAGCGGCTAAGAATGTGATATTCTTAGTCACCCTCTTCAACTTCTCAACCTCTACCTCTTTCTAACTTTTGGTCTTCGGCTATTTCTTTGTTCTCACACATATGACCTTGTTGTATTTTCTGGAACATGTTTACTCCTTTTGCTGCATGCATCATTTGGTCAACCTTGCATCAGTTTGTGTCTTTTGGTTGATGCTTCAAAGGTTTTGTCTTTAAATCTATCTTCACATCCTCTGGGACCTGATGCTTTTCTTTAGCCTATCCATTTCTTTCCACCGCACCTGGTGGACGAGAAAGCAGTTAGGATTCTCAGACAATTTGTTACTTTATCCAATCTTGAATCATTTGTGTATAGCCTCCCCTTGAAAGGTCCTGGTTGTGATTATTTGTTTTCACTCTTTGGGACTTGGTCCTTTGGTGTTGTAGCCTGATGCATGCCCTTGTGCAGCTTTGGGTAGAGGGTGGTTCTTCTTATTGAGTTGTTTTGTTCTTTGATCTTCTTATTCTTCTCTTTTTGCTTGATTCTCCCTCCACACATCCCTCCTCCTGAAGTCTATCATCCTCCATAGGCTTTTTGTGGTGACATGAGTATGTTTGTATGACTTTCTGCTCTTTATGATTTAGCAAATTGGCTTCACATATCATGAGCTCCTTCCACTATGTTGACTTCACTCCATCATCTGGTGCCTTCCTATGATCTGCAAAGAAGCTTAACTCGTAAGCCACCAGTCTTGCATTTAAATTTGAATTTATTTTTACAAAAATCTTCGAATCCATTTCAAAAAACCTTGTAAAGAATGCTTCCTTGAATGTTTGCATGTATGGACTCAGGAGGAACATTAATCTAGAATACATAGCCATTATTGTGAGTCTTCTTGGTGTAGTAGATAAGTCAAAAATGATTGCATTTGCTCCTTGATTGATGTCGATAAAGTTCAAAAATGTATATTGTGCATGTTTGAATACCTTCAAAACTGCAAGGAGCATGCTTAATATTTTATTATTTCATCTTGATTGCTAAGTTTGGCACTGTTGCATATCTTGATAACCAAAATTCTATTGTTCATACCATGTGTTCTTCTGTCGGTAAGTAATTATGTGGTAGACTTGATAGTAGTGGATAGTTTAGCCATTGATTATTTATTTTACCCTGGCACTGTGCTTCCCAAAATTGCGTCCAGGTTTGTCTTCGAGGGACTGGGAAAAAAGATGGATTGATTTGTAGAACATAAGGTACTGACTCCCAGTGCACCCTTAATGTTGAATTCTTCTCTAAGAACTTCCCTCTCCACACCGGATCTGCCTTGTCAAATTCTTCTTGAGTATATGAAAATGTGCTCATGTTGAATTGCAGATCATGATCAGGTTCCTTACTTGTAGTTTTCTTGATATATTGTCTGGTTTCCTCTTTTAATAGTCCATAAGGTATATTGAATGGCTCCAAAATTTGTTCTAAACTTTTATTTTTTATCTTTGCCTCTTTCATTAACTTCACTATCTGATCCTCAAACTGTTCTGTAAGCTCAGACACTAGTAGTGCCCTCTCATGGCAGCTTAATTCTGCAATAGCCCATTTATGTCTCTCAGTGCTTGGCTCTGCTTCCTCCCTTATAGGTGAATGATGCATGGGGGGGAGAAAGAGGGCATACCCTCAGTCTCCATAGTAGCCACTTGGGAGCTACTACTGGTGTCCCCATTGTAACCTGTTGTGCTATCTCGAACTTTATCTTTTCAACGATTTCATCTTTTTCCTTGATTTCATTAGTCGCCTTTGTTAGTGCTTCCTTGTTCTTCAGGATTTCTGCTCCTATTGTAGCCATTTGATCGGCACCTTCATTACATTGTGCAAGAAGTTTGTTTTTTGTCATCTTCCATCTTTTCCTGAGTTCATTTATGTCATACATATACTTCTTTTCCCATTTTTCCCTTAGAGCCTGCTCTTGTTTCAGCTGATCTTCATACCTTGTTATTTGAGCTTCCAATGCTTGTGTATTATTTGGTGTGATTTCGTGTGCCTCTACTGGTTGATTACACAGAGTGGCAATCATAAGTTCTTTATTTCTATTTCTTAGGTTTTCTGCTTCATCCATGTATACCTTGATTTTTTTTCTAGGAGTTTGCTTTTGGTAATCATTCATTCCTTCTCGGCTTCACCTGCTTCATACTTACTTTGAAGCTCTTTGAGCTGGTTTTGTACTTTTTGATTCTCATTGGTGAGCACATTGCACTTTTCCATAGATTCATTTGCCTCTTTTTCCTTGAATGTAAGTGCATGTTGAACTTGTAGTACCTGTGCAGATAGTTTCTCACTCAATACCTTGAATTGATTGCATTCCAATAAGGCCTTGTCATAATTGTTATCTGCTTCGATAAGTTGTTGCTGAGTTTCCATGGTTGTTTGTATCATTTGCCTTATGATAAGTTTGAGTTGAGCTACATCTACGTTCAACCATGTCTTTGGAATACTTGGTGTTTCACCCGTGAGTACATCTTTTCCTTTATCCACATGTATTGTGTCATTGTGTTCATCTAATTTGAAGATGGATTTGACTTTCCTTTTCTTCCTGTGTTGTAGTCTTTGTAGCACTTCCTTGAAACGTAACGTATAGTGGAGATGGTTCTGCTCCAATTCGTATGAGTGTGAACTGTTCTTGCTCTTCCATGTCTTCTTGATCTTTTTCTTCCTTTGGCATCTTCAATGTAGCTTCTCTGTCCAAGTGGGTCTCCATAATTTGAATCGTTTTTTCTTCATTCATCCTTATTGTATGGACTTCTCCTTGAGATGATCCTTTGGTTGGTGTCTCAGTGACTATGTTATCCAGCATTTTATTCATTTTTGTGCCTTCCACTTCAAAGAAATTCTTCACTTGATTTAAATCATCCCATTTTCCATCATCGTTTGATTTGCTTCGAATATCCACATTCATTGGGGATGATACATTGTCTTCCTAGACTTTAGAAGATGAGCTAGAGTTCACCAACCCCAGTTCTCTGTATCTATGGAATTTTGTCAACCTCTTTCCCTGCAAAGTTTCTGTATGAGATTGATGATAGTGGTGCCCTTGTACTCGCAGGTTTACTTTTCCTTCCATATATATGTGAGTATCTTCAATAGCTTCCTCTAACTCTTCTTCCATGATGGGCTTGGTGTTTTCGATTTTAGTTCTTGGAAGTACGTGTATTCTTTTTGGTGGAGGAAGCACTTCTTCTGCCTTCAATACTTCTCACACTCTCTTTGCACGTCTCATTCTAGGTTGGGAGCTTGTTCCAGCTTCCTCAATCACTTTTACTCATTTCTTCTTTCTTGGGATGGTGGTTGGCTTTGCGTATCTCGCCATTTCCATAGATGAGGGTATTTCCTTAAGATACTCTCGAATACCTAAGGCATGATAGATCAGAATTATCAACACCACACTTCCATTGAGGAACCTCTTCTAGCCCCATTGCTTCTTGGTTTCAAATAAGCACTCTTGGACATAGGGTGTCAGATTCACTTGATTACCAATTTGTTTGGTGGCATGAGATAAGAGTTGAACTATAATCTTTTGAGGTGTTGTGTAGCGGTGCATGTTAGCAAAACAAAAATGTTGATGAATGAGTCTGACCTCCTCTTCAATATCCACACGATTTATATCCACAAATGTGTAGGTCTTTGTTCCATGGCTTTCATCATTTAGGTCGATGCTCCCATCTTTCTCCCATCCAAATGCTTCTTTAATCAATTCGTGAGTGAATTGAATGATCACCCATTCTCCTTCCGCATCTAGAACTTTTGCTTCTAGTACTAAAGGATTATGTAGATCCGGTTGAAGAGTGTTCATAACCTGAGTACATCGATGAAAATCTATCTTATAAATGGATAGCTTGAAGTACTTATGAATTCTTACCTTTGTCATTACATCCATGGTTGATGGGAGTTCATGTAAGACTTTAAAATCATGGGACATCACAGGGAACTGATGATCACTGTCCATGATCTTTATTGTCATCAAGAATAAATGCTCTCCTGTGGGTTGGTCTTCTCGGAACCAATGACCCTTTACTTTGGTTACACTTTGCAGTGGAAATTCTAGCACTTCTTCTTGAATGGTTGCCTCAGAATCTTTGGAAGCCATCTGCACTTGTAATAAGGAAAGAATCAGCTTACAAGAGAAACCTATTCATGTGTTTATGTGTGGTTCGTGATATGTCATTTCTTCTTTTGTCACGCCGTTCCCTTTTGCATAAGTGAGTAATGTCTCTTACCACACTCTTCTTAACTTTTAATCTTGAAAGAAAAAAAAATAATTCTAACTGAAGCACTTATTTATTTACAATGTACGGTCATTCCTATCACAGCAGAAGCTAAGACCTATTCCAATGATGGAAATGTGCACCAGTAGTTTTGTTAAAGAGATAATGTGCCGAATGCATGGCCTTGTAGTATGGCCCTATCATGCATACTCTAGGTGCAATGGACTCTTCATGAGTACAAGTAGAATCTTGTTGAGTCCTTTGTTCACGTTCTTGCTGCCCTTTAGGTCTCCATATCCACTTTGTAGTTGGTGCTTGAGGCGTTTGTTTCTCTCTAGCTCCTCGCTCTATGGTCCTTGTCTAGAGTAAAACCTCAATGCAACAGTGTGACTGCAACTAATGGAAATGTTTCTTGATTGCTGAAATTCATTGTTCTATGCTTTGAAGTTGATTTGCACTGTTAAAAGTGTGTGCACGCCACGACGTGAAAAACAAAAAATTGAGAAGGATTTGAACCTTCTCTGATGCCACTGTTTGGTGTGTGTAAAAGCGTGAGAGACACATGAGAAGCACACACAAGGAGCACAAATGTAGCAAGACACATGGAGATGACAAATGGTTGGAATAGCTCTCTCTATTGACGATGAACTCAACCGAAGTAAGAGTTGAATAATATCCCTAAGTACAAAGTGCCACCACATATGAGTGTATCGAATATGTGGTAACATGAGGAAAAAACATGTAGCCAGCACTAGAGTAAAAAGTGACTATGTATAGGGAAAAGGTTTACATCAAAGCTACTTGAGGAACACATAAGTGTAACAATAATAGTCAGTCAGATGATCATTTTGAAGATAATATTTGGGACTTTGTATATATCAAAGAACGTGATCTTCAAGCTTTGGATTTAGGAAACAAGAGAATTGAAATGGATGCAACCACATTCATGTATGTAACAGATAATTATGTTTCAAACCCAAAACCTCAATTCAAGAACACACAAAAGGTCACCTATTATAGGTGTAGGGGAGATCATTTTGTGAGGGAATGTCCTCAACCACCTACTTTGAGAGTAGAAAGAGTTTACTGTAAAGATTGTGGAAGAGAACATTTGATCAAAGATTGTCCAAAAAATCAAAATAGACAAAATATAAACACTCGCATACCTTTAAAAGCACTAGAAATTCTAGCAAATCTTGAGAAGAGCATGACCAAGTAACACCTATTCAAGTAGTGACAAGAGCTCAAGCCAAGAAACAAAAATTGAACATGGAAAAGAATAAGAGAGAAACAAAAAGAAACTCTTCATGGAAAGAAAGGAGAGTTAAACAAAAAGCTAAGTGGGAAAAGAAAGTAGAGGAACTAAGAAAGGAAGTGCAGACCAAATTTCATAAGAAATTAGAAAAGAAATATTCAAAGAAAAAACATGAACACAAATTACATATGCAAAATTTATCAAAACAACTAGAAACTTTGACCAAAGCATACAAAGCAAAAATAGAAGAAGGACCCATCCCAATAAATCAGGAGAAGGTATATCCAATGCCTCAATTGGAAGTAGAAAGAATGAAACTGTGTAAAGAAATCATATAAAAGACTCAATAGTTCTTAGAAGAAGACCTCTCAAAGAACCACTCTAGAAACTTAGGGAAATTACAAGAAATATTCTAGGAGGAAGTATCAAAAAATAAATTGAGGAAGCAACAAAATGATCAATCACTTCACAAGAACACTCAATCAGAAGTGGGACTAACGAAAAACTCAAATGAAATTGAAGATTTTGTTTCAATGGCCTTTAAATGAAGTAGTTAGATACAACCCTAATTTACAAGAATATCTAAAGAAATCAGTGGAAAATCTTCATAACACAGTCACAGAGTCACTTACCCGACTACTTGGATTGTTTTATCCCAAGGGGGGATCACTACCGCCAGATTTGCATGCTTTTTCTGACAGTGATTGGGTTGGTTGCTATGACACTCATGTGTCCACTAGTGGCTTCTGCTTCATGCTTGGTAGCTCATGTATATCTTCGTTTAGCAAGAAGCAGCCTATTGTGGCCCCTTCCAGTTGTGAGGTTGAGTATAGGATAGCTTTCACACTGACTGTTGAGTGTGTGTGGCTTAGATGCCTTATGGCTGATTTGGGTGTTGGTCAGTCTTCTGCCACCACCATCTTCACAGATAGTCAGAGCACATTGTCAATTGCGAGGAACCATGTGTTCCATGCTCCCACTTAAGCACATTGAGGTGCCTTATCATTATGTCAGGGAGAGGTTCTCTGCTAGAGAGATCAGCTTCGCATATGTGCCCACACAAGAGAACATTGCAAACCTTTTCACGAAGGCTCTACATCAAGAGAAGTTCAAAGCTTTTCACAAAGCTTTGGGCTTACTTCCTTTTGTGGATTGATTCCACATAGCTTGGCACTTCCTTATACATGAGTGCAAGCTCCTTGTTCACCGCATCACTCCCAAGTGGTATTTGATGATATATTTAGGGACCGCCGGGGCACTTTCTTCCCTCTTTAGGAGGTTTTTTCCCACGACTTGTATATATGCCTATAACCCTAACAGGTTTCTCATCTTTGTACATTCTAGTGGTAAATCATTCGGTATTGTGTGTTGTGCTCCAAGCTTCTTCTTCTTCCTTGTGTTGTTCACGTGCTTCCACAAACATCTAACTCCAATGAAAATGGTGGAAGTCTCTTGAAATGAGAATCCTTGAATTAAATATACAAAATAACGGATGGGAAAACACCAATGTAGACCAAAAATATAAAAACTTTTGTGAATTTCAAAGAGTTATATATATCCATTAAAACATCTTGTGTTTCACAAAAGGACCATACATCAAGTTCTAGCCACTCCGAGATAAGAACAAAATCTTCTTCAATTCTCTCTAACCTTCCAAACCACTCTTTATAGAGGGTCAACATATCTATGTGTGCAAAAGAAAATTCTATCATGAAAAATATACATGCAATGCCTAGAAAGTACCTATAAGACTATGAAATGGTTGGTCTTCCACTAAACTAGAAGGAAATATATCTGTAATAAATAAAAGCATATCTAGATATGTCATAGATATATACCAGCACTATAAACCATACAATATTGTAGATCAATATACAATTGATGGGATATATAATCTTAATGGAGTATTTTAGTTTCATAGTTTCCATGATATAAGCATGTTGTATAATAGCAACAATCTGATTTCCTTTGTGCTTCTTGAAGCCAAGTAGCTTTTCCTTCCAATGAAGATACAAGTTTCCACGATCTCTAACTCGATGAGGCCCAACTCTAGAGTGCTACATGTACACCTATGCACCTTTGGAATACAACTTTGGAGTACAAATTTGATATTGTGACATCTTAATGTGAGAGCTTCATCTTTGGGTTTCTTGCAAGCTTTCAATGTTGCCATTGAAGTTCAAGGTCTTCAAGCTATAACACTAGTTCAAGATGGTAGATGGAGATAGCTTGAAATACAGACATAAGAGCTTCAATGGTGTGCTCTAGACAGAAACTAGTGGAAAAATATGACTTTTATAAACTTGGGTATGAAAATGTGAGGTTTAGTAGAGGAATAGCTCTTTTATTTTGTTTGTTTGAAAAATCATTTTTAGCTCAAAACAAGCATCGATTTTGAATTCGAGGTAAAAAAGAACACTGGTCATCCATCCTAAAGTGTTATTATAAATTTTTAATTTTTTTTTTTTTCCATTTTTGGGCTCAGGCTAGTTATTGTTGGAGTTCAAGGTCTACAGAGCACATGAACAACATAACAAAGAAGAAAAAGCTTGGAGCACAACACAATATAGAATGTATTACCAATCGAATGAACAAAGATAAGTGACCCATTATGGTTATAGGCATATATACAAGCCATGGGGAAAAAACCTCCTAAAGAGGGAAAAAAGTGCCTCAATAGTCCTGAGTGCATTCACGCACATCACTACCAAAATATATTAACAAATCCCCCCTAGGAGTGATGTGATGAACAAGAAGCTGGCACTCATGTACAAGGAAGTGCAAAGCTATGTGGAAAGAGATCAATCCACAAAAGGAAGTAAGCTCAAAGCTGTGTGGAAAGCTTCAAACTTCTCCCTAGGTAGCACCTTTGTGAAAAGGTATGCAACATTATCTTGTGCGGGCACATAAGCCAAATTAATCTCTCCAACAGAGAACCTCTCCCCAACATAATGAGAGTGTAGCTCAATGTGCTTTGTGCAAGCATGGAACACAAGATTCCTCACAACTGCCAATGCACTCTAACTATCAGTGAAGATGGTGGTAGTAGAAGATTGGTCAACACCCAAATCAACCAAAAGGCATCTAAGCCACACACACTCAATATTCACTATGAAAGTTTCCCTATACTCAGCCTCACAACTAGAAGTGGCCACAAGAGGCTACTTCTTGTTCAACCAAGATATGCATGAGCTACCAAGCATGAAGTAAAAACCACTCGTAGACACATGAGTATCATAGCAACCATATTAGTTTCAGTCATAAAAAGCATGTAAATCAAGGAGTAATGATCCCACTTGGGATAAAACAATACAAGTAGTAGGGTAGCACTCAAGTAGTTTAAGATGTGCCTAATGGCCTACCAATGCTTGACACATCGGCAATGCATAAACCTCCTCGTCTAAGAGATAGCAAAGTGAATATCATCTCAAGTTATGAATACTCAATTGTAAACTATTTACATAGGAGTGGCATTATGTCTACAATGTCCAAGGACAAAACATTGCAATAATGTGTCAATATATTTTGTTTGACACAAAGCCATATCCCCATCAACTTGCATAAATTGAATTCCCAAACAATGATGCAAATGCCCCAAATCTAACATCCCAAAAGAGGCATGAAAATCAACCGTAAGTTCATCAATATGCTTCTCATTAGGCAGTATGGCATCAACATATACAAGAATGATTAGAAGCACACTATATGCATGTTAAACATATAAGGTGCTCTTAGTTGGATTATTAGCAAAACCATTTGCAATCAAGTAAGAATGTATCTTTTCATAAAAGGCACATGGTCCTTGCTTCAATCCACACAATGCCTTTTTCAACCTGCACACTTTGTTTTTTTGCCCTTTTTGCACAAAACCATAGGGTTGAAATACATGCACTTCTATAAATCACCATTCAATAATGCACCTTTGATGCCCAAATGACATACATTCTAACCATGATGAATTGCAAGTGCATAGATGCTATGAATACTGTTCATTTGACATTGGGAGAAAAAAATCATCGAAATCAATGCCCTTTTCTTGAGCATAACCTTTGGCAACAAGCCTAGCTTTATATCTATCAATTGTTCCATCATGCTTATGTTTGATCTCATATACCCATTTAGTGTCAATGGTCTTTTCATTTAGAGGAAAATCACATAAAGACCAAGTACCGTTCTTCATAATAGCATCATATTTTGATTGCATAGCATCCATCCAATTTTGTGAATTATGTGCTTCATCACAAAAAATGGGCTCCTTCAACCATTGCATAAAAATATAATGCAAAGGAATCATTATGAGATCCTCAACAAGTACAATATGACAAAGGTGCATCTAATTTGTTATCCCTCAAAGTTTGCACTAGCCATTTTCGCATAGTTTTTGCCTCTTCTATGCCATCTCTCTCATCGATAAGTGCATCATGTAAATATCCATTAGAAATGGAATGATGTACATCATCATTTAAATTTGTAAAGGTTGAGAAATTGCCTCACTAGGACCAACACTTGATTCTCCACTTATAAAAAGAGGCATCAAAGTGCCATACACCCTTTTAGCTAACTAATGTCTCCTTGGTACATACAGTAAGGACTGAATTGCATATTCCACAAAAACAACATCATGAATAATCATAATTTGTTTATTTTGTAGATGATACACATGATAGCCTTTTCTTTCAAAACCGTACCCAACAAAAATACATTTCACTACCTTATCATCCAATTTTTTGTGTTGTTGTTCAAGCACTAATGCATATGGCAGACAACCAAAAACATGTAGATGAGCAATAGATGGTTTGCAACCATGCCAAGCCTCATATGAAGTGATAGACTACAATGCTTTGGTCAAACACCTGTTAAGTACATATGCTACACACATAATAGCTTCAAGCTAGAAGATATGTGGTAAAGCTTGATTTTTTACCATACATCTTTCCATTTCCATAAGAGAATTATTCTTTGTCTCAATAAGTCCATTTTGTTGTGTTGTACATCGCACTATACATTGATGTTTTATCCCATGCTTAGCTAGAAATGCATTAAACTCAGAAGACATATATCCCCCCCCTCAATCAAATCAAAGGGTGACCATTTTGCATGCAGAAAGATGTTTAGCCATAACCAAGAATTCTTTTAAGCACATAATAACTTTGGACTTTTCTTTCAATGGATGAACCATGCATGCACGGGAAAGTCATAAATGAAATTCATGAAGTATAGGCAATTCCCAAATGAAAGTGTTTGCATAGGACCATAGGCATCATTATGAGAAAGTTGCAATCTATGTGCTGCTCTAACTAAACCATCTTTGGGGAAGAAAGAAAGCTCCATTTTATGTGTTGGTCTAATTGATCCATCTTTTGGGAAGAAATAATGTTGCATTGTACACAACATATAGTCTTTGCATACATGTTTAGAGGGTGCCTCAAGTTTGGATAGAGAGGACACAATTTCATGTTTTTGTAGACAAAGCAAACTAAGACCAAAGCATGCATGCCAAAGATTTACATCTAAAATAGCATGAGAATCCTGAACTACACATGTTGAATCATTCTCAGATTTTTCATAATCAATGAGCTTATACAGCCCATTATATAAAATGCAAATTTCACCACTATCAAGGTACCAAACATCTGAGTCTACCATAACTTTGAAGCCAATTTATAACAACTCTTTATGACATGATCATTTTCCTTACAATACTGGAAAATGTTTTCTGATTTTCTAATTTCTTGTCATCTTTGTCTTCCTTTTTTGATTGTGCAACACAAGTAGATTTTTGATTGCTAGTAGACGAGCTCCATTTACCTTTGCCCTTCTGACTAGCTAAGAAAGCTTGATCTACAACATGCATAATTGACATGTTCTACCTAGATTGGTCTTCCTATAGTAGAAAAAAGAATACCTCCTCATCAAAGGTTAAGGAATTTGGTTTGCCTTCATCATCAACCGAAGAGCTGAAGAAAAAACTATGATAAGAATCTAGAAGACAATTAAAAATAATCTCCACAAGTAAACTGTCTGGCAAGATTTCATCAGCAAAAATCAAGTACTCTTTAAAATATTTGATCTTTGTCAAAAAATTGTTCATTAGATCTCCTTGATTCATATGCTCACTCTCCAACTGTTTTGGATGAACCTCATTTCTTGCCTAGTATAATGTTGTAACAGTATCCCAATCATCTCATAAGCCACCATAACATTGATATGAAATTTGTTGATTGCATTGGTTCCTCCATTGATATAGAAGGAAGATGTTAAAGCAATAGTGATGCTTGACTTCATCTTTTGCAATAACTAAGCTCCAAGAATATGTGATGAATGAATTCATGAAAATAAAAATTGTTTCTTTGATGAGCTTTCATAGATCTCCACATATTTGAGTAAGGAATGCATAATACTAGAAAATTCAAATTTATAGAAAATTCAAGATTAAAAATTGCTTTAAAATAAATTCAAATTGTTCATATATTCTGGTAATGATGTGGATGAACACACTTAGAACTATTGGCACACTTTTTTCCCTCTTTAGGAGGTATTTTCCCCTAGCTTCTATATATGTATATTACCATAATGGCTCACTAATCTTTTATACATTCACTTAGTAATACACTCTATGTTGTGTTGTTCTCCAAGCTTCTTCTTCTTCCTTGTGTTGATTGCGTGCTTCCATAGTCCTCAAACTCCAATAGTTGGTATTATAGTAGGTTTCCACTTTCTTTGGGGAATTATCGACACTCTTTTGATCACTCAAAATTGCATCAAAATTGGTGAGCATACTTGATGTCATTATTAGTTCAAAACAACTTCACTATGTGACATCAAAATATTGATGTGACCTCTTTTTCTGGCTCCAAACACATATCATAGTGATTATGTAGGGAATTCTTTCCTTTTGTGCCAAACATATATACAATTTTTGGTTTGCGAATATAAGCATCTCAAAGAATACTACAATTCTGATAGAGATTAATAAGGTATTTCTGTATAACTTTATGAGAAGCATTGCATCAGGGTATATAGTGACTGGCCATGGTCAAATGATGTATTTTTTTGTTGGTTGTTGTTCTAAAACCCAACATGTTGTCATGTGTTAGTAGCAAGAGTCTTGTGGGATATTGTCAACATGTTGAAATACATCCTCCTACACCTGCAGATATAGTGAGAACAAGTGATGCATGTGGCATTGGAGATGATGATCTTCAATTTCCCAGTCCTCCTACAGTTCCTATTGTGCTTACTACAAAAAATCTTTGGGATGGAAGACATGCACATGCATTGATAGCTTTGTCTATCAAACATGCCATTATCCCTCACATTTCTCATGCAAAATAGAAAAAATATGATTGGGATACTCTTGTCACACTATATTACGCACGAAATGAGCCTTGTGTTGCTTATCTTTCAAAAAAAATTGGGCAGCGAGCATATGGACAAAGAAGATTCAATGGACACTTTTCTAACAAAGATCAATGATTTGAAGGAGTGATTGATCTTTGCAGATGAAATCATGCCAAATAGTTCACTTGTGCAAATTGTTCTAAATGTTCTAGATTCTTTATTAGAGTTTTCATTCTACTCTTCATCTAATGATGTAATGAAATCCAGATGCCTTAAATTTTGATGATTTAGTCTCTATTTTGCCACAAGAAGATCATGATGGGGGAAGTATCTCAACCCCTATGCAATGATGAAGTGTGAATGACCTCCATAGGTACCCTTCTTCGACCTGTGCACACCAAAAGTGCTCTTTTGCAGAGCATATGTAGAGAACTCTAGTGAGATTTTGTGGACCTATAGTAGACACCAAGAGCTTCACTCCAAATGTATGCTTACACAAAGCAATGTCCATTTGATGAGCTAGTTGAATGCTCATAGCTATTAGTCAAACAGAGACCTCATAAGCCTTTCTCAGAGAGTATATAGAGAATGAATCTCAAAATTGAGTTAACCTTAGAGCATTGTAATAGCTACCCAATGACACCAAAATCATAGCAAACGGGTAAATAGAGAAGGAGAACCAACCCTTAAAACACCAAGCAAAATAGTTTCAATAGAGCTTACACATAGAGAGAGATATCACTCACCCAACTTCACTAAAATGAATGTTTCTCCCAGATTACTCAAAGAATGCTCTAGAGAATTGGTGAGAATAAAATAGATTAAGATAGCTACCCAATGAGACAAGAAGTACATCAAATGCATACATAAGGAGGGAGAACCAATGCCAACAACTCAGGGGTAGAGAGTTGCAACATTGCCTACACACACATAGATATGCCTACTCAAAGAAAACAAAAAAGTAAGCAAGGGGCTAGCTTAAGCAAGGGGATTTGTTATTACAACTCCCGCACTTAGTGCTCACTTTACATGAGCTAAAACTCCAAGAAGATGGCCCAAAAGAAGTCGGAATACATGCTCCTTTTATATTGAGCAGTGTGCCCCTAAAATCTAGGAACTAACTTTCCAAATCAGCCTCTTAATTTGGACGATTTAGTTGAGATGACTTGGGGAGTGGTTGAGTGACTTTTATTGATGGGATCTTGTGGATTTTGGCTTCCTTAGCTCCACATGTCCATGATTGATTTCCCATGAATTAGCTTGACTTTTAATACTCCCCCTCAAGGTTCAATTAGTTGTCTTCATCCAAGCTCCTTCATGTTGATGCATTGCTTGAACTTTGAAATCTTCATTCCATCCAAAGCTTTTGTAAACATGTCAGCAACTTGGTCCTTGTGTTGGCAGTAGCTAGATCAACGAAGGTGTTACAAGATAGGGGAGCTGCTGCAAAGAATCAGAGCAGAGGGAGAGTCAAGCAGGACCAAATAGGTAGGGCAATCAAAGCATCATCTACATACACACACATGTAGTTTATAAGTTCTCCTCTTTGTTTGATGAAGAGAGATGGATCCACCTTGCATTGATTCTAACCACATTTGATCAAATAGTCCACCAATCTTTGGCTCCAAGCCCTTGGAGCTTGCTTTAGGCCATAAAGTGCCTTCTTTAACCTACAAACATGATGTGGAAGATCTTTATGAACAAAACCTAGTGGTTGCTCCATGTATACCTCTTCTTCCAAGTCTACATTGAGAAAGGCATTCTTGATATCCAATTGGAAGAGCTTCCATCCTTTGCTAGCATCCATTTCAATGAGACTCCTAATGGTGCTCATCTTTGCCACGGGGTTGAATGTCTCTTCAAAGTCCACTCCATAGGTTTGTGCAAAACCCTTGGCCACCAATCTTGCTTTGAACCTAGAAATAGATTCATTTGAATTCATTTTTACTTTATACACCTTCTTATTTTCTATTACATTCATGTTCTCCTTCTTGGGCACTAAAGTCCATGTTTGATTCTCCTCAAGTGCTTCAATCTCTTCTTGCATTGCCTCTTTCCATTTGGTGTACCTGCTTGCATCTTCATAACAATCGGGCTTATAATCTTCTACTACTTTGTTCATATATGCATAATGATTTGCCATGTAAAAATCATATGTAAACCTTTGAGTTGGATACGTAACCCTAGAAGACTTCCTTTCTTCACCTTTTGGAGGAATAAACCTCCTTTGCCTTGGGTACTTGATCTCTTTCTTTGATGTCGCTTCTTTCTCCATCATGTGTCCTTCATCATCTTCAACTTCATTACCTTCTTCATCCAACTCCACCAATTTTGCTTTGCATTTGTTGATTTATTATGCTTCATAGCTTGACAAAGATCTCCCCCTCCATGGTGAAGTCATGATTGAACTATCTTCATTGATGGAACACCTTGGGCTACTTAGCTCTAGGTCAATTTATTCTTCATCATGTCCATGCTTTTCTTCTTCATATTCCTGCATACAATCATACTTCTTATACCAAGGGAGTAGCTCATCAAATGCTACATCCTTGGATATCCTCAAGTCCTTTGTGTTTGGGTTGAAGCACCTATAACTTTTATGATCATTTGAATATCCTAGAAACACACACTTTTCCGCCTTTGGTTGTAGTTTATGCCTCAATTCACTTGGCACATGCACATAACAAGTACATCCAAATATCTTCAAGTGGGAAAGATCAGGTTACTTACCATAATAGGCTTGATATGGTGTCAAGCCATGGATCCTTGAGATAGGATGCCTATTCATAAGGTACACAGTGGTATTTTTTGCATCACTCCAAAACATGTTAGGTACATTCATCTCCTTAAGCATTGCTTTAGCAATCTCCGCAATGTATCTATTCATTCTCTTTGCTAACCCATTTCATTGGGGTTTGTACCTACATGTCACTTGCCTCTTGGTGCCTTGATCCATTAAAAAATCAAAAAATTTATTGGAGAAATATTCTCCCCTCCATCGGACCTTAGCTTCTTGACATATGTACCTGTTTCCTTCTCTACCATTGCCTTGAAAGCTTTGAAACATGTAAACACATCTGATTTGTTTTTTTATGAAATAAACCCAAACCATCCTTGTGCAATCATCTATAAAAGTGATAAAGTACTTGTTACCTCCAATGTATTGCTCTTTGGTTGTCCCCCACACATATGTATGTATCAACTCCAATGGATGTTGGCCTATGTAGCTACTCTTCTTGAATGGAAGTCTCACTTGCTTCCCTAGTTGACAAGATTCACATAAATGCTTCATGCCTTATCCTTGGAAGTTGGCTAGACCTTCAACTAGCCTCTTGAGTTGCATTTCCTTCATTCTTTGTCTGTTGATGTGACCTATCCTCTTGTGCCACAAGTCCAACTCTAAAATCTTCTTGTTTCCATATGTGAAGTAGACATGTTGAGTGGAATGAGAATTTACCTCCGACGTGAAGAGTATCCCTTGCTTTCTTCCTCTTGCTATGACCTTGTACCCTTTCTTAGGATTCTTCACAAAGCATCCACCTTTGTTGAGCCTTACTTGATAGCCTCTTTCAACCATTTTCCCTAAGGACACCAAGTTCTTTGTGATGATAGGTACATGCAAGATGTCCTTGAGACATCTTCCTTCCTCCTTGTCATCCAAACCTACATATCAAGCATGGGAGATATCATGGGTTGTATCATCACTTGTTTCTACATGTGCTTTACCTTTGGGATCATGTAGATTAGTAAACCAAGAAGCATTGCAACTCATATGGTTGCTACATCCACTATCAATATACCAAATGTTATCTACTTTGCTTGAATTCCCATTCATGTGCATCATCAAGATATTGTCATTTTTTGAACTTGTGGAAGCATAATTACCTTGGCCTTTGTATGAAGAACCTTGATTTCCTCTGGTTTCCTCCTTGGTAGCAATCTCTAGCATAGTGGCCAAACTTGCCACATACGTAACATCCTTCTCCATCTTGATTCTTGTTTTGTTGATGTCATCCTCCTCTTCCTCTTGTTCTTCCTCTACCTCTTTGTGATGAGGTGCCTTGGTCATTTCCTTGATTGATTGAATGGCCTTGCCTTCCTCCAAACCTTCCTTTGTCCCTGCGTTGTCCTCATCTTCCTTTTCACCTTTGATTACCTGCATAGAAAACTTGTGCATCCTTTCTTTTCATTGAACGTTCACCTATGTTCATCTCCTCGGTGACCATGAGAGCAACCAATTGCTCAAAATTAGGAAGATTATACCTTACATATACTGAAGTGGTAAAGGGTTTCCACTTCTCATCATCCCTCAAACCATTGAGAGTATAAGCCATAAGATCATCATCATCTACGTGCCTTCCAATGGATCCTTATGCATCTAACAAATCCTTGACCTTAAGTATGTAGTCATTTATGCTACTCCTTGAGATCTTCCTAAGGTTGTTGAGCTCATTCTTGAGTTGGATCTTCCTTTCTTTGGTGCTTGCTGAATAAAGCCTCTCAAATTTCTCCCATACCTTCATGCTTTAATCCAAGTCTTGGATATGGCCGATCATGCTATTGCTATTGTCTTGGGAAAGGATAAAGATAACACTCTTGTCTCTTTCATTCCATTCTCTAAAGGTCCTTCTCCGGTCATTGGTTGGATTTTCATCCAACCTAGGTCTTGGTTCACTTCCACTAATCAATCCCCAAAGGTTCTTTCCCATTCGGCAGTTCGAGACCCTAAATCTCCATGGTTGATAGTTCCCCTTATCTAACTTTTCAATTTGAGTGTTGAAGTCTCCCGTCTCTAGTCTTTCCTACTTGAACTAGCCCTTGGATAATGCTCAAATGTGTGTAAAATGAAAATGAGGATCCAAAGTTACCTCAATCCAAAGCTTTCCTTAGATGGACACCTTATGTTCTTGAAAATTTGAGTAGAATAGCTCCCTCTTGATGTGAGCTACCTCCAAAAAGCTTCTGTTGATGAAAATCTTCAACCACAAGCTCCAAGAGGTCTTCTTGCTTGTATTTGATGTATGCAAAAATGCTTTGATACCACTTTTGGGGGGAGTATCTCAACCCCTATGCAATGTCGAAGCATGAATGACCTCCACAAGTACCCTTCTTTAACCTCTGGACACCAAAAGTATTGTTTCTCAGAGCATATGCAAATAACTCTAGTGAGATTTTGTGGAATTGTAGTAGACACCAAGGTCTTTCTACAAAAACAAATTTCACTCCAAACCGATTCTTACACAAAGAGAAACAATGTCCACACAATGAGTTAGTTGAATGCTCACAGCTGCTAGTCAAACAGAGAACTCACTTCACTTTAGCAAGCCTTTCTTACAAAGTATACAGAGAATGAACCTCAACATTGAGTTTTAATTTAGAGCACTCTAATAGATACCCAAACAAAATCATAGTAAAGTGGTAAATAGAGAAGGAGAACCAATCCTTAAAACACACAGCAAAATAGTTCCAATAGAGCTTACACACAGAGAGATATATCAATCACCCAACTTCACTAAAATCAATGTTTCTCCCAGATTACTCAGAGAATGCTCTAGAGAATTGGTGAGAATAAAATAGATTTCAATAGCTATACAATGAGACAAGAAGGACATGAAATGCATACATCAGGAGGGAGAATCAATGCTAAAAACTCAGGGGTAGAGAGTTGCAACATTGCTTGCGCACACACATAGATATGCCTACTCAAAGAAAAAAACAAGAAAGCAAGGGGCTTGCTTATTACAACTCCAGCACTTAGTGCTCACTTCACATGTTCTAAAACTCTAATAAGATGGCCCAAAAGAAGTTGGGATACATGCTCCTTTTATAGTAAGAAGTGTGCCCCTAAAATCTAGGAACTACCTTTCCAAATCAGCCTCCTAAATTGGAGGACTTAGTTGAGATGACTTGGGGAGTGCTTGATTGAATTTTCTTGATGGAATCTCGTGGATTTTGGCTTCCTTATATTGCTCAACATTTCCATGATTGATTTTCCATGAATCAACTTGAATCTTGACTTTTAACATATCAATCTAGGGAAAACAAGTCACTATGCATGTTGCAGATGAATCTTTCTTAGCTAGTCAAAAGGGCAAAGGTAAATGGAGCTTGTTTACTTGTATGCAAAAATCTACTAATGCTACACATTCAAAGAAGGAAAATGAAGATGATAAGAAAATAATAAAGAAAAAATAGTATAAGTGCATAATTCACATAGTGACTTTGTTCACATTGTTGATTTTCAATGAGACTTTGAGATCTTCTTGGTTGGTTTGAAGTACTTACCTCTAAGTTGCTCTTAGAAAAGATTATGTCCCCCTTTGAAGTGTAGATGGGTGGACTCAAACTTGCACTTGGATCTTTGGTTGAGTATGTGGAAGCTTCATTAAATATTACATCTTTTGATTTTGTGATGAAGTGGTTGTCAAGATTATACAACATATAAGCTTTAGATTGTTCACTATAGCCAATGAACATATGTTTCTTTGACTTGCTTTGTAGCTTGCTTCAATCTTCCTTTGGCACATGTACAAAATATTCACTTCCAAATACTTTAAAATAATTGACATTCGGCTTTTGTCTGGGTTCAAAGGGATTCTTGCTATTTAATGCACTAATGAAGCCTCTATTGATGATGTGCACTGCAGTGTGTATTGCTTCTACCCAAAACTTGAATGGTAATGCTTAGTTGTAAAGTATGGTATATGCCATTTCCATTACACTTTGGATCTTTCTCTCATTTACTCCATTTTGGGATGGAGTGTGAGGTTGAGTGACTTGTCTCTTGATCCCTTTTCGTTTTAAGAAATTATTGAAGTCGTGATTAATGAACTAACCACCACCATCTAATCTAATATTCTTGACTGACTTGGATGCTTCATTCTCAACTTGAGATATCCATTCTAGAAACTTGGAAAATCTATCTACCTTTGACTTCAAAAAGTATACCCAAATGTATCTTGAGTGGTCATCTACTCGAAGAAAGAAGTAGATGGATATTCTTAGTGAAGTGGTATTCATGGGTCCATAGAGATCCATGTGGACTAGGACTAAAGGGTTCCTAGCTTGGGTGGAAGCTTCCTTGGGAATAAGAGGCCTTTATTGCTTGCCTTGGGTGCAAGCTTGGTAAATATCATGTACTTGCCCAATCTTGGGCAATCCCTTAACCATCTGTGATGTGGAGATTTCGGTTAGGTATGAGGTGTGCCCGTATCTTTGATGCAAGAGGCTAGAAAGGGACTCTTTAGATAGAGAACAAGATAGCTTATATAGCTCTTTTTCTTCTACTCCATGTGCAATGATGTCTTTAGTTGTAGGTTCAATCACCTTAATAGAAGTGTTATCAAATAACACTTGTTTGTCATGGTTGATGATGTCCTTAACTTATAGTAGGTTCATGCAAAGGTTTCAAACAAATAATACATTGGATAATGATTTACTCCCCTTGATCATTGGTGATTTGAACTTTTCCTTTGCATACAATGGGGAGACTTTTGTTGTTACCTAAGTAGACATCACCAGTATGGTATTTGATCTCTTGAAAGGAGTCTTGATCCTTGCATATATGAGATGTGGCTCAAGTATCAAAGATCCACTCTTGAGATGAACTCAAAGTTACTAGGGCATTGGCTTCAATGGAGATAAATAGGTCTTCACTCGAGTGAGACCTATGTTGAGAGGGTTTTGATTGGTTCCTAGAGCTAGAGGGTTTGGAGCTTTTCTTGTTTTTTAGAAAAATTTCTCAAGATGCCCCATTTTCCCACAGTAATTAAAGGTAAACTTCTTTGATGATTGTCGAAACCTTGTTTAGGTGTGGAGCTAGAGTTCTAATTACTATGTTTTGCCTTGTTGAAGGGTCCCTTGGTCTTCATTGTGGTTTCTTGTAAGGATCATGACTTTGCTTGAGAGTCATGGAGGAGCAAAAGTCTTCTTCCCAATTCAATACTTGGCCGCAATTATAAAGGGTTTTCATGAATGTTTCGTAGGATCTAGGGAGCTTATTGAGAAGGCGAATGGCCATGTCCTCACTAGAAACTTGTCGAACACAAAATGCTAACTTGCATTGATAGTCTTCAAATGTGGCCATCACTTTAATAATGGGATCCTAGGGCCTAATTGATAGGTTGTGAAACTTGGCCTCTAAGATGTAAATTTTTCTAAAGGATTTTTGTCTTCATACAAGTCTTGTAGGATCTTCCAAGCTTTGTGGGACATTTTACACGAGGTAATATGGCCCTTGGTTAACTCCTCACAAGCTAGAAGTAATTGTCCTAAGGCTCACTTGTCTTTGATATTCCACACATTCCAAGCTCTTAGATCACTCTCCTTATTAGGCTCACGCTCGGTTCCTTCAACTACTTCATATAAGAGGTTTATATAAAGGTTTGTCCTAATGGTATCCTTCCAAAGATTATAGTCGGTGTCATTGAATCGCTCATCCTTTGGTGTAAAGATAAATACCATTGACTTGAAGACATGGCCTTCGATGTCATTGATATTGCCGTTGTTGAAAATAAGTTACCACACTTGCAAAAATGAAGTCGAAATTGGCAAAAAGATTAACTTTGGGTACGGGTCTTAGAGTAGCCCTACACTTGATGATGATACAGACACCTTGGAGAGGGGGGCTTAGAATAACAGGAACTTGAGAAGACTTGTGGGTGGGCTTAGACTAGCCTCCAACCCACAAATGCACACACTCAATATCCTCTTCTTATATTCTTGTTGTGCAAAGATGGGGGGGGACTTAGTGCCAAATGATGAGGGTTACAACCCTTGAGAAAATACAAGAGTAGCTCTTTGAAGTTCTCTAAGTGGTGAGTACCCTTGGAAAATACAAAGGTAATGCCAAAATTGCATTCGAAAATTAGAGGGTAGTGGAGAGAGTTCTTGCCCAATATCAAGTGGGTAGAGAGAGTAACAATCAAGATATTTGAGATCCTAAAACCTGATTTATAAAAGTGAGATACAATTTTTAGAATCCCCTTAGATACAAGATATGCTTAAGATCATCCCTGCATTAATCAAATGGATAAAGTGGAGAGAGAAAAAAATTTCACATAAAGTGAATGTGCTGACCTTGTTCAGTAGTCTAGACTCTATATCTAGTAGAAACTTTGAGTATTCCAAATCAATATTTAAAGTAGGCAAGGAGTGAAATAAAAATTAGACCGTGAATAGCTCCACAAATCATTGCAAAGTAAGCAAGACACATCATAGTTGATGTCTATCAAGAGAACTCATTTTTGACAATAGAAATATGAGAAATTCCCTCTGATAGTATCCTAGATGGGCCGAGTCAATTCTCTAGAACTAGAAAATTCCTTCATCAATGCATTATAACTATATGTGTGGCATCATTGATGATGTCAAGAGGAGAACAAGATGCAGAGGTATCTAACCCATGATGTGTCCAAAGGAATTCAATCAATCTATTGCACATGATGTTTGTGCTTGAGAATGGTAGAGATTAGTCTCTCTCTCTCTCTCTCTCTCTCTCTCTCTCTCTCTCTCTCTCTCTCTCTCTCTCTCTCTCTCTCTCTCTCTCTCTCTCTCTCTCTCTCTCCTCACACACTCTCTCTCTCTCTCCTCTCTCTCGCTATCTCTCTCTCTCTCCATAGCTCACCTACAAAGGTTGATACTTCAAGGGTGAATACAAGGATGGACAAGAAATGAGTTTACCACCAAATCCTCTCTCTCTCTCTCTCTCTCTCTCTCTCTCTCTCTCTCTCTCTCTCTCTCTCTCTCTCTCTCTCTCTCTCTCTCTCTCTCTCTCTCTCTCTCTCTCTCTCGGCACAACTCGCCTACAATGGTTGATGCTTCAAGTGTGAATATGAGGATGAACAAGAGATGAGTTCACAAAGATATGGATTGTCAAATCCTCATTCTCTCTCTCTCTCTCTCTCTCTCTCTCTCTCTCTCTCTCTCTCTCTCTCTCTCTCTCTCTCTCTCTCTCTCTTTCTCTCTCTCTCTCTCCCTCTAAGATGTCATGCGAGTTATCTATCTTTGTCTCTATTGTGCATGCCAAAGCATAGTTGATGAGGAAGCACTCGTTTTTGCTTTTAGAGTGGTTTGTTGTTTGTGATGCCTTATCTCCAAGTGCAGAGGACCTTCAAAGGTGATCGAGCAATGTTAGATGCTAGATTGTTGAACCTTCAACTACTTTGAGCAATGATAGCTACTGCTGGAGACAAAGGCCCTTTTCTCTCACCTACAATAGACCTCCTTCATCATCTTTGGATCACTATAGTTTCTCTATCAAGGAACTTGTCGAGTTGAATACAGTCCTCTGAAAGTTCTAATGGTTGAGAAGCTCATCAGTGATTAGATTGTCATCAGTGATTAGATTGTAGAGTTCAAGGAGGCTTTTGGCTTGTTTGGCAAAGATGGTGATGGTTGTATTACCGCAAAGGAACTAGGGACTATGATGCAGTCTCTTTGCCAAAATCCAACCGAGGTTGAGTTGCAGGAAATGATCAACGAGGTTGATGCAGATGGGAATAGGACAATTGATTTTCTAGAATTTCTTAACCTTATGGTGAGGAAACTGAGGGATACATATTCTAAAGAAGAGATCAAAGAGGCTTTCAAAGTCTTTGATAAAGTCCTAAATGCAATGAACACCTTTGGTAATAGAAAGAATGAGTAGATATGTGGTTTATGTTGGGGGAGCATAGAAAAATGGAAGGTGGAGATACACAAATGTTTATCTTCTCATCAAGCCGAACCATATGCAATTAAAATGTTGCTTTAGCTAACATCCAAAGCTAATGATGCTACTATAACATGGCAAAAGCGACTAGTGTGACTCACACTAGTTGAAGAAATGGTGCTCACATAATAGCTTGAAGCATTAATGGAATGGATTGTGCTTGGAAATAAATGGATATATGGAACATTGTTATAATCAATTGAAATAAGAAGCAGAGTACGAATCCATTGCCACAAAAGATAAGTTAGACACCAAAGTGTTTATAAACATTAAAATTTGGAAATGTATTATTAGCTTTACAATACTATCGCTTGAAACGTAGAATAAAGCTGCCAAAAATGCACAGTGACTACCCAACCATGTCATGCCAAATATACAGAATTTTATATGATTGCTGCAAAGAGGGTGATAGGGTGGGAAAATGGGGGTAAAAAGGGGTACAAAATGATGAAGAAGAAAGGGTGGCAGGGTGCAAAATGGGCAATGTACTACCCAAATAGAGCATGAAGTGATGGGAAAAGGACCTCTCCCAATAAGTGGAGAGCCACACCACCTAGCTCTACTAGCACCACCACCAAAATGACCACCAAGCACACCACCAAGACCTCCACCTCATGCTCTGATACCATGTAGAGAGTAGACATGCGGAAGCAAAATGAAAAGAAGAGTGTACTCACAAAATGAAAGAGTGTGAGACTCAAAGTGAGTAGATGTTGAAATGGGAAAACTCACGTGGATTAGAGTGAGCTTGCCAAGCACATGGAGTAGGCTCCTCAAGCTTGTAAACAAGTAAAAATGGGGGAGAGGCCCTCCTTATATAGAGTTGGAAAGGGCTCTCCAAAGTACATCAAATGTGGTATAATTTCCTTAAAGGAGAATGAATACATAGGTAGAAGCAAATGGCAAGGTACCCAAATACAGAAGAGATACAATATAAAATGGAAATAAACTAGGAGTGGAGTGCCTCCTGGATACAAAATGGAGATGCAATCATGCTGATACAAATGTA
The DNA here is from genome assembly GCA_020310875.1 of Ceratopteris richardii. NCBI lineage: Eukaryota > Viridiplantae > Streptophyta > Polypodiopsida > Polypodiales > Pteridaceae > Ceratopteris > Ceratopteris richardii. Next base: position 59,780,232 of record CM035442.1, read on the forward strand.
AATGATGTAGGAGCAATCATGTCATCAACAATTACAATGTACACATCCAACACCTAACATTTGTGAATCAAAATCCATGATCATCCCAAATGCTCACCAAGATGTCTATCAAGGACAATCTATTGCATTTATTTAATTGAATAAGAGAAAAATACCAAATATAGTCAGATTATTCAAGGATTATCAAATATCTTCAAATTGAAATTTAGATGGTATTTCTTCGATCAAAAGAATTTTTTATCATTTTTTATAAAGAATGCTTCCGATCGAAAACACTTTCAAGCAAAAGTGTAAAGCTTGTTCCAAAAATCTCTAAGAAGACTTGAAATAAGAACTTGATTAGTTGTGTGTGAAACTCTCCTCCCCTCTAGTATATCCTCTTGCACCCAAGTTAGTAATGATCTAGAATGCTTTAGTGTGGACATGTGGCCAACATGCACACTCATGCCCATTACCTATTAGATACCTTAAGGATATCCCCCAAGTTAGGGACCTTGGCTAACTTTATCCCTTGTCCTACACACATAGCGGTATTTGTAGACCAATCTCTAACACTCTCTCTAAAAATCATTGTCCTAAATGACCAGTGAGGGAAACTACTTGAAAATTAGAGTTTATGATTCCCATGTAGAACATGTAAGCGTTAATCCTCTTTAGACTACTAGATACTCATGGATGACAAGTTTTCTCAATTTTTTCTATCTCGTATCTAGTATCTTGTCTAGAGAATGATCTATGTTTTCACTTTCCTTCAAAGAAAAAATACCCTCTATTAGATTATCCTCCTTAACGATATAGTTTCTAAGTTTGCTCACATGAAACACTAGATGGACTCTAAAATCTTGATGAATCTCTAATCAGTATGCAACATCACTAAGCTTCTTAGCTATCTTCTAAGCTCCATAAATCCTTGGTGAAAGCTTGGTGCAACTCCTTGGATAGTGACATTGATCTTGCCAGTAGTTGAAGAAAACTATATCTCCTTCTTCAAAGATTTTAGGAGATCTCTTCCTATTAGCATATTCTTTTGTCCCATCAACAACTTGTTACATCTTAGCTTTAGCTATTTCTAAATTTTCTTGAAGATTTGCTAGAAACTCCCAAGCACTAGAACATTTCTTTGGCATTCTTATGGTACTTGGATCAATAGGATTCATGTCATAATTCATCTCAAAAGGGAGAAATTCCAATCATTTTATGAGTTCTATTATTATGAGGAAACTCTATTAATTGCAAATAACTATCCCAATTTGTCTACCTCTTAGACATATATGCCCTCAATGTCTCCTCTAGAATCTAATTGGTCCTCTTGGTCTGACCATCTGTTTGTGGATGGTCACCACTAATATTCAATGACACTTTTAGCTTGTCAAAGATAGACTTTTAGAAGTGTCTTGTGAATCTAACACCCCTATCTCAAACTATGGATGTCATTGAGCCATGCAATCTGATGACATGTAGAATGAATAGCTTTGCTATGTGTGGAGCTTCTATTGTCTCCTATGTGGGTATAAAATGAGCCATTTTGCTCAATCAATCTACCACTACTAGGACAACATCCCACTTCCTTTGGGTCTATGGTAAGTCCACTATGAATTCCATGGATATAGTATCCTAGTTTTGCTCTAGAATTTGTAAAGGATGTAAAAGGCCTAGTGTATTAACCCTTTTTGCCTTGTTGACCTCACACATAAAGCACTATTGAACATACATCTCTAGATAATCTAAGCCACCAAAATGTTCTTTTGACTAGCTAAATGGTCTTGTCAACATCAAGATGCCCTGAAAAAGGAACATCATGGTTATCATACATGAATTTTCTTCTCAAATCATGAGAATATGGTATGCAAACCTTTACTTTTTGTTTAATTATTCCATTATCCCTTGAGAAATTAGAATATGGACTTGACTTGTTTGCTACACTAGGAGAAGGAGCTAATGGAGCTACCCCATCTCCTATAATAGAGTCATCACTGATGCCTCTAATTGTCTATATCAAATGTGGATCTTCCACTTATGGTTCCTTTATTTCTTGAAGCAATGAGCTTTCTAAAATTGTAAACCGCATTTGAAAAATTATTCAAGATAATGCATAAGCTACAATATTCCCTTTGCCTCTTCTATATAGGATTTCTGTATACAACTCTTGCATGAGTTGAGCCCAACCAGCCTGTCTGCCTCAAAGATTTGGTTGACTACAAAAATACTTGAGTGCATGGTGATCTGTGTATACATTAAATTCTACACCATAAATATAGTTTCTCTAGACTTTAAGAGCATGCACCACCGCATACAACTTTTGTTCATGCATCATTCAATGGCATTGTGCACTACTTAAATTTTTACTCTCAAAAGCAATTCGCCTACCATCTTAGCTCAAAATTCCCTTATGGCTATGCCACTCACATTTGTCTCCAACTCAAATGGCTTCTATGGATCCACCACTTTGAGTATTGGAGCCTTTGAAACAAGTTGCTTTAGAGTATCAAAACTATTTTTTTTTTCTTGGTTCCAACAAAAGATGATTTGACTTGAAGCAAATTTGCCATAGGTGTTTCTATCAATTAATAAGATGAAATGAATTTCTGATAAAAATTGAAAAGTCCTAAGAATTAATGAAGTTTCCCCTCATCTTGAGGATTTGGTCATGCCAATATAACTAAGACATTCTTGGGATGCATCTTGACCCTATCAGTCAAAACTACATGCCCTAGATAGTCTATCTCTAGAAGAAATAACTGAGTCTTATTTGGATTTACAAACAATTGATTTTCCTTTAATTTATTTAATACTAACCTTAAATGACTCTCATGCTCATGTATAGACCTACTATACTCTAACATCTACAAATTCCCAAACAAATTTACCAATGAACGAACGTAAAATATCATTTATTAACATCATAAAAGTAGAAGGTGTGTTCGTCAAACCAAATGGCATAACTAAAGACTCATAATGCCCAAAATGGGTCTTGAAAGCTATTTTATGTATATCTTTCTCTTTAACTCTAATCTAGTGGTAGTCACTCTTCAAATCTATTTTACTATATACAATTGCTCCGCCTAGAGCATCAAGAAGATCATCCAGTCCAGGCATGAGAGATAGAAAATGAATGATCAAGTGTCCCCCCCCCCTTGAGTTCATGGATTATTGAGTGCTTAGTAGTCCACACACATCCAATAAGATCCATATTTTTTCTTTACTAGAAGAACTGGTGCTAGAAAGGGTGAATAACTAGGTCTGATAAAGCCCTTTCTCCATGTACTCATCCATAACCTTGCAAACTTCATGCTCCTCTTGCAAACTCATACAGAATGGTGGTCGAGTGATTGGATGTGCTCCTGGCACCAATTCAATCCTATGCTAATATTCCTTCAGGGAGGTAAACCCAATGGTAACTCATTTAAAAATAACTCCTCCAATTCAGCTATGAATTTATCTAAAAATACTTGAGCATTCCAATTAGAACTTCCTTTACTGTGAGAATCCATCACTACTCACGATGAATATGAAATACCAAGGAAGCTTGGTTGCAGTCACCAATCACATCTCTTGGAAATCAGGCTCTCCATGGATCAATGGTCACCTCCCCTCATGCTCAAACTGATACACATGTGAAGCAATGTCTATGATTGAGATTTTCCTAGCATGCCACTACTTACTTAGGACTACATTGAAACATGCCAATTGTACAATCTCAAAATCTGATTTGTCCTCGTAGGACTAGATATGAATGGGTAAATCAACAACTTGTGGGTCCCATGTCGCATTGCCCTTCCCATCGGCTAACTCCTCTGTGTAGGCATACACTAACTACATAGTATCTAAATGTGACCTTCTAACAAGACAAGAACTAATGACATTATGTGTGGAACTAGTGTCAAAGAGGACCTTGACAAGCTTTCTTGTCATGAGTTCTCTCATAACAATGAGCTCCTTGTCTAAAAACTAGTAACCTTTCTATGCCATTGCCGAAAGCACAACATCTAGAACATAAGGTACCTCCTTAGTGACCATCATGGCCACTATGGGATATTATATTTGAGATGGGTAATCTCCAAAATCTACATCACTCCCTATCTCTATCGGGTTTATGACTATGGTTGCAACTACCTTTTTCTTCATAGGACAACCTTTAAATTGATACTATCCTAAGCATCCACAGCAAAAACTTTCTCTCATTGGATTCTCTTCCTATGGAGGGGTAACAATCAAGTTATCATAAGCTCTCTCAACCAGAGTAGGCACCTTTCTTTTAGTTCATGAAATTGTCTTGATCATGTGCACCTGCTTAGCGCACTGGTCAAAAGAAGAGCACTAGAGGAGAAGGGTTGACTCATCTAAGTCCATGAGGACCTTTGGTCCTCGGATCCTATGCCCTTATGACCATCCTCATAAATTAGAGCCATCTCTATAGCCTAACCATCCTCATAAATTAGAGCCATCTCTCTAGCCTATGCCAAAGAGTGAAACCTCTCCTTTCTCACTAAAGGTTGAATCATTTCTTTCAATCCCAAGATGA
>CM035442.1:59789753-59869753 GCA_020310875.1 Ceratopteris richardii
GTGTATTGAGTTTGTTCACAGTTAGTGCAAAGTTTGGTAATTTCGTATCGGTCTTCGAAAATTGGTTGAGGTTTTGAGTTGTTCTTGATATAGAGGTGCTCTAAGATCAAGGATAACTTGTTCTTTTTCAGATTAACACTCTCCATTAGTGGTATCAGAGCAGGAGTCATCAGATTTGAAGAAAGGAGGAGCCCGACTGTTGCAGATATACAGAAATCAATCTTTGAAGATTCAAAATGTGAAAGTTTCAAGTGAAAGCTAGAGAAGGAGGCCTGAAGCTATCAAAAGGATCAATAGGAACTATATTAAAAGTAAAGGTACATTCATTATTCATAAAGCTTGAAGAATTTATTGCACAGGTGAAGAAAGGATGGGAGATTCTCTTCAAATAGAGAGATTGGATAGAGAAAACTATCCGGCTTGGTCAATGAGAATGGAAGCTCATCTTATGAGCAAGGACCTGATAGGATACATCACAGGTGAAGAATAAAAACCGAAATTTAAATATCCTAGTGTTCCAACTAGGGAGGAGCTCTCAGATTTGAAGACATGGATGAAGAAGGATGCTCAAGCAAGGAGCATTATCTACATGGGAGTCAATGATTACTTGTTACCTCATATTAGACGACTTGAAAGTGCAAGTGACATATGGAATGCTTTGGAGGAGTATTTCCAAAATACTACAAAGTCAAGGAAGGCATCTTTATGGGCAGAGTTCACCACATTCAAGAAGAAGGGTTCTCAATCTATTTCTAATTATGTAGCAAGCATGAAGGACATTGCATATGCATTAGGAGCAGTTGATGAAGACATTGAAGACTACAAATTGGTAAGGCAAATTCTCACTGGTTTGAGAGGAGATGAGAAGTGAAAGCCATTTATTTTATCCACTTAATTGTCACTAGATCATTTCACTCCTAATTTCAATCAATTGCTAGGACATATGCTAACGTTTGAGCAGCATATCAAAGATGATGTTGATAAGATTATAGATCAAGCAATGTATTCAAAGGACAAGAAGAAGATTAACAAAGGCAAGCAACAATTGAATGAAGATGAAGGCACTACTAGTCAAGCTAACTTCCTAAGAGGAAGAGGAGGTGGTAAAGGAAGAGGAAGAGGTAGAAGCAATAAAGATTGTGTTTAAGCTTGCTGGATTTGTGGTAAGACTAATCATTTAGCTCATGAATGTTGGCATAATAATCAAAATGGTGGAGGATATAATCAGAACTTTAATACAAGAGGAAGAGGTGGTAGAAATCAGAGAGGTAATTTCAGAGGTAGAGGTAGTAGAGGTTTCTTTGGAAGAAATGCAGGTAGAGGCTTTCAAATTCAATCCTACAATAATACCTACTACAAATATGCTTCATATCAAGAAGAGGATTCAACCTTAATTATGAATGCAACTTGTGAAAGACAAAGTGAAGATCAAAGAGTCTTCTACATTGACTCAAGGTGTAGCAATCACCTAAGTGGCAACATAGCTTTGATGACAGATTTGGAGAATAAGGTAAGTAATCATGTAGTTCAAACAGGTGATAACACAAAGCACAATGTGAAGTCCATTGGATCTGTGAAGGTGAAGGATGTAAGTACTCTTCTGAGTAAGGTTTTGTGTGTCCCTACAATTCCAAAGAATTTGATGAGTGTAGGGCAAATTGTAGAAAAATATAATGAAGTAAGGTTCACTAATGATGGAGTTTTTGTGGAACACCCTAGCAATGGGTATAAACAAATTGTTTTAGGAAAGAAAGAAGGAAGGCTATTTACATTGAAGATTCAAGGCAATGTAGGTCATGCCTTGTTCACTTATGGAGGACATAAGATCTCTGAATTAGATCTTTGGCACAAAAGACTTGGACACTTCAATGAAAGAGGTATTAAGGATATGATTAACAATGGTTCAGTGCTTGGATTGCCTAATGTTGCAGGTCAACACATGACATACAAATGTGAAACATGTCAATTAGGTAAGGCTCATAAGAAATCATATAATAAGCATGGTTTCATGTATTCAAAGAAGCTCGAACCAGTGCATACAGATGTGTGGGGTCCATCAAAGGACTTTAGCATTAATGGTTTGAGATATTATGTGATTTATGTTGATGATGCTACCAGGTGGATCGCTATATATGTGATCAAAGATAAATCAGAAGTGTTCAATACATTTAAACATTATCATGTGTATGCAGAAAGAGTTTCAGGATAAAAATTGAAGAGACTAAGGTCAGATGGAGGGGGAGTGTATTTCTCTAATGATTTTCAGTGATTACTTATGGAATGCATGTATAAAAAGGGAAGTTACTTGCAGGTATTCTCCTCAACAAAATGGAGTAGCAGAAAGGAGAAATAGAACTCTTGTTGAGTTTGCAAGATCAATGATGAAAGAAAAGAATTGCCCTAATTATTTGTGGGTTGAGGCTGTAAATACAGCTACATACTTGGTCAATAGGTTACCATGTAAAACTTTGCAAGGTATGACACCATATGAAGCTTGGTGGGGTAAGAGACCTACCTTAGATCATTGCAAAGTGTTTGGATGTTTGGCTTATGCATATGTACCATCTCAGTTAAGGCATAAATTGGAACCAAATGCTGAAAAGTATGTGTTCATTGGTTATGATGATAAGCAGATGGGTTATAGGTTGTGGAGTCCATCCACAAAGCAATTCCTTGTATCAAAGGATGTTACATTTGATGAGCAAGGTACTTGGTATGCAGGTACAATAAATTTCATGCAGGTGATGAAGAGACTTTGAACCAGAAGGAAGGTAAATCAAAGGTTCAAATTTTTTATGAAGAAAAGAACAATGAACCACAAGTTGAAGTTGAAGAAATGCCAAGGTTTGATCTAGAATGTGATGAACCAGAAACTTCAAGAAGTGGAGAACCCAGAAGATCATCAAGGCATAAATGGAAACCTACAAGGTATAGCTATGATACTTCATTTTTTACTACTAAGGATTATGCTTATATGGTGAAAGTAGAAGAAGATCCTTCTACATATGATGAGGCAAAAGGTAACAAAAATTGGGAGAAAGCTATGCAGGAGGAGTATGATGCATTGATGGAAAATGAAACATGGGATTTGGTTCCTAAACCAAATAATCAGAAAATCATTGGATGCAAATGGGTTTACAAGACAAAGAGGTATGCAGATGGAAGTGTGTCTAGGTATAAAGCTAGACTTGTTGTGAAAGGGTATGGTCAGACATATGGAGTAGATTATGATGAGACTTATAGTCTTGTGGCAAAGATGACAACTGTAAGGACTCTCATAGCTATTGTTGCATGTAAAGGTTGGAAGTTATGTCAGTTAGATGTAAAGAATGCTTTTCTAAATGGTTATATTTCAGATGATGTTTTCATGGAGCAACCAGAAGGTTTCAAGGATCAAAGGTATTTATAATATGTATGTAAGCTCAAGAGAGCTTTGTATGGTTTGAAGCAGACCCTAAGGGCATGGAATTATAGACTTGTCAAGTTCTTGAAGGAACTTGGTTTCCAAGTGTCTAATGCAGATAGTAGCTTGCTTGTTAAAGCAAGTGATGATGGATTTATTTACATTTGCATATATGTTGATGACATAATTCTTACAGGTACAGATGAGAAGGGCATACAAAGTCTTAAGAAGCAAATGGAGAAAGAGCTCAAGATCAATGACTTGGGAGACTTGTCATATTTCTTGGGAATGGAGTGTATGTGACTCAAGAAAGGTATTTGAAGAATTTGCTAATCAAGTTCAAAATGGAAGATTGCAGGGTAGCACCTGCTTCAATGAAGGTGAATCATAAATTGAGCAGATATGGAGGAGAAGAATTCAAGGACATGAAGTTATATCAAAGTTTGGTTGGTAGTCTAATCTATGCTACATTGATTAGGCCTAATTTGTCTTATTCAGCTGGAGTGTTGTCTTAATTCATGCATTGTCCTAGGAAAGAACATTGGATTGCAGGACAAAGGGTGCTAAGATACACTCAAAGGTTTGTCCTATGGATTCACATCAGATATAAACATCAAGATATATAGTGATACAGATTAGGCAGGTAACCCTGATGATAGGAGATCAACCTATGGGTACTTATGTTATGTGGGAGATAAATTAGTCTCTTGGTGTTCTAAGAAGCAACATACATTTGATTTGTCACCTACAGAAGCAGAGTATAAAGGTATGGTTGAAGCTGCAAAGGAGTAATGTTTTGGTCAGATCTCCATCCATAGTGTAAAGTTTTGAGCAAGTAAGCACTCATTCTTTAAGTTGGAAGGTAACCTACTTGTGGCTAAAAGCATTTGAATAAAGGTGTTCTAGTTTGAGAGAACTATGCATTAGAAGTTGAAGATGTCAAAATGGACTACACAAAAGAACAATTTTAGACATAGGTGTATTTCTGGAGTAAATCTCAAGATTTACTAAACCTTTTGAAGAGTTTTAACTTGGAAGAGGTGCACAATCTTTAGGCGACATGAAAACTTCTACAAAGATTCATTGGAAACTTTAAACATTTGATCAATCAATGAGTGGATTAAGTGAAGCAGACTTTCTGTGTATTGAGTTTGTTCATAGTTAGTGCAAAGTTTGCTAATTTGGCATTGGTCTTCCAAAATTGGTTGAGGTTTTCAGTTGTTCTTGATATAGAGGTGCTCTAACATCAAGGATAACTTGTTCTTTTGGAGATTAACACTCTCCATCATATCTATCTATCTATCTATCTATCTATCTATCTATCTATCTATCTATCTATCTATCTATCTATCTATCTATCTATCTATCTATCTATCTATCTATCTATCTATCTATCTATCCATCCATCTATCTATCAATCTATCCATCCATATATCTATCTATCTATCTATCTATCTATCTATCTATCTATCTATCTATCCATCTATCTATCTATTTATCTATCTATCTATCTATCTATCTATCTATCTATCTATCTATCTATCTATCTATCTATCTATCTATCTATCTATCTATCTATCTATCTATCTATCTATCTATCTATCTATCTATCTATCTATCTATCTATCTATCTATCTATCTATCTATCTATCTATCTATCTATCTATCTATCTATCTATCTATCTATCTATCTATCTATCTATCTATCTATCTATCTATCTATCTATCTATCTATCTATCTATCTATCTATCTATCTATCTATCTATCTATCTATCTATCTATCTATCTATCTATCTAACTATCTATCTATCTATCTATCTATCTATCTATCTATCTATCTATCTATCTATCTATCTATCTATCTATCTATCTATCTATCTATCTATCTATCTATCTATCTATCTATCTATCTATCTACCTATCTATCTATATATCAAGAAAACTATTTATCCATCTATCTATCTATCTATCTATCTATCTATCTATCTATCTATCTATCTATCTATCTATCTATCTATCTATCTATCTATCTATCTATCTATCTATCTATCTATCTATCTATCTATCTATCTATCTATCTATATGTCTGTCTGTCTGTTTGTGCTATTTGTCTGTCTGTCAGTCAGTTAGTTAGTCAGTGAGTCAGTCCGTCAGTCAGTCAATCAATGAGTCAGTTAGTCAATCAATCAGCCAGTCAGTCAGTCAGTCAGTCAGTCAGTCAGTTCGTCTGTCTGCCTATTTGTCTGCCTGCCTACCTATCTGTCTGTCTGTCTCTCTGTCTGTCTGTCTGTCTATCTGTTTGTTCTATCTATCTATCTATATATATATATATATATATATATATATATATATATATATATATATATATATATATATATATATATATATATATATATATATATATATATATATATATATATATATGTCTACCTATCTATCTACCTACCTACCTATCTATCTATCTACACACACACACACACATATATACATATATATATATATATATATATATATATATATATATATATATATATATATATATATATATATATATATATATATATATATATATATATATATATATATATATATATATAACAATCTATCTATTTATGTATGTATACATTCATTTATTTATGTGTGTATACATTCATTTATGTATGTGTGTGTATGTATGTATGTATGTATATATATCCATTCATTTATTCATCTATATACTCATGTGCCTATCCATTCATCTATCTACACATCTATCTATTTATTTATCTATCTATCTATCTATCTATCTATCTATCTATCTATCTATCTATCTATCTATCTATCTATCTATCTATCTATCTATCTATCTATCTATCTATCTATCTATCTGTCTGTCTGTCTGTCTGTCTATCTGTCTGTCTGTCTGTCTGTCTGTCTGTCTGTCTATCTATCTATCTATCCACACATTTATTCATATATTCATTTATCCATACATTTAATCATGTATCTATCTATCTATCCCTCTAATATTTGTTCATTTATCTACCCATTCATCTATCTATGTGTCCATCCATTTATCTATCTATTCATCTATCTATACATATCTACCCATATTTGTTCAATTATATGCCCATTCATCTATCTATCTATCTATCTATCTATCTATCTATCTATCTATCTATCTATCTATCTATCTATCTATCTATCTATCTATCTATCTATCTATCTATCTATCTATCTATCTATCTATCTATCTATATATTTATTCATGCATTCATTAATCCATCTATTCATCTATTGATCCATGTATCTATCTAACTAACATTTTATTTATCTATTTATCTATGTATTATATTCATCTATCTATCATACCTGCTTATATATCTACTTAAATGGTATTTAATTATATATCTTCCTATCTATGATAGTTTGACTTTTTTTAATATTGCTTTTATGAATTATGAATGTTTAAAAGGTTAACTATATTAAAATTTTAAATTTATCTAATATTCTATTTGTTATATTTGCGCAAATGGCAAGAAAAATCAATAAAAACAAGAGAAAATACTTATAAGAGTTCATATTATCTTGACTTTATGGAATGAGACATGACCAGATAACACTATCAATGGATGTCTCCAACTATAAAGAATTCATTGATCAGTTATGTAGAACAACCTTTACTAATATGGAAAACAAATTTGGAAGAGTATTAGGGGGGCGAAAGTATTAGACGAGTAGATGGACAAAGAGCTCACTCGCATAACTGGACAAATAGTTAAAGTTGCAAAATCTTTGGCATCAAGTATCACAACAATGCCAAGACTTATAGACAAAATGAAATTAATTGATTTGCACTATCAAACAATGAAGCGATAAAAACAAGTGAGACATGACACAATCAAAAAAGTAGAGAGACCATTGACAATAGAGGCTTCATAGTCATTCATAGATATGTGTGTGAAATATGGGAGATCAAACATCTAATAAAATATCGTTTCTCCCATATTTAGCTATTCACTTTGAAAATGTAGCCCTTGTAGGAGAAGAACAGTACAAAATGATCCATAGAGACAAAAGAAGCCATCCCAGGTTTTGCAATGAGATATTTGCATCCAAATTATTCAAAGTACATAATAGGGAACTTAGCTCTACATGAATCCATAGTATTATCCATTGTCATAGTGGGATCATCACTCCACTAGCTTTTGTAAGACATCACATAAAAATTCTATGTCTCGTGTTTGAGCTCTAGAATGGCACCTTTAACATGTGGCTCAAAAAGATGAAGAAAGAAACATTGAATGTGCCACACAGAAGAGAGACCAAAGACATGAAGGGTGACATAGCTTCAATCAAGAAAAATATTTGGAAGCTAATCAATGTAATGTTTTAGACAATCTCATTTTTTCATATATGCAAAATATCATATAATGAACATCCAGAGGATACATTGTTGCATTTTGAAGTAGATCATGTTTATATTGGACTGTGTGACTTTGCTAAAGCAACACTTTTGCCAACAAAGAAATCATTTCCAAAGATACTAGATCTTGAGATATCCACAAGGAATGAGTGGAGTCAAATGTATTGGTGGATCATCCCAGAGTGCATATTGAAGGTCTTTAGTGGGCTGAACAAGAGGATCAAGGAGGAGATGGAGGAACAGAGATGAGAAGACAGACACACACCTTTGCATAGCAGTCATGAAACCCACATAATGATCTTCTGAGGCTATGCTTTATAAAAGATATGTGTATATGAACATGGGGGTAAGATATATGTATATGACCCTTACATCCCCAAAAATCTCCCACTTAAGGATCAAAATGACCATAAGTGGCAAAACATACAAATAATGATGTAGGAATATACAATAATGTACATGAAGAGTTCAAATCTCAATCGATTGAAGGCCTTTGGTGGGTTGAAAAAGAGGATTAAGGAGAAGATGGAGGAAGAGAGAGGAGAAGGAAGACACAAGCATTTGCATGGGAGCCTTGAAAAACACATAATGATTTTTTGAGGCAATTCTCTATAAAAGATATATGTGTATGATCATTGGGTAAAGTTACATAACCCTTACATCCCCAACAATCTCCCACTTAAGAATCAATATGACCATAAGTGGAAACACAAAAAAATAATGATGTAAGAATATACAATAATGTACAAGAGGAGTTTAGATCTCAGCCCATACCAATCAACTGTTGGAAGTCAATGTTTATATTGGTCCAACAATTAGCTTCATAAGAAGCATTCTCATCAAAGTTCGAGCAGTCGACGGGCGTAACATCCATATACAAAAACCCTTTCAAGACTCTTGTACAACAAAGCAACGTGGGCGACGTGGTCTAGCCCAACATACTTAGATGCATCCTCAAACGACCCGGGTTCACTTCCCGCGCGCAGCGGCAGCAAGTTCGCTTTTTTTAATAAAGCAAATCGAAAAACTCTTAACAGAAAAATCCGTTCGCGATCGCGTAGTTTTTTCCTTTTTTGGTAGCTTTTAGATTGTCCAAAATTTTCACAGAAAAATCCGTTCACGATCGCGTAGTTTTTTTCTTTTTTCGTAGCTTTTAGATTGTGCTTTTGGAGGATACTCACAAACTATATAATGAGGCCTTGGCTCATTGTTCAAGCATCACTCAAGATTCACTCACTCAAAGATCTAGAGCTTGGAGATCTTCTTGAAGACAGAGTGTTCTCACACTCTTGAAGGAGGTGAAGTTTTGGTGAAGGAGAGGCTACTCTCATTGCAGCAGGAAGTCTTCTACGAGGTGGTGGTAACTATCTTTTGTGAGTTAACCTTGTGGTTGATTTACAATTTCGTTACACTATTTTGTTAGCTTCGTTGCTTCATTCTCTTCACACACACTTAGATTATTTCGACATAATCTAAATTTTGTATCATCATCTTCTTATTCTTCCATTAGTGAGTGCACCACTTTATATGGTTGAGTACTACTCCCATGTTGTAATTTGGACATCTATTATTTTTAGTGAAGTAAGCATCCAGCTTACGTTCCCTATCCTTGTCTCAAGATCTCTTTCTTTCTCTATCTCACTTATCATCTTGTCAATTAAGTTGTGTATGCTCAAGAGGTTTTAGTATTGGAACGATCGTGAGGCCCCAAATTCCAACACTTGGTATCAGAGCTTTAGGGTTTTGGTATCAGAGATACATAATTGACATACACACTTAAGATAAGATGAGCGAGATGAGAATTGAGATTGAAGACAAGTTGGATGGATCTTCTAATTATCCCATGTGGAGTTTCATGATGATGAACTTGTTAGTGACAAAGGATTTATGGAGTATCGTCAATGGATCCTTAACAAGACCAAGACGAGAAGGCGAAGAAGGGTCTACAGCAACTTCAACAGGTACTGGAATTACTATTACAGAACCAACTGAAGAAGAGGTAACCACTTCGACATCCAGAGTCACTGCTAAGTCTTTACCTAGAGTTCCTCCTACTGAAGATCAGGCAAGATGGGATGCTAGAGATGCTTTAGCACTTTCATTCATAGCAATGAGTGTCAAAAAGCATATTCTACCACAGATCAGATCTTGCAAAAGTTCTAGTCAAGCTTGGTTAAAGCTCGAGAATCTTTTTCAGAGCAGAAATCCTGCTAGGAAAGCTCACTTGAGGAGACAACTAGCAAATACAAGGATGAAAGCTGGTGAGTCAATTCAAACCCACATAACGAGACTCGTTGACTTGAGAGATCAACTTCTAAATATAGGAGTTGAGATATCAGATGAAGAAATGGTAAATACGTTGATTAATTCTGTTGTATATTATTGAACAAGGCATTGTTAAAGTATTATATTCTTAATGTATTAATATGTTTTTGATGTTTTTGATATAGCAGCTGAAGGTTCGTGAGGAGCGTGCAAGGCGTGAAAGGGCGGACATCAATAATCCGAATAATTATTATTTAGTTTGTAAATAAACCTGCGTAGAAGGTTCTATTGTTAGAAAAGTAATGGTTAGAATAAGGGTCGTTGTAGACCGTAGTTTCTGTTATTGAAAGCAATGGCTTTCTGTAAAAGTTATCAACTTTTAGTTTCACGCCTGCTTTTCGAAGCCGCCCTCTTGTAACCACTCTTTTCGACGTAATCAAAAGTCCTATAAATATATGCACTCTGTGGACTGTCGAAACAGAGTGCATGGGGGGAGATTGCACCCAATACTGCGTTCCGTCTCGTCTATTGTTGCGTCTATTCTCTGTGTGTTTTTCTGCGTCCGTAATCTCTGTATGCGCGTGAGCAAGATCCTGACAACAGTGGTATCAGAGCTCTGCACGCGTCAATACAGAGGGTTCTGTTCTCTGTTCGCGATTCCGATTCCGTCTCCATCTCCGCGTTCGCGATTCCGATTCCGATTCCGATTCCGTTTCTGATTCTGATCCAGAACCAGAACCAGAACCTACGTCTTCACCTACGTCTTCTCCTTCGGCTTACTCCGTCTTCACCTACGTCTTCACCTTCGGCTTACTCCAAGGCGTCGACTAAGGCAAAGAACTTAGGCAATAACTTAGGCAATACATTGGCACCCAAGGCTCCCTTGGCGACCGTTGGCTACGCGCGAGACAATTTTAATTTTTGAGTGGTAATAGAGAGGTTTAGAGTCCCTAAGGTAGGAGGATTTGAACCCACAACCTCCTACTTTCAAGGGAAGTACTTTGACCACTCCACCATCTCTTGGAGTTGTACTCAAGTCTCTCTCTCTCTTCCTTTGGTACTTGTGCAAGGCGCTCGCGTCGAATTCAAATTTGGACCCAACAAAGAATCAAGTGTAACTTTCAATCCGTATGTCGGATTGAGGCGTATAATATACCGTTGGAAAGCTCTCGGAACAAACTTTCCATTGAGCTAGTTTTTCATTGAGCTAGTTTTCAAAATCTTTGGGTGGCAATTAAATTAGTGTTCAAAATATTTAGGTTGAAAGAAAGGATCCAAGAGCACCATGGAGAATCACAGTAATTCACCTTTACCTGGAGTCTCATTCGAGCAAGAGTTAGAGATTATGAACCAAGAACTTCACGCACTTCAACAAACCATACAAGGACGTTATGCTATGCTTCAATTCGACGGACGAAAAGATGGCCGCTTTGTCTTATCATGGCTATCCCTATTCAACGATTTCTTTTCCGATGGGTTATATTCAGAAAATCAAAAAATCGAGTTTGCCACTAATTATTTGGTAGGACGAGCACAGTTATGGTGGAATGATCTTTCTCGTCGTGCAGATTGTCCACGCACCTGGAAGGCTTTTCAAGAAGAGTTTAAAGATTCATTCTTACCTTTACAGTTTACCTTACCTGTTTGATAATTGTGATGTATTTACATATTGAATTTAGTCTATAGGAGCATATTACCTTTAATTTTTGAGATTTTGTTTTATTGCTATGGAAAGATATCTCCGATCTCTTTATAGAGTAGCTATCACATATCTTTTGAGCTTCTCTTCCAAGATCAAAAGAATTGGGACTTTACCCATTCATCCTGAAGGCATATTGTCCTGCTATTATGATAAAGGGGTGGATCATCTTCAGCACCTGCACACATCGGCAAATTACTTTGTAACCATCCAGATACGTTTCTTGTCAATTTATATGCATAGTTGTCTTCTTTTTGCATCCACTTACATTTTGGACATGCATGTTTTGCATCGTACATGGAATATACGCATCGTTTAAACATGGTTTGTCTTGTATGGTACATGAATTCTTATTGCAGGGACAGGTATGTATTTTATTGCAGGTTAGCGAGGAGAAAAAAATACATATGTCAGGGTGTGTAATCCCCTTTTGGTCTCTTTCTGTATCATGGAAATTGTTTGTCGGAAATTTTCCGGTTTTCAAAATCACGCCGTTATGCTACCGAAATTTTTACAAAATTCATATGCACATGCATTCAAGTATAAATTCATGATTCGAAAGTTAATTATTATTTTTGTCATCACTTTTGGATTACATTTTTTTTACTTAATTTCTGCATATCATACACAAACACATTAATGTAACAGCTCCATGAACATTTCCATGCATGTATTTTTACATGGCACATGCCTATTTTCTTTATTCAGTGATGAAACATGTGACTGGCCATCCATGTTTATTCTTTTATCACCTGAGGTCAGTTGCTTGTTCAACTGAGGGGCATGTTATACCTTATGGAATATGTTGAACAATGCATTGTTGGATTGTAACATGGCATATGTTAGCCAATGCATTGTTGGATTGAAATATGGAATAGCCAATGCATTGTTGGATTATAACATCGAATATGTTAGCCAATGCATTGTTGAATTTAAATATGGAATAGCCAATGCATTGTTGGATTGTAACATGAAATATGTTGGCCAATGCATTGTTGGATTGTAACAGTAATATGGAATATGTTGAACACTGCATTATAATTGTTAGAGTGTTGCACTATTTTATCAACTGAGGTCAGTTGCTTGTCAACTGAGAGGCATGTTGTATATTATTGAACAAGGCATTGTTAAAGTATTATATTCTTAATGTATTAATATGTTTTTGATGTTTTTGATATAGCAGCTGAAGGTTCGTGAGGAGCGTGCAAGGCGTGAAAGGGCGGACATCAATAATCCGAATAATTATTATTTAGTTTGTAAATAAACCTACGTAGAAGGTTCTATTGTTAGAAAAGTAATGGTTAGAATAAGGGTCGTTGTAGACCGTCGTTTCTGTTATTGAAAGCAATGGCTTTCTGTAAAAGTTATCAACTTTTAGTTTCACGCCTGCTTTTCGAAGCTGCCCTCTTGTAACCACTCTTTTCGACGTAATCAAAAGTCCTATAAATACATGCACTCTGTGGACTGTCGAAACAGAGTGCATGGGGGGAGATTGCACCCAATACTGCGTTCCGTCTCGTCTATTGTTGCATCTATTCTCTGTGTGTTTTTCTGCGTCCGTAATCTCTGTATGCGCGTGAGCAAGATCCTGACAACAGATTCACTTCCTATTTCATATCGATCTTCCATAACCACTCTTACCCTTACCACAAGAGATAGAGAGGTTACATTTGAAGAGTTAGAGTTCTTGTTGCTTCAAGATGAAGATCAGTTGAAGGGAATGGAAGAGAATGAAGAAGCGCTTTCATCTTCATCAAAGGGTAAGAAGAAGAAGGATAAGAAGAAGGAAAAACAATCCAAGAAGGAAAGCAGGTCCCTCTCACCTTCTACTTCAGATTCTGTATCTACGACATCTAAAGATAATTCTTCTAAGAAGAAGGTAAAAATATGTTCTTTTTGCAAGAAACGTGGACATATTCAGTCAGAATGTTATAGAAGCATTGGAGCAGAAAAGAAAAAGGCATCAGGTAATGTTGCAGAAGATGATAAAAAAGGGAAATCTCAAGGTGATTCTTATGCATGTATCACCATTGAGGAAGTAGCTTTTGATCAAGCAGCTTTACAAGTTCCTTCAGCAAGTTCTTGGATATTCGACTCAGGTGCTACTAAGCATATGACAGGTTGCAGAGATGTATTTTCTTCTCTTTCCTATTCTTTAGGTAGAAGAGTTACTATTGCAGATGGCAATGATTTGGATGTTGTGGGAATAGGTACAATAACCCTAAAGTCAAGAGAAGGTGGTGTTTTTCAAATTTCAGATGTTCTTTATGTACCTGAAATGAAGATAAATCTGCTACCTATGTGAGTTACTTCAAAGTGTTTGGATCACTTTCTTATGTACATATTGAGAAAAAGGACCGAGGCAAACTAGATGTAAAGGCAAAGAAAGCTTTTTTTATTGGATATCCTGTTGAAAGCAAAGGATACAGGTTTTATGTTCCAGAGACAGGTGAAGTTATTCTTTCACGTAATGCTTATATTGCTGAAGATAAGGTTTATGATAAAGAAGCAGAAATTTTGGAGTTCATTAGTGAAAATGACTATGGAATTTTTAGAAAGATTATGGATGTACATGTTCAGCCATATTAGGAGGGAGTTAAACTCAAATTCCTAGTATTCAAGAAAAAGTTAAAGAAACAGGAATTTCATTACCTTCTACAGAGTCAGTTCCACAAGAGACTTTTATTCCAGAAATGGAAGAAGTTAAAGTTCTAGAAAGTCCTAGTACCTCGGCAGGACAAGTTCCAGAACCTGTGGAAGCTGAAAGTTCAGAAAGAGTTTCACCACTATTCAAGGATACACCTACGTGTTTATATCAGACTTGGAAAGATAGTGGTATAAAGACTTTTACTGGAAGAACAAGGGGTCAGACTAGACAACAACAACAAGATCATGTAAGAACAAGAAGTCAAACTAGAAAGCAAAAAGATCATGTAAGTTTTGTTGAAGACTTCGAGATTCATGATATTTTGGCACTTACGACTGTTGAAGATGAACCTGCGTGTGTTAAAGATGCACTTAACATTTCTATTTGGAGAAAAGCTATGCAAGAAGAGATTGATTCTATTCATAAGAATCAAACTTGGCAGCTATGTGAGTTACCAGAAGGAAAGAAATCTATAGGTGTAAAATGGATCTTCAAAATCAATAGGAAAGCAGATGGTACTATTGATAGATACAAGGCCAAGTTGGTTGTCAAAGGATATGCACAACAAAAAGGTATTGATTATGATGAGACATTTGCTCCTACATCTAGGATGACTATTATTAGGTCAGTACTTGCTCTAGCAGCACATTTTGGTTGGCATATATATCAACTTGACATTAAGACTGCTTTTCTTAATGATGATTTACACGAGGATGTGTATATTCAACAGCCAGAAGGTTTTTAAGAGACACGTAAAGAACACTTAGTGTGTAAGCTTATAAAAGCTTTGTATGGTTTAAAACAGGCACCTAGAGCATGGTATGAAAAGATACATACATATCTTTTATCCATTGGTTTCCATAACTCAGATGAAGCTCCAACTGTTTATGTCAAAACTGAAACAGGTATGATGATTATAGCAATCATTTATGTGGATGATATTATAGTCACACGTCCCAGAGATGCAGATTTGCAGATATTCAAAGAAGAATTGAAGCAAACATTTGATGTGAATGATTTAGGCATTCTACATTATTATCTTGGGATTCAGTTTCTGTTTCGAGATGAGTGTATCTACATGACACAACAGAAGTACATTGAGAAACTTTTGGAAAGGTTTTAGATGGGTGATTCTAAACCTATGCAAACACCTATGAATCAGAACATATCTTTACAAATGGTAGCAGATGCAGAGCCATTTGATGCTACTCTATATAGTCAAGCACTTGGTTGCTTGATATATCTTTGTAATACACGTCCTGATATACAGTTTGCAGTTTCTCAAGCATCAAGGTTCATGCAAAATCCAACAGTGTTACATTGGAAAGCAGTAAAGCGGATCTTTCATTATTTGAAGGGAACTTCAAATTATGCTATGGTATTTTTGAAATCTACACATTTGTTACTAAAAGGATTTTCAAATTCTGATTGGGTAGGTGATAGAGACACAAGAAGAAGTACTAGTGGATTTTGTTTTTATCTTGGAGATTGTCTTATCTCATGGTTTTCAAAAAGACAACCCACTATTGCCACTTCATCGTGTGAAGCTGAATATCGTGCATCATTTACAGCTACTCTAGAGTCAGTTTGGTTGCAAAAGATTTTCAGTTATCTTGATCTCACTGTACATCAACCCATTCAGATATTTTCAGATAGCCATAGTGCTATAGCTATAGCTAAAAATCCAGTGCATCATGCAAGGACAAAGCATATAGAGGTACACTACCACTATATTCGAGAGCAGATAGTTAAGAAGCACATTGAGCTGGTTTATGTTCCTTCTAGTGAGAATGTTGCAGATATTTTTACCAAAGCATTAACTAGAGATAGTCATGAGAAGATTTGGAGGTTACTAAAGCTTGTACCAATATGACATTTAAGAAGGGATTGTTGGAAGTCAATGTTTATATTGGTCCAACAATTAGCTGCATAAGAAGCATTCTCATCAAAGTTTAAGCAGTCGACGGGCGCAACATCCATATATGAGAATCTTTCTAGACTCTTGTACAACAAAGCTACGTGGGCGACTTGGAGTCCAACATGTTTAAAAGCATCCTCAACCGACCCGGGTTCAATTCCCACGCGCTCCGGCAACAAGTTCGTGTTTTTTAATAAAGCAAATCGAAAAACTCTTCACAGAAAAATCCGTTCGCGATCGCGTAGTTTTTTTCTTTTTTTGTAGCTTTTAGATTGTGCTTTTGGAGGATACTCACAAACTATATAATGAGGCCTTGGCTCATTGTTCAAGCATCACTCAACATTCACTCACTCAAAGATCTAGAGCTTGGAGATCTTCTTGAAGACAGAGTGTTCTCACACTCTTGAAGGAGGTGAAGTTTTGGTGAAGGAGAGGCTACTCTCATTGCAGCAGGAAGTCTTCTACGAGGTGGTGGTAACTATCTTTTGTGAGTTAACCTTGCGGTTGATTTACAATTTTGTTACACTATTTTGTTAGCTTCGTTGCTTCATTCTCTTCACACACACTTAGATTATTTCGACATAATCTAAATTTTGTATCATCATCTTCTTATTCTTCCATTAGTGAGTGTGGCACTTTATATGGTTGAGTAGTACTCCCATGTTGTAATTTGGACATCTATTATTTTTAGTGAAGTAAGCATCCAGCTTATGTTCCCTATCCTTGTCTCAAGATCTCTTTCTTTCTCTATCTCACTTATCATCTTGTCAATTAAGTTGTGTATGCTCAAGAGGTTTTAGTATTGGAACGATCGTGGGGCCCCAAATTCCAACACTTGGTATCAGAGCTTTAGGGTTTTGGTATTAGAGATACATAATTGACATACACACTTAAGATAAGATGAGCGAGATGAGAATTGAGATTGAAGACAAGTTGGATGGATCTTCTAATTATCCCATGTGGAGTTTCATGATGATGAACTTGTTAGTGACAAAGGATTTATGGAGTATCGTCAATGGATCCTTAACAAGACCAAGACGAGAAGGCAAAGAAGGGTCTACAGCAACTTCAACAGGTACTGGAATGACTATTACAGAACCAACTGAAGAAGAGGTAACCACTTCGACATCCAGAGTCACTGCTAGGTCTTTACCTAGAGTTCCTCCTACTGAAGATCAGGCAAGATGGGATGCTAGAGATGCTTTAGCACTTTCATTCATAGCAATGAGTGTCAAAAAACATATTCTACCACAGATCAGATCTTGCAAAAGTTCTAGTCAAGCTTGGTTAAAGCTCGAGAATCTTTTTCAGAGCAGAAATCCTGCTAGGAAAGCTCACTTGAGGAGACAACTAGCAAATACAAGGATGAAAGCTGGTGATTCAATTCAAACCCACATAACGAGACTCGTTGACTTGAGAGATCAACTTCTAAATATAGGAGTTGAGATATCATATGAAGAAATGGTAAATACGTTGATTAATTCACTTCCTATTTCATATCGATCTTTCATAACCACTCTTACCCTTACCACAAGAGATAGAGAGGTTACATTTGAAGAGTTAGAGTTCTTGTTGCTTCAAGATGAAGATCAGTTGAAGGGAATGGAAGAGAATGAAGAAGCGCTTTCATCTTCATCAAAGGGTAAGAAGAAGAAGGATAAGAAGAAGGAAAAACAATCCAAGAAGGAAAGTAGGTCCCTCTCACCTTCTACTTCAGATTCTGTATCTACGACATCTAAAGATAATTCTTCTAAGAAGAAGGTAAAAATATGTTCTTTTTGCAAGAAACGTGGACATATTCAGTCAGAATGTTATAGAAGGATTGCAGCAGAAAAGAAAAAGGCATCAGGTAATGTTGCAGAAGATGATAAAAAAGGGAAATCTCAAGGTGATTCTTATGCATGTATCACCATTGAGGAAGTAGCTTTTGATCAAGCAGCTTTACAAGTTCTTTCAGCAAGTCCTTGGATATTCGACTCAGGTGCTACTAAGCATATGACAGGTTGCAGAGATGTATTTTCTTCTCTTTCCTATTCTTTAGGTAGAAGAGTTACTATTGCAGATGGCAATGATTTGGATGTTGTGGGAATAGGTACAGTAACCCTAAAGACAAGAGAAGGTGGTGTTTTTCAAATTTCAGATGTCCTTTATGTACCTGAAATGAAGATAAATCTGCTACCTATATCTGCATTTTTAAGTGATGGTTTTAAAGTTGTATTTGAGAAAGATCTTTGTAAGATCTTATCACATAACAAAGACAAGTGTCTTTTACAAGGTGAGCATAAAGGAGGGGTCTTTGTTTTGTCAAAAATCAGTCAGGCATATGCAGTCAAATCTTCGTCACCGGTGGAAGATATGAAGCTATGGCATGAAAGATTTGGACATATCAGTTTTGGAGCTCTCAAGAATATCAAAGATAGAGGTATGGTTGAGAGTTTACCCTCATTCAAGCTACCTGATGATTCAGATATATGTGAAGGTTGTCTTGAAGGTAAGATGCATAAACTACCTTTCAAGAAACATGGTCATATTACAACTACCAGGAAATTGCAGATTATTCATTCAGATGTGAATGGACCTATGAGAGCAGACTCTATTCAGGGTTTCAGGTATTTTGTCCTATTTGTGGATGATTTTACAAGATACTCATGGATCTATGGTCTTAAGTCAAAGTCAGAAGTCATGGATCTATGGTTGAAAATGAAAGTCAGGAAATTGTCCAGATTCTCAGAAGTGATAAAGGTGGAGAATACTTGTCAAATGATTTCCAGACATTTCTCGATGAGAAAGGTATTACTCGACACCTTACTATTGCTTATACTCCTCAGCAAAATGGTGTTGCAGAAAGAAAGAATAGAGTGCTTGTTGAAATGATGCGGAGCATGATGGCGTCCAAGAGGCTTTCACCAAAATTCTGGTTTGATGCAGTACATACAGCTAATCACATTTTGAACAGGTCATCTATAAAAGCTTTAAAGGTAATCACACCGTATGAGGCTTATTATGGTAGCAAACCTAATGTGAGTTACTTCAAAGTGTTTGGATCACTTTCTTATGTACATGTTGAGAAAAAGGACCGAGGCAAACTAGATGTAAAGGCAAAGAAAGCTGTTTTTATTGGATATCCTGTTGAAAGCAAAGGATACAGGTTTTATGTTCCAGAGACAGGTGAAGTTATTCTTTCACGTAATGCTTATATTGCTGAAGATAAGGTTTATGATAAAGAAGCAGAAATTCCGGAGTTCATTAGTGAAAATGACTATGGAATTTTTAGAAAGATTATGGATGTACATGTTCAGCCATATCAGGAGGGAGTTAAAACTCAAATTCCTAATATTTAAGAAAAAGTTAAAGAAACAGGAATTTCACTACCTTCTAGAGAGTCAGTTCCACAAGAGACTTTTATTCCAGAAATGGAAGAAGTTAAAGTTCCAGAAAGTCCTAGTACCTCGGCAGGACAAGTTCCAGAACTTGTGGAAGCTGAAAGTTCAGAAAGAGTTTCACCACTATTCAAGGATACACCTACGTGGTTATATCAGACTTGAAAAGATAGTGGTATAAAGACTTTTACTGGAAGAACAAGGAGTCAGACTAGACAACAACAACAAGATCATGTAAGAACAAGAAGTCAAACTAGAAAGCAAAAAGATCCTGTAAGTTTTGCTGAAGACTTCGAGATTCATGATATTTTGGCACTTACGACTGTTGAAGATGAACCTGCGTGTGTTAAAGATGCACTTAACATTCCTATTTGGAGAAAAGCTATGCAAGAAGAGATTAATTCTATTCATAAGAATCAAACTTGGCAGCTATGTGAGTTACCAGAAGGAAAGAAAGCTATAGGTGTAAAATGGATCTTCAAAATCAAAAGGAAAGCAGATGGTACTATTGATAGATACAAGGCCAGGTTGGTTGTCAAAGGATATGCACAACAAAAAGGTATTGATTATGATGAGACATTTGCTCCTACGTCTAGGATGACTATTATTAGCTCAGTACTTGCTCTAGCAGCACATTTTGGTTGGCATATATATCAACTTGACATTAAGACTGCTTTTCTTAATGGTGATTTACACAAGGATGTGTATATTCAGCAGCCAGAGGGTTTTTAAGAGACAGGTAAAGAACACTTAGTGTGTAAGCTTATAAAAGCTTTGTATGGTTTAAAACAGGCACCTAGAGCATGGTATGAAAAGATACATACATATCTTTTATCCATTGGTTTCCAGAACTCAGATGCAGCTCCAACTCTTTATGTCAAAACTGAAACAGGTATGATGATTATAGCAATCATTTATGTGGATGATATTACAGTCACAGGTCCCAGAGATGCAGATTTGCAGATATTCAAAGAAGAATTGAAGCAAACATTTGATGTGAATGATTTAGGCATTCTACATTATTATCTTGGGATTCAGTTTCTGTTTCGAGATGAGTGTATCTACATGACACAACAGAAGTACATTGAGAAACTTTTGGAAAGGTTTCAGATGGGTGATTCTAAACCTATGCAAACACCTATGAATCAGAACATATCTTTACAAATGGTAGCAGATGCAGAGCCATTTGATGCTACTCTATATAGTCAAGCAGTTGGTTGCTTGATATATCTTTGTAATACACGTCCTGATATACAGTTTGCAGATTCTCAAGCATCAAGGTTCATGCAGAATCCAACAGTGTTACATTGGAAAGCAGTAAAGCGGATCTTTCGTTATTTGAAGGAATTCAAACCCACATAACGAGACTCGTTGACTTGAGAGATCAACTTCTAAATATAGGCGTTGACTTGAGATATCAGATGAAGAAATGGTAAATACGTTGATTAATTCACTTCCTATTTCATATCGATCTTTCATAACCACTCTTACCCTTACCACAAGAGATAGAGAGGTTACATTTGAAGAGTTAGAGTTCTTGTTGCTTCAAGATGAAGATCAGTTGAAGGGAATGGAAGAGAACGAAGAAGCGCTTTCATCTTCATCAAAGGGTAAGAAGAAGAAGGATAAGAAGAAGGAAAAACAATCCAGGAAGGAAAGTAGGTCCCTCTCACCTTCTACTTCAGATTCTTTATCTACGACATCTAAAGAGAGTTCTTCTAAGAAGAAGGTAAAAATATTTTCTTTTTGCAAGAAACGTGGACATATTCAGTCAGAATGTTATAGAAGGATTGCAGCAGAAAAGAAAAAGGCATCAGGTAATGTTGCAGAAGATGATAAAAAAGGGAAATCTCAAGGTGATTCTTATGCATGTATCACCATTGAGGAAGTAGCTTTTGATCAAGCAGCTTTACAAGTTCTTTCAGCAAGTCCTTGGATATTCGACTCAGGTGCTACTAAGCATATGAGAGGTTGCAGAGATGTATTTTCTTCTCTTTCCTATTCTTTAGGTAGAAGAGTTACTATTGCAGATGGCAATGATTTGGATGTTGTGGGAATAGGTACAGTAACCCTAAAGTCAAGAGAAGGTGGTGTTTTTCAAATTTCAGATGTCCTTTATGTACCTGAAATGAAGATAAATCTGCTACCTATATCTGCATTTTTAAGTGATGGTTTTAAAGTTGTATTTGAGAAAGATCTTTGTAAGATCTTATCACATAACAAAGACAAGTGTCTTTTACAAGGTGAGCATAAAGGAGGGGTCTTTGTTTTGTCAAAAATCAGTCAGGCATATGCAGTCAAATCTTCGTCATCGGTGGAAGATATGAAGCTATGGCATGAAAGATTTGGACATATCAATTTTGGAGCTCTCAAGAATATCAAAGATAGAGGTATGGTTGAGAGTTTACCCTCATTCAAGCTACCTGATGATTCAGATATATGTGAAGATTGTCTTGAAGGTAAGATGCATAAACTACCTTTCAAGAAACATGGTCATATTACAACTACCAAGAAATTGCAGATTATTCATTCAGATGTGAATGGACCTATGAGAGCAGACTCTATTCAGGGTTTCAGGTATTTTGTCCTATTTGTGGATGATTTTACAAGATACTCATGGATCTATGGTCTTAAGTCGAAGTCAGAAGTCTTTCCTATGTTCAAGAAGCTTGTAGCTATGGTTGAAAATGAAAGTCAGGAAACTGTCCAGATTCTCAGAAGTGATAGAGGTGGAGAATACTTGTCAAATGATTTCCAGACATTTCTCGATGAGAAAGGTATTACTCGACACCTTACTATTGCTTATACTCCTCAGCAAAATTGTGTTGCAGATAGAAAGAATAGAGTGCTTGTTGAAATGATGCGGAGCATGATGGCGTCCAAGAGGCTTTCACCAAAATTCTGGTTTGATGCAGTACATACAACTAATCACATTTTGAACAGGTCATCTATAAAAGCTTTAAAGGTAATCACACCGTATGAGGCTTATTATGGTAGCAAACCTAATGTGAGTTACTTCAAAGTGTTTGGATCACTTTCTTATGTACATGTTGAGAAAAAGGACCGAGGCAATCTAGATGTAAAGGCAAAGAAAGCTGTTTTTATTGGATATCCTGTTGAAAGCAAAGGATACAGGTTTTATGTTCCAGAGACAGGTGAAGTTATTCTTTCACGTAATGCTTATATTGCTGAAGATAAGGTTTATGATAAAGAAGCAGAAATTCCAGAGTTCATTAGTGAAAATGACTATGGAATTTTTAGAAAGATTATGGATGTACATGTTCAGCCATATCAGGAGGGAGTTAAAACTCAAATTCCTAGTATTTAAGAAAAAGTTAAAGAAACAGGAATTTCACTACCTTCTACAGAGTCAGTTCCACAAGAGACTTTTATTCCAGAAATGGAAGAAGTTAAAGTTCCAGAAAGTCCTAGTACCTCGGCAGGACAAGTTCCAGAACCTGTGGAAGCTGAAAGTTCAGAAAGAGTTTCACCACTATTCAAGGATACACCTACGTGGTTATATCAGACTTGGAAAGATAGTGGTATAAAGACTTTTACTGGAAGAACAAGGAGTCAGACTAGACAACAACAACAAGATCATGTAAGAACAAGAAGTCAAACTAGAAAGCAAAAACATCATGTAAGTTTTGCTGAAGACTTCGAGATTCATGATATTTTGGCACTTGCGACTGTTGAAGATGAACCTGCGTGTGTTAAAGATGCACTTAACATTCCTATTTGGAGAAAAGCTATGCAAGAAGAGATTGATTCTATTCATAAGAATCAAACTTGGCAGCTATGTGAGTTACCAGAAGGAAAGAAAGCTATAGGTGTAAAATGGATCTTCAAAATCAAAAGGAAAGCAGATGGTACTATTGATAGATACAAGGCCAGGTTGGTTGTCAAAGGATATGCACAAAAAAAAGGTATTGATTATGATGAGACATTTGCTCCTACGTCTAGGATGACTATTATTAGCTCAGTACTTGCTCTAGCAGCACATTTTGGTTGGCATATATATCAACTTGACATTAAGATTGCTTTTCTTAATGGTGATTTACACGAGGATGTGTATATTCAGCAGCCAGAAGGTTTTTAAGAGACAGGTAAAGAACACTTAGTGTGTAAGCTTCTAAAAGCTTTGTATGGTTTAAAACAGGCACCTAGAGCATGGTATGAAAAGATACATACATATCTTTTATCCATTGGTTTCCAGAACTCAGATGCAGCTCCAACTCTTTATGTCAAAACAGAAACAGGTATGATAATTATAGCAATCATTTATGTGGATGATATTACAGTCACAGGTCCCAGAGATGCAGATTTGCAGATATTCAAAGAAGAATTGAAGCAAACATTTGATGTGAATGATTTAGGCATTCTACATTATTATCTTGGGATTCAGTTTCTGTTTCGAGATGAGTGTATCTACATGACACAACAGAAGTACATTGAGAAACTTTTGGAAAGGTTTCAGATGGGTGATTCTAAACCTATGCAAACACCTATGAAGCAGAACATATCTTTATAAATGGTAGCAGATGCAGAGCCATTTGATGCTACTCTATATAGTCAAGCAGTTGGTTGCTTGATATATCTTTGTAATACACGTCCTGATATACAGTTTGCAGTTTCTCAAGCATCAAGGTTCATGCAGAATCCAACAGTGTTACATTGGAAAGCAGTAAAGCGGATCTTTCGTTATTTGAAGGGAACTTCAAATTATGCTATGGTATTTTTGAAATCTACACATTTCTTACTAAAAGGACTTTTAGATTCTGATTGGGCAGGTGATAGAGACACAAGAAGAAGTACTAGTGGATTTTGTTTTTATCTTGGAGATTGTCTTATCTCATAGTTTTCAAAAAGACAACCCACTATTGCCACTTCATCGTGTGAAGCTGAATATCGTGCAGCATTTACAGCTACTCTAGAGTCAGTTTGGTTGCAAAAGATTTTCAGTTATCTTGATCTCACAGTACATCAACCCATTCAGATATTTTCAGATAGCCAGAGTGCTATAGCTATAGCTAAAAATCTAGTGCATCATGCAAGGACAAAGCATATAGAGGTACACTACCACTATATTCGAGAGCAGATAGTTAAGAAGCACATTGAGCTGGTTTATGTTCCTTCTAGTGAGAATGTTGCAGATATTTTTACCAAAGCATTGACTAGAGATAGTCATGAGAAGATTTGGAGGTTACTAAAGCTTGTACCAATATGACATTGAAGGAGGGATTGTTGGAAGTCAATGTTTATATTGGTCCAACAATTAGCTTCATAAGAAGCATTCTCATCAAAGTTCGAGCAGTCGACGGGCGCAACATCCATATATAAGAATCTTTCTAGACTCTTGTACAACAAAGCTATGTGGGCGACTTGGTCTAGCCCAACATGTCTAAAAGCATCCTCAACCGACCCGGCTTCAATTCCCACACGCTGCGTCAACAAGTGCGTGTTTTTTAATAAAGCAAATCGAAAAACTCTTCACAGAAAAATCCGTTTGCGATCGCGTAGTTTTTTTCTTTTTTCGTAGCTTTTAGATTGTGCTTTTGGAGGATACTCACAAACTATATAATGAGGCCTTGGCTCATTGTTCAAGCATCACTCAAGATTCACTCACTCAAAGATCTAGAGCTTGGAGATCTTCTTGAAGACAGAGTGTTCTCACACTCTTGAAGGAGGTGAAGTTTTGGTGAAGGAGAGGCTACTCTCATTGCAGCAGGAAGTCTTCTACGAGGTGGTGGTAACTATCTTTTGTGAGTTAACCTTGTGGTTGATTTACAATTTCGTTACACTATTTTGTTAGCTTCGTTGCTTCATTCTCTTCACACACACTTAGATTATTTCGACATAATCTAAATTTTGTATCATCATCTTCTTATTCTTCCATTAGTGAGTGTGGCACTTTATATGGTTGAGTAGTACTCCCATGTTGTAATTTGGACATCTATTAACTTTATTGAAGTAAGCATCCAGCTTATGTTCCCTATCCTTGTCTCAAGATCTCTTTCTTTCTCTATCTCACTTATCATCTTGTCAATTAAGTTGTGTATGCTCAAGAGGTTTTAGTATTGGAACGATCGTGGGGCCCCAAATTCCAACACTTGGTATCAGAGCTTTAGGGTTTTGGTATTAGAGATACATAATTGACATACACACTTAAGATAAGATGAGCGAGATGAGAATTGAAGATGAAGATCAGTTGAAGGGAATGGAAGAGAATGAAGAAGCGCTTTCATCTTCATCAAAGGGTAAGAAGAAGAAGGATAAGAAGAAGGATAAGAAGAAGGAAAAACAATCCAAGAAGGAAAGTAGGTCCCTCTCACCTTCTACTTCAGATTCTTTATCTACGACATCTAAAGAGAATTCTTCTAAGAAGAAGGTAAAAATATGTTCTTTTTGCAAGAAACGTGGACATATTCAGTCAGAATGTTATAGAAGGATTGCAGCAGAAAAGAAAAAGGCATCAGGTAATGTTGCAGAAGATGATAAAAAAGGGAAATCTCAAGGTGATTCTTATGCATGTATCACCATTGAGGAAGTAGCTTTTGATCAAGCAGCTTTACAAGTTCTTTCAGCAAGTCCTTGGATATTCGACTCAGGTGCTACTAAGCATATGACAGGTTGCAGAGATGTATTTTCTTCTCTTTCCTATTCTTTAGGTAGAAGAGTTACTATTGCAGATGGCAATGATTTGGATGTTGTGGGAATAGGTACAATAACCCTAAAGTCAAGAGAAGGTGGTGGTTTTCAAATTTCAGATGTCCTTTATGTACCTGAAATGAAGATAAATCTGCTACCTATATCTGCATTTTTAAGTGATGGTTTTAAAGTTGTATTTGAGAAAGATCTTTGTAAGATCTTATCACATAACAAAGACAAGTGTCTTTTACAAGGTGAGCATAAAGGGGGGGGGTCTTTGTTTTGTCAAAAATCAGTCAGGCATATGCAGTCAAATCTTCGTCACCGGTGGAAGATATGAAGCTATGGCATGAAAGATTTGGACATATCAGTTTTGGAGCTCTCAAGAATATCAAAGATAGAGGTATGGTTGAGAGTTTACCCTCATTCAAGCTACCTGATGATTCAGATATATGTGAAGGTTGTCTTGAAGGTAAGATGCATAAACTACCTTTCAAGAAACATGGACATATTACAACTATCAAGAAATTGCAGATTATTCATTCAGATGTGAAAGGACCTATGAGAGCAGACTCTATTCAGGGTTTGAGGTATTCTATCCTATTTGTGGATGATTTTACAAGATACTCATGGATCTATGGTCTTAAGTCGAAGTCAGAAGTCTTTCCTGTTGGAACAAACCAATCACAAATTAGTGATTATAAAGATCTTGAAGAAGGCTTATGGTCAGAATGAAGTGGAAGAAGATACTTGAGAAAGTGAAGGAGATTTCAGAATGATGTCTTGTACACATATGTACATATAAGTGGAAATCTTTGTAAATTGAGTAGAGCTAAATCCTTAGGATGATAAGAAGTAATGTCATAGACACGGGATGAGTCAAAAATCATGTATATATAAGTTAATGATGATAAGAAGTTAGAGAGAGAGTCATTTGTAGATGACAAATGTCTTAGAGATGTATAGAGAGTTTTTTCCCAGAAAATAGCGACGGGTTTTTCTCTGAGTGCTCTCTGTCTGATCATGTGGATCAAGATTCCTTTTGTACACATCTAATTGAGAAGCTAATGAAGCTATGTCTAGAGTTTCATGATCTAATTCCTCTCCTACTGTGAGAATGATCAATAGGAACATTTGTATGTAGAAATGGAAACTGAAGTCTGAGAGTAGCGCATTTTTCCATCTCAGTGTTTTGCTTAGATCTCAGTGTATACTGTAAAGTTCTTGATGAGTGAGCACTTAAAATCTAAGTTAGGAGATAAGGAAGCTATGGCTAAAAGCATTTAGCAAAACGGGTTGTGTGCTGTGAGAAATCAACTTAAGAAGTTGACTATGTCGAAGGTGCTACTTCTGGAAGACAGTTGTGACATACCTTTGATCTTAAGGATCAAATTAAACTTTTGGTGATTAGTTTTGAGAACTAATGATTAGTATGATTGCGCAAAGGTATTGCGAATACTTGTGCATCTTTTATTTGAAGAAATTTGAAGTTATGTGCAGGTAATGAAGTCGATTTCTGAAGCAGACTTTCTGAAGTAGACACTTCTTCACTCAGATAAGTGTTGATGGAAGTTTTGGTAAAGAAGAACAATATTTGTGTAAAGTTTGGTTTATAACTGACATAGAAGTGTTCTTAAGTCAGTATAGATCAAACCTTTGGAGATTAAGAGGTCTCCAACAGTGGTATCAGAGCTGAAGCTGCAATACAAGAGAAGAAAAGACAATTGAAGTTCCGATTGGTGCAGATATTGGAGTTCTTCCAAATCAAAGGAGGACAAGGACAAATTATTGAAGATAACCTGCAGAAGTTCAAAGTACGAGTTCGAAAAGAATCAAGAAGGACAAAGCTCATATCAAAGGTACACTTTATCCTCATAAACCATAGTAATTGCAGATACAGAAGGTCAAGGATGGGAGAAAGCTTGCAGATTGATAAGCTAGATAGGGAGAACTATCCAGCTTGGTCCATGAGGATGGAGGCACACCTCATGAGTAAAGACTTGATGGCATTCATTACAGGAGATGAAGAAAAGCCTGAATTTGCAGATTCTAGTATTCCAACTAGGGAAGAACTTGCAGTCTTGAAGACTTGGATGAGAAAGGATGCTCAAGCAAGGAGTATCATTTACATGGCTGTAAATGATTATCTTTTACCTCACATTAGAGGATTGGAAAGTGCTGCAGATGTTTGGAATGCTTTGGAAGAGCATTTCCAGAATACAACCAAGTCAAGGAAGTCCTCACTATGGGCTGAGTTCACAACCTTCAAGAAGAAGAGCTCACAATCAATTTCTGATTATGTGGCAAGGATGAAGGATATTGCAGATAGCTTGGGAGCAGTGGATGAAGACATTGAAGAGGAAAAGTTGGTAAGACAAATACTTACAGGTCTGAGAGGAGATGAGAAGTGGAAGCCTTTCATATTGTCCATAGAGTTGTCACTTGATCACTTTACTCCTGATCTTAATCAATTGTTAGGACACATGCTAACTTTTGAGCAGGACATTAAAGGAGACAATGATAGAAGTACAAGTCAAGCTATGTACTCCAAGGACAAGAAAAAGAATGGCAAGGGAAAGCAATCGACTGATGATGAAGGGAATTCAAGTCAAGCTAACTTCACAAAAGGAAAGATGAATTTCAGAGGTAAAGGAAGAGGAGGTAAGAACAAAGATAATGCTAAAGCTTGTTGGATTTGTGGTAGAACAAATCATTTGGCAAATGATTGTTGGTATAACAATCAAAATGGTGGAAGCAATAATCAGAATTTCAATCAAAGAGGTAGAGGAGGCAGAAATCAAAGAGGCAACTTCAAAGGAAGAGGTGGTAGGACATCATATGCTAGAGGAGGTGGAAGAAACTTCCAATCTCAGTCCTACAACAACAATTATTATAATTATGCATCAGATCAGAAGGATGATATGACTCTTATCTTGAATGCAACTCATGAATCAGTGGGAGAAGATCAAAGAGTGTTTTATATTGACTCAGGATGTAGTAACCATCTGAGTGGGAATCTATCCTTGATGACTGATATGGAAGCAAAGGTGAATGGACATATAGTTCAAACAGGTGACAATACCAAACATAAAGTGGAGAGCATTGGATCAGTGAAGACAAAGAGTGGAAGTACACTTTTGAGCAAGGTACTTTATGTTCCTACTATTCCTAAAAATTTGATAAGTGTAGGGCAAATTGTGGAGAAAGGATATGAGGTAAGATTCACAAATGATGGTGTTTATGTGCAAGATCCAAATCAGGGATATAGAAACATAATTGCAGGTAAAAAGGAAGGAAGATTGTTTACTCTCAAAGTCCAAGGTAATGTGGGACATGCATTATTTACTTATGGAAGTCAAAAGGTGTCTGAATTAGACCTATGGCATAAAAGGCTAGGTCATTTCAATGAGAGAGCTATAAAGGAAATGTCAAAGAATCAGGTGGTGCTTGGATTGCCAAATGTTGAAGGGCAACATATGGTGTACAAGTGTGAAGCTTGTCAATTAGGTAAAGCACATAAAGGTTCTTACAACAAATCAGGGTACAAGCATTCAAATATGCTTGAATTGGTTCATACAGATGTATGGGGTCCCTCAAGGGACTATAGCATAAATGGATCCAGATATTATGTGTTGTTTGTTGATGATGCAACCAGATGGATTACTTTGTATGTAATCAAGGATAAATCAGAAGTTTTCAAGACATTCAAACATTTTCATGCTTATGCAGAAAGGATCACAGGACAAAAGCTTAAGAGGTTAAGGTCAGATGGAGGGGGAGAGTATTTCTCTAAAGAGTTTGATGATTATTTGTGGAATGCAGGTATAAAAAGAGAAGTAACTTGCAGGTACTCTCCTCAACAGAATAGAGTAGCAGAAAGGAGAAATAGGACTCTTGTAGAATTTGCAAGAGCAATGATGAAGGAAAAGAATTGTCCAAATTATTTATGGGCAGAAGCTATTAATACTGCAACATACATTGTGAATAGGTTACCTTGTAAAGCTTTGGATGGAGGAACCCCTTATGAAGCATGGTGGGGTAAGAAACCTACTCTTGATCATTGTAAAGTATTTGGATGTGTTGCATATGCTTATGTTCCTTCACAATTAAGACATAAGCTAGAACCCAATGCAGAAAAGTATGTGTTCATTGGTTATGATGATAGACAGATGGGTTACAGGTTGTGGAGTCCATCCACAAAGCAATTTCTTGTTACCAAAGATGTGACATTTGATGAGCAAAATACATGGTATACAGGATCAACAAATGATTATGCAGGTGTTGAAGAGATACAAAGAAAAGGAAAAGCAAAAGTAAAAGTGTATGAAGAAAGTATTGATGATGTTGACTCTAAAAGTAGATTGCAGGATCATGTAGAAGAAGGGCCGAGATTTGATCCAGAATCAAATGAGGCTGAAACTTCGAGAAGTGCAGAAATCAAAAGATCTACAAGGGAAAGGAAAGAGCTTATAAGGTATAGTTATGATACATCTTTTCTAACAACAAAAGATTATGCTTATATTGTAAAGACAGAAGAAGATCCAATCACTTATGAAGAAGCCAAAGGTAAACAGAATTGGGAGAAGGCAATGCAGGAAGAGTATGATGCTCTACTTGAAAATGAAACTTGGGAATTAGTACCAAGACCAAAGAATCAGAAAGTCATTGGATGTAAGTGGGTATATAAAACAAAAAGGTTTGCAGATGGTAAGGTGTCTAGATACAAGGCTAGACTTGTGGTCAAAGGTTATGCCCAAACTTATGGGGTAGATTATGATGAAACCTTTAGTCCTGTTGCTAAGATGTCTACAATTAGAACATTGATTGCTATTGCTGCTTGTAAAGGATGGAAGTTGTCACAATTAGATGTGAAAAATGCATTTCTAAATGGATACATTGCAGATGAAGTATACATGGAGCAACCAGAAGGTTTTATGAATTGAATTGGATCAGATTATGTGTGTAAGCTCAAGAGAGCTTTGTATGGGTTGAAGCAGGCCCAAGAGCTTGGAATTATAGACTTGTCAAGTTCTTGAATGAATGTGGATTTCAAGCATCAAAGGCAGATAGTAGCTTGCTAGTGAAGGCAAGTGAAAATGGATACATTTACATGTGCATTTATGTTGATGATATTATTGTCACAGGAACAGATGCTCAAGGAATCAATGAACTCAAAAGGCAAATAGAGAAGGAGTTTAAGATAAGTGATTTGGGAAACTTATCTTATTTCCTAGGAATGCAGATTGTGTATACTCAACATGGAGTATATGTTTCACAAGAGAGGTATTTGAAGAATCTTCTAGTCAAGTTTAACATGGAAGATTGCAAGACTTCAACTACACCATTGGAGGTAAATCATAAATTGAGCAGGTATGGAGGTGAAGATTCAATGATATGAAGAAATATCAGAGTTTGGTAGGTAGTTTAATCTATGCTACCTTGACAAGACCAGATTTATCATATGCAGTAGGTGTGTTGTCACAATTTATGCATTGTCCAAAGAAGACTCATTGGATTGCAGCCCAAAGGGTACTCAGATATATCAAAGGAACCCTAAGTGAAGGTTTGTACTATGGTTTCACTTCTGACACAAGAATTAAAGTGTTTAGTGATGCAGATTGGGCAGGTGATTCAGATGATAGAAGGTCTACTCATGGGTATCTCTGTTATGTTGGAGATAAATTAGTTTCTTGGTGTTCAAAGAAGCAACATACAGTTGCTTTATCATCCACAGAAGCTGAGTATAAAGGAATGGTAGAAGCTGCAAAAGAAGTGATATGGTTGAAGACCTTGATGAAGAGTTTTGAAACTGATCATAGTGCTCCAATTGTTTTTGGAGATAATATGAGTTCTTTGTATTTGGCAGCTAACCCTGTTTTTCATGCCAGGACTAAGCACATAGAGATTCAGTATCATTTCTTGAGGGAAAAGGTACTTGATAAAGAGATTGAAGTGATGTATACTCCAACAAAAGAACAAGTGGCAGATATGATGACAAAGAGCTTGGATGGACCTAAGCTACAAAGATTCAAAGAGATGGCAGGAGTGAAGAAGAATGGAATAATCACAATTAGTGATTGAGGGGGAGCTGTTGGAACAAACCAATCACAAATTAGTGATTATAAAGATCTTGAAGAAGGCTTATGGTCAGAATGAAGTGGAAGAAGATACTTGAGAAAGTGAAGGAGATTTCAGAATGATGTCTTGTACACATATGTACATATAAGTGGAAATCCTTGGAAATTGAGTAGAGCTAAATCCTTAGGATGATAAGAAGCAATGTCATAGACGCGGGATGAGTCAAAAATCATGTATATATAAGTTAATGATGATAAGAAGTTAGAGAGAGAGTCATTTGTAGATGACAAATATCTTAGAGATGTATAGAGAGTTTTTTCCCAGAAAATAGCGACGGGTTATTCTCTGAGTGCTCTCTGTCTGATCATGTGGATCAAGATTCATTTTGTACACATCTAATTGAGAAGCTAATGAAGCTATGTCTAGAGTTCATGATCTAATTCCTCTCCTACTGTGAGAATGATCAATAGGAACATTTGTATGTAGAAATGGAAACTGAAGTCTGAGAGTAGCGCATTTTTCCGTCTCAGTGTTTTGCTTAGATCTCAGTGTATACTATAAAGTTTTTGATGAGTGAGCACTTAAAATCTAAGTTAGGAGATAATGAAGCTATGGCTAAAAGCATTTAGCAAAACGGGTTGTGTGCTGTGAGAAATCAACTTAAGAAGTTGACTATGTCGAAGGTGCTACTTCTGGAAGACAGTTGTGACATACCTTTGATCTTAAGGATCAAATTAAACTTTTGGTGATTAGTTTTGAGAACTAATGATTAGTATGATTGCGCAAAGGTATTGCGAATACTTGTGCATCTTTTATTTGAAGAAATTTGAAGTTATGTGCAGGTAATGAAGTCGATTTCTGAAGCAGACTTTCTGAAGTAGACACTTCTTCACTCAGAGAAGTGTTGATGGAAGTTTTGGTAAAGAAGAACAATATTTGTGTAAAGTTTGGTTTATAACTGACATAGAAGTGTTCTTAAGTCAGTATAGATCAAACCTTTGGAGATTAAGAGGTCTCCAACATTTCCTATGTTTAAGAAGCTTGTAGCTATGGTTGAAAATGAAAGTCAGGAAACTATCTAGATTCTCAGAAGTGATAGAGGTGGAGAATACTTGTCAAATGATTTCCAGACATTTCTCGATGAGAAAGGTATTACTCGACACCTTACTATTGCTTATACTCCTCAGCAAAATGGTGTTGCAGAAAGAAAGAATAGAGTGCTTGTTGAAATGATGCGGAGCATGATGGCGTCCAAGAGGCTTTCACCAAAATTCTGGTTTGATGCAGTACATACAGCTAATCACATTTTGAACATGTCATCTACAAAAGCTTTAAAGGTAATCACACCGTATGAGGCTTATTATGGCAGAAAACCTAATGTGAGTTACTTCAAAGTGTTTGGATCACTTTCTTATGTACATGTTGAGAAAAAGGACCGAGGCAAACTAGATGTAAAGGCAAAGAAAGCTGTTTTTATTGGATATCATGTTGAAAGCAAAGGATACAGGTTTTATGTTCCAGAGCCAGGTGAAGTTATTCTTTCACGTAATGCTTATATTGCTGAAGATAAGGTTTATGATAAAGAAGCAGAAATTCCGGAGTTCATTAGTGAAAATGACTATGGAATTTTTAGAAAGATTATGGATGTACATGTTCAGCCATATGAGGAGGGAGTTAAAACTCAAATTCCTAGTATTCAAGAAAAAGTTAAAGAAACAGGAATTTCACTACCTTCTACAGAGTCAGTTCCACAAGAGACTTTTATTCCAGAAATGGAAGAAGTTAAAGTTCCAGAAAGTCCTAGTACCTCGGCAGGACAAGTTCCAGAACCTGTGGAAGCTGAAAGTTCAGAAAGAGTTTCACCACTATTCAAGGATACACCTACGTGGTTATATCAGACTTGGAAAGATAGTGGTATAAAGACTTTTACTGGAAGAACAAGGAGTCAGACTAGACAACAACAACAAGATCATGTAAGAACAAGAAATCAAACTAGAAAGCAAAAAGATCATGTAAGTTTTGCTGAAGACTTCGAGATTCATGATATTTTGGCACTTACGACTGTTGAAGATGAACCTGCGTGTGTTAAAGATGCACTTAACATTCCTATTTGGAGAAAAGCTATGCAAGAAGAGATTGATTCTATTCATAAGAATCAAATTTGGCAGCTATGTGAGTTACGAGAAGGAAAGAAAGCTATAAGTGTAAAATGGATCTTCAAAATCAAAAGGAAAGCAGATGGTACTATTGATAGATACAAGGCCAGGATGGTTGTCAAAGGATATGCACAACAAAAAGGTATTGATTATGATGAGACATTTGCTCCTACGTCTAGGATGACTATTATTAGGTCAGTACTTGCTCTAGCAGCACATTTTGGTTGGCATATATATCAACTTGACATTAAGACTGCTTTTCTTAATGGTGATTTACACGAGGATGTGTATATTCAGCAGCCAGAAGGTTTTTAAGAGACAGGTAAAGAACACTTAGTGTGTAAGCTTCTAAAAGCTTTGTATGGTTTAAAACAGGCACCTAGAGCATGGTATGAAAAGATACATACATATCTTTTATCCATTGGTTTCCATAACTCAGATGCAGCTCCAACTCTTTATGTCAAAACTGAAACAGGTATGATGATTATAGCAATCATTTATGTGGATGATATTATAGTCACAGGTCCCAGAGATGCAGATTTGCAGATATTCAAAGAAGAATTGAAGCAAACATTTGATGTGAATGATTTAGGCATTCTACATTATTATCTTGGGATTCAGTTTCTGTTTCGAGATGAGTGTATCTACATGACACAACAGAAGTACATTGAGAAACTTTTGGAAAGGTTTCAGATGGGTGATTCTAAACCTATGCAAACACCTATGAATCAGAACATATCTTTACAAATGGTAGCAGATGCAGAGCCATTTGATGCTACTCTATATAGTCAAGCAGTTGGTTGCTTGATATATCTTTGTAATACACGTCCTGATATACAGTTTGCAGTTTCTCAAGGATCAAGGTTCATGCAGAATCCAACAGTGTTACATTGGAAAGCAGTAAAGTGGATCTTTCGTTATTTGAAGGGAACTTCAAATTATGCTATGATATTTTTGAAATCTACACATTTGTTACTAAAAGGATTTTCGGATTCTGATTGGGCAGGTGATAGAGACACAAGAAGAAGTACTAGTGGATTTTGTTTTTATCTTGGAGATTGTCTTATCTCATGGTTTTCAAAAAGACAACCCACTATTGCCACTTCATCGTGTGAAGCTGAATATCGTGCAGCATTTACAACTACTCTAGAGTCAGTTTGGTTGCAAAAGATTTTCAGTTATCTTGATCTCACAGTACATCAACCCATTCAGATATTTTCAGATAGCCAGAGTGCTATAGCTATAGATAAAAATCCAGTGCATCATGCAAGGACAAAGCATATAGAGGTACACTACCACTATATTCGAGAGCAGATAGTTAAGAAGCACATTGAGCTGGTTTATGTTCCTTCTAGTGAGAATGTTGCAGATATTTTTACCAAAGCATTGACTAGAGATAGTCATGAGAAGATTTGGAGGTTACTAAAGCTTGTACCAATATGACATTGAAGGAGGGATTGTTGGAAGTCAATGTTTATATTGGTCCAACAATTAGCTGCATAAAAAGCATTCTCATCAAAGTTCGAGCAGTCGACGGGCGCAACATCCATATATAAGAATCTTTCTAGAATCTTGTACAACAAAGCTATGTGGGCGACTTGGTCTAGCCAAATATGTCTAAAAGCATCCTCAACCGACCCGGGTTCAATTCCTACGCGCTGCGGCAACAAGTTCATGTTTTTTAATGAAGCAAATCGAAAAACTCTTCACAGAAAAATCCATTCACGATCGCGTAGTTTTTTTTCTTTTTTCGTAGCTTTTAGATTGTGCTTTTGGAGGATACTCACAAACTATATAATGAGGCCTTGGCTCATTGTTCAAGCATCACTCAAGATTCACTCACTCAAAGATCTAGAGCTTGGAGATCTTCTTGAAGACAGAGTGTTCTCACACTCTTGAAGGAGGTGAAGTTTTGGTGAAGGAGAGGCTACTCTCATTGCAGCAGGAAGTCTTCTACGAGGTGGTGGTAACTATCTTTTGTGAGTTAACCTTGTGGTTGATTTACAATTTCGTTACACTATTTTGTTAGCTTCGTTGCTTCATTCTCTTCACACACACTTAGATTATTTCGACATAATCTAAGTTTTGTATCATCATCTTCTTATTCTTCCATTAGTGAGTGCACCACTTTATATGGTTGAGTAGTACTCCCATGTTGTAATTTGGACATCTATTATTTTTAGTGAAGTAAGCATCTAGCTTACGTTCCCTATCCTTGTCTCAAGATCTCTTTCTTTCTCTATCTCACTTATCATCTTGTCAATTAAGTTGTGTATGCTCAAGAGGTTTTAGTATTGGAACGATCCTGGGGCCCCAAATTCCAACATCAACCTACACCAATTGCCTCAAAAAAGATGAATCCATGCACCTCAAACTCCAATAGACTTATATCAACAAGATTTGATCCCATATTCGACTGATGCAAATTCTCCAATACCAACTCCAATGTCTAGTCTCAAGCATACCAAACAAGGCATCCAAGTCACCACCATCATGAAGACCGACATGTTTTGATATATCCATGTCAACATCTAGCATGAGTGAATCCAAGAATGATTGCATAATTGTTGAATCCTTAACATCCAAATTAGTCATCCTATCAACCAAGGATGTGTTTAGTTGTGCACCCTGAGAGCCATCCTACTCTACCACACACTATGTACCATGCGACCTATCCTACTTAACTATACCAAGTGTACTATCATGCTCCACATGAGGTAATTGTACAACATCAACATCGAGGTCAAAACAATTATCAAACTCTAACTGACTATTATCATAATGCTCTACATGGGCATCTGAATGATCATTCAAAATATGCTCTACATTATCATCCACATGATGAGCCAAATCATGCTCTACATAGGCATCAAGAGAATCCAAATCATGGTCTACATAAGCATCTATGGTAGCATTTGAATCGCGCCATACATGTGTAGATATACAAAATGAGACATGAAGAGTCTCACATCGCACATAAGGTTGAAATTCCATTGAGACGAGACTGTCTCTCACATGGAGCACCTCCGATGGATACATGTGACCTAGCACTCTAACCAGCACAAGTTGTCCCAACTACAAATGAAAATGATGCTCTCTTGTAGGAGGCTAATTGATATCAAACTCATAGGGAATAAATGCACATAACATATATGTCTTAGTCTAAATGATTGGTAACATAAGGCATGCATCTCTTGCACCCTCAATGACATGTATCGTACCATCAATCATGTGCACACATCCCTAATTCTCACTTGGTAAGTGATAAAATTGCTAAAGAACTAGAGTAACATGGAAAGTGGCTAATGCATCAAGCAACCAAGACATATGTGTGCTACCTAATGAACAAGAGGAATCCAGAGATGAATCATAGGAGAAAGTGGTA
Organism: Ceratopteris richardii; assembly: GCA_020310875.1. Lineage (NCBI taxonomy): Eukaryota > Viridiplantae > Streptophyta > Polypodiopsida > Polypodiales > Pteridaceae > Ceratopteris > Ceratopteris richardii. Next base: position 59,827,739 of record CM035442.1, read on the forward strand.
TCATTATTTGTGGCATAATCAATCACCATAGGCTCTCTTGAAACCACTACGTGACGAGCATCACATGCAGCTTGACACTTCCTTATACATGAGTGCCAACTCCTTGTTCACCACATCACTCCTAGGGGAGATTTGTTGATATATTTCAGTAGTGATGTGTGTGAACATGCTAGGAACATCGGGGCACATTTTTCCATCTTTAGGAGGTTTTTTCCCAGCTTGCATATACATCTACAACCTTAATGGGTCACTTATCTTCTATACATTCACTTGGTAATACATTCAGTACTGTGTGTTGTGCGCCAAGCTTCTTCTTCTTCCTTGTGCTATTCACGTGCTTCTGTAGACCTCAAACTCCAACATTCTTCTTGTATTTTTCTTCCTTCTTTGACTATGCTACATTAATAGATTTATACTTACTAGTAGATGAGCTCCATTTACCTTTGCTCTTCTATCTAGCTAGGAAAGCTTGATTTGCAACATGCATGATGGACCTATTCTATCTGGATTGATCTTCTTGCAACAAGATAGAGAGCAACTCCTCAAAATGTTAATGCATTAAGATTTCCTTTCATCATCAATCAGAAAGTAGAAGCAAAACCCTGATATGAATATGGAAGACCATTAAGAACAGTCTGCACAAGTGAAGTTTTGGTAAAACTTCATCAACAAAAATCAATTATTCCTTCAAATCTTTGATCTTTGTCAAAAAACTATGCATAGAGTCTCCCTCACTCATATGCTCACTCTCCAACTATTTTTGGAGATAAGCAACATGAGCCTCATTTCTTGCCTTATATAAAGTGGTAAGTGTATCCCAAGCACCCTTTACTGTTTTGCAGGAGCGAATGTGAGGGATAATGATATGTTTGATACACAAAGCTATCAATGCATGTGTGTGAGCATGTTTTCAATCCCAAAGAAGTTGCTTTGTAGTTAGTGTAGCAGGAACCAGAGCACAAAAAGGAATTTGAAGATCATCGTCTGCAATGCCATCTACATCACCTTCAATAATTGTATTTGTATGTGTAGTAGGACATTTTTCAAAACCATGCACAATATTCCACAGTCCTTTTGCTACCAATACATGACACATCATATATGCCCATAATGGGTAATCAACTTATCCTCAATAACCAACATACAAAATACATCATTGCTTTCAACCATGGCCACTGACTAAATACCCTGATGTAAAAAATGAGTGTATCCCAAAAAGTTGAATAAAACCACCCTATCAAGCTCTGCTAAACTTGAAGCACACTTTGATATGCTTGTACTGGCAAACTGAAACATGTATATATGTTTGGCACCAAAGGAAGAAATTGTCTGCACATGCATTGCAATAGTGTGTTCAGAGGCCGAAACGAGCTCATATCAAAATTTTGACGCCACATAGTGAAGCTGTTTTGAACTCCTAATTGCCCTCGATATTGTTGGAGTTAGACGTCTACGGAAGCACGCGAACATCACAAGGAAGAAGAAGAAGCTTGGAGCACAACACACAATACTGAATGTATTACTAGAGAATGTACAAAAGATAAGTAGCCCATTAGGGCAATAGGCGTATATACAAGTCGGGGGAAAAAAACCTCCTAAAGAGGGAAAAAAGTGCCCCGACGGTCCTAGTGTGTTCACACACATCACTACCTAAATATATCAACAAATCCCCCCTGGGAGTGATGCGGTCAACAAGGAGCTGGCACTCATGTATAAGGAAGTGCCAAGCTATGTGGAAATCACTCCACAAAAGGAAGTAATCCCAAAGCTTTGCAGAAAGCTTCAAACTTCTCCCTAGGCAGAGCCTTCGTGAAAAGGTTTGCAATGTCTCCTGCGTGGGCACATATGCCAAGCTGATCTCCCAGCAGAGAACCTCTCCCTGACATAGTGATAATGCACCTCAATGTGCTTAGTGTGAGCATGGAACACAGGGTTCCTCGCAACTGCCAATGCGTTCTGACTGTTAGTGAAGATGGTGGTGGCAGAAGTCTGACCAACACCCAAATCAGCCATAAGGCGTCTGAGCCACACACACTCAATTGTCGCTGTGAAAGCTGACCTATACTCAGCCTCACAACTGGAAGTGGCCACAGTAGGCTGCTTCTTGCTCAACCAAGATATACATGAGCTACCAAGCATGAAGCAAAAGCCACTAGTGGACACACGAGTGTCATAGCAACCAGCCCAATCAGAGTCAGAAAAAGCATGCAAATCTGGCGGTAGTGATCCTTGGCCTGCCAATCCTTGACTCCTTGGCAATGCATAAACCTGCTCATTTGTGAGACAGCAAACTGAATATCTGGCCGAGTAATGCACAAGTAAATCAAGCATCCAACAGCCTGCTGATAGAGAACATCATCAAATGCATCTCCAGCATCATGAAGACTCAATGGTAAACCTGTCTCCATAGGAGTGGCAATAGGCTTACAGTCTTCAAGGCCAAAACGCTACAATAATGTGTCAATATATTTTGTTTGACACAAAGCCATTCCACCATCAACTTGCATAAATTGAATGCCCAAATAGTGATGCAAATGCCCCAAATCAGACATCTCAAATGAGGCATGCAAATCAGCCTTAAAATCAGCAATATGCTTCTCAATAGGACCAGTGAGCAGCATGTCGTCAACATAGACAACAATGATCAGAAGCACATCATTAGCACACTTAACATATAAGGTGCTTTCAGTTGGATTGTTCTCAAAACCATGTGCAACCAGATATGCATGTATCTTCTCATACCAAGCACGTGGTGCTTGCTTTAAACCATATAATGCCTTCTTTAACCTGCACACCTGGTTTTCATGCCCTTTCTGCACAAAGCCACGGGGCTGAAAAACATACACTTCTTCATGCAAGTCACCATTCATAAATGTTGTTTTAATGTCCAACTGATGTACATTCCAACCATGATGGGCTGCAAGTGCACAAATGCTCCAAACGATAGTCATACAGCATGTAGGTGCAAAGGTCTGATCAAAATCATGCCTCTTTCTTGCGCATAACCCTTTGCAACAAGCCTAGCCTTATACCTGTCAATTGTACCATCAGGTTTATGCTTCAGCTTGTATACCCACTTAGTGCCAATGGCCTTCTTGCCAGGATGCAAGTCACATAAAGACCATGTACCATTCTTCATTATAGCATCATATTCAGATTGCATAGCAGCCATCCAATTTTTTGAATTTTGTGCTTCATCAAAAGAAACAGACTCATTCTCATCACAAAGACTAGACGCAGTCATAGCATAGCAATCTGATGCAAAGGAGGCACTATGAGAGCCTGAACGAGTACGATATGACAAAGGTGCATCTAATTTGTTGTCACGCAAAGTCTACACCAGCCATTTTGGCATAGTTTTTTCCTGCTCAATATCAGCTCTTTCATCAACAAGTGCATCATGTAACTCTGCATCAGAAATGGAATGATTTGCATCATCATATGAAATCTGCAAAGGCTAAGAAGTTGCCTCATTAGGACCAGCACTAGACTGTCCACCTGTAAAAAGAGGCATCAAAGTATCGTACATGTCTTTGGAGCTAACAGATGTCTCCTTCGTACATGAAAGCAATGGCTGAATAGCATCTTCCACAAAGACAACATCACGGCTAACCAGAATGCGTTTAGGCTATGGATGATACAGACGATAGCCTTTACTTTCAGAACTGTACCCAACAAAAATACATTTTACTACCTTATCATCCAATTTTCTGCGATGTTGTTCAGGGCCTAGTGCATATGCCAAACAACCAAAAACACATAGATGAGCAACAGATGGCTTGCGGTCATGCCAAGCCTCATATGGAGTGATAGAATGCAGCGCTTCAGTGGGACACCTGTTCAGTACATATGCTGCACACATGACAGCCTCAAGCGAGAAACTATGTGGTAAAGACTGACTCTTGACCATGCACCTCGCCATCTCCATGAGTGACCTGTTCTTTCTTTCAGCAAATCCATTCTGTTGAGGTGTATACGGCACTGTACATTGGTGTTTTTATCCCACGTTCAGACAGAAATGCATTAAAATAAGAAGACATATATTCCCCCCCTCGATCAGAACGGAGGGTGCCCATTTTACATGCTGACAGATTTTCAGCCAAAACCAAAAACTGTTTAAAGCACATGAACACTTCGGACTTTGCTTTGAGTGGATATACCCATGCATGCCTAGAAAAATCATCAATGAAAGTCATGAAGTAAAGGTAATTTCCAAAAGAGGGTGTCTGCATAGGACCACAGACATCACTATGTACAAGCTGCAATTTCTGCGTAGCCCGAAGTGAACCATCTTTTGTAAAGGAGGAACACTGCATTTTGCCCAAAATACAGCCTTCACATACATGTTTTCCAAGTGTCTCAAGCTTGGGCAAAGAAGACACCATATCAGATTTCTGCAAGCATAGCAAACTAGCAAAATTCAGATGAACAAAGCGTGCATGCCAAAGCTTTGCATCTGACATAGCCTAAGAATCATGTATTGCACATGCCGAATCATTCACAGATCTTTTATAGTCTATGAGCTTATACAGCCCATGACATAAAATGCCAGAAGCAATAATAACATCGCCATTTGACATATCATGAACTGTACATCTGTCATTAACAAATTTCACAACCAAGCCAATCTTGGCTAATGCAGAAACTGATAACAGATTCTTCTTGATCCCTGGCACAAATAGAGCATCTGACAAGGTGAAAGAACTACCATCAGCAGTAGTCAGAATGATCTTACCAACTCCCATAATAGGATAAGAGGAGGAGTTGGCGCATGTGACAGTGTTCCCTGTAGGGGCAGGCTCGAGTGAAGAGAAGAAACTGCGCTGCAAGGTAATATGTTTGGTCGCCCCACTGTCAAAGTACCAAACATCTGAGTCTACTACAGACATGCACTGCTCATGAGAAGATGGGTCAAAACTGCAAACAGTAGTAAATGCCCATTCTTCTTCCTGCACAAGATTAGTAGACTCTGTTTTTGGTGTAGAGGCTTCTACAACAACCATTCCAGCATCCTTTTTCTTTGCCTCTTTTGCAGCCAGTTTTGGACAGTTCTTTATGATATGATCATTCCCTTTACAGTACTTACAAAACAATTTCTGCTTTTCTGATTTCTTCTCATCTTTATCTTCCTTCTTCGAATATGCAAAATTAGCAGATTTTTGCTTACTAGTTGAAGAGCTCCATTTTCCTTTGCCCTTCTGACTAGCCAAGAAAGCTTGATCTGCAACTCACATAATGGACCTGTTTTGCCTGGACTGGTCTTCTTGCAACAGAATAGAGACTAACTCCTCAAATGATAAGGCATTTGGATTGTCTTTCATCATCAACCGAAGAGTAGAAGCAAAACTCTGATATGAATCAGGAAGACCATTCAGAACGGTTTGCACAAGTGAGCTATCTGGTATAACCTCATCAGCAGAAATCAACTATTCCTTCAAGTCTTTGATCTTCGTTAGGAAACTGTCCATAGAATCACCTTCATTCATGTGCTCACTCTCCAACTGTTTTCGGAGGTAAGCAACACGAGCCTCATTCCTAGCTTGGTACAATGTGGTAAGTGTATCCCAAGCATCCTTAGCTGTTGTGCAAGAGCGAATGTGAGGAATAATGACATGTTTGACAGACAAAGCTATCAATGCATGTGCCTGGGTATCTCTGCCATCCCAACAAATCTGCTCTGCAGTAGGTGCAGCAGAAACAGCAGCACGAACAGGAATCTGTAGAATATCATCTTTGACACCGTCTTCATCAGCTCCAGCACCTGTATTTGCAGTACCTGTAGTCAGAGGTGTAACAGGACGTCTTTCAACACCCTGCACAATGTTCCACAATCCTTTTGCAACCAATACATGTCGCATCATATAAGCCCATAATGGGTAGTTGGTACCATCCAACTTATCCTCAACAGCCAACATACGAAATACATCACTGCTTTCAGCCATGGTCGGTGACTAAAATACGTTGATGCAAAAAATTGACTGTATCTCAAAAAGTTGAACAGAACTGCCCCAACGAATTCTGCTAGACCTATAGCAGACTTCGAGACGCTTATATTGGCGAACAGAAACTGGTATATAACTTTGGCACAAAAAGATAAAATAGCCTACACAAGCACTGTGATAGTGCGTTCGGAGGCCGAAACGAGCTCAGATCGCGATTTCGGCACCACAAATCGAAGCTATTTTGATCTCAGAAACATGCTGAGTATGGTCACCAAATTTCGTGCGATTCTGAGACTACAAACGGAGGAGTGTCGACGGCGCCCTAGATGAAGCGATGACCTGCTCTGATACCAATTGTTGGAGTTAGACGTCTGCGGAAGCATGCGAACAGCACAAGGAAGAAGAAGAAGCTTGGAGCACAACACACAATACTGAATGTATTACTAGAGAATGTACAAAAGATAAGTAGCCCATTAGGGCAATAGGCGTATATACAAGCCGGGGGAAAAAAACCTCCTAAAGAGGGAAAAAAGTGCCCCAGCGGTCCTAGTGTGTTCACACACATCATTACCTAAATATATCAACAAATATGCTCACCAATTTTTGTGCAAATATGAGGTTATGAAGGGAGGGGTGTTGATGATACCCTAGATTAAGTGGTGACCTTCTTTGATACCAATTGTTGGAGTTTGATGTTTGTGGAAGCACACAAACAACACAAGGAAGAAGAAGAATCTTGGAGCACAACACAATTGTTAATCAATTACCAAGTGAATGTACAAAGATAAGTAATCCATTAGGTTTATATTCGTATATGCGACCTAGGGGGGAAAAACCTCCTAAAGAGGGAAAAAAGTGCCTCAGTGGTCCTAAGCTTGTTCACACACATCACCACCAAAATATATCAACACACACATACACATACTCTTGTGAATTACGAATCAATGTTGAGTAAAAAGATCACAATAGTTCTTACATCACAACATACACATACATACATATATTAATATAGAGTAAAAATCAATGTTGATTCAGACAATCACAATAGTTTTTAAATACAATCATATATACATATAAATATACACACATACACATAATACTGTGAAGTAAGAATCAATACTAAGTCAAACAATCATAATATTTTTAAAATCACATGCATACACACACATACGCAGACATAAACATATTTTTGTGAAGTAAGAATCAATGTTCAATCAAACAACCACAATAATTTTGAATGCACAATCGTACATACACATACACCCACATGCATATACACACATACACATACTATTATGAAGTAGGAATCAATGGTAAGTCAGACAATCACAATTGCACTTAAATCACAATCATACACATACATACATATACACACATACACATATGATTGTGAAGTAGAAATCAATGTTGAGTGGCCCAATCAAAATAGTTTTTAAATACAATCATATACACACATACATACACATACACATACACACACACACATGCATATACTATTGTGAAGTAAGAATCAATGTTGAACCAAACAATCATAATGGTTTTTGAATCATAATCACAAACATGCATACACACATACACATACTATTGTGAAGTAAGAATCAATGTTCGTTCACACAATTGAAATAGTTCTTAAATCACAATCATACACATACTATTCTGAATTAAAACTCAATGTTGAGCCAAAATATCATAATAGTTTTTAAATCACAATCATATACACACATGCACATACTATTGTGAAGTAAGAACGAATTATGAATGAAAAAATCACAATATTTTTAGGATCACACACATACACGTACATACATGTACATACATATACTGTTGTGAAGTAAGAATCAATGTTGAGTGAGAAAATCACAATAGTTTTCAAGTCACAATCATACACACACATACACATGCATGCATACACACATACACATACACATACTATTGTGAAGTAAGAATTAATGTTGAGTAAGATAATCACAATAATTTTTAAGTCACAATCATACACACACAAGCATACACATATACACATACACATACTATTGTGAATTAAGAATCAATGTTGAGTCAAATAATCACGATAGTTTTTAGCTCAAAATCAATAGTTTTTAACTCACAATAATACACACACATGCACACACATATACACATATACATACTATTGTGAAGTAATAATTAATTCCGAGTAAGACAATCACAATATTTTTTATATCACAATCATACACACACATATACATACACATGCTTTCGTACACATAGAAGTCCACTCACATATACCTAATGCTAAAACATCTCAAAACTACAGTGAAATAAGAATCAATTTATGATTCAAAGAATCATAATAGTAATTAAACTATAAAAATCCTAAAATAATTTAATTATTAATTATAAAATAGCATTATGTTTTCTAGCTCAAATCAAATCATAAATAGACCTAAAAATCTTAAGTATTTATTAAAATTTTGAAATATTTATTATTACTTTTACTTGTCCTACAATTTTCTAAATTGTTAACTATGTTGGAGTTTGAGGTTGTGGAAGCACACGAATATCGCAAGGAAGAAGAAGAAGCTTGGAGTACAACACAACATTGGATAAATAACCAAATGAATGTACAAAGATAAGTAAACCATTAGGGTTATATACGTATATACAAGATGGGGGAAAGGACCTCCTAAAAAGGGAAAAAACTGCCTCGATGGTCTCAAGTGTGTTCACACAAATCACTACCGAAATATATCAACGAATTCTCCCTGGGAGTGATGTGGTGAACAAGGAGCTAGCACTCATGTATAAGGAAGTGTCAAGCTATGTGGAAAGAGATCAATCCACAAAAGGAAGTAAGCCTAAATCTTTGTAGAAAGCTTCAAAATTCTCCCTAGATAGAGCCTTTGTGAAAAGATCTACAACGTTATCCTGTGTGGTCACATATGCCAAATTGATCTCTCCAATAGACAACCTCTCCCTGACATAATGATAATGCATCTAAATGTGCTTTGTGTGAGCATGTAACACATGGTTCCTCGTAACTGCCAATGCGCTCTCACTATTTGTGAGGATGGTGGTGGTAGAAGATTGGCAAACACCCAAATTAGCCAAAAGGCATCTTAGCCACACACTCAACAATCATTGTAAAAATTGCCCTATACTAAGCCTCACAACTAGAAGTGTGCATAGTAGGCTGCTTCTTGCTCAACCAAGATATGCATGAGCTACCAAGCATGAAGCAAAGACCATTAATGGACACATGAATGTCATAACAACTAGCCTAGTCCAAGCAAGTAAATCTAGCACTAATGATCCCCCTTGGGATAAAACAATCCAAGTAGCTGGGCACCACTCAAGTAGTGAAACATGTGCTTAATTTTATGCCAATGCTTGGTACTTGGGCAATGCATAAACTTGCTCATCTGAGAGAAAACCAAACTCAATATCAGGTTGAGTTATGCATAAGTAAATCAAGCATCCAATAGCCTACTAATAGAAAACAACATCAAATGCACCTCCAACATCATGAAAAGTCAACCATAAACTTGTTTCCATATGAGTGGCAATAGGTTTGCAATCTTCAAAGCCAAAAAGCTGCAATAATGTGTCAATATATTTTTTTGAGACAAAGCTATTCCCCCATCAACTTGCATAAATTGAGTGCCTAAACAATGATGCGAATGCTGCAAATCTTACATCTCAAAAGAGGCATGCAAATTAGCCTTAAATTAAAAAATATGCTTCTCATTAGGACCATTCAACAATATGTCATCAACATACACACCAATTATCAAAAGTGCATCATCTACACACTTAACATATAAGGTGCTCTCAATTGGACTATTCTCAAAACCATGTGCAATAAAATAGGCATGTATCTTTTCATTCCAAACATGAGTGCTTGCTTCAAACCATATAATTCCTTTTTCAACCTGCACACTATTTTCACGCCCTTTCTAGACAAAACCATGGGTTTGAAATACATACACTTCTTCATGAAAATTACCATTTAGATATCCAATTTTAATATCCAACTGATGTACATTCCAACCATGATGAGCTACAAGTGCATACATGCTACAAACAGTGGTCATTCGGCAAGTGGGTGTAAGATCTCATCAAAATCAATGACTCTCTTGAGCATAACCTTTTGTAACAAGCCTAGCTTTATACCTATTAATTGTTCCATTAGGCTTACATTTTAGCTTGTATACCCATTTAGTGCCAATGGCCTTTTTTCCTGGAGGCAAATCACATAAAGACCAAATACCATTCTTCATAATAGCATCATATCTAATTGCATTACAACCATCCAATTTTTTGAGTTTTTTGCTACATCAAAAGAAATATGTTCATTCTCATCACAAAGAATAGAGGAAGTTGCATAGAAATCTAATGCAAAGGAGACACTATGAGATCCTGAATGAGTACGATATTATAGAGGTGCATCAAATTTGTTATCTCTCAAAGTTTGCACCAGCCATTTAGGCATAGTTTTATCCTCCTCTATATCAACTCTCTCATGAGCAAGTGCATCATGTAAATTTGCATAAGAAATGGAATGATTTGCATCATCACCTGGAACCTATAAAGGCTGAGAACTTGCCTCATTTAGGCCAGTACTTGACTGTCCACTTGTAAAAAGTGGAAGCAAAGTGTCATACATATCTCTAGAGCTAACAAACGTCTTCGTGGTAAACAAAAGTAATGGATGAATTGCATCTTCCACAAAAACAACATCATATGTAACCAAAATGCGTTTAGTCTATGGATGATACAGATGATAGCCTTTGCTTTAAAAAATGTACCCAACAAAAATACATTTCACTACTTTATCATCAAATTTCCTATGTTGTTATTCATGCACTAATGCATATGCTAGATAACCAAAGACATGCAACTGAGCAACATATGACTTGCAACCATGCCAAGCCTCATATGGAGTGATGGATTGTATTGCTTTGGTGGGACACCTATTAGCTACATATGTTGCACACATAACAACCTCAAGCTAGAACCTATGAAGGTAAAGCCTGGATTTTGACCATACACCTCACCATCTCCATGAGAGGCATTTTCTTTCTTTTAGCAACTCCATTTTGTTGAGGTGTATACAACACTATAAATTAATGTTTTATCCCATGCTTAGCCATAAATGCATTAAAATAAGAAGACATGTATTCCCCTCCTCGATCATAACAGAGGCTGCCCAATTTACATGCTTACAGATCTTCAGTAATAAATAGAAACTATTTGAAGCACATAAACACTTCAAACTTTACTTTCAATGGATATACCCATGCATGCCTTGAGAAATCATCAATAAAAGTCATGAAATAAAGGTAGTTCCTAAAAGAATGTGTATGCGAATGAATGCTATATTTTTCCCAAAATAGAGCCTTCACAAACATGTTTACAAGGTGCCTCAAGTTTGGGTAGACAGGACACCATTTTAGATTTTTGCAAGCATAGCAAACTAGCAAAATTCAGATACCTAAAGTGTGCATGCCAAAGCTTTGCATCTGAGATAGCGTGAGAATCTTAAAATGAGCTCCATTTACCTTTTCCCTTGTTACTAGCTAGGAAAGCTTGATCTGCAACATGCATAATGGACCTGTTCTGCGTGGACTGACCTTCCTGCAACAAAACAAAGACTAACACCTCAAACGTTAAGGCATTTGGATTGCATTTCATCATTAATCAAAGAGTAGAAGCAAAAATCTGATATGAATCCGGAAGATCGTTAAGAATTGTTTGCACAATTAAATTATCTGGCAAGACTTCATCAACAAAAATCATTTTCTCCTTCAAATATTTGATCTTTGTCACAAAATTGTCCATAGAATCTCCTTCATTCATATCCTCACTCTCCAATAGTTTCGAGAGGTAAGCAACATGAGCCTCATTTCTTTCTTGGTATAAAGTGGTAAGTGTATGCCAAGCATCCTTTGTTGTTTTGTAGTAGAGAATGTAAGGGATAATGTCATGTTTGACAGAGAAAGCTATCGGTGCATGTGCCTGAGAATCTCTTCCATCCCAATGAAGTTGCTATAGCAAGTGCAACAGGAACTGCAACACAAACATGAATTTGAAGATCATCATCTTCAACACCATCTACATCATCTTCAATAACTAAATTTGTAGGTGTACTAAGATGTTCTTCAACACATTGCATAATATTCCACATTCCTTTTGCTAACAATACATGACATATTATATATGCCTAGAATGTGTAATTAGTACAATCCAACCTATCCTCAACAACCAACATATGGAATACATCATTAATTTCAACCATGGCCGTTGACTAAATAGCTTGATGAAGAAAAATGATTGTATCTCAAAAGCTGAACAAAACAACCATGTCGCTTTGCTAAACCTGTAGCAAACTTCGAGGCACTTGTATTGATGAACCAAAACCTATATATCTGTTTAGCACAAAAGGACAACATTGCCTGCATAAGCACTATGATAGTGCATTTGGAGGCCGAAATGAGATCATATCAAAATTTTGACACGATAGAACAAAGCAGTTTTGAACTCCTAATGCCGCTCGGTATGCTCACCAATTTTCATGCGATTTTGAGATTGTGATTGGAGGGGTGTTAATGATGCCCTAGATAAAGTGATGACCTGATCTGATACCAATTGTTGGAGTTTGAGGTCTATGGAAGCACATGAATAAACAAGGAAGAAGAAGAGGCTTGGAAGCACATGAATAAACAAGGAAGAAGAAGAGGCTTGGAGCAAAACAAAACATTGAATAATTTACCAAGTGAATGTACAAAGATGAGTAACCTATTAGGGTTATATGCATATATACAAGTTGGGGGGAAAAACCTCTAAAATAGAGAAAAAAGTGCCCCAATGGTCCTTGTTCACACACATCACTACCGAAATATATCAACAAACTCTAAATTCTACAATTGTTTTTGTTTTATTATCTTAAAAATTTTAATAATCTAAATACATTTTATACTTTTCTTTTCATATGACACTGTAAATTCACAGAATACAAGGTAGATATGGTGATAGTACATGGCAAGCCACTATTTATTTTAATAAATCATGTTTTGATTGAAAGCTTTTGATCAAGAAGTTTTTTTATCAGAAGTTTTTCATTAAAAACTTTTTCGATTGAAAATCTTTTCAAACAAAAAGCTTTATGATTGAAAAAAAATTCAAATCCTTGTGCAAAAACAATTCAAAGTGATCCAAATAAGTTGACATGGCATCAAATAATTCGATCAAATAATAAGACTCTACCATAAAATTTCATTTTTGTTCACAAGTAATCAAATTATCTAATAACAAAGAATATAACCTAGACTATGACATAAAGAAAGAAGGAGAGGAAACTCCAAAAAGCGATCACAAAGTCAAAAATCAAAGTGTTCAAAGCTCTAGTCAAAGAAGAAAAGATGATTCAAAGGGGAGTACGAGTATGGAAGTGGAGAAAGTGGTCTATCGAATTTTCCCAACTCAAAAACCTCTTTGGCTTATGCAATTCCCCAAATTATGCCCAAAGTACATGTAAAAAACACATATTGTTGGCATAAAGTCCTACTTTAGTTGACTGTGTTTGTGTGTGCTTGCTTACTCTTTTGTTGTAGGTGCATATACTTCCATGTTTTTTTGCGTATAGTTTTCATACCACCCATTGTTCTCTCGGCAAATTAACATTTTATTATGTTGGTTGTGCATGAAGGGATATGTTGGTTGTGCATGAAGGTTTGTGGTTGGTAACAAGAGGCAATTGAAAGTTTGAATAGTATATGGATTGTGCTTAAAGTATTGTGGAAGTATAAAATAATGTGTAGAGTTATGCACAAAACTCGGAAGAGCCTTGGTTTGGAAGCTTCTTCACTCTAATTTGAAATATTACAGAGTAGAAATGGAGGAACTTCGTACTTTCAAAGGATAGTTCCAAGTGAAATAACTTCCAAAACTGTGGTGATTCCTTCAAACTATTCGCACACATGGTGGAGCATGGAGAATAAGCAAAACTTTTTGCTTCATTGTGTGAAAAAAAGGTGGAACATAAACTAGAATTTATGTATTTTTGATAAATAGATAAATACAAATATGATTAAAAATAGAAAAAGCTTATGATCTTCAAGATCTACCACCTTTTTGTTCATAAGGCTATCAAAACTCTTTGCTCTCAAGTGTTCTATGAGATGGCATGAAAACATGTGTAACTCCTCTCAAATTGAGTATAAGGCTATCAAAACTCTTTTTGTTCATAAGGCTATCAAAACTCTTTGCTCTCAAGTGTTCTATGAGATGGCATGAAAACATGTGTAACTCCTCTCAAATTGAGTATAAGGCTATCAAAACTCTTTTTGTTCATAAGGCTATCAAAACTCTTTGCTCTCAAGTGTTCTATGAGATGGCATGAAAACATGTGTAACTCCTCTCAAATTGAGTATAAGGCTATCAAAACTCTTTTTGTTCATAAGGCTATCAAAACTCTTTGCTCTCAAGTGTTCTATGAGATGGCATGAAAACATGTGTAACTCCTCTCAAATTGAGTATAAGGCTATCAAAACTCTTTTTGTTCATAAGGCTATCAAAACTCTTTGCTCTCAAGTGTTCTATGAGATGGCATGAAAACATGTGTAACTCCTCTCAAATTGAGTATAAGGCTATCAAAACTCTTTTTGTTCATAAGGCTATCAAAACTCTTTGCTCTCAAGTGTTCTATGAGATGGCATGAAAACATGTGTAACTCCTCTCAAATTGAGTATAAGGCTATCAAAACTCTTTTTGTTCATAAGGCTATCAAAACTCTTTGCTCTCAAGTGTTCTATGAGATGGCATGAAAACATGTGTAACTCCTCTCAAATTGAGTATAAGGCTATCAAAACTCTTTTTGTTCATAAGGCTATCAAAACTCTTTGCTCTCAAGTGTTCTATGAGATGGCATGAAAACATGTGTAACTCCTCTCAAATTGAGTATAAGGCTATCAAAACTCTTTTTGTTCATAAGGCTATCAAAACTCTTTGCTCTCAAGTGTTCTATGAGATGGCATGAAAACATGTGTAACTCCTCTCAAATTGAGTATAAGGCTATCAAAACTCTTTTTGTTCATAAGGCTATCAAAACTCTTTGCTCTCAAGTGTTCTATGAGATGGCATGAAAACATGTGTAACTCCTCTCAAATTGAGTATAAGGCTATCAAAACTCTTTTTGTTCATAAGGCTATCAAAACTCTTTGCTCTCAAGTGTTCTATGAGATGGCATGAAAACATGTGTAACTCCTCTCAAATTGAGTATAAGGCTATCAAAACTCTTTTTGTTCATAAGGCTATCAAAACTCTTTGCTCTCAAGTGTTCTATGAGATGGCATGAAAACATGTGTAACTCCTCTCAAATTGAGTATAAGGCTATCAAAACTCTTTTTGTTCATAAGGCTATCAAAACTCTTTGCTCTCAAGTGTTCTATGAGATGGCATGAAAAAATGTGTAACTCCTCTCAAATTGAGTATAAGGCTATCAAAACTCTTTTTGTTCATAAGGCTATCAAAACTCTTTGCTCTCAAGTGTTCTATGAGATGGCATGAAAACATGTGTAACTCCTCTCAAATTGAGTATAAGGCTATCAAAACTCTTTTTGTTCATAAGGCTATCAAAACTCTTTGCTCTCAAGTGTTCTATGAGATGGCATGAAAACATGTGTAACTCCTCTCAAATTGAGTATAAGGCTATCAAAACTCTTTTTGTTCATAAGGCTATCAAAACTCTTTGCTCTCAAGTGTTCTATGAGATGGCATGAAAACATGTGTAACTCCTCTCAAATTGAGTATAAGGCTATCAAAACTCTTTTTGTTCATAAGGCTATCAAAACTCTTTGCTCTCAAGTGTTCTATGAGATGGCATGAAAACATGTGTAACTCCTCTCAAATTGAGTATAAGGCTATCAAAACTCTTTTTGTTCATAAGGCTATCAAAACTCTTTGCTCTCAAGTGTTCTATGAGATGGCATGAAAACATGTGTAACTCCTCTCAAATTGAGTATAAGGCTATCAAAACTCTTTTTGTTCATAAGGCTATCAAAACTCTTTGCTCTCAAGTGTTCTATGAGATGGCATGAAAACATGTGTAACTCCTCTCAAATTGAGTATAAGGCTATCAAAACTCTTTTTGTTCATAAGGCTATCAAAACTCTTTGCTCTCAAGTGTTCTATGAGATGGCATGAAAACATGTGTAACTCCTCTCAAATTGAGTATAAAATGGTAAATGACATTATCTTAGGCAGGTTCAGAGAGAGTGGCGACACAAAAGCTCACTACAAATGTAAGTATTTTATTGGTTAGACAAAAAGGAAAACATTCCGGCTCCACCATCTTCTGAGACGACCTTCCCCCACGATACATTTTTGTGTCGCTCTGACATTGAAATCTTATTGGTCTATTTTATTGCTCAGCTAATACCTTTACATAGATGTATATAATTAAAAAAAAATACCACCGCTCTGTGTGAATTCAAGAGAATGGCACTAATGCTGACTCGGTAAAACAGTGCCGCCCTATGTAAATTCACCCTTCTTGCATCGTTCATCTCTAAAAAGGTGCCCCTACTCAATGGGAAACAGGGCCTAAAATTGACAGGTGTTTTGCCTGTCATTGGCCTTTTTACCCGTCAAAACACCATGAATTTTATTTTCCCTGTCAAGTGAAAGGTTATGAGTATCGATTTACCTGTCATATGAAAGAAAAAGGTTGAAAATGTATGTCATTTGACAGGCAAGGGGCGTAGGTTCTCTTGTCATTACTATATATACTATATATGAGTTTTATATTATGTAGAACCGTTGATTTGCTGGCCAATGGACAATGAGGATTTGGAATTTGATAGGCCAGGCCATGAGCCATGAGTCAAATTTTATGATAACTGATTCAAGAATCAAAAGATAGCCCGTTCGCCGCTTATCATTTCCCGCGCGGTCCATTCTAGAAACTAAGTCGAGACTCTAGTGTCCTACAAACCAGAGAATGTGTTCATTCTTGAAGCTTTCATTCTGATTCAAAACCTAAAGTAGTGAGCTCCAGCATCCAGGCTCGAATCGCCCACCATCCATGGCGTACCAGGCTATCGGACTACACCAAATTGCAAGCGCTGCTGCCGAAGCCCCCTCCACCATGCGTGCTCCAGCCTCCAACCTCCTCTTTGTTTTCGTGTCCACCCTCATCTCCTATTGTGAGCTCTCCCGTGGTGAAACTCGATCCTCCACTCCATTCTCCAGCTCTACTGCAGACTCTGTAAGCTGATTTATAATTGCTTTATTGATATCGGAGCCATTTAATATGTTTATCTTGACACGTAATACAAGTTTGTTTGACAGGTACCAAGCCCCACGTATTCTTTGGTATGACCAGTGAGGATCATCCTCAGGCACTCGAAGATGCATATGATGGACTATTATTGCTTGTGTAAACTTGTATGCATCGAATGCTGAACTACATATCTTGCATCAAGATTTTAACTGATCTTACATCACTTGTTACAATGATGCAGAGATGATTTTGCAATGTATGTGAATGTTCATTTTGCTGAATTTGGTGGCTGCGTGAAGTATTGGATCGAATGACGAGTCAAATGACTATCTTGGTCTGGAATATCCATCTGCCAGAGCCTTCCTGTATGATGCGGCTCATGTGATACTAAGCTTGGGAACTGCACAAAAGGGAGCTCTTCAACAGAACCATATATTGTTGCCCACCATACTCTCCTCGCACATGCAACAGAAGCAAAACTTTATAAAGACCAATATCAGGTTTATATTTAGATACTTTCACTGAATTCGGTAATTACAGATGAATTTACGTTTGAAAAATGCTTGATGTATTGTTGTGAGCTCTTAGGATTCCCAAGAGGGTTACATTGGAATTTTTCTCTAGATTAAGTGGTAGTTTAAGTGGTATGAGGCTCTTAATCCCATGGATGAAGTTGATATGGCAAGTGCCAAGAGGGCACAAGACTCCTGCTTTGGATGGTGAGTTTATTTCTTCTTTTCCACATGTATACGATCTGTTTATGAAGTATCAACTGTTCAACCAAATGCGAAATGGAATCATGCATGTGGTATGTAACAGATGTCTTTCCAACAGCTATACCCAGCTAACGCTGGATTATCATAGAAGGATTCTAGCATTACTCTCTTTTGGAGGCTTTGCACTATACAAAAATGAGGGGAAAGCTCTATGGCTTGTTTGCTTCTAGCAAGACCCGTAAAGATATCTCCATGCTTATTAGTGTTGTTTCTACTTTAATAGCCCCCGACATCATGAGTCTTGCTGGAGTGCCCGATTATCGAGTATGGACATAGAGGCTATCACTTCTGAACTTGTATGAGCATGTGTATAATCTTATAATGTGTAGAAACTTTCGCATGATGTTGTAGTACACGAGCGTCTTTAGGTATGTGCAAGATTTTTACGTCAAATATTGTAAGAGAATCAGCATACTAACGTCAAAAACTATAAGAGAATTATGATACCGTTTTCAATTTTGTCAAAAGAGCTTCTTCTATACTAGTATAGTATGCTTGTGGTACAAAAGTCAGTGTTCCAAAGAAAGTGATAGGTCAAAGAGTTTCTTGGTCACCTCTTCCCTTAGATCTGGCCCCCACAAAGGTTTTCCACATGATCACTAAAGTGTATTCTTGACAATGGCTAAGTGTAGCTTCAGATACGGGCATTGGAAGAAACCTTACATAGTTTGAAATTCCACTCAAAAATTAAAGAATTTACATAGGTCCTTCACTTAGCTATTCAAACATGATGATGGAAGAATGAAAGATAATTTAGGGTGGCTTAAGTCTAGAATGGTGGAACAAACTCTTTTGTGTTTCCACTGAAGTTTTAATTTTGATAAGGCTCCATAGGATGGCATAAAATTTATGCTATCAGATTTTTATTTATGTTAACAAATGTTTATCATTGTATAATTTTAAAGCAAAATATGTAGGGTCATTTATCTACTATGTTTTGCTTTAGTTGATTTTGTTCCTGGGAAGGTAAGTTGGAACACTCTTTGGTAGGCTTGGAACTATATCTCATGTTGGTCTTCCAATATGTAGGGTCATTTATCTACTATATTTTGCTTTAGTTGATTTTGTTCCTGGGAAGGTAAGTTGGAACACTCTTTGGTAGGCTTGGAGCTATATCTGAAGGTAAGTTGGAATCAAAGAATCTGAAGGTAAGTTGGAACACTCTTTGATGCCTTAGGGGAGCTCGTCCTTATGTGTTTCCAAATTCATGATGAGTTTGAGCTCGTCATTAAAGGTGATAACAAGATAGCAAAATGATTCTATCATAGATACATCATATGAATCAAAGCTCATTTTGAGCTGCCTGTCATTTTTAAAAATTGCCTGTCATTTGACAAGCACAAATACCAAAAAAAATTGTCATGTGAAAGGAAAGTCACAAAAATGCATGTCATAAGAAAGTCTAGGTGTGCCTGTCAATTTTAGGCCCTGATGGGAAACCACTCTAATAGTATGAAGCTTGCATGGTTCCCCGTGAAGACAAGTGAAGAGGCAAAAGATTCTCTAGTGTCTTTTTGTCCCTTCTCAAGAAGCCCTTTCGTTTTCATTTTCTCTTTGAGAACACAAAAAAAATCACAACATACCCCTTACATCCCATACATAACAAATGGACTCTCCCTTTTTTTTTTTTTTCCACATGAAAGAATTTGAACGGGGATGACCCATCCAGTCAATTCATCTTCCGAGCTTCCCTCTTCGTTTTTATTAGTTTATGTTGAAAATAAGAAAAATCAACAGATACCATGTCATTTTTTGAAAATATATGAAAAAAACTTTTCCTCCATTGTCTGAAACTACTCACGAGAGCATGGCCACTGGCCGCTGGATGTTCTCGAGACCTGGGCTAGAAGGTGGATAGCGAGGACTCGAGGAATGACTGGCTATGAAGAAGACTGATTTTCTCTCTCTGGATATCCATGGCAGTATACTGGAATTTCGATCCACGCGATTGGTCAATGGAACAACTGAAGTTACAAGCTCTGCTTTAGGCTGCAATGTTAGTGGGACACCACATCGTCATGATTCATCAGCGATCACTGTAGACTGTGTGGGAATGACGACCCGGGTAATCCTAGGCGCTGTCTTGAGAGTCGAGAGGCAAAAGAAATCTCTTACAGCCAAGCCAATGCAGGATGACTCTCCCTGGAACCACCGTGTGCTTATGTTATTTTAGTGGTAAAGCCCGGAGATCCCGAATCCAAATAATTGATTTGAAGGGGACATGAAGAGCTTCGGGACATGCTTTAAGCTGATGATGATGGCGGAGGGAGTCTGGGGCGCTGATTAGAAGGAAGAGAAAAAGGGGCAGCTTCCTCATCCACATCTCCTTGCCAACCCAGCAATACCTTCAGCCAACTCTCAGAAGATGCTAGAGATCGCCCATTGCCCCGTTTTCTACGGTGCCTGCTCACACTCCGCCATTTTCTGTGAAAACCTAAATTCCGTTCAACAGAGAGGACAGCTCAGTTCTTGTCGCCGAGACCCTGCTTGATTCAACTGTGCTGCTTCTTTGCTCCCCGTTGATGTTTGTAGTGTCTTGGTCTAAATTTGCACGCATTCTCGCCTTCTCCCTAAACCGATCTTCTTCTTCAGGATGGCTACATCACAGGCCTTTCATTTCGTTCCACTGCCTTGTCGAAGTCAGAATTCTGCTGTAGCCCCCTTGACAAGTCCCTCTCGACACTCACTCCACAGGTCCTCCAGCCTGAAGGGTCCTTATGGTACCATTCGGAACATTAGTTTCGACAGAAACCGCGATAACAGGAGCTTGTGGATGAAATCGAATATTTGGCTTGTGTATGGACGTTTGAATTTGAAGGTGAAGAATGTGGCATACGTGCCATCTGCTTCACCTGCTAAGACGCCCGGAGTAGCTCGCTCACATTCCGATACTTTCCTCTCTGTGAGTACAGAGGCAGGTAAGGTATCTCTTTGACTGCAGAGACCGTGCTTTTGCCTCCTTATATCACTTTTCCTATGTATTGTATGCATGATAATTGTTTCCTCCATGCTTGTGGACTTCCTTGCTGTATCCCACATCTCCAATCTTTGATTGGAATTTATTGCTTTCTATCTTGTACACAAGCAGTGCGTAATATTTTACGCCTATTGTTGTACCTCTGTCACCAGAAGCTTTTACTGAAAAAAGCTGATGAATCGTTTTACCAAGTAGGAGGCAACGTAGATGTCCTCAAGAGAATCCATTAGAATAAGCAGCTGCTAAGATCAGAGAGTCCAAAGCTGCTTCAATCTTTTTGAACCCTCTAGAGGATTATGTTTGCTTGCTGTAACTCGTTGAATTAGGTGCCTGCATTCGTATGTTACTCATTTGTTCAACCGCTACTTTCGAAGAACTAATCTAGCTCTAGTATGGTCATAGCTACCGTAACGCTTTGGAATAATTAGTAGCTGTGGCTCATGATCTACATGAATTGTCATTTGTAGCCTGTCGCATAATGTTGCTTTGATGATGCTTTCGAACTGGATAATCGACGCTTGTTAAAGCTGTTTTTGAAATGGTTTGGCACCAGAATTGCTCTCAGGAATTAGAAAGGAAGTTGACGCAAATAGAATACCATCAAAAGCAGGGTACGCAATGGAAGAGCTATATCATAACTATAAAGATGCTGTAAGCTACTCTATGTGTGTGCGCGCTTTTTTGTAGATATCAAATTGGTGGTTGTTTCATGCTATGTGTCCCTCAGATCTGATCTTTCATTATCATGCAGGCATTGATAGGTGGTGCCCCTGTGGAAAAGATTGTTGAAATCATGGCCACTGTTTTGGATCGTGTCTTGTTGCAGTTTGAAGTGCGAATTACCCTCGTTATTTTTGTTGGTTAGAATTCTGAAAATGAGGAGTAACACTGCTGTAAATGTTTTGGATAGGATCCGTTCACGTTTCCATCATACCATGAAGCAATAAGGGAACCGTATGATTACTACATGTTTGGACAGAATTATATTCGTCTTCTTCTAGATTTCAGGTGAAACTACTGAAAATTTTAATACTTTTTTGTTTTCTATGCTTTGTGCTTCTGTTGATATTTATGGAGCTGGTCAGGAATTCATATTTGGGGAATACATCTTACTTTGACAAAATCGAGGCACAATTGAAACAGGTGGTGCTATGCTTACTGCTGTTTTTTACATTAAAGCTCACTTTCCTGCAATCTTTTCTAGCTCATTCTTTTTACAGAACCTAAAGGTTTTGCTATTTAGTGATGCATTATGTGATCAGTTGAAATTATTTAGTCCTCATTACATTTGATTTTGAGCATATGACTAAGTAGATAATTAAACATTTACATTTTATGAGGAATTTTTTTCATGAAAGTCCAAATTTGGTGAAGAAGATATTGATGCAAGTAGTTGAAGTTTCGGGAAGCCAAAGGTGGTATAATATACTAGGCAAGATATGACATGGTGTATGCTTATAGATTTTCAAAGTGTGCTCAAATGTAGGCCTTGGAAGTCCTTTTTCTTTCCCTTGATAAGAAAAAAGAAGTAATCACATAAGCTACATTGATTGAACTTACTGGTAACTGAACTTTAGAGCTATCATATTTTCTTATCAAAATAATTTTATAGCAACAAGCAAGAGAGATGCATCATGCTGACCAGCTAGCATGAAAGTTGTCTTTGATCAGCTAGCATCAAAGACCTCTTTGACCAGCTATTCTGAATATTGGGAGAGAAAGGTGTGTTCTTGAGTTCTCTCCAAGGTTTGATACAAAATTGTATGAAATAGAGAGATAATATGCAGAAATCTGACTCCAAATTAGTATATAACTTGACTAAGAATATTTGCAAATCCTTCCTCCAACCCAAGCTCTTCACTTAAGGCTCAAGCAAACAGTTGAATGCTATGCATTTCTTGCTACAGTTAAAGCTTTAATTTTAGGGTTTGTAAAAACTGATTTCTGTCCAATTAAAAAGGCTGAGTTTCAATATTCACATCCATTGGCTATTGCATACAGCAAACCTCATATGTGTCATCAAAGCTTAAACATGATAATGAGCTGGAGATGATCAAGCCTGAAGATGATGGACATTTAATCCCATACATGATGACTTTGTGATTAATCCTAGTGTTTATGCATCACATGATTTCGTATATGATGAAGTATGGTGAAATTGCATGCCAAGCCTGTTGGAAAACCAATGTCACCTTGAGCATTTAAACCCTTCTTTTTCAGCAAACCCTAAGGGGAATAAAGCATAAAGCATAAAAAGCTAGGCACCTCCATAAATAAAGCAAGATAAAGCATATTCAAAACTTGGCTTTCGCATGTAGATTTTTGCAAAAGCTGCTTATAGCTATAAGAAGATCATGTGGGGCACTAAAAAATTATCATCTATCATACATACACACAATTGTGTTAGTGTTTTGCTGCATTTGGGTGTACTTTTGTTCCTCCTACCTCTTCTACACTCACTTTAGTGTGCATCTAGAGTTGATTATAGTAAGTTGCTGCATATTTTCAGTTTCACTCTTCTTTTTGCTACTGTACCAGGTTATTCCAGCAATATACTTCAATTAGAGAAGCTCTTGCAGCTGCTTACATCAGATTAGAAGTCATATTCAGGTTTCCTAGCAGCACACACATAGGCTGGATATTCCTTGTCCAGTTATTATACTACACACATCATTTCTCAAGCTTTAGACACAATCTTCTCATGTTGTATATCTAGAACCATTCAATTTTCAGTCTCTACATTACTTAACTACATACACACACGGTATAGTAATTCCATCATAATTTCATGTTATTTTAGAGTAGTACTTTGCTTCTCGTTTGTATCTCTTGTTTCTTTCTCTACTCTATTTTCTATCATTTCCATTATTTGGTTCAAGTAAGTATACGTGTACAACGTGTCTAGTGTGTGTGGAAGATCGTGTGATCTTTGAAGGGCCTACCTCGCTTTCAACACTTGGTATCATAGCTTATTATATACACACAAGTTCCCAAGATGAGTGATTATACATATGGATTGGAACAAGAGGATAAACTTGATGAAATCTCGTTGTATCCAATGGGATTTGAACTCATGACCTATCAACTAGGAGTTTGATGGGCTAACCAATTGCCCCAAACGCCATGATTGAGGATTGCTTCTTAATCCCCCCCTCTTGGGGTGTGGTGTGGTTCAACCATGTCCTGCATGTCATTTATTTGAGCCTAACACTCTCTCTTTTAGAGATCATTGTCCTTAATGATTAGCTCCAGAAATGCCCTTGAATTGATGTCCTCGTCCTTGCAGAGTCTCTTGAACCTTCTTGTTCGCAACCTTGATGTCTTGAACCCTTGCTCTCACCCTTGGTGTCATGAACTTCCTTGTTCAGAACCTTGATGTCTTTAATTCTTGTTCCAAACCTCATTATCTTGAACCTAGCTCTCACCCATGCTAGATATCTGGAGCCCTCAATTAAGCACTTTCTTATTAAAGTCCGTTCAAAGAGCTTTTCAATGGTACCTTATACATCTCAACTTGACCTACGGACCGAGAGATACACTCCTATCTTTGTTGGGCGAATTTCTCAAAGTGACATGCTCATTTTTTTTTACCTTTTCAGATTCAAAGTGTCCACTAGAGGTCATTAGGTGCACACAATCTTTGTGGAATCCATCTAACTTGCCCAACCCTACTTTCGAGGTGTGATACCAATGTTGTATCCAACGTGATTTGAACTCATCACTACTAGCTAGGAGTTTGAAGGTCTAACCACTTTTTCCAAAAGCCATGATTGAGGATTACTTCTTCATCCTCTCTCTTAGGGTGTGATACCAATGTTGTATCCAACGTGGTTTGAACTCATCACTACTAGCTAGGAGTTGGATGGTCTAACCACTTTTTCCAAAAGCCATGATTGAGGATTACTTCTTCATCCTCTCTCTTAGGGTGTGGTTCAACCATTTCCTACCTGCCATCTCTTGAGTCTAACCCTATCTCTACATCAACTACTTCATCTACGATTAAGGGTCAATTTACTTCATTCACATCTATTTCTAAAACAAAAAATGAATTGTCCGTTATTGCAAGAAGTTAGATCATCATATTGCAGAGTGCAGAGAATAAGTTTATAATGAAAAGTTGCTTTTAAAAATTCTGAAGCACCTCTTATACTTTATGCCAAGTTTCAGAGAAAGGTGTTTTGATTATAATCATCGTTTATGTTGATGATATGACCATTATAGTTCATAGAGATTCAAATCTTCAGTTTTTTAAGATATAACTTAAGAAAGTTTTTGATGTTAATGATTTTGGTTTTCTACATTATTATCTTCGCATTGAATTTTGTCAAAGGGATAATTATGTATTCATGACAAAACAAGAATACCTTTACATGACAGAAACACATTGAAAAAAGCTTAGAAAAGTTTGAAATGCAAGATTCAAAGCCTATGCTAACTCTTATGGATGCTAATGTTTCTTTACAAGAAGAAGCAATTTTTGACTCTTTTGATGCTACCATATAGTCAAACAATAGATTGCTTGATATATCTTTGTAATACTCGTTGAGATATATAGTTTGTAGTCAAGTACCAAGGTTCATGTATAAACTCTCAAAACTCATTGGAAATTAGTTAATAGTATTTTCAAATATTTGAAGGTTACAAAGAATTTTGCTATGGTGTTTCTTTAGTATCTCCTAAGTCATCATATTTTACACTTAAGGATTTGTAGATTTTGATTTAGAAGGTGTTAAAGACTCAAGAAGATTCACAAGCGGTTATTGTTTCTTTGTTGGAGAATGCTTGATTTCTTTGCATTCTAAGAAACAACCTACAATAGCTACTTTTTCAAGTGAAGCAGAGTATAAGGAAGTCTTTAGAGCTACACTAGACGTTATAACTTATTTCATATCAACAGATTTTAAGTTATGTTGATGCTCATGTACATTTACCTATGTAGATACTTTCAAATACATGAATAGGTATCAAAGAAACACATTGAACTTACTTATGTTCCTACACGTGACAATGTAGTAGATATTTCTGCTATTACAAGCTATACAAATTATTGAATCTTACTCCAATATGACATTGAGGGGGGATTTTTGGAAAAACATGTCATCCAGAACATTTAAACTTTAATTTCCAGCAATCCGTAATTTCAGGTCATCATTTTCTTAAAATAGTATTGATAAAAATAGTCAAAATTAGTATTGCATATTCTTAAAGTACTCATTGAGAGCTATATCTGGACATCTTATATCTTTGTGCCCTTCAAATTAAAAATCATAGTTGTAAGCTTTTAATTGCCTTTTATTTGCCACATGTCAAAATCTAGCTAAATCTCATAGGGGAATAAGTCTTGACAAGAATAAGAATCCCACCTTAGTTACTAGATCCATGCACTAGTGATGTCAAGAAATGAACTAGTACATTATATCCACCCATTTCACATGTTAGTGTCTAGATAGCACATAGTGAAAACAATGAATTGGCCAGGGATATTTTTGGATCCATCCTTATTATTCATTCCCTACTTTGCACTGAAATTAGTTTATCAAGTGCAAAGCTAGATGATTTTTTGAATTATTGGGGCAGGGATCAACCAAGTTGATTCTCCTCTATTCATTTGGAATACGAGATGAATCCCACCATAGAGATGAAAACATGCTCTTCTAGATTAGAACATGAGGTTTGGGGATATGCCTACAGTTACTATATATAGCTTTCCTAGGGGATTTGAGAAGAATGTTATAAAGTTAGTGTCTTGCTGGCTCAGATAGATATGAAATCAGACACCGTTTGGTCACTTGTGTATATGGCCAAAGATCTTGAGATTAGAGTTAAGTATAGATTCATGTGCTCTTTAAAACAAGTAATCCACTTAGCATAGTGGTTAAGTATCATGGTTGGGAAGGAAGAGGTCTTGGGTTCAACTCTCATGGGGAGCATGGGGAGAGAGTCTTTCCCAAAGAGCTCTAGAGCCTTTTAACTCAAGTTAAGGTGAGTTAGCTTGAGTCCAGAGAGACTTAACTTGAGTGTCGAGTACGCCTACCGCTAGTGGACTCTAGTGGAAGGTGCTAAAGAAATGGTGGAGATCACACCAACCACTAGTGCACTCTAGTGGAATATATTAAAGGATCGGTGGAGATCGCACATGCACTTGGACTCGTTACATTTGTGGTGCTCATTGATTCGAGTAGCCATATACAATGGCATAAGGTTGGGAGGAGAGTCTATCTCTCTAGCATGTGGTGGTCTAATAGTTAGTTCTTTACAAAAGGTATGAAGCAAGATATCTGAATTACAAGAACTCACTTAGGGAGATGAACTAGATACAAGAAATAATTGAGAGGATCTCATACTACGAGATTAGAAGAGGACAAGAGGGGATGTCCAACATACTAAACTAGAAGAAGGAGAAAGACAAGAATTGAAACTAGAACTTGGAAAGCAACTACTTGGAGATCACTGCTCCTTAAGTTCTGAAGACTGGCATTGGCAAGAGTGAGAGTATAGGTTGCCAAGCCCTCCTTAGATAGATTTTCAAGGACCCTTAGGAATTGATGATGTGCACAATCCAAAACAAGACCTCCGGATGTCAAAGTCAAGCAAGTAGATAATCGATCTTAGGGTTTTTGCATGTTTCTGATGTGATGGTAGCATTAGTTTCTCCAAATTTTGATCCAATCATGAGATATAGAAAATCATGTGAAATATAATGTTCAAGAGAGTTTCTTTTGTATCCATGACACTTATCGCCATAAAAAGATCATGTGGGGCACTCAAAAATATCATCTATCTCTCTCTCTCTCTCTCTCACACACACACACACACACACACACACACACACACACACACTCTCTCGCAATAGATCTACATCAAGAAGTATATCAACTTCCTCATTATTAATGGGCTTCTGTACATTGTTTCCAGCCTTGTTTTCAGCATGAATAGGTTGCTGCATATGCCGTTCAGCAGCATCAACATGCTGTCCAACATCCTCTGGCTCAACTATCAGAGGGTCATTGTCGTTTCTAGTCATATGTGATGCATCTCAATGGTTCAAATTAGATCTAACTTGTGGCTGTACATGTTGAAATTTGGCTTTTTCATGGTCATTTTTTAGAGGCACAATTGTTTTTCAGCAGCATTACCTCATTAAATACAACATCTTGTCTGCGTATTACCTTCTTGAGCTGAGGTAACTATATCTTCTAGCCCATTTCGCCTTCATCTCCATAACCCATGAAAATGCCTTTCATGGACTTTGTATCTAACTTGCTTCTCAACTAATGCCTTATATGCACAGAAGCATCACAATCAAAGATATGTAGGTGGTCATATGAAGCTGGTTTGCCAAGCCAAATTTCTTTCGGAACGCCACCTTTTAAGGACGTGTGAGGGGATTGATCGCAAACATGAACTTCAGTTTGAGAGCCTCTCCCAAAATCCATGAGGGAGATTAGCTCTGAATAGCATCCATCTCACCCTCTCACATAAAGTCCTGTTATACCCTTCAGCCACAACATTAGAAGAGGGGCTGTATGGGACTGTTAACTCCCTCTCAATGCCAAGATTTTCACAAACTCTATTGAATTCAGCACTTGTAAACTCACCTCCATTATCTGTGTGTAAGCATTTCAGCTTTTTACCTATTCAGGGGGTCACAGATGCATTAAATTTCTTAAGTGCAGCAAAGGCTTCATCCTTAGGTTTTTAGCAAGTAAACTCAGATCTTTCTAGAGTATTCATCAACAATAGAAACAGAGTAAAGAGCACCCCCCATAGATTTCGTGGGCATGCTACAAACATCGGAGTGAACAAGATAAAGCACATTAGACTTACGAGAGACACCAGAGTAGTGGGAATTCTTTACTTGCTGATCATATTGACATTCATTGCAAAAGTCAAGTTTTGTGCCTTCAGTATCAAACTTGTCAAAATTTCATACTTTGTCAAGGCCCTTTTGGCTAGTCTGGCCAAGCATTTTATGCCATAACTCCATGTGAGAATTAATCTTAGCCAAATCAATAAACTTGCCCAACAAAGCTTTCTCATGCAAGCTTGAAGCAATAAACTGTTCCTTTCTTAGTGCCTTTATAATCAGCCTTGAACCTTTTGTGAGTTTCCATGACCTCTTTTCAAAGTGGATACTATATTCATGCATATCCATCTTCCCAAAGAAAGAAAGCTTTTCTTGATACCAGGTACATATCTGACATCATGCAAAACAAGCCCATTTGTGCCATCCAGAGAAAGATGCATTGTATCATGAATTCTTGTTCCCGAGGTAAACATTGTCATGGATTCTGGCATGAAACGTAGAGAAACACTCCTTGATAGGAGTCGCATGAAATGATGCAACTGAATCCACAATCCAAGTACGAGATAATGCATCGTTTATAGAAAGCAAGGCATCAATTAGATCACGCTTGGTGATTTGCACATCTTGTGCATGAATAATATGAGAAGCATCATATACACGTGCATCACTTGTTGTCATAGTAGCACAAATAATGTCCTTTATATATGAGAACTCTTCATTTATCACATTAAAGACCATATTGGCTTTCTCCTTGTCCTTAGAGCTATCCTGTGCATCTATCTTGCTTTCTTTCTTTTTCTTATCATCTTATGTCTTCTTTCTTTCCAACTCTGCTATGTAGTACCTGCAATTGCTTCTTGTGACCTTCCTACCACATTTGTAGCAAATCACATCACCTTTGCCTTTGCTTTTGCTTTTGTTTCTTTGTGCATTTCCACCTTTCTTCTTTGTTCTACCTCTAAACATATTTGTTGAACCACTTTCCTGTCCACTCTCTTTCTTTCTAATCTATAGATTTTAGATTGTCTTCAAAAGTTGGTAGACGTGAATCATGTAGTCGGGAGAGAGTACGAGTAAATCATGATAAGTGCTCTTTTGCACTTTTTGACTCGCTAACAAGTTTCCTCATCAAATGTACCTGATTTACGGTAGGGATGTTCTCATAAGTGGCCTTGAGCTTCTCCCATACCTCATAAACAATAGTCAAGTCCTTCATATCGACAAGATTTTAATCAGAGACAACCATTTTAATGTCTGTAATGGATTTCTTATTCAAATCGGTCCATGCATCATTTGCCATGCTCTTGCCTTCACTTGCACATGGGAAGCTTCACAATCCTTGAGAAAAAGAATACCTTGCATACACTCTTTATGGAAATCAAAGCTTGTGTCCTCAAACCTCATAATCTCAAAGAGTTTTTTCACATCTTAGGAGGAGGAAGCCATCCTTGCACTCAAGGATATCACATGAAGAAAGTGGAAATTATTGAAATGTATTTTAAAAATTAATGATTTCTGAAATTTTGAAAAAAATAACACCAAAATTAAAAAATTCTTCCATAGATAGTTGCACAATGATTCAGCAAGCTTTCTTGTGAATTTTGAGTTAAAATGATCCCAAAATGCAAGAGATGATAAACTCTGAAATTTTTCTCATAACATTTCAGAAATGAATTTGGAAAATAAACACAACAATTTTTTGCTGTTTTACGATATCAAGCATACATATGACAAGTAAAAAGCTGATAGGGACTATTTTCAACAAAAGTTCCAATTTGTAAGAGGAAACGGACTTGAATTTTGCTCAAAATAGAGCCAAAAGACAAGCTGTAATTGAAATTCCAACAAATATGCCTTTTCACAAACTTAGTACATAAGTTCACACTTGAAGTAAGGGCAAATCTCTGCAACAAAAGACTTCTTAATGAAAGCTCAGCAGTGCAGGTGTTGAAAGGAGTAAAAAAGAAGCACAATAGAAGTTCTCCATGATGAAACTCTCCAAAAAGCTCAAAATTTGTTTAAACTTCCCTCAAAAAACAACACTTTTATCTCGAAAAATGAAGGTTTTTCGCCATGAAGTTCTCTCATTAAAATTTAAATGCTATACAAAAGGAGAGTCCTTGAAGCCTTTATCCCCGATAGAAATCGATGACGGTTTGTTTAAGGAATTGAGAGTGTTCGACGTCTATCTTTGAAAAGCTACAACCTGATGTACTTGGCTACCTAGACTATGAGGAATTTTACATCATGTCCTTTGAAAAGGGAGATGTATTATCAAGATATCCCTGGCTTGTATCATTTTCATGAATTCAGAGGGAAGTTCAAATAGTGGTTGTAGAACTTGTAGCCACCGTGTTTAAAATGATTACCTCCAGTGCAATAAAGCTTTGTCTTTTGGCATACTTGGGCTTGCAAGGCATGACAGATTAAAAAAAGGGCATATTTGCTTATGCACTGAACAAATGTTGTTTAAATGATCAGTGTGGAAGTTGCTTCTTGAGAGACCTTCTGCATGAGATCATGGCTTTGACATGCAATGTTGATCCAGCCAATAGATGTCCATGCATGCTATGGCCTGATGGAGAGTAAGTTAAGAATGTTTGAGCAACTCATTCAGTATGATTCTTTGCTGTACTGTTTTCTGGTGCTGTTACAATGAAAGGGTAGTTCATTTCACATTTGTGTTGGCTATTTTGTGCTGAATGATCAAGAGTATGTTATTGATTTCAATAATGGATGACATTCATGGACCTTGGCTAGAATTATTTTCTGAAGGATGGTTCTCACTTCAGGCCATCTTGAAATAAGAGTCACACTTGAAGGTGTTTAGAAGAAAAAAATTCACATGGCATTGCATTTATGACTTTTCATGAAAAACCCATTTGTATTTACAGATGTTGCAAATTTTAACCTTTCAGCCAAATGATGGATAGTCTTGTGTCGATCTTCTTCACATTTGATATATTCCATATAGAAATCTGGTGTCAAAACATGTCTGCTTTGACATCCATTCCTCAGATCATATCCTTGTGAGTGGTGAAAAATTAGTCATGATAGTGATACTTTCTCCTCTGAAAGCTTTGTTGGATATTTGATGTAATTGCATTGACGCTTCTCAGTGTAGACTGGGTAAGGAAGTTTGTTATGACAACTATGGATTTTTAAGAACTATTCATAATGGAAATTCTTTGAAATAGAGAAATATGCAAGTCATTTGAGACCTGCCAAATGTTTTGGGGCTAGAATGAGGTTGGTAACTATGGTATGACATAGTTCTCTTTTTAGATATGAATAAGTTTATAGGGCTGATTTCTCAAAATAATTATAGTGAAGGTAAATTTTTGTAAGCAAAGGTTGTCAGATCTTTTCTGGAGATTAATATATGCTCCTAGTCTGTTATGTATGGGATGGTCTGGTTTTCAATATCACAGCTAGGTAACTATAATTTTGACTTTGAAGTTTCCAGAACAATAATACATGCATGTTATTGCTTGCCATTGCTAAAGCTGGGTATTCTTATGTTTTGGCTGACTCTCATCAAAGCTGGAGGCAGCACTGTCACCGCCACTGGCATCGCCTTTTGCATCAGCATTGCTATAATTGTTATTTTCCTCATTTTCATTATCAGGATAATAATTATCATTGCCATCATTGTCATGGTCAATAATATCATGGTCATCACGATTCATCTTTGTCAGGCTTAGATTCAGAACCATTTGTTGTATCTTAACAATGTATCCTTTCTCACCTTCTTTCTGGTAATTAGCAGGGTGAGAACGTTGTCCTACTTTCAAATCATCAAACCGAAGCAGATCCAGCAGTTATGGCTCTTCTATTAGAGGCCAGTCATCCTTATCTTGCTCAGAAATTGGTATGCATACCGTTTTATATTGTGGTCATGGTTGAAAAATTCTTTATGTACCATGCAACTTTTTGTTTGAATGTTATCATATATTTCCAATGTAGATTTACATTGCTGGAGATCGGGTTGTGACAGATCCATTTTGTAAGCCATTTAGCATGGGAAGGTGATTCTAACATGTGGAGATGTTTCCTTATTGATTTTACAATTTGTGTGGATTTTACTGAACTGTATACTATGATTGTTAGGAATCTACTTTGTGTTTACTCAAAGAAACATATAAATGATGAACCAGAGCTTGTAGACATGAAAAGGAAGGCCAATGCTCGATCCTTGAAGGAATTGGCGATACTTCTAAGGTTTGCTGGAGCTCATATTCCTCTTTTTGTTGTATTTATATAGCTCAGCTTGTTAAAAGTCTTATGAAGTGTCTTTGTGGTGAACTTTGCATTCTTTTGGCCTAAATGGTCCATTGGATGTTGGGTTTCATTATAGACCATTCGTGGAAATACAAGCTTGTATTCTATTTCTTTGAGAGTGAGAAATATTAGATTTTATGTTAAACTATACTTGAAAATACAAGCTTGTAAGCTGTTTTAAGATGAAATAGTGCTGAATTGTTTTTTTGTAGGTTATCATACTTCAATGTCCATGTACTATCTTTTAGACTTTGAATCACTATGGTAGAATTGAGGCTAACTAGCTTTGTTATATATTATACTTAATATGGTACAAAGTTCAACTTTGGTATTGGGACTTGACAACAGATTGTCCCACTTCATGAATCCAAAGATACATTATAGGAATTTGAGAACAATAATTAAGACATCAATTTGAAAACATAAGATGTTCAATGCGATTTACATTTCTTCACTTCTCTACAGAACTTATGGAACTACATGAATGAAAATCATATATTCTATTCAAGAAGTGATAATTCTATAATCTCATCCTCTAGTAATAGGAAAAATCTTCCTTCACCCTATAGTACAAAGCAAAGATCTAAATCCTAGAGTTAAATTGCAACTAAATCGTTTGATTCATAGATGTTTATACAATCCAAAAATAAAAATCACGAATTTTTATTTTGAGATTTTTATTTATTCCCTAAACCTAACGTATGTACCAATACCAATACATATCTAACACCTCTTTTACATATGTGATACAAATAACACATTAAGGCACCTCTAGTCTAATATGAACAATGTACTATGCTACTTCGACATCAAAACTGGATTAGCTTATACAATATGAGTGTATTGTATGTGATCAGTGACACTTGCAATTTGCATCAAGATTGAAGATTCATAAAAGATTAAAGTTAAAAGTACACATTGATCATTGATTGTAAATATATACACAATGCACATTAACTACCATCTACAACTTACAAGAGTTACTAAAAATGAATGAATGCCAATAGAGATTCAATGAAGATACATGATAGTGGATAATGGAACTCTAGACATAGCCGATTTCCAATATGATAGTACAACATTGTCAATGTCAAATGTTCAAGCATCATAGAGGATAGTACATATATGGTCCATGAGTCATCACTCAATGGATGATCAATCATCATACCAAAAATATATAAATTTTAAAAAAGCTTACAAACTATGAATGTAAAAAAGTATGATGTCATAGTCCATCTTGCATAATCCATGGTAGTGCCACTGTCCTCTAAGAAGGCTCTCCAATGTCATATATAATCTCATTATCTATTGTGTTGTCATCTCCATCAAATGTGCTAGGCCATGATGTGCTAATAGAGTCTGAATGACAAAACTATGTTGCAAATGTGAAAGCATTTGCTCCAAAATCACCATCTCCACTAGAAGATGAGGATGAGACCTCCTCCCAATCCTTTGGTTCAACTTGAGAAGTGGAAGCCTTATCATGCCTCCCACGACCATGTCCACTTCGCCTCAAAGCAAACTTTTGTGGACAATCTGCTTTCTAGCTAATAGAAGGTAATGATGCATCATGCATCATCTAAAATACCAAACCACAAGTGATAATTTGTAAATTGTAACATAATGTGTAACTTACAGACCATGACTCATATGTGGTGCAGGCCTAGCTCTCCTAGTTTGGCTACAAGTCTGGCTTCGAATCTTGTGAGACTTCGTAGCATGCATAATAAAAATATTGCACTCTTTCGTATA
Source organism: Ceratopteris richardii (assembly GCA_020310875.1). Classification (NCBI taxonomy): domain Eukaryota; kingdom Viridiplantae; phylum Streptophyta; class Polypodiopsida; order Polypodiales; family Pteridaceae; genus Ceratopteris; species Ceratopteris richardii. The sequence goes on from CM035442.1 coordinate 59,862,531, forward strand.
GATTTGAGGAACATTTTTAACTTTTTTTAATATCAAATATGATAAACATGACCTATAATTTGTGAATATAACTTATAAGTCAAAATTTACAAGCTTACAAGTTACATGAATGTTCAATTTGTTTATGTAATTATCAAACTTGAAATTTATTTGCAAAGGAGCTATGTTAGGACATTTAGACTCTAGCAACTTGAGATTGCAGTGACTATACACTAACTTCTCAAGCTGCACTTGGCTTAACCTGTTTGTTTTCTTAGTGTGAAATAATGCCCATGTGCTCCAATTCCTCTCTGCAAGGCCCTTGAGACGAACTTACGACTTGCAGGGCCAATTTTCTTTGCAATGATCAATCACATAGGCATAATCAATGATCACTGACATGATTCATGAGTTATGATTCATGATGTAAATTATAGATGCTAAATAAAAAGGTACTTACAAACAATGGAGTGCTCATCCATACATCTCCTTCCATGTGACGGGTGAAACATGATTCTCTCGTCAATGTGTAGTGGGCTTCCCAAAGTTATGCTACCGGGTACGAAATTGGAGCCTGTCCCTCTTTCACTGCATGTGTATAGACACATCTCCACATGTCCTTTCTTTTATGTAATTTATCTAGCTATCCTTGAGCTCAATGTAAGCATATTATTGCATATTGTTGCTCTAATATCCACAATGGTTAAAGAATGTGAGCAACCAATTCCATCTCCTTCTTACAACATCACATAAAGCTGTTCATCTATTAAAAAAAACAAAAGTAACTTAGCAAAAGTTTTAACATCAACTATTAAACTTCTAATAAATAAAAATGAAAACACTTAGTACTTAATCATCATCGAAAAGACATATTTTTCGAATGCATTCTTGTATACAATAAATATACTCACGTACAAGAGAGAGGGTACTTCCCTCCATATCTGTAATGCGAAGTATTGTATACATTCGCTGAAGTGGAGTTACAAACACCTCTGCTATGGAGCAAAATGGTTCATCCCTCACGATAATGTATGATTATTGTATGAGCAAAGGATCGTAAGCTTTCACGTATGAGATTTGGTACCATTTCTCTTCCACCGTAGTATGTAAAAGCCTTTTCCTATTTCTCACCACTTTATCAAGAACTATAAATATCTAACAAAAACGTGTGATCGAGGGCTTTTGAAAATCTCTTGTACTATGGATATAAGTATTAAGAATTTAAGGTCTGCATGTCACAAATTCAATGGAAAATTTGGTCTTGTGCAGAATTTGGCTAACCCATGGCATGTGACCTATGTCCTCCATCATAAGGTCAAGGCTATGATGCACATGGTGTCAAAGTGATCTTAGGATACATGTCTTCAATCATGCCTCCCATTAAAACACTATTGGAACCATTATCCGTCATCATTTTCACCACTTTCTCAACACCCTCTTCGATGGCCTTCTTTACATGAGAAAAGATTGGCTAGTACTGATGGCGCTTGGTGCATGTGCAGGTATGACATGCAAGAACATAGCACTCTTGCCTTAGGAGGCAAGAATTTGTAAATATTCCTTTTCCTCATGTTTGGCCAACCATCACATAGAATAGAGAAACCATTTTTTTCTAGGATGCCCTCAGTGATAACATCTCTAGCTCCACCAATTTTGTTTGTTTGGAGAGCTCATATGTGCATAGGGTTTTCTCTACAGGTACCTGTGGAACTAATGGCTCTCTTCCATGCAACAATGTTTGCCACATTGAAAAGGATACCACATAGGATAAAGAGTTTGGTTAGGTCTTGGGTAGCTTCTTTTATGGCTTGCTTTTGTATGCATGCCTTTAAACTCCCTTTGACAAAGATTTTTGTCTTTGCAATCGAAGTCTCACCTCTAGGCTTCAGAGAGACACTTGCACTACTAATGCGGTCACTTCTTGGTACTCTAGATGCATGGGGAGTACCAATATCATCACCACCTTTGGTACTTTGAAATCTCCTCAATGGTGGTATGTGATGATGGAGATGGAGGAATCATACTCCCTCCTTGGACCAATTACCATAGAATTCAAGTAAATGAGCTTTGATATGGAATGTGGTACCCATATAGTTGCCTATACAATATTTGCATTGCCATTGGTCACTCGTGGCTACCATGGGGTGTAATGTAGTTATGAGTAACATTGGGAGCTCTATGCATGGTAATACTAGATAGATAATAAAGTTATAAAAGATAAGGGGCCAAGGGCCAAAGCAATAGTGACTCTAATGCTGCCAAGTATGATGGCAAAGGTTCTCCTTCCTCTCTCTCTCTCTCTCTCTCTCTCTCTCTCTCTCCCCCCCTCCAACTTCAAGTCTTGATGGCAACTTGCAAGGGACTCTCTCCAAGTCTAGCGTTCCCTCTCTCTTTCTCTTTTGGTGAGCACAAAAACTCACGATGAAGTGTGGAAATGCTAATCGAGTAGGTTTTATATACGCAAAATTATAATCATCAAGTAAAAGAAGCTCCAAAAAATCAGTACAATGATTTTTAAGCATTTAGAATTGTCTTGCAAAATCGTAGAAGTTTTTCAACTATGCTTGCAGCTTCAAACATATGTAACTTAAGGTGGTTAGGTTTGTAAGGTTTATAAGGTTCGGCACATGTAAGGTACATGAACTAAATCTTACCGTCGAGGTTAATTTCGTAAGGTACATCATATAAGATAACATATATGTATAAATAAATTTAAGTGTGTGTGTGTGTGTACGTATATATGAGTGTGTGTGTATGTATGTATGTATGTATGTTTGTATGTTTGTATGTATGTATGTATGTATGTATGTATGTATGAGAGAGTGTGTCTGTATATATATATATATATATATATATATATATATATATATATATATATATATATATATATATATATATATATATATATATATATATATATATATATATATATATATATATATATATATATATATATATATATATATTGTGGACCTGTGCATACATCTTCTCTTAGTGAGTCAATTTACTTCTTGTTGATAGTAGATGACTTCACTAGATATTCTTGGGTTTATTCACTCAAGTATAAAGAGGATGCCCTTTCCAAGTTCAAGGAGTGGACACAAAGAAATCAAGAAGACTTCCCAAGTTGTTTGAAGAGCATCCAATCTGATGGAGACACTAGCTTTGTCAATCACAACTTCTCCAAGTACTTGAAGAAACATGGAATCAAGTATCAAGCAATGCAAGATACACAACAAGGCATTTCCTTGTAGAAGATTCGAAGTGTGATCCAGATGGCTAAGGTTATGCTTAGTCAAAAGCAACTTCCACTAAAATTTTGGGGTGAAGTAGTACAAACAGCAGTACATATTCAAAACATAGGGTTCTCGGATGTCTTAAAGAACCAAACACTATTTTAGGCTTACTTTAAGAAGAAGCCAAGTGGGAGCTATTTTCGTGTCTTTGGTAGTGATGCCTATGTGCAAGGCCATAATGATGATCAGCATAAGGAGTACATTTTCATCAGTTACAGTGACCGACAGAAAGCATACAAACTCTATGACCCAAAGAGTCACTCAATTACAGTAACCAAAGTCTCCACCTTCGATGAATACTCTAAGTATTCATCCCTTTTGGATCCTCCCATATTCCCTTTAGAGGGGGGTCATTCCAGTTTTGGACAATCACGCTATGTGGAGCATGCTCTCTTTGTACATGACTTTCCAGATCATGATACAATTTTGGAGCACGAGGAATCAAAGACACAATCTCCGCTTATACCTCAGATGGCTACACCTCCTATCGTACCATCAAAGGTTTACATTTCCCCTCAGCTTGAGTTGGGCACTACTCGAGGATCAGTGACTCATCATCTTCCATTCCTATCTTCGAGAGTCCACCTACCTCGTCTACAACAACATTTTGAGCATGTACTCTTCCATTTTTGGAGTCAATCATCTTTTCATTTACCACAGGATACTTCTCTATCTACTTGGATTCATCACTCAGTTGGATCCTTCTTTGAGCCAGCTTCTTGATTCAGAGGTCTTCCCTGAGATGCCATAAAATCAATCCTTCTTGATTCAGAGGTCTTCTCTTAGAGGCCATAAAATCAATCTTGAGTCGCATCTTGGCCTTACAGAAATGCCAAGAGAAGCATGGAGCTGAATTCTTATTCTAAAAAACCTTTGAATTTTGAAGCGTCCAAATGTTCCAGAGGAACAAGAAAACCCATGTCTTTCTAATCCAATCGAGAACACCATCACCGGAGTAGAAAGCAACAAAGTACAGTCAAATTTGGTGGACCTCACATCCTAGATGGGGAATAGAAAAAGGTTATTCCACCATCTTATAATCCGTGTGCATGTCCAAAAGGCATGACACATATTCTCAACATAAGAAGCACAGTGCGTGCATCATACCCCTTGCAACCCATGTTTACGAAGGAATGCCCCTATGGTCAAGTGGCTTGTAAAAATCCTCCACATGAAAATCTTCATCTTGAAAGTGTAGTGAGAATCCCATATTATATGAAATCTTGTATGCCACGAGGATGGAAGTTTCTTGAGCTTCCATCTAAGGTTACATTGATCGGCAATACCCTCATCAAGAACAAGAGAGTAGTAAGTGCTTGCAGTACGAGTCCACCATCTGGTGTGTTTTGTAGAAAGCCAATCTCTCCAAGGACAAGATGTGTCAATGGAAAGGGACATCTTATATTACCACAAAAAGAAGCACTACTTGGAACCATTTGGACCGTTATGAAGACCCCATTGCATATGTTTTTCTAATGATCGGAAAAGGTAAGATTTCCCACTTGGAATCATAACATTTTGCAATGTAGTCAATACCCTTATTGTTAAAATATTTTTGCACCTAACGAGAAAGCAAGCGACAGATTAGATAGGAAGGACCAGTATGGAGATAATGAGGCAAATGAGTTACCCACATAGCGTTGCATTCCATTCCATTTGAAGCGAGAAGCGGCTAGCTTAAAACTTCGTAGTAAGAAGTTGAGCACGAGCGAAGAAGTTTGTAAAGGAGCGTGCGAAAAGAACTTATTACAAGCATCCAAGTTCCAACTTCTCTTATAACATAGCCGTGCATTTTTTATAAACCTCCAAAAATTATCAATCAATAAAGGCCTTTGAGAAGCTACAATACACATAATGAAGGCTACCCATCTACCCTTTAAATGAGAATGTAGATGAAGGATTCCAAGACCACCTCTTATCTTGGGTTGACATTCATAGTTCCATGCAGAAAGTACCAGCGCCCGATTATGCATTTTATTCCATAGAAAATTCTTCAACAAGCATTCGAAGATATGAAGATTACACTTCTTCCAATCAAGTAGCAATAAATAGTACATAACATAAGGTTGTAGGAAAGCTTGGACAATTCTAATCCTGGCATGTAATGGTCATTGCGCAACATGCCACATATCCATTTTACATCTGATTCTACGCAATATCCATTCAATTTTGTCTTTGGTAGAAACATTTATGTCGAGAGCGTAAGCAAGATGACGGAATACAGTACCTTTCTCAATTTTACGTCCTTCCCACTTGAAGGAATGAAAGTGTTGTGTAGAGATATCTATAAGTGCTTATTTTCTCATATTAATATGTGGAGAAGATGCATTGGAGAAAGGATTTAAAGAACTAACAATATTTTGAACCTTTTCTTGATCTGCTTTCGTAAAGATAAAAGTATCGTCTACGAAACCAATTGTGAGTTGTCGAATTCCAAATACTAAAATATTGTGAATACAATGAGGATTCATTTTAGCCTCCAAGAAATAGAACATTGGTGAGGAAGCCAAAGCATAAAAAAGAGGGCTTAGCAGACATCCTTGGCACACCGACCCTTCAATAGGAAAAGGATCAGAAAGCCTACTATTTGTCTCCACATGAGATGGACTCTCTTGGGCTAAGATATAAATCAATCGATAAAATTCAGTTCCAAAGCCAAGTTTTTTAAGCACAATGGCAATGAAATCCCATCGAATACGATCAAAAGCTTTCTCAAAATCAATTCGCATACCCACTACTTCCTGATTGGATGAAGCGGCATGCTCCATCAAGATTTGGGTGAGAAAAATGTTACCATAGATCGATCTACGATGAATGAACCCAATCTGCGAAGGATGAACTACCTTATGAATGATCGGCTTGAGTGTTAAAGCAAAGATCTTGGCAAATATTTTATAAATGATGCTCATCATAGTGATCGGCCTCCAATCCCCATCGGTTTCGATACATCTAACTTGGAGATAAGTTTAATCTTACCTAACTTGAATGAGTAGGGCATCTTTCGATCTCTCCATATTCCAGAATCAGACTTTTAAGAGAAGGTCAAAAAGCAATCACAAATTCCTTCATAATACCATCCATTCCTTGCGCTTTTCCATTCTTAAGAGATCGGAGAGCCATGAAAACTTCCTCTTCGATTATACCTTTTTCACATGTAGCAGCCATATGAGAATCAAGAGCATGTGGAGTGAAAGCAAGGGAATCTTGAAGAGAAGAAAACCACGCATTGTCCGTTTTATATGAGGTAGCAAACAAATTCTGAAAGTGTTGTGTACCGACTGCAGCAATGGAGTTTCCATCCCGAAGGGTTGAATTGTCTACTTCAAGCACGGTAATCGCATCTTTACGACGCTTAGCACGAAGTAAAAAAAAAAAAAACATTTAGAGTTTGGATGAAGGCCATTTACTTGTGTGCATTTGGCTCTGGGTTTGGAAGATTGAATAACATTATTTTCAATTAGCTGCAAGAACCTGTAAGCATCACATAGATGCATATACTCTGTCTCTGGACGGTGAAGTACTTTCCACACTCTCTAATCACCTCTTGCATATCCACCACAAGGGATTCCCATCTCATACATGCAGAGATTTCCATCGAGAGGACCTGCTGAATCAAGATCTCAATTTTAGATTCAAATAATAAAGTTTGGAGCCAAGCATGATTCAGCCTCAAAGGAATTCTACGAAGATTATTTGGGATATTCGACTCCCAGTGTAAGTCATGAAGCTTAATCAAGAGTAGATTATGATAAGAGAAGCATGATAGCATCAATCCACATTGTGGATGAAGCATTTAAGGCATATACATGAGAGTAATAACATCTGTCCAGCTTGCTCATAGCAGTCTTATGCGACCTTGTGTGAAACGTATATCGGAGTGTATGCCCTCCAATGAATCCCCACAAATCCTTACAATTTAGCACATCTAAAAGTTCTTGCCAAATGTCT